>OU342743.1:285865288-286465288 GCA_910589775.1 Avena eriantha | reverse complement strand
GATTAGATCTGGGTTTTGTTCGTTCTTGCGGTAGAATTTTTTTGTTTTCCATGCTACGAACCCATCACCCTCGCCCGCAAAGTGTGGACGACCTGTCTAGGATGGTGGGGCAAAGGACATTGGGTCCCGGAGCGAGACACAAAGCTGGTGGCTTGGCTCCAGAAGAAGCGGGGTGGAAAGGGCCGGGAGCGTGACCGCTGGACGGGGATTGCCTTAGTCTGCTAGACGCTCTAGCGCCACCGGAACAACGTAGTATTCAAAGGGGCCACCCCTTCCTCTAGGGAAGCTATCCGTATGATCTCCGCTGAGGCTGGCCTGTGGAGGTCGGCAGGGCTCTTTCGATATTGCCTAGGACAAATAGACAGGTGGAGATGCCGCGAATAGTTGGTTACACTACAGGAATGGGCGGCTTCGCCGACGGCGAAACGTCGGGGCCGTCGGCGTAGATCGCGATCAGACCAACCGCCCCAAGTAGCCGTCGGCGTAGAATTGCCGTCGGCGTAGGATAGCTACGCCGACTGCTGCCCTCGGCATAGCTATTTTTCCTTTTACCTTATAAATCTTTGAAAAATCATAACTAAATCATTCCAATTCAGAAAAATACAGATAATATATCAAAATTTGCAGAAAAATAAGATCTATCCATCTACACTCAAATATTACACATTTGTAAATAAAAATTAAGTGAAACATAAAATATTACATATAGTTTGGAACGGGCATAAAAAATTTAAAAATGATCCAAACAATACGAAACCTTCACGTGGTGTCATATTATGTAATATAGTTGCAAGGAAAAATATAAAACTTGGTATATTGATTATGTCTCAAAAAAATCTTCACAAAATGAGCTATCTCATTCGAGGTTATCTGGCTTACGGGTCAAATGACCAATGTTATGGCTAGAATTAAGGCATAGTTTATGATAATGTGCCCATATTGTGCATGCATGTGTATCATGGGATGGAAAACAGTGTTGCAGGAGGAATGTTTCCTATTCATCGCACCAAAAAGCCATTTTCTATTTTCCGAGCGCAAATAACGGGGGGTTTTGTGAAGCAACCACTAAATGGATAATTCAAAATGCTACCACCCTATTTTAAAAAAATATTAGACCACCTTACATGGACAATGTCCCAACAGGAGGATCTCAAACCTTTCCGTCCATCCCTGACGAAAAAGTCAAATTTCTGCCGAATCGGTAGGAAGTGGATCAGATATGAACTATAGGTACATGATCTGATGCTCATTATTTTTTACAAAAATATTTTTTAGGTTCAAAATATGCTATTTCATTAGAGATCCACTTCAAGTTTAGCGAGACTCAGCGCCGAGCTAAGAATTTTCACGTCTGCCATTCGACAAAGTTTGATGATAGTTTGAGACGAGCATAAAAAATTCAAAAACGATCCAAACAATACGAAATGTTCGTGTGGTGTCATATTATGTGACATAGTTGGAAGGAAAAGTATCAAACTTAGTGTATTGATTATGTCTCAAAGAAACCTTCACAAAATGACCTATCTCATTCAAGGTTTCATGGCTTTCCGATCAAATAACCAATGTTATGGCTAGAATCAAGCCATAGTTTGTGATAATATGCACATATTGTGCATACATGTGCATCATGGGATGACGAACAATGTTGCAGGAGGAAGTTTTCCTATTCGTCGCACCAAAAAGCCATTTTCCATTTTCCGAGCGTAAAAAATAGGGGTTTTGTAAAAAAGACAAATTCCTGCTGAATCGGTAGGAAGTGGGTCAGATATGAACTACAGTTACATGATCCGATGCTCATGATTTTTTACAAAAATCATTTTTAGGTTCACAGTATGCTATTTCATCAGAGACCACTTCAAGTTTAGCGGGTCCTAACCTCGAGCTAAGAATCTTTATGTGTGCCGTTTTAAACGGGCAAATGAAATTATGACTAGAATTACGGCATAGTTTGTAATAAGTTGATATGGATATCATATTTGGATTCCTATCATTTTTCTGATCAATTTAGACATATTATTTGTCAAATTCCGATTTACGGATTTAAAGACATTAATTATTCCATATTAAATAGAAAAATAAAAATAAATAAAATCATTATATTTTTATTTGAATTCAATAATATTTTTACTTATTCATCGTTGTTTACTTAAATAATTGTTTGTAATTTCAAAAAATACAAACATTTGACATGATGATATAAGAGTTAATAGGATTGATATCATAGTATTGATAATAAGATATAAATTGCTTTGCGGGAACCGATTCTGAAGGAACAGAGAAGTTAAGCGTGCTGAGGGTAGAGTAGTGAGGATGGGTGGCCGACCGAGAAGTTTGACCAAGATTGCAATTTGATCAAAGCTTAAGTGTAATTAGTGTAAAAAATATTCCAAGTGAGAGATTAACGAGTCAAATAATTCAAACATTATACGCTCCGCCGAGGGAGATTTTTGCCGAGGAGCTACGCCGAGGGCAGCCCTCGGCGTAGCCTACGCCGACAGTGATCGGGGCTACGCCGACAGCTTTTGGCCCTCGGCGTAGCATGCCGTTCATGTAGTGTTAGGGTGTGTGCTGCTCTTGTGGCAGCGTGGGGTGGCGCCTTGTTGTCTGTATCACGGCGCGTTGTAAAACTGGGCCTTCTGGCCCTTCGTCTATGAAATCGATACGTCTCCCAGGACGTATTCTTGAAAAAAAATGTTGGATCCACAACGTTTTTTGAACTGAATCCACAAGGTTCAAATATAACACAGTGAATGCATTGCATATGGTTGCTACTGAATCGTCTTTTGGTTTCCGCTTTGTGCAATAATAAGCTGAAGCTCTGATTTGTACTAGTTTTGTTGTTTCCAACAAGCAGAAGGTTTCACTTATCAGATCAAGAATTGTTATAAGAAATAAATACTGACAGTAGAAAATGATAAGTAGTTCTCAAACTCTTTAGCAAAATGTATATATCAATATTCTTTATATATTAACAAAAACTTTCATGCCCCAGCAATCGCTTGGATGCGATGCGGTACTTAGGTACAAAGAGTGAAACATCAGAATAATTAAAGTGGCATGCTTAAAAGGTGTAAAGGCAACTGCCATCGTCGCTCCTCGCGGTTGGGTCGAAGTTCTTGGCATTTGGGTCGGTGCATCCTTCCGGCACAGGCAAAGTACCTTGTTGTGCTCCTTTACCTGAAATTAATTGTTTTGAACGATGGGGGTGAGAAGATGAGCTTGATATATATGCCAAAAGAAGAGGTAAGTATAATAGGCATTATTCTTTTTTTGTAGGATTAACTCCCTTCTATTCTGGAAGTAAGCAAGTGAGAAGTATATGTAAAGTGTGGGTGCTGAAAATATAATAAGATTGAACGTAGTTCACCTCCTCCTATGCAGCAAGAGATGGTGGGTGTATTGAGAATGTTCTAACCGTAGAAGGAACCAGTCTTCATGGCATCCTGGTTAGCATCACCCAGAGCTGCCTGGCTCATGTAAGTGTCAGCAAGCTGCACACGCTTAACATTGTCCTGCTCCTGGACAAGCATGTGGCCGTACTCTAGCAACTTCTCGACTGTCATCTTTGGCTGCTCGAAGGTGACGGGTCCATCCCGCGAGTTTACCAGCCTCTTGCCGATGTTCTCAATTCCAGTGGAGGTCACCCACTTGCGGACCTCATCGTCGTACACCCGGGCACGCAGAGCACCGAAAAAGTCTGCCAGATGGATCAATGTTATTATGAAACTTAATTATTGGCTTGATGGATTTCCATCTCTGGGGTGCAGTTTTGCATGTACGTACCGATGGATTGGCCTGGGAAGGTATCAACGATCTTGACGACGGACTCGTCGCTGACGTTGTCGGTTTGGAAGATACCCTTGCAGACACCGATCCGGTCGTCGCGGGTGGGAGCCCAGTAGAACTTCTCCATACGACCGTCACGGATGAGGGGCGCGTACAAGGTCGAGAAATCGTTACCCGTGACGATGATAGGAACACGGGGGTTCTCCTCCTTGTTGTACATCCCTGGGAGCTGCACGTTGGTAGGTGCATCCGCAATGTTCATGAGGGTGGCGTTCACCATCTGGTTGTTGACGGTGTACTGGGTGGTCCCGCCCATCCGACCTGCACCAGCGTCGAGATCGTTGATGAAGAGGCAGCACATCTTACCCTTCTTGATCATGTCTGCGGCCTCACGGTACCGCTGCCTGATGAGCTTGGCTGGCTCTCCGGCGTTGCCACTCTCCAGCTCTCCGGCACTCATCATGATTGGGCTGTGGCAAGCACACACCATCTCGGACTGTTAGTACTTTGGCTGCAGACATACAGTATATCTCGTTGTGGCAATGAGATGAAAGTAACTTCTTACTTGATGCCCATCTTGGCGAAGACAAGCTCACACTGGAAGGATTTTCCCTGACCCTTGCCTCCCCAGATACCCAAGATGAGTGGGATCTGAATTTTGATTTAGCACCCAAATTAAGGCCATTTTCAGAACTACTAGTTTGATTTTATTATTGCTAACTTGTAAATTGGGTGAATAAGCAAATGAAATAGTCATTGATCATGTTGCTATGTACCTTGATGTTGGGCAGGGTCATGAAGTTCTTGGAGAGGTGGACAACGAGCTTGTCCATGAAAGCCGGGGCGATGTAGAAGCCTCCCATGGTGTTGTCAAAGTCGTACTTCTTGAGGCCCTGGCTGATGTACTCGTAGGAGCTGAGGACGGCCTCGTGGGTGCCGTCACCCATGGGCGCCTGGAAGAGGGAGTCGACGATACCTTTCCCCCTGGTGATGTCCTGCTGGTCATCGGAGGTGTCGTAGTAAAGGCCCTTCCACTTGTCCCCGTCGGTCTGCTTCCCCTCGTCGAGTTCCTTGGCCATGACTGTGAACCTGTTGGCCTTGAGGCTCTTGCCATGGTAGTTCGCTGCCGAGGTCACCTGCTTCTTGAGCTTCTTCCCGAGGAAGCTGGTCGGCGTGGAGACCTGTATACATTACATATACACACACACACACACACACACACACTACATGAGCCGCCATTGAAGACAAGATACAGTTAAGCAAGAGACACGATCGAAATCGTACGCACCGGAGCTCCGACGGTGGAGGAGAAGGCAGCCGCCATCTCTTGGTGGACCTTAGAGTAGCAACAAGGGAAGAAGCTTTGCAGGTGATCAGTAACGACTGCTGCTGCTGCTCAAAGTATGGAGGTCGAGCTTTGAGATTCCTTAAATACACGTGGATTGGCATATTGCTGCTATGGGAGCTGGGAGGAGGAGGCGGCATACACACACCCGTGCTTGTGGATCAGCTTCCCGATCCCCCGCAGGCCACACGCTGGAGATTGGGTTCTAAGCATCTTGGCCGGCCGATTAGATGACTTGGACCGTGAAGACCGAACGCTGCAGCTGCAGCTATATCTCCTGGCCATAAAATCCCATGGTCTTCCCATAGCCACAGAATCTAACCATTTCTGATCAAATCCTCTCTTCTTTCCTTGCCTTTCATTTCTTTTTCACTCGATGCTGGTATATAGCCTCTACCTTGTTTCAAGAGCCAAGCTTATCTTTGCATAACCACCCACAAAAAGAAAAGAAAAAACTCTGTTGCTTGTTGGATCAGGAACCCAGGATTGTACTCTAGTTCAAGTACCACAAATATGTTGCTGCCATACATATTTTGGCTTGTTGATAACCATCAAGCTAGGGATGTCATTGGGTACCACACATATTAAGTCCTGCTTGTTGACATCAAGCACATGGGGTTGTACCTTTGTGTACTCCAATAGTATTGTCTCTTTGGTAAATAAAATACCAACCATAGTAAGAGATAAGCTAGTCATACATTTTTTTTTCTTTTTTTTGAGGAAACAATGATGGCATGTATGTCATGTCTGAAATGTTTTCATGTAAATTGCACATGGGGTGGTGCATAGCTTAAGTTCCCTGGAATTCTCATTGTTTGGGTCCATATATGAAAGACCATTGATCCCTCGGTTAATTGAATTGATGCTGAAAATTGAAGTTTCCATATCCGTCTAGTGGTGGAATTGGCGACGTCATATCATGACCCCCACAGTACCTATTCAAGAAGCTTCAAAGGATTTTCAGATATCTGCTAATCTTCCGACAAGTGTTAGGGTGTTGGGGCCAGTTTGCTTGGCGACTTGTGTGATTACTGAACAAACCTAGCCAGGAGCTAGCTTCCCAGCTTCTTGATTAGTACAACTCCTGTTGATTATCTCCACATGTCGAATAGGAATTGATATTGTTTCATAACAAGAGGAGTCCATACCCTTTACATGAATTGGAGAAATAATTCAGTGGTAAACGATTTTAATTAAAGTATAGCCATATACAATTCGATTTTCTTTCGGACTTACAATTCGATTACCTGTGAGGCGATGAATCAAAAAGTTCGAGTGGTTTGGGAAGGATGGATCCAATCCAAAATAGTCCAACACATATATAGCGCATGCTTCTTAGTGAAGTTGGGATTCATTCAAGTGGTCTTGGCGTAGAAGGAGCCAGTCTTCATGGCGTCGTCGTTGGCGCTGCCGAGTGCCGCCTCGCTGAGGTACTTGTCCGCGAGCTGCACCCGCTTCACGTTGTCCTGCTCCTGGACCAGCATGTGCCCGTACTCCATGAGCTTCTCGATCGTCATCCTCGGCTGCTCGAACGTAGGAGGCCCCTCCCGCGAGTTGACGAGCCGCTTGGAGATGTTCTCGACGCCGATCTCCCCGACCCACTTGCGCACCTCGTCGTCGTAGACCCGCGCCCGCAGCGCGCCGAAGAAGTCGATGGACTGCCCCGGGAAGGTGTCGACGAGCCGGACGACGGCCTCGTCGGGGACGTTGTCGGTGCGGAAGATGCCCTTGCAGACACCGATACGGTCCTCGCGTGTAGGCGCCCAGTAGAACTTCTCCATACGGCCGTCACGGATCAGGGGCGCGTACAGCGTGGAGAAGTCGTTGCCGGTGACGATGATGGGCACGCGTGGGTTCTCCTCCTTGTTGTACATCCCGGGAAGCTGCACGTTCGTGGGGGCGTCGGCGATGTTCATCAGGGTGGCGTTCACCATCTGGTTGTTCACCGTGTACTGCGTCGTGCCACCCATCCGCCCCGCGCCGGCGTCGAGGTCGTTGATGAAGAGGCAACACATCTTGCCCTTCTTGATAATGTCGGCCGCCTCGCGGTACCTCTGCCGGATCAGCTTGGCGGGCTCGCCGGCGTTGCCGCTCTCCAGCTCACCGGCGCTCATCATGATGGGGTTGATGCCCATCTTGGCGAAGACAAGCTCGCACTGGAACGACTTGCCCTGTCCCTTGCCTCCCCAGATGCCGAGAATGAGAGGGACCTTGATGTTGGGCAGGGTCATGAAGTTCTTGGCGAGGTGCACGACGAGCTTGTCCATGAACGCGGGGGCAATGTAGAGACCGTCCATGGTGTTGTCGAAGTCGTACTTCCTTAGGCCCTGGCTGATGTACTCGTACGAGCTGAGCACGGCCTCGTGGGTGCCGTCGCCCATGGGCGCCTGGAACAGGGAGTCCACGATGCCTTTCCCCCTGGTGATGTCCTGCTGGTCGTCGGAGGTGTCGTAGTAAAGCCCCTTCCACCTGTCCTGGTCGGTCTGCTTTCCCTCGTCGAGCTCCTTGGCCGCCATGACCCTGACCACCCTGCTGTTGACCCTGTTGCCGCCATGGTAGTTCACCGCTGCCTGCTTCTTCACCTTCTTCCCAAGGAAGCTGGTCGGTGTCGACGCCTGCACATTCGTCACACGGTAGTCAGGCCCAGAATCAGAATTGAATATACTGTTTGATTCGGTACCAACCGTCACACACGATGCACACGCTTGAGTTTCTCAAAAAGATTACTCGTTCACTGACCATTTAGACACGTCTAGAACATTTTCCTTATTTTATTGGCTGTTGTACCTGTACTTCCTGATTAAAGTTATATTATGAAGACCGTGTGGCATTGTCCAGAACATCATTTTTCTGAACAAGTAACGAAGTCTGGCAGTTCAATTTAGACAATTTAGGGCACTTTGTATATAAGCTATGGAATCCATATACAATTAATTGCGCTATCCTTTCTCCAATTCCCTCTGTTCCAAAATATAAGATGGGTACATCTAGTCAAAAGTTAAATATTACTATGGTTGGCAAAATAAATAGACATAAATATCAACATCTACGGTACTAAATAAATACACACTATGTAAATATATTTTATCGTGGATCTACCGATATTGATTTGGTATTGTATATTCATAATTTTTTCTATCAGCTTAGTCGAACTTTAACATTTAACAAAATTTATGTGTCTTATATATATTCTGGAACAGAGGGCAGTACTAATCAACCAATTTTTACATATGGTTGATTGGATGTAAATCGTTCAACCTCTTCCCACAATTTCTCCCCACCGTCCTCTTTCCAACCTTCTATGAAGCTTTCGACCCTAATTTTCCACCCTTCTTGTCAACGCCACCCCCACCCCCACAGCATTATTTGCATTGCGATGTTCTCATCGCGACTCGTCAAAAAAAAGAGCCCTTGAAGGAAAGCTTGCCACTGCCTCACATTCCTCCTCACTAACTCCACGTTTTTGTATATCGTGGTATCTTGGCACGACCTAACCTAACTGTCTTGTCCCCACGGTCGGCCACCTATGCCGCCCTCTATTGCCACCTGATCTCCCTTAAGCGTCGGAAAGGCAAAAACAAGGAAGATGACCTTGTTGGACTCAGCAAAGGTGACAACTCACCGTCTCCAAATCTCCAAGCAGGAGATGACCACAGTCACAAATTAGATTGAGCACAAAATGAAATAATCATGTACTTACCATATCAGCTATTTCAGTCAGAAAATATGTCGCAATATTAATTCATTTTATTCTAGGGCGAAGATTGAATCACTTAGCCAACGTCAATAAGCCATTGGTACCTTGTTGAATTGAAACATTAAGTGATGCTAGTAAAGTTGACGAACGTATGTACGTTATGTTCGCTGGATTACGGGTATCTACATACGTGCATGAAGGTGTAGGCTATACGTACCGGCCGGGCTCCAACGGTGGATGAGAAAGCAGCAGCCATCGTCGTACCGTCGATCGTTTTCTCCCCGCTTCTAATTAATTTCCACAGCGCACGTACGTGCAAGTGGTATGTGCAAGCTCAGCTCGATCAGCTCAACACACAAGCTGATGCTGCTCGACAGAGAGCACTGATCGATCGACCGAGCTGAGATGGATAAGGCTGCGATGGCAAGTACAGATGCTGATGCAGCTTGGCTAATGGCGCATTATATAGGTGCACACCCAGACGGCCATGGAGCTAACGTCCAACACGACCGGAGTCTCCTACGGTGTGCACGAGTATTCTAGAGCTTCCCTGCGTAATTACGCGATCAAGCCAGACAAACTGAGATTATATAGGGCTGATTAGCTTGCTGAGCTTGATCAGCTGCATAAGTACCGCCTCCCAAAGTGAAGTGACGATGAGATGTTAATTCTGTGGATGTGGTTCGACATCTCCCTGGAGCCACACGCTGAGGATTGGCTTCCTCGCTGCTTGGGCTCGATCCACCCATCTCTACGCAAAGGGCTCTACGTGGCCTCTTCCCAGCCTCCCGATTGCTGCATCCAACGGTGTAAATGCGATCTAAGCTGACTGCCTTCCCTTCCTTGTCGGATACCCAGAACATGCATGCACGATTAATTATACGAAACAAAGGCTCCTATCTGCATGCGTCGCCGCAGCAGCACTGATGCCTCATCCTTCGCCATAAAAATTACATCTCATTTGTTCTAATTTCTTTTGTATTTTGCATGAAGCATCCAGACTAGTTTGCACCACCACAAAGTGTTTATCTGCCACTCCGTCAAGCGGGGCCCGTGTTGCTTTCAGGAAACTTCATGAACTAGCTCTTCTGTTCTGTATATCTAGGCTACGCATCGCCACTAAAAATAAACACGATCGTCGACTCTCCGGTTATTCCAGACTTTTACTCTTCATTTCCTGGCTATTTTTATGTGTCTACCTTGAAAATTATCACATTAGAATGGAAGCACATTCTGTTTTTGAGCATACAACTTACTTTCATTTCTTCTTTGTACAAAGCTGGGAATTCAAATTTATTAGTACTATTAGTTTCGTACTACTCTAGAACCTAAATTGAAAGTTCATTATTTTAGAACAACACTAGTATAGATCGGGTCTATTAAGGTCCCGTCGCACACGTCTCTTCCTGTGTGTGACGCGGAAGATCGCTGACGACGCAAAATTTTGACAGTCTGCTTGTGGCGCAGGAAGGCTCCTTCGCAAGGACATCATATAAAGAAAGTTTTCTAAAATCGTAACAAAAACATCGCGCATGGTTGGGCCGCGGAGTATCGTCTGCGTAGTGGAAAAGCATCCCCACGATTTCTGATCATATAATGGTGTGCGTGTTCGTTGCGACCTTTTGTCTAACTTACACTGTTTTCTTTTCTATTTGTGATCATATAATGGTGTGTCTATTCCTTGGGACCATTTGTCCAACTCGTTGGAAATATGCCTTAGAGACAAATAATAAGGATTATTATCATATTTCATAAAGTTTATGATTAAGTTTTATATATGCTATAACTGTATTAAAAGGAAACGTCAATACACGTGCGATATATAAACAACCAGGGATTCCCGGTGAAACTCTAGTCATTGGTTCATTGGTCAACATATGATCAAGGTTTCCTGATCATGTGGCATTTATGCCAGTTGGAAATGGAGTCAACGATGATGAACCAATACCCAACCTAAACATCGTGACCCGATCATGTCACGAAGTTCAAGTTACGATGATTAGAATAGACCGCGTAGACTATTCCTTAGACCGTGAGACTATATCAATCACTGTCTCCCGAGAATGCTTAGATAACATCAAACGTCATTTGGTAATACAGTAATCATAAAGGTATGTTCAGGTATTCGGAGGAACCATAGAGGCAATATATGTCAAGAGCAGGATTTGTCCATCCGCGTGATGGAAAAGATACTCGAGGGCCCACTCGAAGAAGTTATATCCAATAGCTGCGTAGCGTGTGATTTGATCACAGGGATATCACTTGTCGAAACGAGTCAAGTAGCATTGTTCGGTAACGAGATTGAACACGACATGGTGATATCATTGATCAGATCTCGGGCAATGCAAGTATCGAGAGACAAAAGGAATAAGACGCGACAGTCCCGGTTCAAACGACGAAAGATCTTCGTGGAATGCATAGGGGTCACATGGCCATCCAGGTCCCTCTATTGATCATTGCTCCGGGAGTGTCCCGACCATGTCTGGAGTGCTCCCGAACCATGGGGTATCACGCTTAAGGGCTTGATGATGCTTAGAGAGTGTTTACAGGATCGGTAGATTCACCAGAGAAGAGAATAGAGAAAACCGGAAGGGTTTCGGTAAGTCCGGAAGATGTTCGGAGTGAAGGTGGAAGGCGTTTCATAGTCATGGAGATTGAATAATATGTGAATGAATGTTAAATATTAATTTAATCATTTATTCATAATTATTTAATAAAAGAGAAAATCAATTAAAAGGTCAAAAGGTTTAATGGGCCAAATCCCGGAAGGGAAAGGGCCCAAGAGGGGGCCGAACCCCTAGGAGGGGCCAAGGGGGTGGCCGACGGCCCTATTGGACCAGCCTCCACTTGGGGCCCATGGGGGGTGGCCGGCGGTGCCTCCCCCTCTCCTCCTCCTTTAGTCCCACCCCGGGACTTTCAGGGAGGTAGTACCTCCCCTCCCCTATATATAGTGGGGTATTTTGACCAGAAAAATACAACACAATATTCAATAAAGGTTTCCTCACTTTTGGGGAGACCTCTAATTGATCTCTCTCTCTCTCCCGTGACCGTGGTCCTAAGTTCGGACTGCGCGAACGAGAGACATCTTCATCGCGGAGCACCGTCGCGCTGCGGGATTCGGATCTAGGAGCTCTACTTCTGCAACTGCTTCTGGATCAAGGAAGCGGGAGTCATCGCCAGGCACCGGACGTGTGTAACTCCCCGTTAGGTGTCACACTTGGGGCACTAGGAGCCGCGGGAGCGTGAGGACTTCAACACCACCTTGAGGTCAGTTTTGGGTCGTCTACATCAACCACGCTCTCCTGAGCATTGACAACGCTTTTCGGTCTTCAAGGGTAAGTTCGCGAAAAGCCCCTCTCGTTACTGCATTAATAATAGATAGGTCCTAGCAACATCAAGGGTTCAGGGGCGTAGGGTAAAATTTTATTATTTTCATACATGAACCCCTATAGTGGTATCAGAGCTAGATCTATGCGTAGTAATACTAGTATGGGTAGAACACACGAGATGTAGCATGTGGGAGTTGATCTTTTAGTTATTACCCTCCCACGTGTACTTGTGTATACCATAGTAGTGCTTGATGAAGCGGCCCCCAACCGACTTTACGCGTTCATTCACGAGACTGGTCCATGCTTGACATACGGCTTGTCCCGTATAAAGTGGCTTTGGGGGGTGTCTATCTCTCTCGCATTAGTTGGTACGCCATTTGTAACGGAGGGCCCCAAAAGGGATATAGTATAGACAACTACTTGATCAGCGTTGTGGTGAAAGTTTGTAGGTAAGAACGGTTCTTGTGTGAATGTCCATTCAGCCACGTAAAACATGCAAAAATAAAGTAGAGACATCTAACTTTGTTTTACAGGGGGGCGTTGCTTTGTGATATGGTTGTGGTAAAGGTAAAGTTATTACCTTATGTTACGAAGTAGTAGATAGTCACGGAGATGACGAACTACCACGCCGGAAAGACACAGGTACCCTGGTGTCTACGGCGCCAGAACGCTGGCGCCGGAATCCGGTGACGCCGGATGGAGATCACGACGTGAAGGACCATATCACATCACATTTACATTCAATGCTATTGTTTGTATATCTTATTGTATGCTAGTATTAGATACTCGACGGTAACCTAATAAGATGATCCCTATTAAAATACCAATGATTGTATTCTCCCTTAGTGTGCACCACCAAGAAAGTCTTCGGTATGAGGCATACCGTGATGATCAGGTGTCAGACATACCTACGTTCGCATACAGTGGGTGTAAGCCATGTTGCACAGCGAATACACTAAGGTTGAGTTAACAAGCCTAGCATGTGCAGACATGGCCTCCAAACACGGATGGTCGAAAGATAGAGCACGAGTCGTGTGAATGATGTGACCAACGTTTAGCATCCACCCTAGAACCCACATTGATGATCGTGATGATCGGGGGAGATGTGGGGAAAAGGGGTCGTGTTATCAATGGAACCCTTCAGGGGATAGGCGTTTCTTAGTGGAGTTATTACTAACTCATTTAATTATAAACTTAGTCTAAGTTCCTTTTTGCAATTATAAATGTAGAAAATGATTCTCCCCGATGCTACCTTCCATGTTGACGATTGGTGATGGAGAGAAGCTCAGGCTAGATGGATCAAACTTCCCCATGTGGGTTGCGTGTCTCCACATTCTCCTTAGCGAGAATGACGTGGTCGACTATATACTCAACGAGATGGATTTGGATCAACCTAGTAACTTAGAGACCCTAGAGCAGCGGGAAAATCGCTATTACCATCATGAGATGGCCTCCTTCATATCAGTGACGATGCTCTTCGGGATGGTGGATGAGTTGTGGCCAGTCGTGGGTAATGTTGACCCTCGTACGGTAATGGTACAGCTTAGGACACATTTCGTGGAACAAGCACGCATATGGGAGCATGAGATGATGGGAGATTCCTCTCCATTAAGATGGAAGAGAACTCTTTACTTGAAGACCACTTGGACCGCATGCATGATGCGTACATGAGGCCTGCATACTTCCTAGATAGCTGGATGATGAGCTCTTTTGCAAATGGCGTTGTGTTGCGGTCGCTGCCACTAGCTACCAAGCATATGTCAGGACTTGCACCATGAGAGGCGATACAGAAACACATGATATCCACAGGTTCATATCACATCTCAAGGATGTGATGGTTGAACCCATTGTCGTTGAGGTCATCGATGACAAAGGTATATATTTGATATACAGTTTTATAAATGTTATAATATTGCAAACACATGTTATAGTGTTAAGTATATTTGATACTTGTTCTGTTTTGCTGAAAACATGTCCTTCTGCATGAGAGGTGCTTTCTAGAGAGGAGGTGACATTGCGTGTTGATGGCAAGCATGATGATGATGGTCGACGACACTTTCCCTGAACATTTATTACTTAGTTTATGTTTTAGGATGATTATTGTAATCGATAGATGGTGAACTTATTTAGTGTGTCTCACACTTTGTGAGATGGTTATTCATATAAGTTTGTAACAAACAGTTGTTCTACTCTTATGAATGATTTCTATTCGTGTTCATATCTTGTTTGATTATGTGTGAATTATCCTAGTTATTTTGAAACTAATTGATAATGCATGATCATTTGGAAAATATTAAAATGCTTTGAAAATTACCCAACTTAATGATATATTCATTAATGAATGAAACCATTGTTTAAATTATAAGTTATATTGATAATATGTGAAAGACACTAGTATTCTTGTCACATATGAATCATGCCTAATTTGGCAAAATAACTTAAGCAACATGTATTACTTGAATACAAAGTATTTGGTGAATTGTTAAAATAGAATACATATTCGATGTATTGTGGTTTAACAAAATGGTGATTATCATTATATGATTGTTTAAATTTTGTAAAGAAGTTTACCAAAGGAAACATGAGTATGAAACTATTTGATATGATCAAAGTATTTCATCGGCAAAGGGTATTAAAGATAAAAGAGATTCTAATTGCTACGATTTGATCAATAGCAATGAAATTCGACTTTATAAGATTAGCATAAAGAAAATTGTGTAATGAAATGCGTTTGAAATGTCAAAATGCAAAGCATCACACTATGATATTAGATATTGAGTGGGTGAATAGATGGCGCCAAATAAATCGTTGTAGTATTTATGTAAAAGACCATTAGTTAGAAATAGTTAGCACTCAATTATATTATATAGTGAACCATATGAATTTCTGAAATCGGCACCATTATATTGTATGGATCGTCGTGGAAGTTTTGGGGTTATTCGATATAACCCAAACAATATCATTAGAAATTATGGATACAATAGCCATAGCTAGAACCAAAAGGAATGTAAAACTAGTATTGCTTGGATTTTTTGGTGCATTCTCGAGAAAGTTTCACATTCAGTGGTATTTCTCGATTATGGAGCAAATGGAAGATAGTGAAAGACACGATGAGGATTCAAAACCCTGCATCAGAGTGTTGAGAAGCGCAACGGAAAGTGTTCCTAAATGATACTCTCCATAAAGGAAAGAATAAATAATGATGATCATTCTGTTTTCCCCACTGGTGTTTTCACTACATGAAGTAGGATTCAAAATGCAGCCCATATCTTATATGGAGACATTTGTGAATCATTTGTCATGATTAACAGAATATGACATACCTACGGACTACTAAGGAAATAATGGTAAACTAGAATCATGAGAAATCCTAAAGGCAAAATTCCCTTGAGATTAGAAACGAATTCGTTGCTGAATCTTACAAGTAAAGGGGTTACTTGAATTTTCCCAAATGACTGCAAAGCCATACTAGAAAAGGGGTTGAATGACAAAAGCACAATTTGTCAAGTATTGGACAAATTCAAATGATTTTGATTCAAGTGTGCTGAAAGCCTGGTGGATTTAAAACTAGTAAAGTACTAGTGTCTTATAGTGAATCTCCAAGTTTGATATTTGATCAAAGGATTTTTGAAGTCGTTCAAAATAGTGAGTGGATATGCAATTTGCATGAAATTGAGTGGGAGCTATGAAAGTCTTCATAAAACAATATGTGAATGACATATTTTTGAGTGGGAGCAATGTAAGTCTCGAACTCAAATGTGTCGGGAACACATTTTGAGTGGGAGCAAAATAAGTCTCAGATTCAAATATGTAGGAACATATGTTGAGTAAGAGTAGTGACTCATACTCAAATATGTTGGGAACATATTTTGAATGGGAGCTTAAAGGAATGATTCTTATGTGTGTATGCGACACATTAAGAATAAAAGCGCAAGTACCGATAAATAATCATTTATAAGGGAGTGGAAGTTGATAGTAATAATATTACGATATTATGTAGTATTGCTAAAAAGGGATTCTGAAAAGAGTTTCAGAATAGAAGTTAATTAAGGAACTAGTCCTTGATAACTCAAATTAGGAATAAATTAAGTCTAACATCGATGGTTGAAAGAAAGAAAAAGGATGATCATCATCCACTATGTTGAGACATAGGTTCTATCTTAGAAAACCATGATGATAACTTAACATAATATATGATCCAAGAAGAAACGTTTGAAAAAGTAATTAAGTCGAATCACAGAACGTTGAGCTGAGTTTGTCCATAGTGTCTGATAGAGAACTGCAGACATGTTTTCCAAATCCATAAAGGATGGCATATCTTAAAGCATAAAGGGTTATGTTATAAGGGAATATGTGGAAACTCTTGTATCGATAATACCGACTAAAGTCAAGTAGGAAGCGAGGTGAACGAAAACATCAAAAGTTGCACAGGGTGCACTAGTGTTTCGAGAGATACACTTATAATAGATAAGGGTACCATCTAATGTGATGTATAATGTTATTGATGGGGATATGCCAAATGGGGTATGCCCAGCAGGACGTTCCGGTTGGGCCAAAAGGTTTCACGAATGGGCCTGCAGGACGGCGACCGGATTGCAACTAAGAGGAAGGCCCGGCGACTAGAGACTGGAGGTGTCGTGGAAATGGCCACGACAGTCGCTGCCACTGGCAGCGATTGATTGTATCGTGAGGAAGAGTTGGCGGCCATCTGCGGTGCGAGATGGGGGCGGATGCACATGGGTTTACCCAGGTTCGGCCCCTCGGAGGGTAAAGACCTACTCCTGCTAGATAGGATTACTGGAGAGCGAGTTACAGGGGTGGCGAGCTCGGTGTCTAAGCAGCGAGTCGCTTGAGGGGGTGTATGATGGAACATGAGTCTCTAGGATACCCTAGGGAGGTTTATATATGAGGCACCTCGCTAGGGTTTACAAGCTACAACCGAACAAGATAAGGATTCGGAGGTTTTGACCTAATCCGACTGGGCTTCTGTTACGCTCCTGGGCCTCCAGTCTCCAGTCGCCGGGCCTCTCCTTCTGTCGTAGTCCAGTGCCGTCCTTTAGGCACACTCACAGGCCCTTCGGCCCAATCGGAACGTCCTGCTGGGCATACCCCCTTTGGCATATCCCCATCAGTAGTCCCCGAGGCCATCATTGATGCAGGCGCAGGTGTCCCTTTGGTGTTCGGAGTAGGCGAGCCCAATTTGGACGTCCAGTCGAGTCGGTGATGGACTCCATCAGAACCAAGGAGAATTTCCCCAGGTTTCCATTCACCACCCCAATGAATGTTACTACTGCCAAGTCGCCGCTTCGGCGAGTGGACAAGACTGGCGGGTAGCGGGTGAAATGGAGGAGTTGGACCGTCAATTCTGGTCAAACTATCCATTGGAATTTCCAACGGTAACTTCGGCGCAATTACCGTAAGTAACGGCTATCCCGATTTTGGCGGGTGGCGTTTCCATATAAGGGGAGTGATGATTCAGTTCTACAAATCTTCTCCGCATTCTTCATTCTCCCACATTCGTTCTTCATGTCTTCAATCTCCCTGCCTTCAACCTTCCGATTCGTCCTTTCTGCACCGCGCGATTCCATGTCCTACCCGATGGCGCCTCCCAAAGGCTCATGGGGAAAATCCAAGTGCACCACAGCCCAGCTCAAGTCCTTCGAGGATGCCGGAGTCCTCCGCAAGGGGAACTGGCGGGTTCCCCCCTCCTCCGAGACTGAGCCGAAGCCACGACCCAGCGAATTCATCTGCTTCCCCAGCCATCTTGAAAGGGGTCTGGGATTCCCCACCTCGCTCTTCTTCTGCCGCTTCTGCGCGTATTACGCGATCAAACCATCGGATCACGGCCCGGACAACATCGAGCAGCTGGCGATCTTCGTCGCCTTCTGTGAGTGCTATCTCGGCTGCAGACCGTACTTCCTGCTGTGGTTGGAGCTCTTCCATGGCTGCATCGGGCGCGAGGCGTCCGATGGCCTGATGTTGGCCGCAGGCGGTGTCACGTTTCAATTGAAGCCGAAGGCCAATTTTGTCAAGCTCCTCCTGCCGAAAAAGGCTGCCAGCGAGTGGAAGAAGAGCTGGTTCTACATAAAAGAATCCACTCCCTCCGACGAGGTGGCACTTCCCGAGTTCGTCGCCGAGAGGAGCGAGCCTCGCCGATTGGCGCCAAAGAAGCTTCCCGAAGACCAGCGGATGGCCATCGCGGAAATGATGGACCAGATCCAGAAGCTAAAGGACCAGGGTTTGATTTCGATCAACCTCTACAACTACTGGCTCGGGCGGCGTCTAGTTCCGCTGGCGGCTCGGCCGCATTGGATGTATGAATACAGCGGGAAGCACGACCCCTCTCGAACCAGCAAGGAATCATGGGAGCCCGAGGACTACAAGGCCGCCCTGAAAAAGATCACTGACGCGGAGTTCACCAGCGTGGAGGTCGGGCTCGCCCCGTACACTCCTGTGAAGAATGAAGCCCCCACAGTAAGTTTTCTTCCCAGTCGCTATTTCCGCACCTTAGTTCTTAGTTGCCGCGTTTGGTGTTTACTCGTGGTGGTTCTCAGCTTTTTCAGGTGTTGGAGGGCTGGCTCCCTCCGCTCGATGAAGAGGTTCCCCAGGAACTCGAGGAAGACTCCGAGGGAGACTCTTCCGACAGCGACGGGGAGGAGGAGGAGGTTCCTCCCTCAGCGCATGTGGCTTGCAAGACCCGTATGCAGAAACAACGAGAGTTCGAGGTGAGCCGCAGCCTAGACGAACATGACGGAGGCGACGAGGTCGCGCAGGAGCACACGTCCCGGCGTACTGCTACGCCATCGAAGCCCGCACGCAAGCCCAAGTCACCAGCGAAGAAGCCAATGTCACCGTCCAAATCGGCGGTGGTGTTTGAGTCAGATGATGACTCCGATGATGAAGATTCCCCTGAAGTCTCGCGCAAAGCCCCAAAGGATGCGATCCCGACGAAGGGGTTGGAGGGCGAGGACACCGAGGTTGTGGTAGAGGTTCCCCTGGCGGCGATCGCGCCGACGGTCTCGGGGGTTCCAAGCCAAGAAGCGGCTGAGGCGGAGACGTCTAAGTCGCCGTAGCCGTCAAGAGCGGCCGCGTCTTTGGAGCCAGAGATTCCGGCGACTGCGGCTTCATCATCGAGGAAGCCCGCGGTGTCGTGGGCTTTAGACGTCTTCGAGAGGGGGCTCACTCGCAAGCTGGGTCCAGAATTGGAGAAGCCTGCCCACATCAGCACCAGGCTTCGCATCCTCCCGGTCGCTAATTAAGTATTGGTTCTTCATCCCAATTCGCCTCGCTCTTTTTGTATTGTTGTTATATTGACTGTGGGAATTCGGGCAGGTCTGGGGCCAAGAAGATTGGCTGTCCTTCGGTGGCTAAGATTCTGCCGGCCGCCCCCACGGGAGAGGGCGACCTCCCCAAGAAGAGAAAGGCCGCCGGAGATATGGCGACCGCGGAAGGCGCGAAGAAGAAGAAGGGGGTTCCGACAATGCCACAGCCAAGGACGGCGCTGCGGAGCCTGATGTTGCAGCAGTCGCCGAAGAAGTGGTGGCAGCACGATCAGAACCAGTCTTGGCTGCGTCCGTGCCGAAAGCGCCGGCCGCGACAACCAGTGCCCCCGCCAGAGCGTCGGCGGTGTTCCCGTGCTTCATGGCTAGGGGGTTTTCAGGTGTGGCGGACACCCAGTCTCCACAGCGTCCGGAGATCGTGGATGCGGACATTGGGTCCCATCGTGGGCGCACTTCCTTCACGATCCCATCGACTGACACCGGAGAACTTCATAAGATGCTTGGCATCGCTATTCAGGTATGTCCAGTCCCTGAATTCTTAGTCGCTGAATTTCAGCGGCTGGGAACTGAACTTCTTCCTACTCTTCAGTCCCCGAATTCCTGGTCGCTGAATTTCAGCAGCTAGGAGTTGAACTTTTTTCCTACTCTCCAGTCCCCGAATTCCTGGTCTCTGAATTTCAGCGGCTAAGAATTGGAAGTTGATTTTGGTAAGTGCTGAGGCGTGTTGTTTGTTTGCAGGGATTGCAAAGGGAATCGACCGATCGGCAGGCCGCGAGGGAGCGCTTGGAGTGTGATCTATGCGAAAAGCAGGAGGCGAACCAGCGGCTTCAGGAAACTATTGGTGAGTATCTGCTTTTCGGTCTTTTCCTCTGTCAGATGTGAACTAGTGGTGTATGGTGCGCTGATGGTCTCTCTTTCAGATGGTTTCCCGGCTGCGATTTCCAAAGCCCGCGAAGGGTATGTTCCAGTAGCCGAGCTGGACACGGCGAATGGACGAATCGCCTCCCTGATCCAGGACTTGGAGGAGGCGAGAGCGGCCTCAGTTTCTTCGGAGGACCGAGCGAAGGCTGTTGTTGCTGTGGCTGAGGAGGAACGCAAAGCCACGGATTCCATCATTGTGGGGCTGCACAACGAGCAAGCCGCCTTGGAGAAGCATGTCATGGAGAGCTGCCGCAAACTCCTTGGTGAGTCTCCGTCTTTACCTGACTTGTTCGGCGAGTCCCTGATTGGGGAGGTCCATAGTTTCACTGACATTTGATTTGCAGCTGTGATAGGCCAAAGCGACCCGGTGGTTCAGACCTTCAACGCTTTGCAGTGCGTTACTGCCGTGGTGAACGCAGCCACGGCTTCGGCGTTGTGAGTCCAAGCGGTTCGTCAAGGCATGTCCCCCACCGAGATTATTCCTGGGGGGCTTACGGAGGTGTGGTGCTATCTAGAGGAAGTGCCTATCGTCGTGCAGTGGATGGCGCGCTCGGCGTTCAGGCGCGGGGCCACCACGGCGTTGAGCTTGGGTCTCGCCCACTTCCTCGACGACTTCGACCTTGACGACGTGACGAGTGGCTAACCATCGGCGACCGGCATGGTGGAGATGTCCGAGGTACTGAAGCTGACTGCGAAGGCCGCCCCTTACGCTGGGTCCTGGCTATGGGGGATCTGCTGCCATACCAGGAGACGGTGTTGGCGCTTGGCGACCCCGAGCCGAAGCATCGTGATATGAAGTCGGAGCAGCCCTTCCGGTCGGCGTTGTCGAAGTCGCTGACGACGTACCCGACGAACCCGTGGCAGCCTTTTGTTTGTGTCAAGGGGGGTGGCGCCACTTCTTCATCAGGACCTGTGGAATAAACAATGTAGTTGTGCAGCTTGTGATGTATGCCAAGTGGCGACTGCTGTAATGTATTTTGTAATGTATGCCAAGGGGAGTCAATCGACTCGTATTGCGACCAGGATTGTGTGGTGTGTTTGTTTTTGGTTGAGCGAGTCCCCGAGCGCATCCGCCCTTTAATGGGGTATAACTCGATTGTATAATTTTGTGTATTGTTTTGGTTGTGCACTGTTTTATCTCTCGCGTCTTCTGAGTGGCGAGTCCCCGAGTGCGAGTAGGACTGATTTGTAGGCGAGTCCCCGAGCGTGGTGCTCGACCATATTGGTCATGTTCTTGTTGTAGGTTGTGAATGCGTTGTTTGTAACGCGTCTCCTCCCCTAGCCCGGAGAGCCAGTCGCTTGGTGAGTCCAAGGCATCTCTCTTACTTGGTGTGTTCCCGAGCCGCGTGGGGGTTCCCGTTTTTCGGAGTCCCCGTGCGTGGTACTTAACCATTCAAGTTGCTTTGCACGAGGATGGGAGGGACAGGTCGCTGTGAGAAGCGTATACCGGTTGTCTTGGCCCGGTGGGCTAGTCGGGCTAGGCGACTCCAATGGCAGCTCCGGGTTGGCGTTTTCGTGGACGACCCAAGGCCCGAATATTTCCGGTGCCCTTGTGCCGCACTACTTAGCTGTGTCGGTCGCTCGACCAGAGGTTGACTTCCGTGAGTAGCGTATTGCTAATATGTACGAGTGCAAGTGGCACAAGAATAGGGCGAGTGGACACAATTTGTGCGATCCGGATGAATTTCATTATATATGCCAGCGGAGTACAATGTGAGCTTCTAAGTATAAAACTTTCTGAGGAGGTTTACATTCCATGGCCTCCCGACCTCGAGCTGGCCGTCACCCCGTATGTCGATGAGATAGTAGGCGTCATTGCCAAGGACTCGGCCTATGGCGAATGACCCCTCCCATGGGAGGAGAGTTTGTGCATGCCTTTCTTGTCTTGGGTCAGTCGTAGGACCAGGTCGCCTTCCTGGAAGGTGCGAGTTCACACTCGGCGGTTGTGGTATCAGCGGAGTCCTTTCTGGTATATGGTGGTGCGAGAGCGAGCCAGGTCGCGTGCCTCGTCGAGTTGATCGATGTTGTCTTGGCGGGCAACCTCGTTGGTTGCCTCGACGTAGTTGGCGACTCGAGGTGAGTCGTGCTCTAGATCAGTTGGCATTACGGCCTCGGCGCCATACACCATGAAGAAGGGCGTGAACCCGGTGGAGCGATTGACGGAGGTGCGGATCCCCCATATCACAGAGGGGAGCTCATCGACCCAGCATCCTAGGGTGCGCTCGAGGGGCACCTGGAGTCGCGGCTTGAGCCTGTGGAGGACGCTCTGGTTGGCGTGTACTGCTTGGCGATTTGACTCCGGGTGGGTGACTGACGCGAGGTCGAGTCGTATGTCATGTTCTTCACAAAATTCCGCCATGGCCCCCTGGCGAAGTTGGTGCCATTATCTGTTATGATGTTGTGCGTGTAGCCGTACCGGTAGATGAGCTCTCGTAAGAACTTGGTGGCTATCTTGCCGTCGCAATTTTTTATTGGCTTGGCCTCGACCCATTTGGTGAACTTGTCGACCGCGACCAGGAGGTGAGTGAAGCCAGACGGGGCCTTCTTGAACGGGCTTACCATGTCCATGCCCCATACAGCGAATGGCCATGTGATGGGGATGGTCTTGAGTGCCGAGCCAGGGAGGTGCGTCTGGTGGGCGTACTTCTGGCACTCGACGCATCGTTGGACGATGTTGGTGGCGTCGGCGTGTGCGGTGAGCCAGTAGAAACCGTGTCGCATGGCCTTGGCGACTAGCGACTTGGCACCGACGTGATGGCCGCAGTCGGCAGCGTGAATGTCCTAGAGGATCTTGCGGCCTTCTTCTGGTTGTATGCAGCGCTGGAACACGCCGGTCACGCTGCGTCTGTGGAGCTCGTCATTGATGATGATGAAGGATTTGTAGCAGCGCACGATCATTCGTGCCTCTGTCTCGTTGCTTGGTAGGATTTTGTGCTCCAAGAAGGCGACGTATGGTGTTGTCCAGTCGCTAGGCTCCACAACCATGGCGACTAAGGCCGGTTCTGGTTGCAGTGGTATCCCGACGTCGATCTCTTTTGGTGGGCTGACTGACGGTTTGTGGATGATGTCGAGGAAGACGCCTACTGGTGGCGCTTGTCGGGTCGATCCGATGCGGGAAAGGGCGTTTGCCTCCTTGTTTTTGCGCCTGTCGATCCACTCGACGGAGTAGCCATCAAAGTGTCCTCCCAACTGGTCGACCGCTTGGCGGTACGCGATCATTGTTGGGGAGACGGCGTCGCACGTCCCGGCGACTTGGCCGGCGACTAGGTCGGAGTCGCCATAGCATCGTAGGCGGTTGATGTTCATCTCCTTAGCGGCTCTCATGCCGTGAAGGAGGGCCTCGTATTCTGCCATGTTGTTGGTGCAGGGCTTGAAGTTGAGGTGGAGCATGTAGCGGAGCTTGTCTCCTTTGGGACGGGTCAGTATGACCCTAGACCCTGCGCCGTCGGCGTTCTCGGAGCCGTCAAAATGGAGCGACCGGTAGTGGAGGTACGGGAGCTTCTCTGGCTGATGTGCTTCTTCCCAGTCTGCAAGTAAATCAGCCAGGGCTTGTGACTTGATTGCTTTGCGGGGCTCGTATTTGATGTTGTGGACGCCGATTTCGACAGCCCACTTGGCGACTCGCCCGGTCGCCTCGCGATTGCGTATTATGTCTTGCAGGGGCGCGGAGGAGACCACCGTGATTGGGTGCTCCTGGAAGTAGTGTGGGAGTCGCCGTTGTGCTCGGAATACCGCGTACACCAGTTTTTGGTATTGCGGGTAGCGCTGTCGTGAGTCCGCCAGGACTTTGCCGATGTAGTAGACAGGGCGCTGTATGAGGCGCTCCTTGCCCTCCTCCGGTCGTTCGACGACCATCACGGCGCTGACGACTTGAGTAGAGGCCACGACGTAGACGAGCATTGGCTCTTTGTTGAGTGGAGCAGCGAGTAGTGGAGCCGCGAGTAGCACTTCTTTGAGCGCTTTGAGTGCGTCATCAGCCTCCGTGTCCCATTGGAACGTGGGGTTCTTGCGCATCGGGCGGTAGAGGGGCATTGCCTTCTCGCCTAGTCGGGGGATGAAGCGACTGAGGGCTGCGACTCGTCCTGCCAACTTTTGGACGTCGCGTAGGCACTCGGGTTTCCCGAGTCGCGCGATGGTGTCGATCTTGGTGGGGTTGGCTTCGATGCCTCGCTTGGAGACTACATATCCTAGGAGCTATCTGGTGGGGACGCCGAAGGTGCATTTTCCAGGGTTCAGCTTGATGTTGTACCTCCGTAGGTTTGCGAAGGTTTCGGCTAGGTCGGCGAGCAGGTCGTCCTGGCGGGTGGATTTTACCACCACTTCGTTGATGACCCACAAGTATAGGGGGTGTATCGGAGTATTTTCGAGGGAAGTGAAACCCAATTTATTAATTCGACACAAGGGGAGCCAAAGAATATTTATAAGCCTTAACAACTGAGTTGTCAATTCAGCTGCACCTGGAAACAATCTTGCTCACAGCAGTTTATCAGTAGCAATAGTTTTGTAGTAGGAATAGTAAAGTAGCAGCAGCAGTAAAGTAAAGACAATAGTAACAAAAGCAGTAATAGTGGGATTCGAGTGCGGTAGGCATAGGGATGGATGGACGGGCGTTGCATGGACAAGACAATTCACATAGCAATCAGACATAGGGAAATTGCAGATAAATAAGATAAAGCATCCAAGTACTAGACAATCCTAGGCATGTGTTCCATACATAGTTATACGTGCTCGCAATGAGAACTTGCACAACATCTTTTGTCCTGCCAGCCCGTTTGCAGCGGGGCCTCAAGGGAACTACTGGAAATTAAGGTGCTCCTTTTAATAGAGCACCGGAGCAAAGCATTAACACTCCGTGAACACATGTGATCCTCACATCAAAGCCATTCCCTCCGGTTATCACGATTTCTGTTACTTCGAGGCCATTGGTTCCGTACATCAACGTGTGTATACAACTTGCAGATAAGACCATAAACAATACTATCATAATGAATCAATAACATGTTCAGATCTGAAATCATGGCACTCGGGCCCTAGTGATAAGCATTAAGCACAACAAGTCGCAACAAAGTCATAAAGCACTAATAAAAGATACTAGGCACCATGCCCTAACAATCTGATGCCATTACATGAACGATCTCATCCAATCCCTACCATCCCCATAGCCTACAGCAGGGGATTACTCACTTATAGATGGGGGAAACATGGATGGTCGATGGAGAAGCGACGGTGATGATGATGGCGATGATCTCCTCCAATTCCCCGTCCCGGCAGGGTGCCAGAACGGAGTTTCTGTGCTATTTCATGGAATCTGGTGGTGGCGGCGGAGCGGAACTCCTTCTGGAAAAACGTCAAACCCCCCGTAGTTTTTAGGTCAGAAGGCTCCTTATAGGCGAAGAGAGAGGCCGAGAGGCTGCCTGGGGGGCCCACACCACCCCCTAGCGCGGCCTGGCTTGGCCCGCGCCACCAGGTGGTGTGGCCACCCCAGGGCTCTTCTCCATCTCGTATTATGGCTCCTGGAGTCTTCGGGCGAAATAGGATTTTTGGCATATTATCCGGGATTTTTCCTAATAGTTGATTTTCCGCACAAAAAGTAGACACCAAGGCAATTCTGCTGAAAACAGCGTCAGTTCGCATTAGTTGCATCCAAATCACACAAGTATAGAGGAGAAACAATAGCGAAAGTGTTCAGGAAAGTAGATACGTTTTGGACGTATCAACTCCCCCAAGCTTAGCTTATTCCTTGTCCTCAAGCAATTCAGTTGAAAACTAAGTGTGATAAAAGAACTTTCACAAACACATTTGCTTCATATGATGTAAATATTCTCAGCAATGTGATCAACTAGTTAGATAGTTCATAATAAAGAGTATGCACCTGAGTCTAATTAATAGTCAATGCAAGCTATGAAGAGATTCCAACTCAAGAATAATAAGTAGCATGAGGCACGAACATAAGCAACATTACAATGCTCATAGAAAGGTATGATAGAGTGGTATCTCGCTTGCCTTTGATTATGAATATCAAGGCACCTCTGAAGTTCAAGTGATGACTAGAAGTAAAGATATCAAGGATACAAGCATCAAAGTCATAACACAAATAATCAAGTAATGAAACAAACACAAATGATGACAACTATGCTCTCAAGAAGGTGCTCAAGGAATATGTGGAGACTCAACAAGTGGAAGAAAAAGGTTTTGAATAATTTTGAAAGGCTTCCAAATGCCGAAAGTATGGTACTCGTTAGCTTTGAGCTCTCATTGCCCCTATCATAAGCATCTTTAATGTGGTTAAGGTGAAAGTGACACAACTAAGAGGATATGCTTGACAAGTTATAAATTGAAGTCTCATGCCCCTTACTTACGAAGACCGATCCTCATGCTACTCAACTTCAGTCACAAGTAAGCTCTTGTCATTGTAAGTACATACGTATCATAGAGAACCGCCAACGGGGTACCCCTTGCACATGACACGAGAGTTATCCCATGATCAAAATGACAAGGCAAGCAGACAATGAGCATCTCAGCAATCTTTTTATTTACTATGTGCATAGATTTTTATTGAGGATGCTTCATAGAATGCTCATTATGGTTATGCTGCAAGTTTCCACCATGATTAGGCATGGCTTAGGCTAGCGGCCCAGGCGTTTCTCTAACATACATACAAACTCCATGATCTTACAAGTTCCACTTTTATTTCACACCACCGGGATCCATAAGCAAAAGAACATGATATCAACTAGGTACAAATTACCAATGAAGTGTTGAAAGCGGTCCCCATGATACATGGTTCTGCTAACTTCAACTCATAAAGTGCAAGCATATGCGCAACAAAGAAGGACGCAATGGTTCCGGTTTATTAAGTGTAAGAAAATAAAGTGTGCCATCAAGTTCGTGAGAGCTTTAGTAACTAACTTTCTCATAACAAGCAAACATTTTATTCGGAAGAAAACAAGGCATAATGAATATGCACGGAAGTAGCAAATGATGCTAATGGGTAGGTATGGTGGACACTTTGGAAATATTTGGTTTAGGGAGTTGGGAACTTGAGTAAAACCTACTCAGTAAAAGTGAAGGCTAGCAATTGTAAGGGAGGGACAAACGAGAGAGCAATAGCTGTCATTATCATGCTTGCAACAAAACATGACTACTCATGGCATGAAAGTGATTCAAGATCCTCAAGGCATAATGAATATGCACGGAAGTAGCAAATGATGCTAATGGGTAGGTATGGTGGACACTTTGGAAATATTTGGTTTAGGGAGTTGGGAACTTGAGTAAAACCTACTCAGTAAAAGTGAAGGCTAGCAATTGTAAGGGAGGGACAAACGAGAGAGCAATAGCTGTCATTATCATGCTTGCAACAAAACATGACTACTCATGGCATGAAAGTGATTCAAGATCCTCAAGGCAAAATAATTCATTGAGGCTTAACTGATTATTACAGTTATGTGCATGCGTGAGCATGTGCCAAGTCAATCAAATGAAACATTCAGAGGAGGATACCGTAGTGTCATACCAATTTATGAATAGAGCAATACGAGCAAATATTCATAAGACATGCTACAAACTATTAGCGAGCTGGAGCTAATCATACGAAGGCAAGAAGTACTAAGCATCTAAAGATAACATACACCCTACATGAACAGACTAAGCATGCCCACAGTGATGAGTATATGTACAAAAATGAAAACAAATAGAGTTCGTTACCAGCCTCTTACCACTCCTCAAGTTGTCATTAATCCTCATTATTGCTCTTAACTTGTGTGGCTTGAATAATAATATGAAACCAATATTCCACTGAGAACTACCGAGTCCCTGTAGCAAACTCACAAAACCAAAGAAGAACGACAAATATTTTTGTTGTTTTCGATTTTTAAACAAGAACCAAAAGGGAAAAACAAGCAAAGCAAAATCTCTTTGGGTTTTTCGAGTAGTTCAAACAAAGCAAAAAGGAAAAACAAACCAAGGCAAAAAGAAGAAGCAAACCAAAGAGAAACAATAGAAATATTTTTGGTCTTTTTGTGTTTTAGAAAATCAAAAGCAAAGAAGAACGAAAACTAAAAAGAGAACGAAACCATGAATATACAAAGTACCGACGCAACATGATATGAAGATGAGTGCGGTGTCGGCGTATCTCCCGCCAAGCTTAGGCTTTTGTCCTAAGTGGGTATCAATCCCAAGCCGGCCAGGATGAAGTGTCACCGTGGTACGATGAGGAGGTACCCTCGTCCTAGAGCGAGCTCGAGTACGTCCCTCCATAATGTGCGGAGTAATCATAGGAGGGCACATCCTCCTGGTGCTGCTTGTGGAAACCCAACAAGCGAAGCTGCTCGTCCACCTCCTCCTTGGAGCGTGACCATGGTCTCCTGTGAACACTAAACAAAGAAAGTTGTGGCAAAAGTATCTCCCTTTCATCCCCGTCAGTGAAAAGCATCCTATATACTAGACTGTTCAAATCAGAAGTAGCAGTGACAAAGTGATGGGTTTTCATAGCAACAAGGTCAAGCCTCTGTGGTGCCAGCATAGCATCATAGGGATCCACTGAAAGACCTAATGCATTGACTATACGCGAGGCGATGATGCCCCCATACATTGGCCCCCTAGCAGCTAGGCAGCGAGCAATAAGCGAGCCAAGATTGTACCGAGTATCATTGTTAAGCGCAGCAGCAAGGAAAGCTAAGTGATAGTTGGAGATATTACTTGTGTTCTCCCTACCCAGGACACTAGTAGCAAGATAGTATGCAAAGTATCTAAGAGTAGGGAGTTGAATATTTCTTATCTTTCCGCATTGCGCCACGCGGTCATCATCATGGGTCACCCCTCGGTAAAGCTCCAACAAATCAGTGGGTCGCCCTTGAATTTTCTTCACGGTCCATGTCATGCGTACACCTACAATACTGCAAAATATCTCCAAAGGCATGGTGAAGGGCAGATTATAGATTTTAAAAGAGACAGTCGACTGATAGGACGTGTTAGTAAACGTGAAGCTCTCAACAAAAGTTTTGGTGAGCGTAGCGTATTGCGCACTCTCATCTTGCATATATGAGGTCAAACAAACCCTCTCAATCAGTAGCAAGAAATCATCAAGAATACCTGCAGCTTGTAAGAACGTAAAACAAGGAAAAGAGGATGGGTGAGCATCCCCATCATCCCTTTCACTACCAATACTAGTTGCAATGAGATCTTCGTTGTATGATGGCCTAGCTTGAGAGGCTGTTCTTGAGGGCCTCGACCTCCTAGGTGCATCACTCTCAAATATCTCTCCAAAAGTATGGTTGTTCATGCTTGGTATTCTGAAATTTAAACACCTATTAAACAAGTGATTGCAAAGTAAATATAATGAAGGATTCTACTCATAGGGACTTGCAAGAGGCCTAAACATGCATCAAAACTATATCTCTAAGCATCAAACAAGCTTACAAGCTCTCATAACCAGTCACCTACAACAGAAAAATACTCAATATATAATCCATTAAACACAAATCTACTTGGACAAGGGGAGGAGTCACATACCAGGGAACAAATGATCCAAATTTCAGCAAGAAAGATGGGCTGATCAAGGAGATCAGAAAAACGAGAGCAAGCACAGCAAGAACGCGATTTTGAGCAATGAACTGGAGCTTACTCGGGAGAGAGAAGAAAGTGGCAGGTGAGAGAGTTAGTGGGGGGCCAGGGGTGGTCCACACCAGGGCATGGCGCCACCCAGGGCTGGCCGTGCCACCATGTGGTGTGCCTACCTGGTGGGCTCCCTGGTACCTCCCAGGTACTCCTCTGCCCCTTTTTTCACGTAAAAATTTAATATGAATTTTCTGGAATTTTTCGAGACACTTTATTTTTGGGCATTTTCTGGCATAGAAGAATGATTTTTCTGACAGACAGATTTTTTTTAAATGATGCAAAGACAAAACAAGGCTAGAACTACAGAAGTTCTAAGACACTCTAACATGCAAGCAACTAACAACAAAAAGAAAGCTAAACGAAAGCACAAACTAAAATGCAAAGGATAGAAATAAACGGAGATAATCATAATGAAAACATTGTTTTGTTCAATGGAATCCTTTTGTTAACAAGGTTGATCAAGTCTTTCTACCAAAACAATTGCATATGAGTCAAAACTTTGTATTCCACCAATGATTATGTTACCTCAACTTTGATAGCAATGGTCCCAATCATAACATTTTCAAATTTTTCTCTTGGTATGGGACAATATATTTCTCCAACTTGAATGCCTTCAACATGTTCAATTGAATTCAAACCATAAGTCCTTTCAATCTTCTTGGGGAAATAGACAGTATGTTCCTTGTCATTAACATTGAAAGTCACCTTTCCTTGATTACAATTAATAACAGCTCCTGTAGTATTAAGAAAAGGTCTCCCAAGAATAATAGACATATTATCATCTTCAGGCATTTCAAGCACAACAAAATCAGTTAATATTAAGCAATTGTGAGCCACCTGAACAGGTACATCCTCACATATACCCATAGGAATAGTGGTAGATTTATCAGCCATTTGCAAAGATATATCAGTTGGTATTAATTTTTCAAGTTGAAGCCTCTTATAGAGAGAGAAAGGCATAACACTAACTCCAGCTCCCAAATCACACAAAGCAGTTCTAACATAACTGTTCTTAATAGAGCAAGGGATAGTTGGAATCCTTGGGTCTCCAAGTTTCTTTGGAACCTTACCATTAAAGTAATAATTAGCAAGCAAAGTAGAAATTTCTTCATTAGGGATCTTCCTTTTATTCAAGACAATATCCTTCATATACTTTGAGTAAGGAGGCAATTTGATAGCATCAGTCAAAGGAATTTGCAGGAATAAAGGTTTCATCCACTCACAAAACTTATTATAGTGTTCATCTTCCTTTAACTTGTGTTTCTTATCAGGGAAAGGCATAGGTTTTTGGACCTAAGGTTCTCTTTCACTACCATGTTTCTTAGCAATAAAATCTTCTTTGGTGTATTTAGTATTTTTAGTGTGGTTTTCAGGTTCTTCTTCAACATTTTGTTCATTAGGAACTCCATTTTCTTCATTACCACTTTCAGTTTCAGCATCAGAGATAGATATACTATTAGGATCTATAGCAGGTTCAGAGGGTTCTACAACAGTTTTATGTTTCTTTTCTTTTCTTATGAGTAGAACCACTATTTTCAGCTTGTTGAGAATCCTGCTCAATTATTTTGGGATGCCCCTCAGGATATAGAGGATCCTAGGTAGCAGCACCACTTCTAGTTCTAATTTCATAAGCATGTTTTTCTTTAGCAGAATTAACTAGCAAGTCGTTTTGCACTTTAACGAGTTGATCTATTTGAGTTTGAACCATTTGAAAGTGTTTAACAATCATTTTAACATCATTAGAGGTTCTTTCCACAATATCTTTCGACTCAACAATAGCTCTAGTGTTTTCCATTAGATGATTCTGCACCCTTTTATTAAAGTTATCTTGCTTAACAATAAAGATATCAAATTATTCTAAGCATTGATCAGGAGGTTTAGAGTAAGGGATATCACCTTCATCAAAGTGTTGGAGAGAGTGTACCTCAATAGTGGATGAGTAGGGAATAGGCTTACATAATTCATCTATAGGAGGTAAATTCTTGACATCTGCAGCTTTAATTTCCTTCTCCTTAAGACATGTCTTAGCTTCCTTCATCACTTCATCATTTAATTCAATAACTCCCCTCTTCTTTGACGTTGGAATAGGCACCGGAATAGATGGTTCAGGTACAATTACTTCATGTATAGCTTGTTTAAGAGGAGTCCAATCTTCATAGTTCTTACTTATTTTAGCCATTAATTCCTCGGCTTCCTTAGGAGTCCTATTCCTGAAAACACAATCAACACAAATATCTAGGTATGTCCTAGATTCTTCGGTTAGTCCATTATAAAATATATCAAGAAGCTCATTCTTAGGTAATGGACTTCCAGCCTGTGCATGAATCAAAGCACAAAACCTTGCCCAAGATTCAGGCAATACCTCTTTTTCTCCCTGTTTAAAATCAAAAAGTTCCTGCAAAATAGCATGTCTAGCACTAGGAGGAAAATATTTCTGCAGGAAAGTAGTAATCAAGCACTTAGGGCTATCAATAGATCCAGGAGGTAAATTACTAAACCAAGTTTTAGCTTCTCCTTTCAGTGAAAAGGGGAAGATCTTGGCAACAAAGTAAGTACGCATCTTAATATCATCAGAAAACGAGCCACTCATGGTAGAAAGTTCATTCATATGTGCTAGCGCACTTTCATTCTTAGTCCCACAAAAGGTTCTTTCTCGACAATAACTATGTAAGATAGATCGAGAGAGAAATCATAATCTTCATCTATAATGTTTATGAGAGAAGCAGCAAACTTAGCAATAGGAGACAATTTGGGTCTAATAGTACGCCTCTCAAGGAGACTCTTAGCAGCACTCCTATCATGGATGTTTTTACATTCTTTAATAAATTCATCGGTCATCTCAACATAACCGTCTTCAATATCATAACTTTCACTAGACTCAGGTGAACTAACAGGTGTGGTAGTGTCTTCATTAGGAGTTTCGGTATTTCTAGCTATAGTTCTAGCAATCGTAGCATCTAGGAAAGGACCTAATGAACCACTCTTATCAAGCATAGTAGAAGCAGCATCATAAGCATCAGAAGTTTTAGATTCAGCAGTAGTAGCAGTGTGTGTAGCATGTGTATGTGGTGGTGTAAAAGAACTAAACAGACGGTGAATCAAGAGCAACAGAGGTGTTCAGAACCATACCTCTTCTTGTAGTGGATGGTAAAATAGGAACCTTGCCATCACGAAACTTACCCATGATGGATGGATAGCAGCGAACAATAGAGAATCCAAGTGAACTTGATAAATAAAGCTATGCTCCCCGGCAACGGCGCCAGAAAATAGTCTTGATGACCCACAAGTATAGGGGGTGTATCGCAGTATTTTTGAGGGAAGTGAAACCCAATTTATTGATTCGACACAAGGGGAGCCAAAGAATATTTATAAGCCTTAACAACTGAGTTGTCAATTCAGCTGCACTTGGAAACAATCTTGCTCACAGCACTTTATCAGTAGCAACAGTTTTGTAGTAGGAATAGTAAAGTAGCAGCAGCAGTAAAGTAAAGACAATAGTAACAAAAGCAGTAACAGTGGGATTCGAGTGCGGTAGGCATAGGGATGGATGGACGGGCATTGCATGGACAAGACAATTCACATAACAATCAGAGATAGGGCAATTGCAGATAAATAAGATAAAGCATCCAAGTACTAGACAATCCTAGGCATGTGTTCCATACATAGACAATCCTAGACAATCCTAGGGAAACATGGATGGTCGATGGAGACGCGATGGTGATGATGATGGCGATGATCTCCTCCAATTCCCCGTCTCGGCAGGGTGCCAGAACGAAGTTTCTGGTGCTGTTTCGTGGAATCTGGTGGTGCCGACGGAGCGAAACTCCTTCTAGAAAAACGTCGACCCCCCCGAAGTTTTTAGGTAAGAAGGCTCCTTATAGGCGAAGAGAGAGGCCGAGGGGGTGCCTGGGGGGCCCACACCACCCCTGGCACGGCCTGGCCTGGCCTGCGCCAGCAGGTGGTGTGGCCACCCCTGGCTCTTCTCCGTCTCGTATTCTGGCTCCTGGAGTCTTCGGGTGAAATAGGATTTTTGGCATATTTTCCAGGATTTTTCCTGATAGTTGATTTTCTGCACAAAAAGTAGACACCAAGGCAATTCTGCTGAAAACAGCGTCAGTCTGCATTAGTTGTACCCAAATCACACAAGTATAGAGGAGAAACAATAGCAAAAGTGTTCGGAAAAGTAGATACGTTTTGGACGTATCAGTCGTCCATGTAGATGTGAATGTTGCGGCCAATTTGGCTTGCTAGGCACTCCTGCATGCATCTCTGGTATGTGGCGCCTGCGTTCTTGAGGCCGAACGTCATGGCCATGTAGCAGAAGGCGCTGAATGGCGAGATAAACGCCGTCTTCTCCTCGTTCTCGACCACCATCTTGATCTGGTTATAACCAGAGTAAGCGTCAAGGAAGCACAACGACTCCGATCCCGCGGTCGAGTCGATGATCTGATCGATGCGCGGTAGGATGAACTCCTCCTTCGGGCAGGCGCTGTTGAGGTTGGTGTAGTCGATACACATTCTCCATGTGTTGTTCATTTTTAGAACCAGGACTGGGTTTGCCAGCCACTTGGAGTATTTGATTGGCCGGATGAAGCCTGCGGCTAGCAGGCGCTGAACTTCTTCGACGATTGCTCGACGGCGCTCTTCATTGAAGGGCCGTAGCGACTGCTTTACTGGTCGCACTTTGGGGTCAGCGTTGAGTTTGTGCTCAGCGAGTTCCCTCGGGACACCTGGCATGTCAGATGGCTTCCACGCGAAGATGTCGCGGTTCTCACGGAGGAACCCGATGAGTGCGCTTTCCTATGCGGGGCTCATGTGCGCTCCGATGGTAACCGTCTGGCTGGAGTCGCCTGGGATGAGCTCGACGGTGCGGGTGTGCGTGGTCGCCTCGAACGTGGAGTTCGCGGCGGTTGGTTTCTTCAGGATGGTGGGGTCGTCCTTGTTGATGTTACCCGCGTATTTCGCGAGCTCCTCCGCATGGTCGGTCTCCGCGGTGATGACGGCGTCGGCGAGCTCGGCGCCTTTGTCCTCGTATTCACGGCCATGTCGGGGCCGCCGTGGATGGTGATGATGCCGCTTGGCCCGGGGAGCTTCATCATGTTGTAGGCGTAGTGTGGGGTCGCCACGCAGTGGTAGGGGTTGTGAAAGTTCACCAGCTCGAATATGATCCTCTGCGTGCGGTAGTTTGCCGGAGTGTCGAAGGTGACTGGCAGCGTCACTTTCCCAATCGGGTATGCCTTCCGACCGGGGACGATACTGTGGAAGGTCGTCATGGTTGGCTCAATGGCTGCTTCTGGGAGCTAGAGCCTCTTGAACGTGTCCAGGTATAGGATGTTGATGGAACTCCCACCTTCCATTAGTGTCTTGGGCAGCCAGTAGTCGGCCACCTTGGGCCCGACTACCAGGGCGACTCTCCCTAGGTATTCGATTCTTGGCACATGGTCCTGGCGACTCCAGGTGATGCTCTACTCGGACCAGTTGAGGAAGCGAGGGATGTCGACCTATGTCACCGCGTTGACGGCGACCGCGCGGGCGAGCACCTTCTTCTCGCGCTTGGTGCCGAGTCCGGTGAAGGTGTGTAGCGAGCCGACGGTGATGCCGAAGCTGCCGCCATTCCCGTTATCTCGAGGTGGGTTGTTACTGGGGTCCTCCCTTGCTCGTCTCGCCTTCTCAATCTCTTTGAGAGACTAGCAATCAGCGGTGGTGTGGGTGGCGGGTTTTCTCTCCCTGCTATGGTAGATGCAGGGCTGGTTGAGCAGGGCAGCGGGGTCGAATTTTGGCCTCGCTGTGTTGTTGAAGCGGTAGTTTCTGCTGTCGCCGTAGTTTCCTCCGTCGCGGCGGTAGTTCTTGGAGTCGCGCTGGCCATAGCTGGCATTGGCGACGAAGTCGAGTCGCCCGTCCGTGCGGTGCTTGCCGGTGATGCGGGTGTTGCTGTAGCGCATGTCGCGTAGGTGCCCGCTGTCGTGGATGCTGGTTCGGCGTCGTCCTCCCAACTCGTCGTCAGAGTCTTGGTTGGGATCTTCCTCCGCGTAGAGCTTGGCGATCTCGAGGAGGTCGGGGATGTTGTCGAGCGTCTGGTAGACCCTCTTGATCTTAGCGACCAGGGGTTCATACCGGCATGCGTTCTTGAAGCAATGTATCGCCGTGTCTGGGTGGATGCCGGAGGCGTTGATCCACAGTTCTTGCCATCTTTGGATCCAACAGCGAGTCGACTCACATTGTCCCTGGATGCATCGCTCCAGATCTTCTATGGTGGTGGGGCGGGTGTAGGAGCCCTCGAAGTGCCTGATGAAGGCATCCCGCATTTCTTCCCAGGAATCGATGTTGTCGGCAGGGAGCGTGTTGATCCATTGCCGGGTCGCACCCTCCATCATTAGGGGGAGGTAGCAAGCGGCGAGCAGGTCGGTGTGGCCTGCGATTTCCATTGCCATGAGGTATGTGTCTAGCCAGATAGCGGGATCGTACGTCTGGTCGTTCATTTCGATCTCCTTGGGGGCCTTGAAGTTGGCGGGGTATTTTTCCCCGTGGATCATGGGCCCGAAGCATTGCAGCCTGACTCGACTGAGCGAGCCTCTTGGTTCCGGGTCGCCGCGGTTGGTGAGGGTGTGCCTCAGGTCGTTAGGCTAGCGTGACCGCCACGCCTGGTTGTTGATGATGTTCGTCCAGGCATCGAGGGGCTGCCCGTTGGCGGCGACCGTGTTATTTGCCGGTCGCGGCTCGTTGGTGGACAACACGGGGTTGGCGGCCCGTGGTTGCTTTGCCAAGGGTGCGGTGCTGGGCAAGTCAATGCGTTGGCGACGGTAGGGTGGCCGCTTGATGCTGCCCTGCTTGCTGAGGAGCGGGAGTACATCCGCCCCCACAGGTCGACTCGCGCGGCTTGTTGCTCGACGGCCCTCACGAGTAGGGCATTGGCGTACTGGATCTGCAGCACGCCGTCGCCTTGGACGTCGAGGTTGGTGATCATGGCATCGGCCGCGACGACGTTGTCCATCTGGGTGGAGTATAGTGGTAGTCCGTTGGCGTCACCGGCTTGAGGTGAGATGATGATCCGCGGTTGGTCCGGCGGGGGCGTGCGGCCGATGGGTGGTGGAGGGGCTCCAGTCACCAGTGCGCCGGGTGGTGGTCTCGCGGGGTTGCTTCCGCCTGGCGGCGCGTTCTCGCAGTATTCGCGCTCGGCGGCGCATGCGGGGTCGCTTTCATCGTTGAAGGTTAGGACGTGGCCCTGGACGTTGGAGTTCAGGCGGGTCCTGATGCGGCGCTGGTGATAGAGCGATAGCTCCCGCGTCGTTTCCCGCTCGAGGCGGTATTTCTCGCGCTCGGCAAGTTTGTTGTGTTGCGCCTCCGCGAGCCGCAGGCGGGCTTCCTCCACTTCTGTGGCCATCACAGTCGACAGGATCGGCGTGGCGAACGGATCTGGCGGGGCAGCTACGCTGCCCGCCATGTAGATCGCGTGGAAGCGATTGGATCTGGCGCGGAAGTCCTCGGGCAATTCTAAGCCGGAGTCGGAGTCGAAGATCCTGAGGATGGAGGGATCCTCGAAAATCCTCCGGGTTGGAGACTCGCGTGATGGAGTCCTCTCGTGATGCGGTGGTGATAGATCCGTCGACCGAGGCAGGGGTCGCGGAGTCGGCATCATCGTTTAGGGCATCGTCGTTGGTGGCGACGTTGGTCTCGGCCGCGTCGCTGGTGGCCGAGTCGTACTCGGTGACGAGGCTCCTGATGGAGCAGACCTGTTCCTCCGAGAGCAGATCGCGGTGTGCCGGCGATCCGCCGACGATCACCATCGCAGTTGGGTCAACCGTACCGGTGAAGCCGACGAAGAGGTTGATGGAGCCGATCGGCATCACCGCGCCGTGAGTGACCGGGCATGATGCCGGGATGTAGCTGCTGGGCAGGATCTGTAAGATCCCGCCGATGGCGATCATGCGACCGGTGGCGAGTGTACGATCGATCGACGAGTAGGGTCTCGCCGCAGAACTCAGGCCAGTCCCGCTATGCCCCACGATGGGCGCCACTGTCGTGGAAATGGCCACGGAAGTCGCTGCCACTGGCAGCGATTGATAGTATCGTGAGGAAGAGTTGGTGGCCATCTGTGGTGCGAGATGGGGGCGGATGCACATGGGTTTACCTAGGTTCGCCCCCCCGGAGGGTAAAGACCTACTCCTGCTAGATTAGATTATTGGAGAGCGAGTTACAGGGGTGGCGAGCTCGGCGTCTAAGCAGCGAGTCGCTTGAGGGGGTGTATGATGGAACGTGAGTCTCTAGGATACCCTAGGGAGGTTTATATATGAGGCACCTTGCTAGGGTTTACAAGCTACAACCGAACAAGATATGGATTTGGAGGTTTTGACCTAATCCGACTGGCTTCTGTTATGCTCCTAGGCCTCCAGTCTCCAGTCGCCGGGCCTCTCCTCCCGTCGTAGTCCAGTCGCCATCCTTCAAGCGCACTCACATGCCCTTCGGCCCAATCAGAACGTCCTGCTGGGCATACCCCCTTTGGCATATCCCCATCAGGAGGCCTAGGAGCGTACCAGAAGCCTAGTCGGATTAGGTCAAAGCCTCCGAATCCATATCTTGTTCGGTTGTAGCTTGTAAACCCTAGTGAGGTGCCTCATATATAAACCTCCCTAGGGTATCCTGAGACTTACGTTCCATCATACACCCGTTCAAGCGACTCGCCGCTTAGACGCCGAGCTCGCCCCCTTGTAACTCGCTCTCTAATAATGTAATATAGCAGGAGTAGGTCATTACCCTCCGGGGGGCCGAACCTGGATAAATCCATGTGCATCCGTCCCCATCTCGCACCGTAGATGGCCGCCAGCTCTTGCCCCTGATTCAATCAATCGCTGCCTGCTGCAGCGACTGCCGTGGCCATTTCCACGAAAGTGGCGCCCACCATGGGGCATAGAAGGACTGACCTGAGTTCTGCGGCGAGACCCTATTCGCTGATCGACCAGCCACTCGCCACCGGCCGCATGATCGCCATAGGCGGGATCTTACAGATCATGCCCAGCAGCTACATCCCGGCGTCACGCCCGGTCACTCACGGTGCGGTGATGTCGGTCGGCTCCATCAACCTCTTCGTCGGCTTCACCAGCGCGGTCGACCCAGCAGCGATAGTGATCGTTGCCGGATCACCGCCGCATCGTGATCTTCTCTCGGAGGAGCAGGTCCGCTCCTTCAGGAGCCTCGTCACCAAGTACGACTCGGCCGCCAGCAACGCGGCCGAGACCAACGCCGCCACAAATGATGAGGCCCTAAACGATGACGCTGACTCCACGACCCCTGCCTCGGTCGAAAGATCTGTCACCACGGCATCACGAGAGGACTCCATCACGCGAGTCTCCAACCCAGAGGATTTTGAGGACTCCTCCATCCTCGGGATCTTCGACTCTGATTCTGGCTCGGAGTCGCCTGAAGACTTCCGTGCCAGATCTAATCACTTTAACGCGATCTATATGGCGGGCAGCACAGCCGCCCCACCAGATCCATTCTCCACACCAATCCCACCGACTGCCACGGCCATAGAGGTGGAGGAGCTCCGCCTGTGACTCGCGGAGGCGCATCGCAATGAGCTCGCCGAGCGCGAGAAATATCGCCTCAAGTGGGAAACGGCGCGGGAGCTATCGCTCTATCACTAACGCCGCATCAAGACCCGTCTGAACTCCAACGTCCAGGGCCGTGTCCTGAACTTCAACGACGAAAGCGACCCCGCACGCACGGCCGAGCGCGAATACTACGAGAACGCGGCACCAGGTGGAAGCAACAGACCACCACCCGGTGCATCGTCGACCGGAGCCCCTCCACCACCCATTGGCCGTGTGTCCCCGCCGGACCACCCACGGATCATCATCTTGCCACAAGCCCGCGACGCCAATGGACTCCCACTCTACTCCACTCCGATGGACAACGTCGTCGCGGCTGACGCCGCAGTCGCCAACCTCGACGTCCAAGTAGATGCGCGCTGCAGATCCAGTACGTCAAGGCCCTACTCGCCAAGGCCGTCGAGCAACAAGCTGCGAGAGTCGACCCGTGGGGCGGATGTATTCCTGCTCCTCAGTAAGCAGGGTGGCCTCGAGTGGCCACCCCACCATCGCCAACGCCTTGACCTGCCCACCACCGCAGCCACTAGCGAACCAGCCGCGGGCCGCCAACCCCGCACTCTCCACCAACGAACTGCGACCGGCGAACAACATGGTCGCCGCCAACGGGCAGCCCATCGACGCCCGCACGCCCATCATCAACAACCAGGCCTGGCGGGTGCGCCAGCCCAATGACTTGAGGCACACCCTCAGTAATCGCGGCGACCCCGAACCGAGGGGCTCGCTCAGCCGAGTCGGCCCCCAGTGCTTCGGGCCTATGATCAGAGGGGAAAAGTACCCCGCCAACTTCAAGGCGCCCAAAGAGATCGAAAAGTACGATCCAACGTACGAACCAGCAGTGTGGCTGGACACATACCTCATGGTGATGGGAATCGCCGGCCACACCGACCTACTCGCCGCTCGCTACCCCCCCTGATGATGGAGGGCGCGACCCGGCAATGGATCAACACCCTCCCCGCTGACAGCATCGACTCCTGGAAAGAAATGCGGGATGCCTTCGTCAGGCACTTCGAGGGCTCCTACACCCGCGCCACCACGATTGAAGACATGGAGCGGTGCATCCAGGGACAACACGAGTCGACCCACCACTGGATTCAAAGGAGGCAAGAACTGTGGATCAACGCCTCCGGCATCCACCCGGACACGGCGATACATTGCTTCAAGAACGCGTGCCGGTACGAACCACTGGTCGCTAAGATCAAGCGGGTCTATCGGACGCTCGACAACATCCCCGACCTCCTCGAAATCGCCAAGCGCTACGCGGCGGAGGACCCCAACCAAGACTCCGACGATGAGTCAGGAGGAAGATGCCGCAAGCGGCCATGACAGCGGGCGACAGCGCGACATGCGCTACAGCAACACCCGCAACACCGGCAAGCGTCGCATGGATGGGCGAGTCGACTTCGTCGCCAATGCCAGCTATGCCCAACGCGACCCCAAGAGCTACCGCCGCGACGGAGGAAATTACCGTGATAGCGGAAACTACCGCGCCAACAACGCGGCAAGACCGAAATTCGACCCCCGCCGCCCTGCTCAACCAGCCCTGTGTCTACCACAGCAGGAAGGGGAAACCCGCCACCCACACCACCATGGGCTGCCACTCTCTCAAAGAGATCGAAAAGGCAAGGCGGGCAAGGGAAGACCCCAACAACAACCCACCTCGGGACAACGGAAACGCCGGCGGCTTCAGCAACGCTGGCGGCTCGCTACACACCTTCACCGGGCTCGGCACCAAGCGCGAGAGGAAGGTGCTCGCCCATGCAGTCGCTGTCAATGCGGTGACATTGGTCGAGATCCTACGCTTCCTCAACTGGTCCGAGCAGAGCATCACTTGGAGTCGCCAGGACCATACACCCAAGACCGAGTACCCAGGGAGAGTCGCCCTAGTGGTCAGGCCCAAAGTGGCCGATTATTGGCTACCCAAGACATTGATGGACGGCGGGAGATCCATCAACATCATGTATCTAGACATGTTCAAAAGGCTCCAGCTCCCGGAGTCGCCAATCCAGCCGACCCTGACAACCTTCCACGGCATCGTCCCCGGTCGGAAGGCATACCCGATCGGAAAAGTGACATTACCGGTCACCTTCGGCACACCGGCAAACTACCGCACCAAGCAAATCGAGTTCGAGCTGGTGAACTTCCGCAACCCCTACCACTACGTCCTGGGACGCCAAACGTTTTCCAAATTTATGGCGACCCCCACTACGCGTACAACATGATGAACCTCCTAGGGCCGAGCGACATCATCACCGTCCACGGTGACCCTGATATGGCCGTGGAATGCGAGGACAAAGGCGCTGAGCTCGCCGACGCCGTAATCGCCGCGGAGACCGACCACGCAGAGGAGCTCGCAAAATACGCGGGCAACATCAACAAGGACGACCCCACCACACTAAAGAAGCCAACCACCGCGAACTCCACGTTCGATGCAACCACGCATACCCGCAATGTCGAGCTCGTCCCGGGCGACTCCAGCCAGATGGTCACCATTGGGGTGCATATGAGCCTCGCATAGGAAAGCGCGCTCATCGAGTTCCTTCATGGGAACCGTGACATCTTCGCATGGAAACCTTCCGACATGCCAGGTGTCCCGAGGGAACTCGCTGAGCACAAACTTCACGCTGACCCCAAAGTATGACCGATAAAGCAGTCGTTGCGACCCTTCAATGAAGAGCGCTGCCGAGCAATCGCCGAAGAAGTGCAACGCTTGCTAGCCGCAGGCTTCATTCGGCCAATAAAACACTCCAAGTGGCTGGCGAACCTAGTCCTGGTCCTGAAAAAGAACAAAACATGGAGAATGTGTATCAACTACACCAACCTCAACAGTGCCTGCTCGAAGGAGGAGTTTTTCCTACCGCGCATCGATCAGATCATCAACTCGACCGTGGGATCGAAGTCGCTGTGTTTCCTCGACGCTTACTCTGGTTACAACCAGATCAAGATGGCGGTCGAGGATGAGGAGAAGACGGCATTCATCACGCCATTCGACGCCTTCTGCTACATGGCCATGACGTTTGGCCTCAAGAACGCCGGCGCCACATACCAAAGGTGCATGCAGGAGTGCCTCGCGAGCCAAATTGGCCGCAACATTCACGTCTACATCGACGACGTGGTGGTAAAATCCACCCGCCAGGACGGCCTGCTCGCCGACCTGGCCGAAACCTTCACAAATCTGCGGAGGTACAACATCAAGCTGAACCTAGTGAAGTGCACCTTTGGCGTCCCCACCGGACAGCTACTGGGATACGTAGTCTCCAAGCGAGGCATCGAAGCCAACCCCACCAAGATCGACACCATCGCGCGACTCGGAAAACCCGAGTGCCTGTGCGACGTCTAGAAGTTGGCCGGGCGAGTCGCGGCTCTCAGTCGCTTCATCCCCCGACTAGGCGAGAAGGCCATGCCCCTGTATCGCCTGATGCGGAAGAACCCCACGTTCCAATGGGATGCGGAGGCGGACGATGCACTCAAAGCACTCAAAGAAGTGCTACTTGCGGCTCCACTACTTGCCGCACCAGCCGACAAGGAGCCAATGCTCATCTACGTGGCGGCCTCCAATTGAGTCGTTAGCGCCGTGATGGTCGTCGAACGGCCAGAGGAGGGCAAGGAGCGCCCCATACAGCGCCCCGTCTACTACATCAGCGAAGTCCTGATAGACTCACGTCAGTGCTACCCGCAGTACCAGAAACTGGTGTACGCGGTATTCCGAGCTCAGCGGTGACTCCCCTAATATTTCCAAGAGCACCCACAACATGGCAGAATACGAGGCCCTCCTCCACGACATGTGGTCCACCAAGGAAATGAACATCAATCGCCTGCGGTGCTACGACGACTCCGACCTAGTCGCCGGCCAGGTCGCTGGAACATGCGACGCTGTCTCTCCAACAATGATCGTGTACCGCCAAGGGGTAGACCAGATGGGAGGACACTTTGATTGCTATTCCGTCGAGTGGATCGACAGACGCAAGAACAAGGAGGCAGACGCCCTTTCCCGCATCGGGTCGGCTCGACAAGCGCCACCAGCAGGCGTCTTCCTCGACATCATCCACAAACCTTCGGTCAGCCCACCGAAGGAGATCGACGTCGGGATACCACTACAACCAGAGCCGGCCCTAGTCGCCATGGTTGTGGATCCTAGCGACTGGACGACACCATACGTTGCCTTCCTCGAGCACAAGATCCTCCCAAGCAATGAGACGGAGGCGCGAATGATTGTGCGCCGCTGCAAATCCTTCGTCATCATCAACGTCGAGCTCCACAAATGCAGCGTGACTGGCGTGTTCCAGCGCTGCGTACAGCCAGAAGAAGGCTGCAAGATCCTCCAAGACATTCACGCCGGCTACTGCGGCCATCACGCTGGTGCCAAGTCGCTGGTCGCCAAGGCCATGCGGCACGGCTTCTACTGGCTCACTACGCACGCCGACGCCACCAACATCGTCCAACGATGCGTCGGATGCCAGAAGTACGCCCACCAGACGCACCTCCCTGATTCGGCACTCAAGACCATCCCCGTCACATGGCCATTCGCCATATGGGGCATGGACATGGTAAGCCCGTTCAAGAAGGCCCCATCCGGTTTCACCCACCTCCTGGTCGCGGTCGACAAGTTCACCAAGTGGGTCAAGGCCAAGCCAATCAAAAAGTGCGACGGCAAGACGGCCACCAAGTTCTTACGCGAGCTCATCTACCGGTACGGCTACCCGCACAGCATAATAACGGACAATGGCACCAACTTTACCAAAGGGGCCATGGCGGAATTCTGCGAAGAACACGGCATACGACTCGACCTCGCCTCAGTCGCCCACCCGGAGTCGAACGGCCAAGCAGAACGCGCCAACCAGAGCGTCCTCCACAGGATCAAGCCACGACTCCAGGTGCCCCTCGAGCGCACCCCAGGATGCTGGGTCGAAGAGCTCCCTTCAGTCATATGGGGGATCCGCACATCCGTCAATCGCTCCACCGGGTTCACACCCTTCTTCATGGTGTACGGCGCCGAAGCCGTAATGCCAATAGACCTGGAGCACGACTGACCTCGAATCGCCAATTATGTCGAGGCGACAAACGAGACCGCCCGCCAAGACAGCATCGACCAAATCGACGAGGCACATGACCTGGCTCGCTCCCATACAACCATCTACCAGCAGGGACTCCGCCATTACCATAGCCACTGAGTCCGGACTCGCACCTTCCAGGAGGGTGACCTAGTTCTACGAATGGCTCAAGACAATAAGGGCATGCACAAACTCTCCCCCCATGGGAGGGGCCGTTCGCCATAGGGTGAGTCCTCGGCAATGACGCCTACTACCTCATCGACATACGAGGCAACGGCCAGCTCGAGGTTGGGAGGCCATGGAATGTAAACCTCCTCTGGAAGTTTTATACATAGAACCGAAACATGTACTCAGCTGACATATATAATGAAATTCATCCAGTTCACAAAATTGTGTCTACTCGCCATATCCTTGTGCCACTCGCACTTGTACAATCAGCAATATGCTACCCACGGAAGTCAACCTTTGGTCGAGCGACTGGCACGGCTAAGTAGTGCGGTGATACGTCCATTTTTCATCACTATTCTTTATCATAATTCACTATTATGCATTGATATATTTTGTATTGGGAGGTGATACTTATGTTATTTCATCTGTTTTTGCATGGTTGATGACTTTTGGAGCATGGACCGCTGTAGTCAGGATTCTGATGGAAAAGGTGCTGTTTGGAGGAAAAATTCGCGAAGATCAGAAAATCTGAGAAAATATACAAAAAATCCTATTTTTCTAGAAGACGAAGGAAGCCAGAAGGGGGGCTGGAGATGGTCCACAGGGGGCCCACACCACCCCCTGGCACGAGCCAGCCTTGGCCACGCCACCAGGTGGTGTGGCCTCCCTGGTCCACCCCTAGCACTCCCCTCTGGCGTATATTATCCTCCCTAAACCCTAAGACTTGGGGAGCGACCACAGAAAGATTCCGCCGCCTCTGCAGGGCAGAAAACACCGAGAGAGAAAGATCTCTCCGGTAGACAGATTTCTGCCGGGGGAATTCCTTCCTGGAGAGGGGAGATCGTCGCCATCAGCACCACCATCAAGATTTACTTCATCGGGATCATCATCACCACCATCATCACTATCAGCACCCTCATCACCATCTCCATATTGTTGTAACAATTGGGTTGAATCTTGCATAGTTCATAGGGGAAACTTTCTTGGTGTTGATTACTCTTTGTAGTTAATGCTATTGAGTGAACCATTGAATTATTGTTTATGTTCAGATTGTTATACATCATTATTCCATCTCTGATCATGATCCATATGATGTCTTGTGAGTAGTTCGTTTTGTTCTTGAGGACATGGGAGAAGTCATGTTGTTAGTAGTGGAATTGTGTTGAGAGAGATTCAATAGTTTGATATTTAAGTTGTGGTGTACTTCTAGTGGTGTCATGTGAACGTCGACTACATGACACTTCACCTATATGGGCCGAGGGAAATGCATTGTGTATTTGGCTACTAATCGTAGGGGTTGCCGAAGTGACAGAAACCTGAACCCCCGTTAGGAAACCATTGCACAAGGGACGTATGGGTCTTAGAGATTAAAGTTGTGGTTAGGTTTCTACCTTAATTACTTTCTTGTACTTACGGATGTTTGCAAGGGGTATAATCACAAGTATGTATTAGTCCTAGGAAGGTCGGTACATTAGCACAGGTTCACCCACACAACACTTAGCAAGCTAAATAAGATTAATCAACTATATGAAGCGAAAGCACTTGACAGTCTTCTCATGTGTCCTCGAGAACGTTTGGTCATCTTAAGTAATACAACCGGCTTGTCCTTTGCTGCATAAAGGATTGGGCCACTTGCTGCATTTATTCCTACTGTCTTTTATTTACTCGTACTTTGTTTACTTGCTTTATCAAAAACCCCGAAAATCCGTTTGCTAAGTATTTGCAGAGAATTCCTGATCTATACCACTAGCCAGCACCTTCTGCTCCTCGTTGGGTTTGACACTCTTACTTATCGAAAATACTGCGATACACCCCCTATACTTGTGGGTCATCATGCGGCCCAAGGGCACCGAAATAATCGGACCTTGGGACGTCCACGAAAACGCCAACCCGGAGCCACCATCGGAGTCGCCTAGCTCGACTGGCCCACCGGGCCAAGACGATCGGTATATGCTTCTCACAGCGACCTGTCCTTCCCATCCTCATGCAAAGCGACTCGAACGGTTAATTACCACGCATGAGGACTCCGCAAAAATGGAACCCTCACGCGGCTCAGAACACACCAAGTAAGAGAGCTTCCTTGGACTCGCCTAGCGACTGGCTCTCCGATCCAGGGAAAGAGACGCGTTACAACAACGCATTAACAACCTACAACAGGAACGCGCCCTATACGGCTAAACACTATTCTCGGGGACTCGCCTACAAACAAAACCATTCGCGCTCGGGGACTCGCCCCTTCAGGAGACGCAAAGGATAAACAAAACACCATAAAAGAAAATACATATGTACACAATCGAGTTATACCCCATTAAAGGGCGGACGCGCTCGAGGACTTGCTCAAACAAAAAATAAAACGCGCCACACAGTCACGGTCGCATTACGAGTCGATTGAATCCTCTTACTCAAAATATTGGTCACATTACACAAGTCGCCACTTGGCATATATTACAAACTGCCCAATGATACTATTTATTCCATAGGTCCTGACGAAGAAGCACCACCACCTCCCTTGACATGAACGAAAGGCTCCCACGGGTTCGTCGGGTAGGTCGTCAGTGACTTCGACAACGCCGACCGGAAGGGTTGCTCTGACTTCATGTCGTGATGCTCCGGATCAGGGTCGCTAGGCGCCAATACCGTTTCCTGGTATGGCAGAAGATCCCCCATCGCCAACACCCGATCAGCAAAAAGGGCAGCCTTGGCAGTCAGCTTCAGCACCTCTGACATCTCCACCGTGCCAGTCGCCGATGGGTAGCCGCTGGTGACGTCGTCGAGGTCGAAATCGTCGAGGAAGTGGGCGAGACCCAGGCTCAATGCCGTGGCGGCCCAGCGCCTGAAAGTCGAGCGCGCCATCCACTCCACGACGACGGGCGCCTCCTCCAGATAGCGCCACACTTCTGTAAGCCCCCCAGGAATAACCTCGGTGGGGGACATTCCTTGAAGGACCGCTTGGACACACAACACCGAAGCCATGGCCGCGTTCACCACGGCAGTCACTCACTACGAGGCGTTGAAAGTCTGAACCACTGGGTCGCTTTGCCCTATCACAGCTGAAAAATCAGACGTTAGTGAAACTACGAACCTTCCCAATCGTCACTATCGGAGGAGTCTCTTTCGGAGGCCTCTTCGAGCTCCCGGGAGACCTCTTCATCAAGCGGAGGGAGCCAGCCCTCCAACACCTGGAACAGCTGAGAACAACCACGAATAAATATCAAACGATGCGACTGCGAATCACATTGCGGAAATGGTGACTAGAAGGAAAACTTATCGTGGGGGCTTCATTCTTCACGGGAGTGTATGGGGCGAGCCCGGCCGATGTGGTTGTGAATTCCGCATTGGTGATCTTCTTCAAGGCAGCCTTGTAGTCTTCAATCTCCCACGACTCTTTGCTGGTCTGGGAGGGATCGTGTTTCCCGCTGTACTCATACATCCAATGCGGCCGAGCCGCTAGCGGAACTAGACGCCGCCCGAGCTAGCAGTTGTAGAGGTTGACCGAGGACAGCCCCTGATCCTTTATCCTCTGGATCTGGTCCATCATTTCCGCGATGGCCATCCTCTGGTCTTCCGAAAGCTTCTTCGCCGCCAGCCGGCGAGGCTCGCTCCTTTCTGCGACGAACTCGGGGAGCGCCACTTCACTGGAGGGAGTGGACTCTTTGACATAGAACCAGCTCTTCTTCCACTCGTTCGCGGCCTTCTTCAGCAGCAGAAGCTTGATGAAGTTGGCCTTTGGCTTCAACTAGAACGTGACGCCGCCGACCGCCAACATCAAGCCGTCGGCCGCCTCGCGCCCTATGCGGCCGTGGAAGAGCTCCAGCCATAGTGGGAAGTATGGCCTGCAGCCCAGATAGCATTCACAGAAGGCGACAAAGATTGCCAGTTGCTCGATGCTATGCGGGCCAAGATCTGACGGTTTGATCGTGTAATACGCGCAGAAACGCCGGAAGAACAGTGAGGTGGGGAACCCTAAACCTCTCTCTAGGTGGCTTGGGAAGCAAATGAACTCGCCGGCCTGCGGCTTTGGCTCGATCTCGGAGGAAGCGGGGATTCGCCAGTTCCCCTTGCAGAGGACTCCGGCATCCTCGAAGTACTTGAGCTGGGTCGTGGTGCATTTGGATTTCCCCCATGAACCTTTGGGAGGTGCCATTGGGAAGGTTGTGGAGTCGCTCGGTGTGGAAGGATCGGATAGAAGGAAGACAGAGAGAATGAATGCGCGAGAATGAAGAATGAAGGGAAGGATCTGCAAGGCTGATTCGCCACTCCCCTTATAAGGGGGCGCTACCCGCCAAATTCGGGGTAGCCGTTACCTGCGGTAATTACGCTGAAGTTACCTTTGGAATATCCAATAGATAGTTTGACCAAGTTGACGGTCCAGCTCCTTCGTTCCACTCGCTGGCAACTGGCCCTGTCCACTCTCCGAAGCAACGACCTCGCAGCCGAGGCATTCGCCAAAGAAGCGACTGTGAGCCTGGGTAAAACTTCCTTGGTTTATTGGAGTGCATCGCCGAGTCGACTGAGGCGTCCAAATTGGACTCGCCTACTCCGACTACCAAATGACCACCTGCGTCTGATTCAACGATGGCCTCGGGGACTACTGATGGGGATATGCCAAATGGGGTATGCCCAGCAGGACGTTCCGGTTGGGCCAAAAGGTTTCACGAATGGGCCTGCGGGACGGCAATCAGGATGCAACTAAGGGGAAGGCCCGACGACTAGAGACTGGAGGCCCAGGAGCGTACCAGAAGCCTAGTCGGATTAGGTCAAAGCCTCTGAATCCATATATTGTTCGGTTATAGCTTGTAAACCCTAGCGAGGTGCCTCATATATAAACCTCCCTAGGGTATCCTAAGACTTATGTTCCATCATACACCCCTTCAAGCGACTCGCTGCTTAGACGTCGAGCTCGCCCCCTTATAACTCGCTCTCCAATAATCTAATCTAGCAGGAGTAGGTCATTACCCTCCAGGGGGGCGAACCTGGATAAATCCATGTGCATCCGCCCCCATCTCGCACCGCAGATGGCCGCCAGCTCTCGCCCCCAATTAAATCAATCGCTGCCTGCTGCAGCGACTTCCGTGGCCATTTCCACGACAGTTATGGCGGGGCTAGTTCGGTTTTGACGTAGAATGATGTGTCCCAGGGCACAGTGCTCATGAGAAAGCCCAGAGGTTGATCTAACATCACTGTAGGCTCCTAGAATCCGGCCTCGTTCTGCTGCCATAACGACGATGCATACACAAAGATGTTATCATGTGAAGATAAAATATTAATGTCAATCAAGGTGACATTAGTAAGTTGCAAAGGATTTGGGACTATAAAGCACATACCTAAGACTCAACCTCTTCCATGAGCAATCATGTTCAGGGTACCGGGATATATGGTGCCAATGATTAAGAACAAATGCATCTAGTTTATTTGTACTCTAGTGCAAGTGGGAGACTGTTGGAAATATACCCTAGGGACAAATAATAATAAGGATTATTATCATATTTTATAAAGTTTATGATTAAGTTTTATATCATGTTATAACTGTATTGAAAGGAAACGTAAATACACGTGTGATATATAAACAACCAGGGGTTCCCGGTGAAACTCTAGTCACTAGTTCATTGGTCAACAGATGATCAAGGTTTCCTGATCATGTGGCATTTATGCCAGTTGGAAATGGAGTCAAATCATTCTGAGAATGAGATGATGAACCAATACCCAACCTAAACATCATGACCCGATCATGTCATGAAGTTCAAGTTACGATGATTAGAATAGACCTCGTAGACTATTCCTTAGACCGTGAGACTATATCAATCACTGTCTCCCGAGAATGCTTAGATAGCATCAAACGTCACTTAGTAATACAGTGATCATAAAGGTGTGTTCAGGTATTCGGAGGAACCGTGGAGGCAATATATGTCAAGAGCAGGATTTGTCCATCCGTGTGACGGAAAATATACTCAAGGGCCCACTCGGAGAAGTTATATCCAATAGCTACGCAGCGTGTGATTTGATCACAAGGATATCACTTGTCGAACCGAGTCAAGTATCATTGTTAGGTAACAAGATTGAACACGAGATGGTGATGTCATTGATCAGATCTTTGGCAATGCAAGTATCGAGAGACAAAACGAATAAGACGCGACAGTCCTGGTTCAAACGACGAAAGATCTTCGTGGAATGCACAGGGGTCACATGGCCATACAGGTCCCTCTATTGATCATTGGTCCGGGAGTGTCCCGACCATGTCTAGAGTGTTCCCGAACCGTGGGGTATCACGCTTAAGGGTTTAATGGTGCTTAGAGAGTGTTTACAGGATCGGTAGAATCACCAAAGAAGAGAAGAGAGAAAATCGGAAGGGTTTCAGTAAGTCCGGAATATGTCCGAAGTGAAGGTGAAAGGTGTTCCATAGTCACGGAGACTGAATAATATGTGAATGAATGTTAAATATTAATTTAATCATTTATTCATAATTATTTAATAAAAGAGAAAATGAATTAAAAGGTCAAAAGGAATCCTGGAAGGGAAAGGGCCCAAGAGGGGGACGAACCCCTAGGAGGGGCCAAGGGGGTGGTCGGCGGCCCTATTGGGCCAGCCTCCCATGTGGGGCCCATGGAGTGGTTGGCCGGTGGCGCCTCCCCCCTCTTTTTCTTCTTTAGTCCCACCCCGGGACTTTGAGGGAGGTAGTACGTCCCCTCCCCTATATATAGTGGGGTATTTTGACCAGAAAAATACAACACAATATTCAATAAAGGTTTCCACACTTTTGGGGAGACCTTTAGTTGATATTTCTGTCTCTATCTCTCTCCATCTCTCTCTCTCTCTCTCTCTCTCCCATGACCATGGTCCTAAGTTCGGACTGCGCGAACGAGAGAGATCTTCACCGCGGAGCACCGTCGCGTTGCGGGATTCATATCCAGGAGCTCTACTTCCGCAACTGCTGCTGGATCGGGAAGCAGGAGTCATCTCCAGGTACCGGATGTGTGTAACTCCCCGCGAGGTGTCACACTTGGGGAACTAGGAGTCGTTGGAGCCGCAGGAGTGCGAGGACTTCAACACGACCTCAAGGTCGGCTTCAGATCGTCTACATCAACCACGCTCTCCTGAGCGTTGACAATATTTTTCGGTCTTCAAGGTTAAGTTCGTGAAAAGCCCCTTTTGTTACTGTATTACTAATAGATAGGTCCTGGCAACATCAGGGGGTTCAGGAGCATAAGGTAAAATTTTATTGTTTTCATATGCGAACCCCTACATAACTTACACCGTTTCCTTTTTTGTGCCCCTTCTCACACGAAGAGTCTAAATCTATGTGTGTAGTGAGTTCTCGAGGTCGTCTCTCCTAGTATTCCGTTCGATGCGTCTGTAGCCTCATATCCTTCCTCCACGGGCTACGTACGCATTAGGGACGATGCAGCTTTCCAGCCACACGTCTCTGCCATCTTGGCACACACCATCTCTAACCGTAGATACACTTCGACAATACATTAGCAAGAAGATCACTCACCTTTCTTGCGTCTGGCAATGCCCACCAGCGCAACATCGTCTTGTTGAGAAGACATTTACTATGGTGGAGGACCAGCAAGCATCTCCAGTTGGGGAGGAGGAGCACTCTCTTCCTCCGCAGACATCGAGAGAAGATCCTCCCCCTCGTACTCCGGCTGGTCGTCCTCGGACGACGATCACGAAAGAAATATGGACGATGTGTCCACTACGACACCGAAAGATTATGCACCGCAGATCGAATGGTGTGAGAAGGCCACTATCAAAGCAGAAAGAAGACCATTTTGTATCTCCCATGGTTAGTGGAACATAAACTGTTTGGGATGGCCTGAATCACACACGATTCATGATGGACATCAAAAACGATTATTGTTGTAGGAATCGTTTGCGAATGTTTGGGTAGTTATGTCTTGTCGTGGTTTTACCTTTTTCGTTTAAAATGCGAAGTATCATGATTTGGGGTGGGCAGAAAAACCGATAACCGAAACCGAACCCGAAAAGACCAAAACCAAAACCGAATATACCGAGACCAAAAAGACCGATCAATAAACTGGGTAGCAAATTTTGAAGACCAAATTTAGTTTGGTTAATTCGGTCATTAGTTCCCGATACCCGAATAGACCGAACTGATCGAAAGTTACGTGAATGTGGCCTAGTTCCAAAGCTCAAGTTGCCCATGACTATAGATTTATCTTCCTCGACGGAGCCAAATATGGTATTGTTGACTATTAATTTCCGCAAATTGATATGAATGTACAACTGAAATATATTTTCAAATTACAACTGAAATTGTACCAATTTTTATGAAATATTATCCAATTTTTATATTTTATAATATTTACCAAACAATTCGGTCATGACCGAATCCGAACCCGAATTATCGGTTATCCGAATTTATCGGATAGTAAAAATAATAAGTAAATTTTGGTCTTTATTTTTTAAATACTAATTCTAAAATAGACCGAAATACAAAGACCAGATTTTCGGTCATGACCGAATGCCCACCCCTAATCATAATATTCATGCCGTTTCCTCTAGCCTATAAATGCCTCGCATAATCTTCCTACTACTTGCCTCTCTCATTGACATAATGTCTGACGTGGGGTCTCCATGGTAGCCCATGGATGATGGACTTGGGTTTTATGGAAGAAGAGAACGTCGGTGGATTCATCAGCTAACAAACAAGAGGGAGGAACGATTTACCCACTTTCAGGCCCCTAGGGGGCAAACTCTACTCATGCTACTCATGCTTGTGTGTTCTTGATTATTGAAGAATATTCCAAAGTTGTCGCGATGGTTGTGGTGGTGTAGATCGGATCTTTCCTAGGAAAGATTATGCGTATGTTTGAGATCCCTCCTCGGCGGCCCCTCCGAGTATTTTTATGGGAGGCTAGGTCTCAGGTACCTTGACCGAGTTAGTTACAGGCTAAGGACGAAACCTAGAAGTTTCTAAGCTTGAGCTTTTTCTTGCTCCGCGCGCCAGGAATCTGGGTGTCCGAGACTACGAGGCTGCCATCTTGTCTTGGACTTCGCAAATACGAGGCTGCCATATCGTCTTGGGCTTCGCGATTTTTTTTCTAATAGACTACAAGGCTGCCAGGAATCAACATAACTTTTCTAATCCTCCTTTCCTTTTAAAAAGAATGTGATTTTTTCTTTAAATAGGAGCAGAGCAGGTTTGAAAAAGATCTTAGAGTGTCTGGGTTGGGCTAGGAGGGTCTCTTAATGCCAGGGGCAGACGCGGAAAAAAAATAGAGGATGGGCACACTTTAGAAAGAAAAAAACTATACTAGCATTTGTACGATAAAAATTTGCCCAATGAATAATACTAGCACATTGCTCGTGGTTCGCTAGTGAACCACAATAATAACAATGAAAAACTAATTTGACTCATGACAACAATGAAAAACTAATTTGACTCATGACTTGTTAAAAATATTACGCTTAGAAGTCTAATGTGATAACAAACAAATGAAATGAAGTCATTATTTCCAAAATTCAATGGCATCTTATTAGTTTCAGAAGTAGCACATGCTAATGCTTTTCTTCTCTCTTGAGCCTCATTTGTACTTTTTCTCTAGAGATTGATTCAACAATATGGATACAAAACAAAGTTTTAAATATCGCTAGCCTTTCGATAGGCCTACCGCTACGACTACGACGTCCATAGGCTAAATAGAGAATATCCACTAATAGCCAGCTATAGCGCGATTTAGTCATAAATTAACCTCCAATTTATCCGCTAAAGGTCATGCTTTATGGATTGCTCTTTTTTTTTTAAAAAATCATTGTTTAATCTGATTCATTAAAATATTATGAGTTGAATGTTTAAATACTTATTTGCGTTGAATAGGTGAACGAGTTGTAGATCGAATCATGTTTCTGTCATAGTTTTTCGCTTTTTGGCAAGATATGACTAAAAAATTCTCTCTTTTTGAAAACGGCTAAAATGGGATAGCCCGCTATAGCAAAAAAAATGAAATAGCCAGCTATTTTAAACTTTGATACAAAGGCATGTGTATTAGTCCAGTGACAAGTCATCCACGACAACACACCACCTGACGTCTTGATAGCATAAAAAAAACTTCTACAATGGACCATTTTTTACTCCATCCTTCTCAAAATAGATATCAAAAATTTGTTAAAATTTGAATGTATCTATATAATAAATAGTGTCTAAATTCATTTAAATTTTAATAAATCTGTAAAATCTATTTTGAGACATATTGAATTCCACGCATTTTCTGTTCAGAAAACATATATCATAAGTTAGTTTTGGAAAAGGAAATTAAAAGATATGAGATATTGCATATTTATCCAATTTTATTATTTCCAGAAAAAGAAACTAGTCAGAAACTTTTATACTCAAGATCAGCTAGCCACAGGCACTGCCATGTGGGGCTTGGTCTGCTGACAAGAAATCTGAAGCGCAATGGGCTGTTGAGGCGCTGACATGTGGGCCAGCGGTCGGTAGGGAAAAATAAAAGCAAAAGATGCACGTCAGTGGCCAGAAAAAGAAACTAGTCAGAAACTATTTATACTCAAGATCCTGCTCGCCACAGTCACTGCCATGTGGGGCTTGGTATGCTGACAAGAAATCTGAAGCGGAATGGCCTGTTGAGGCGCTGACATGTGGGCCAGCGGTCGGTAGGAGGAAGTATTTGTAAGACCCACAATTAGCTAACGGTTGAACTGAAAATTTTAGCCTTATCCGCGTAATACTGCCACAGTCTCCAACCAGAGCATTCCTCTATGATCTGAAGAGTGTCTTGCCATTTCTGCACCGTCGCATGCACGCCGCCTTCCCTTAGCTACCAGTTGTGACCACGAGGTTGCCTGTATCCCGGATAATCAACGTGAAGATCCCGACGGCTGTGGTCAAAATTGATGAGCTCCCGCTGAATTGCTGCTGCATGCTGCTCCCCAGCGGCTCAACCAAATACGTGTTGCTTGCGCGGTAGCCGGTCGAGCAGCGAGCGGCCGAGCGCCAAAGGGGAGCGGAGCTGCAGCCCGCGGAGGTGCGAAGCGGGAGGCTGAGGCCTAGGAGCAGTTGAGCAGAGGTGGCAGCCGGCGGGGGCAGCCAGGCGAGTCGGCGAGGGGGTCTGAGCGGGCGGGGGCGGAGCCGCGAGGCTGGAGGAGCAGCTGTCGGACTGTTTGAGCAAGGTCTTTTGACTTTTCCCCATTCCACAGCTTCTGGTGTGGAGGACAAAGGGACCGGGTAGCTTGTTTTTACTACTCTCCGATCCAAACTCTCCGATCCAAGTTAATTGACTCAAATTTATATAGATTAGAATGTATCTAGCAATAAAACCTACCTAGATACATCCGAATCTAGACAAATCTAAGTCAATTAATTTGGATCGGAAGGAGTATTAGAATATTTGGGATATATAAAAAATTGCTCAGCATTCTGGGTGGGCCCACCCCCTGCGTACGCCAGTGCTTAATGCCTTCCTTTTTCTGTTATTTACCAAAGACTTGCCATGGTAAGAGGGAGAAGGGGAAAGAAGCACGCTTGACAAAATGTGTATATACGCGTGCACACACACAATAACTAGCCTCTAGCTTCATGACACGGTTTTAACTAACAGAAGATTTACAAGTTTAAACCGTCGGAAGATAGAGTCGTTAGTTACTTATATACTATTAGTAGTTATAAATACAACAAAGACAAACGAGAGATATTATCTTCTCTTACACGCCCGTACTTCTAGCTGTGATTTTGTACCTTTTACTTCTGCGATCGACTTTGTACTGTTTCCATTAGCTGCACGTCGGTCTAATCTAGCTTGGACTCTGCCATTGTCTATTTATACACGCACATAATTAGGAGACCCGATCAAGAGAAATCACTACATATCGACCATGGACGCGAGACGTGCCTCCACCCTGTGTTTTCTCCTACTACTCGTTCTACTACATGGGAATCCTGCGTTGGCTGCTCCAAGCAATTGGCCTTGGGCACATGTTCCTCCCTCGTCATTGTGTCAATTCATGTACAGTACAAATTTAAAGCTCCCCGGTTGCTTCGATTCCGGGCTAACTCAATGATGAATGTGTGTGTGCTATTTAACTAATTTCAGATACTGGTTGCCGGTACAACTTGGTGACCCTTCCGTTCTGTTCAGAATGGACGTGCAAGGCGGAGTGCTGGGCTCAGATCATCATATTATTCTCCGCCCGTGTCGAGCAACATCACTGTATGGGATCTGGACCTAGAAGCCTCTGCTACTGCTACTCCTGCAAACATTAAGTGATTTGTTAGTACTCACCGTCAAACACAAGTGGTGATCGGTGATTGTCAAAGTAATAACTCGCTACAGGAATGGCGGTCTACGCCGACGACCGGGCGCTACGCCGACAGCCAAACGTCGGGGCCGTCGGCGTAGACCGCGACCAGGCCAGCCCTTCAAGCAAAGGTCGGCGTAGAATTGCCCTCGGTGTAACATAGCTACGCCGACGGCTGTCCTTGGCCATTGCGGTCTACGCCGACAGCTGTAACATAGCTACGCCGTCGGCGTAGAATTGCTCTCGGTGTAACATAGCTACGTCGATGGCTGTCCTTGGCGTAGCCTACACCGACGACTGCGCTCGGTATAGCTATTTTGTATTTTACCTCATTAATATTTGAAAAATCATAACTAAATCATTTTATTTTAATTCCAAAAAATATAAATAATATATCAAAATTTGCAGAAAAATAAGATCTATCTATCTACACTAAAATATTACACATTCGTAAATAAAAATTAAGTGAAACATAAAACATTACATATAGTTTGAAATGGGGATAAAAAATTCAAAAACGATCCAAACAATGTGAAACCTTCGCGTGGTGTCATATTATGTGATATAGTTGCAAGGAAAAATATAAAACTTGGTAATATTGATTATGTCTCAAAAAAATCTTCACAAAATGACCTATCTCATTCGAGGTTTTCTGGCTTTCGGGTCAAATGACCAATGTTATGGCTAGAATCAAGGCATAGTTTGTGATAATGTGCCTATATTGTGCATGCATGTGTATCATGGAATAGCGAACAATGTTGCAGGAGAAAGTTTTCCTTTTGGTCGCACCAAAAGCCATTTTCTATTTTTCGAGCACAAAAAAGGGGATTTTATGAAGCAACCACCAAATGGCTAATTCAAAATACTAGACTATATTACATGGGAAATGTCCTAACAGGAGATCTCAAACCTTTCTGTCAATCCCTGATGAAAAAGACAAATTTCTGCCGAATCGGTGGAAAGTGGGTCAGATATGAACTACATGTACATGATCTGATGCTCATGATTTTTTACAAAAATCATTTTTAGGTTTACAATATATTATTAAGATTCACTTCAAGTTTAGCGAGGCTCAGCTCCGAGCTACGAATCTTCATGCTCGTCGTTCGACAAAGTTTGACTATAGTTTGAAACGGGCATAAAAAAAATTCGAAAACGATCCAAACAATGTGAAACCTTCGTGTGGTGTCATATTATGTAACATAGTTGCAAGGAAAAATATAAAACTTGGTATATTGATTATGTCTCAAAAAACCCTTCACCAAATGACCTATCTAATTCGAGGTTTCCTGGCTTTCGGGTCAAATGACCAATGTTATGGCTAGAATCAAAACATAGTTTATGATAATATGCCCAAATTGTACATGCATGTGCATCATGGGATGGCGAACAATGTTGTAGGAGGAAGTTTTCCTTTTGATCGCACCAAAAAGCCATTTTCCATTTTTCGAGCGCAAAAAAACAGGGGGTTTTGTGAAGCAACCACCAAATGGCTAATTCAAAATGTTAGTACCTTATTTTTCAAAAATATTAGACCATGTTGCATAGACAATATCCTAGCAGGTGGATCTCAAACCTTTCTGTCCATCTCTGGTAAAAAAGACAAATTTCTGCAGAATCGGTAGGAGGTGGGTCAGATATGAACTACAGGTACATGATCTGATGCCCATGATTTTTTATAAAAATAATTTTTAGGTTCACAATATGCTATTTCATCATAGATCCACTTCAAATTTAGCGAGGCTCAACCCCGAGCTAAGAATCTTCATGCCCGTCGTTTGACAAAGTTTGACGATACTTTGAAATGGGCATAAAAAATTCAAAAACGATCCAAACAATGTGAAACCTTCGTGTGGTGTCATATTATATGATATAGTTGCAAGGAAAAATAGAAAACTTGGTACATTGATTATGCCTCAAAAAACCTTCATAAAATGACCTATCTCATTCGAGGTTTCCTGACTTTTGGGTCAAATGACTAATGTTATGGCTAGAATAAAGATATAGTTTGTGATAATGTGTCCATATTATGCATGAATGTGCATCATGGGATGGCTAACAAGGTTGTAAATGAAAGTTTTCCTTCTCATCACACCAAAAAGCCATTTTTCTTTTTCTGAGCACAAAAATAGGGGGGTTTTGTGAAGCAACCACCAAATAGCTAATTCAAAATGGTACCACCCTATTTTAAAAAAAATACTAGACCACCTTACTTGTACAATTTTCCAACAGGGGATCACAAACCTTTCCGTCTATCCCTAATAAAAAGGACAAATTCCTGCTGAATCGGTAGGAAATGAGTCAGATATTAACTACTGGTACATGATCTGATGCTCATGATTTTTTACAAAAATCATTTTTAGGTTCACAATATGCTACTTCATTAGAGACCACTTTAAGTTTAGCGAATCCCAACCCCGAGCTAAGAATCTTTATGTCTGTCGTTTTAAACGGGTAAATAAAATTATGGCTAGAATCATGGCATAGTTTGTGATAAGTTGATATGGATATCATATTTGGATTTCTATCATTTTTCTGATCAATTTAGACATATTATTTGTCAAATTCCGATTTACGAATTTAAAAATATTAATTATTCCATATTAAATAGAAAAATACAAAATAAATAAAATTATTATATTTTTATTTGACTTTAATAATATTTTTACTTATTCATCGTTGTTTACTTAAATAATTATTTATAATTTCAAAAAATACAAACATGTGGCATGATGATATAAGAGTTAATATGATTGATATCATAGTATTGACAACAAGGTATAAATTGCTTTGCGGGAACAGATTCTGAAAGAACGGAGAAGGTAAGCGTGCTGGGGGTGGAGTAGTGAGGATGGGTGACCGACCGGAAAGTTTGACCAAGACTACAATTTAATCAAAGATTAAGTGTAATTAGTGTTAAAACTGCTCAAAGTGAAAGATTAACGAATCAAACAATTCAAACATAAAAAAAATAAAGAAAAAATTCGAAACTTTTTTTGATTTTTTTAAAATTATTTTTCCAACCGATCGTTAGACTATGCCGACGGACGCTATGCCGAGGGCAGCCATCGGTGTAGCCTATGCCGACGGCCTTTATGCGCTCCGCCGAGGGAGATTTTTGTCGAGTGGCTACGCCGAGGACAGCCTTCGGCGTAGCCTACGCCGCCGGCTTTTGGCCTTCGGTGTACAATGCCGTTCTTGTAGTGAACCCATCTGTTCTTTTGTTACGAATCAGTAGCGAACAGATTTTTGTACCCTAATAATGTAGGGGTACGAGTTAACTAGATAGTTAGTGCTTGGTACTCCTCCTATGAGATCGAGTTGTGTTTTTTTATTCTATTGAAAATCAAATTGTTGTGTGTATATACTATATAGTTTCCAATTTCACGCTTCACAGTACTACTAGTATTTTACTTTCATGCAAAGAAGATGAAAAGAACTTCTTTAGAAAAGGCACCAGGTGCCGACTTTTACATAATAAAGCCCCAACAGCCCGAGTTTACAAGGTACTAATGAGGTTATCAGCTTGCGGCAGTAATTGAACTGAGTCGGGTTAAACAAATAAGCTCTAATTTTTTTTAGCGAAAAACAAAACAAAGTCAGCACCTCCCCACCCACCCCCAAGGCGGCGCCGCCGCCGCCCCCGGGTTGCCCCTCCTCATCCGCTCCAGGCCCTCCCCACGCCCCTCTCTCCCTGGCGCCGCCGAGCAAAGGCACGCGGGCGTGGCGGCGCCGGCGGTTTCCCTCCGGCTCGAGATCCAGGCTTCGGTGGCGGCGCTCCAGCGGATCTCTAGCAGTGATGGCGGGTGGGCGGCGGCCAGTGCTCTGACGGCAACGGTCCCTAGGCGACGGGCGGCGGATGGTGTCGAGATCTAGGTTTCCTAGATCGATGACGTCTTCGCCTCCTCGACGTCGGTCGGTGTCGTCCGGAGGTATTCTGCGGCCTACTTTGCATCATGAGGGCGCTCGGGGTGGAGGCCCTGGGTTTGGTGGAGGTGGACATCTTCTCCGTCGAAGGTGGCCGGCCTGCGGCTGGATTGGCAGATCTCGCGATCCGTCTTTCAGTCCCAGCAGCGAGCGGGGAGACCTAGGTGCCAGTGAAAACCGAGCCATTGGCAGGTGAAAGAGCATGTATGCCCCCATGTGTGGTTTTGGTAATTAATGACAATCCCTATGGACTAATATGCAAATTGAGTTTCACTTGTAAGTTTGTCTATTGGCATCACTTGGGCCATGTGTTGGTTTCAAGGATGAAAAAGAAGAAGCAATGTCCAAGGGCTTTGTACCTATTGGAATTAAGTAGAAGAAGAAGATCAAGTATGTCTTGAAGAGGAAGAAGAAGATGGAGTTCCTCATGGCAATCTTCAAGACATTATCAAGAATTGAAGTGCAAGTTCAAGATGCGTCATCTCTAGAAGATCTCATTCTTGAAGCTTGCCATCCTCGGCAATCATGGAATGATGAAGATAAGTTCGAAGAAGAGGCTTCCCCATGGAGTATGGGGAGCATTTCTCAAGACTTCATCAAGCAAGTGCAATCAAGAAAGGTGTTCTATCTTGAAGGTGACAAGATCGTCTACATCAAGCTCAAGTGGGATGCTCAAGGAAAAGGTACGATCGTGATAGGGTTTCTATTTTAGCGGTCTCTTGTAGTGTTCTTGTAGTGTTGGGAGACCGGGTTTAGGATAGATAGATGTACTATCAAGAGGGGCTCTCGAGTGGGTGACTCGTTCGTATCTTTTGAATAGAGCTCAAACCTTTACATACATAGCATCATCTTTCTTTGTTGTTGTTTGGTTCTTGTCCATGTGAGGATCTAGAGCTTGTGGTTATCTTCATAACAAGCTCTAGTTCGTCAAAAACGGATTTTCCTTGCATATCTTATTACGTTTTTGATCTTGCGGGTTTTTCCGGCTCCACACCTTGGGAGGTATCTCACATATATATATTCATGGTATTTTCTCCCTTGGTGATACCCAATATTTCACCTTTTGTTGGATTCTACTCTTTATTATCTTTCTAACAAAATTGGTTTCATCCGAATTAGAGTTTCCAAGCTCAACTTCTTGCGTTTTGGGTTCTGGAGGTTTTACCGACTCGTCGCTTCTGAGAGGTCATACCTTTCTCCATTTTATTTTTTTTCCTCTCTTGTTGGACTATGATGTTTCTTTGCATAATCTTGTAGAGATTTTTCTTCTCTTCAAAACGAGCCCAAGATCATCAAAATCGGAGTCCGGAGTCAGAAGTTATTGACGTTCTCATGCAATGTTGTCTAACGTTTTTGCTTGAGCGGTAGTTCGGCCCAAGTTCCGGCCAAAGTTCCGGTAAATCTCTTTTTTCTTCTGTATCTTATGTTTCTATTTAGAGGTAGTACCGGTGGGGCACCAGTAGTTCCGGTGGGGTGCGAATCTGGCCCAAACGGGCAGATTTCTCTTGCCATCTTTAAGGGCTCCCTCTTCCCAAAAGTTTCCCCAAGTTTTGAGGTCATTTTTTCTAGCTCTTCCACTCTCTCCCCTCCATTGTTGACCTTCAAAAGCTTGCCCTCTTCCCTTCTTCCTCCCATGATTCTTGCATCTCTTTGAGGGATTTGAGAGAGGAGATCTAGATTTACAACCTCCACCAAACCAAATCCCTTCTTTGTGAAGGAATCCTTGGGATCTAGATCTTAGAGAGTTTTGTGTTCTCCTCTTGTGTTCTTTCTCTATTATTACCCCAATAGCTTTTGTAGCTTTGGTGGAATTTGAGAGAGAAGAACTTACCTCTTGCATTTGGTGCATAAGTTTGAGTTCTCCTCGGAGATTCGGCGAGTTCAAGCCCTTGGGCTTGTTACTCTTGGGTTCTTGGAACCCTAGACGGTTGTGTGGTTGGAGTGTTGACCTTTTGTGGTCTTGTAGCCTTTTGTGGCCTTTTGTGGCTTTGTAGCCTTTGTGACATTGTTGTTGGGAGCCTCCAATTGAGTTGTGGAGATTTCCCCAACCTTGTACGGGTTCGGTGACCGCCCTCAAGTGTTCCATAGTGGAACGTGAGTAGGCCTTTGTGGTGAGCTCACGGGAGAATAGGGTGAGACTTTTGTGGCGTCGGTAGGTTGCGTGCCTTCGCATCTTGGGGTGAGGCCTTGTGTGGCGTTGGGTGAGCATCGAGCCACCACACTTCGAGGTGAGTCACTTGTGGCTTTCGAAGTACATTGTGGCCCGCACCTCTCCAACGGAGACGTAGCTTCTTTGGAAGTGAACTTCGGAAAACAAATCATCGTCTCCACGTCCATTGGTTATCTCTCAACCGAGCCCTTTACTTATGCAATTTACATTGTGATAGCCTTCGTGCTTGAAGTATTTTATCGTGCTATCATCTTCTTGCTTGTCTTGCTTAGCATAGGTTGTTGGTGCACTTAGTGAACCTGGTGAATATAGGTTTTGGCTTGATAAATTAAACGTTAAGTTTTATTCTGCATTTATTAGAGCCTAAACCGTAATAATTTTAAAACGCCTATTCACCCCCCTCTAGGCGACGTCCTTTTCCCTTTCAATTGGTATCAGAGCGAGGTCTCTCGCTTTTTAGGCTTCACCGCCTTGAGAGTAAGGATGTCTCCTAGGGGTTTAGTGCACTCTCACACATTTACTTTTGATGGCAAAAATTATGATGTTTGGCGTATTCGCATGCTTAGTCATTTTCGGGTCATTGACCCAAATATTGAGCGAATTCTAGATATGGGTTTGTCTCCTCCTAAGGATCCCCAAATTATATCTTTGGAGGAGGAGACAAACTCTTATCTCGAAGCTCAAGCATCTAATGTGCTTATTAATGTTGTGAGCTTTGTAGTTCTTTCCTCAATCATGCCTTTTTGGAATGCTCATGATATTTGGACCAAGCTTCAAGCAAAATATGATGTGTCCAAGCTTAATGAGGATGATTGTGTTCCCTCCACCTCCAGTCGGGATGAGTTCTCATCTTCTTCCACTACACCAACATGTGAGTTGTCACAAGGTAATGATATGGTGAGTGGTGATAGAACTTGCAATGTGGATAGTGAGATTGCCATTCATGATCCTCCATATCTATCTCATTGCAATGTTGTATCTTTAGGCATGAACACTTGTAGGACTATATGTGATTTACACCCTAGTGTTGATTGCCCTTGCATATGATGTAGAAATGAATTGAATATATCTGATGATGATATGCTTGCTTTGCCTTGTTGCCATGATAAATGTGCTTCTATTTCCTCTAGTATTTGTGTTGCTAACCATATAGAGGAAATCGAAGAATGTGTGGGCCAAGGCAAGGTTGCTTTTGAAGCTTCATGTATTCCCCAATTATCACCTTCTCCCAACATTCACTTATGCCTCATGGCTAAGGAATCAAAGGTAACTTCTCCTTTGGACCCCAATGCACCTCATGATGATGTGAATGTTGACTTAGATGTAGGAGATGATGATGTTGCTTCTTTAAAAGAGAAGGGGGAGCTAGTCCTTCGTGCTCTTCACAATGATAAAAATGCTTGCTCTACTTTCATTGAAATCTTGAACTTTGCCATTGAAAGTAAGCAACTAATTTATGAGCATGAGGACACAATTGAGAAAATGAGTAGTCTTGAGCGTGAGTATGCTAATGACATTGCAAACTTAAATGAAGCTCTTGAAGAGGAACAAACCACCAAGGAATCTCTTGAGGATACCCTTGTTCTAGAGCTATCTAGAGTAAAGAAATCTCATGATAGAGATCTTGAGGTGGAAAGTGACCTCCAAATTAAAAATGATGAGCTTGAAGTTGCCTATGCTAAACTCCTTGAGGATTTTGAGCACCTCAACAATGGATCTAGGGTCATCAAGGGGGAGATCATCAAACTCACCGAGTCGCATGAGCAACTTAAAGCTTCATACTCAAAAGAGCTTTCCAAGTTGCCCTCACCTCTAGCAATTAATCATGATGCTTGTGATACTAACTCTATCTCTTGTGAAGCATTTATTGTGAAGGAGAATGTTGATCTACATGCTCAACTTGCTTTGCTAACTAGCAACTATGGGAAATTGGAAGAGAGTCATGCTAAGCTCTCAAGCTTGCATGAGGACCTTCTAGTTTCCCATGATAGTCTAAAGTTGGCTCATGAGGCTATTTTGTCAAAGGTAACCTCGAGTATGCCTCATGTGGGCATTAGCACTACTTATTCTCCTAGTATCATATTACCATGTGCTAGTCCTTGTAATTTATCCACTGATGCTATTGTTATATCTTGTGATGAATTGCATCCCTTGCCTTGTTGCTCTAACAACGAAGCATCTACTTCCTCTAGTATTGTTGTTGATACTAACCATGTAGAGGAAAACAAGAAGCTCAAGTCTCAAGTCAATTCTTTGAAGAATGACTTGAAGAAGTGTCATGAAGGGAAGACCACACTCAAGAACATCTTGGATGTGCAAAGATCCCCAAATGAAAATAGTGGGCTTGGATATAACTCCAACATCAAAAACAATCCCACCAACTTGTTGAAGCACAAGGGCAATAAGAAGAATGGCCAAGGTCAAGTGAAGAATCCGTCCAACATTATGTGCTTCAAGTGCAAGGAAGAAGGCCATCATGTGAGATGTTGCCCATTGAAGAAGAATCAACAAGGGAAGTAGCCTCAAGCTCCACCTCAAGCTAGAAGCAGGCCTCTTCCCAAGTCTCAAGCTCTTCCTCACGGGGTGGCATCTCCCATGAAGAAAGATAGCAAGAGAAGAACTTGCTACATTTGTCGCGAGAAGGGGAACCTTTCTTCCTCATGTACCTTGGGTAACTCCTCATCCAAGCCTATCTTGATTGATGATGTATATTCTCTTCGTAAGGATGAGGTGGGCAATGTGTTTGCCAAATTTGTTGGTGCCCAACTAGAAAAGAACCATTTGGGTTGCCAAGCCTATTGTGACTAACTTCTTAGGACCCAACTTGGTTGGGGACCAAAAAGCTAAAACTTTATCAATAGGTGTTGTTTGGAGGGCATTGGAGGCTTGGCTACATTATGAAGAATTGAGGGATCTTCATTATTTATTTTTGTCAAGTCAAGCCAATTGGATTATCTTGCTTCTATCTTATATCCAATGTTCCTCCTTGCGGTAACATGTGCTAAACTCATTTACATTGAAAGTTACTTGCCTCCTTGTGCATGTGTTGGTTTGTACCTTGCATGTGTATGTATATGTTGTTCTTCCCTTTTACTTGTATTGAGTTATCAAGTATATTTGTGTATGTTAGTTGGCACATCATATATTTGTGTTCTTGTGTTTGAGCCTTTGATGAATTTATTTGGTATTGTTTTGGGCTCTTGTGAGAGATTAATGGACTATCCCATTATGGGGGAGTGTTATGCTTGGGCATTCCACAATCCTAAAATGTGTATACATGAGTAATACCACTTAGTATTTATATTGCAAGTTTATCTAGTATCTATGTGGTATGTCTTTCTCATGAGAAATTCAAGTTCCATAATGTTCATTAATCATCTCTATTTGGATGTTCTTACCACTTGTTGAGAATTCTTGTTTTATCACATTATGAGGGAGTCATATGCTTTGTGCATATTACAAACCTAGAAAATGTGGACATTTGAGGTAGTGCCACTTAGAATTGATATTGAGAATTATCTACCTCCTATGTGGCACATTTAGCTCAAACAAGTTCTAATTTGCTTTGTTTCTTTTGTTGCTCATCTTTTGGATCTTGTTTGTGAGAGATTTTCTTGACATGTGTTTCCTCTTATTTGGACCTCCATATCCTACATGGAAACCATTTGATTCAAGTTACTCTAATCACTAGTGATTGTGTGACTGTTTAGAGCTATCAAGAATCTCTCTCGAAGCATCAAGCATAATTTTTATATCTTGTTACATGCTTCTTTGTGTGAATATGACCATGATTTCCTTGCAAACTACCTCGGGAAAATTTCCCCATAATTCTCGTCCTTGGACAAGTGTTACTCAATATATGGTAGGATTTATTGATCATGTTCGCTTTGGCCATTACTTTTCTTTGTCCTATCTTTGGCCAAGAAAATGTTTTCTCTTTCTCCCATGTATTCCTTGCCTCTTGTGGATCCTTTTAGTTTATTGGTATTCTCTTGTGTTTTAATTAATGTAGGTAGTGGTGATGATCTCTTTTGTGTGCATTTTGTATTCAAAAGAAAAATTCTATATAATGCACCATTCATGGGGGAGCTCTTCTATACTATCTAGAAAACTCCTTTTATACTTCTTAATTTGATCCATATAGTGTTTCTTGTGCTTTGATGCTTGATCTTTTCATTTGGTACTTTGTGCCATCATGAAAAGTGTAGAGAGTTTGGGTTTGTGTGTTGGAACCTTCCTCTATTTGGGAGTTGGCTTTGTCTCATTCTTTGTTACTTGTTTTGATATTTTAGAATGAGATAAATCCTTGAGCATTGTGTGTTTTGTGGATCTATTGCTCTTTGGCTTTTGTCGTGTTCCTTTGTTGAATTGGTGTCCTTTCATGTGTTGATTTGGCTCTTTGATACAATTTGGACACCTTTTATCATGTCACACTCTTGTGTGCTACTTCTTGGTTTACTTGGTGTTTTAGTTCAAATTGTATCTCCTTTTTGGTTCTTGAAAGTCTAGTGCATGCATATTTACTTCTTGTATATAGTATGTCATGCTTTCTTTCTGTGATCCAATGTATAGGGGAAACTCCACCAAATCCTATTGGCTAATATGTGCATGAAATTCAATTTCATATTAATATGCACATATTTATGTGGAGCTTCTCCTATATATTGTAGTTGCACTAACTACTTTGAAGCCAATTTGTTTGGGAACCTAGTGTACTTAATTGTGTTTTAGGTACATTGGAGATATATTGGGTGCTTGTATCTTGAACAAGGAAGAAGTGATGTTTTCATGTCAATTGGATGCAAGCTAGGATGATCAACAAATTCTTATCTTCTACATCCTACCAATTATATCTCGGTAACAAGTATCTCTATCATGCATACATATCTTGTTTCCAACCTTTTGTAGGTTGCTTGTTGGCATGAATTTGTGTTTGTACAATTTTTGTGGTTCTTATTTTTGGTTTTTGCAAGTTCTCCTCTATTGCAAATGTGAGTATGGTGAGATGAGTGCATATAAGTGGGACTATACAAAATCATGCTCATGATTCACCAATCCAAAATATGTCAATCTAGCAATTTTACTGCATATGTCTTCCTCATTTTCTCTCATGTGCAATAGTGAGTATTTTGCCAAGTTGATTTATTTTTGTGATGCTTGTTTCTTTCTCCATATATTCCAACTATTCCCTTTTCCCTTGGTAATAGTTGCAATGTATGTAGTAGTGTGTTGGTGCTTGAAGCTCATTGATGTACAATAAGATATATTTGAGCCTTTGGCCATGCTTTCAAGCAAAAATCTTATTGGTATATTATATGACTTCCTCTTGTTTTTCATGTGCTTTCTTGAGTATCTATTTTGTGTGTGCATGTTTCTTTGTGGGCATATGTCTATGTGATATTCTCCACCTAGAAACTTATACACACAATAGAAGATAAATCTTTGGTTGTGTTTGTTTCCCTTGGATACCACCCTTTATCTCTTTGTGACTCTTTGGTGGCTTCCAAAGTTATTTGCATATGAGTGCTTGTCCCATTTGCTTGCATCTCCGAGCACTCATAATTTGATCTCTCTTTCCGTGTATTGTTAAATGAGTTTGTAGAAGTGAGGATTCCATGATTGTGCACTCTGTTTCCAAATATAATTATTATAATTGGTGCATAATCCTTGGGGAGCTTCTCTAACTCACTTAAGAATGCCAATTTGCCTTTCTCTTTGTTTGAGGTTTAAATGTCTATGGGGGAGTGAGGATTCCATACTTGTGGATGATGTATTCAAATCAATGATTGTAATTTGTGCACAAAGATTGGGGAGCCTCCCTATTACATTTAAACACTCATTTGTTCCTATCATAATATCTTGTGTTTTTTCTTTTGGTATCAATTGTTGTTGTCAATTGGTCTTTTTGGATCTTTTGGTTGCTCGCTTCATTTGTTGAAGCTTCGTTCTTTTTCCTTTTATTTTTGCAATCTTTGGGTCCTCAATATATGTTACTTCCTCCCAAGTATTCATCATTGGATATGTGCATATGCACACCTTTTGAGGAATTCTCACTATATTGGCCATCTAGAACTTTTCACCCATTTTGGCAATCGATGCGAATGGGGGAGAAGTTTTAGAGGGTTTAAGGGAAGTTGGTTTATGCTTTGAGTTGGTTCTTAAGCTTTAGCCTTGCATGCTCTTGCATATTTGTTGTTGCTTTGCATGTTTAATATATAGAGGAAACTCAACCACCGATAATGGTTGACAATCTATGCAATATATATTGTGGTTGTACCAACATCACATACTTGTCTAGTATTTGATGTTGGGGCAACCATTTTGTTCATTAAATTCCATATTTAAACCCTCTCATAGGGATTGTCATTCATTACCAAAACCACACATGGGGGCATACATGCCCTTTGATTAATTACCAAAACCACACATGGGGGCATACATGCCCTTTCAATTGGTATCAGAGCGAGGTCAATGGCGGCGTTACCATGTCGTTACCTTGATGAAGGCATCACCGTGCACCTTGTGTCGACCTCAATCGTGCTACTCCGGGGGAAACCCTAAGATCTTCGGGTCGGGTGATGGCGGTGCTACGGCGTCAATATCGCATTCTCTCCTGGGAGCATTGCCTGTGGAGCAGCGTTGGATGGAAGTGGCAGGAGAGGTGGAGCGGCTAGCGCGGGGGGTGGGAGGGTGGGGGGGTGCTGCTTGGCACCGCGGTGGTGTCGATGGCTGCTGTGGCAAGAGTCGGCACATCGATCTGCACGCTGAATATGGTTGGTGGAAGATAGTGAAGGCGGGGACATCCGGAGTGTGCGCGTGGACGCCGCTCCGTGAATATGCTATGCGGTTGTAGGGCTTCTTTTGCTTGAGTTCGAGCTGCCACGCCAAGGAGCTCCAGCTTCTCTTGGCGAGTGGCAATAGTGTGAGTGACCATTGGGCGGGGTCGAAACAAGTAGATCGGTGTTTGATAGATCTCGTTGGGAAGCTGGCGATACGGTTATCGTTTTTGCTCGGTGTTTTGTTTTGGCTGTTCCGGTTTATATGATATTTGTAATGGCCTTTACCAAACTTTGTGGTTCTAATAATAAATAAAGGTTGTGTGCATCGCTCGATGCAGAGGCCGGGGCTCCGTTCCTTATTTCTAAAAAAACAAGTCTATCAGACAAAATAAATAGGCCAGAACAATTCATATTTAATAATTGATGCGAATAACTAACAAAACTTGAAATGACATAAAAATAACTTGATGGACTCCTAGCACTTGGTTTTCTCAACCAAGAGCCACCATATGATCTCAATACTGTTCCTAGAGGTTCCTATAACACGTGACAAATTTATGGGTATAAATCTTAGCACAAATATATAACAGTTTTGACTTTTGAGAACATAATACCATACCACTAAGTTGTATTTAAACTCGGAAGACGAAAGCTCCGAGGCAGATGACCTTGACGGTCATTGTATGAATGAAAACGTAGCATAATCTTCTTATCATCAATTATTGTACATATTTTTTTCTCAACATAACAAATCATCAAATCATTTGAGCCAGTTATCATTCATCTTGTTTCGAAGATCTGTCTTTATAATCTTCATTGCCGAGAAAACTCTCTCAACCGATGTTGTTGGAACCGGTAATGTCAATGCAAGTGTAATAAGGCGATACACAATGGAAAGATCAAATGTTGTCAAGTTTGAACCAAATTGATAGCAAGAGACTTGGTACTCCTCCTATGGGATCTAGTTGTGTTTTTTTCTATTGGAAATCAAATTGTTTGCTTCAACATATACTATCGACCAGTTATGTGTATATATTGGTTCCCAATTTCATGCTATTACATACACAACACTACTAGTATTTTACTTTCATTCAAAGAAGATGAAAAGAACTTCATTAGAAAAGGCACCAGGTGCCTGAAGGGAATATGCCCGAGAGACAATAATAAAGTGGTTATTATCTTATTCCATGTTTATGATAAAGATTTATTTTTCATGATATAATTGTATTAATTAGAAACGTTAATACATGTGTGTTTATAGTGATGCCTCTCATGTAAACTAGCTCGTTGATTAACAAGATGATCAAAGTTTCCTGATCATGGACATTGGATATTGTTAATAACAAGGTCACAACATTGGTGGAATGATGTGATGAACATTCATCCGAAGTATAGTATTACGATCAGAGTCATTATGTTTATATTGCTATAACATCATACGAAGTAATCTTAGTCCTTAGACCATGAGATCATGTTAATTGCTAACACCGGAATAGTATCTTGATAACATCAAACGTCACACCGTAACAGGGTGACTATAAAGGTGGGTTCAGTGCTACGAAGGTGTTATGTTGAGCCTCATGGATCAAGAGTGGGATTTGTCCATCCCGATGATGGATAGATATACTCTGGGCCCTCTCGGTGATATCACATTGAAATAGCTTGCAAGCAAGTGATGTGATCACTAGAATGTTATATCACGGGAACGAGAAAAGAGTGCATGTCGGCAACAAGATCAAACTAGGTATGGAGATACCGATGATCGAATCTCAGACATGTAATATATCACGAGACAAAAGGATTTAGTTACTAGCGTTAAAGGTTCACACGATCACAGAAGTCATAATTGAATGTGTAGGAGTCAGTATGGATCTCCAGGTCCTGCTTCTGATTATTGATCTGAGAGGGGTCTCGATCATGTCTGCATTATTTGCGAACCGTAGGGTGACACACTTAAGGGATACCGACACCATTTAGAGCAAATATGTTTCAGATAAAGATTTAAGAAAGCGTTGGAACTATTTTAATAGACACCGAAACTGTTTCGGGTGAAATTGCTGAAATTGGTTCTACATGTAATATTGAAATGTTGTAGGGGTTTTATGTGAATGTTTGTTAATTAAAGTAATTAACAAAATTCTGAATAAAAATAATAAAAGAGTTTTATTAAATGAGAGAGCATTCAATTTGGAGAAATTTAATGCATTTAAAGTGGAGACTTTAGAAGAGAATGTGAAGGGGCAAATTTATGTGGAGAGAGTTACCAGCACATGAATGAGGAGGTGAGGGGTCACCCCTTGGGCGCCGGCCATGGCGAGGGGCACCCCTCCTCCTATAAAAGGCCCCCCTCTCACACCTTCATACACACACCTCCTCGTGAAGGATCTCTCTCCCCTCTAGAATTATTCCCCCATGGTCTCGGATTAGCGAGATACATGTTCCCAGTGGCATTTCGTCTGTAAGGAGTTACTTCTTCCGCTGGATCGCTGGTGCGAGGAGGTGGAGGTTTTCCGGTGGCTTGAACATGTGTGTGAGGATGGATGCGCTGCTGATTTGCAGCGCTAGGACTTCCACACGATCTTGAGATCAGCAAGTGTACGACTACATCAACCACGAGTTCCTACTCGTTAACAAAACTCGTTGTCTTCGAGGGTAAGTTCTCGATGGATGTATGTCCACCCGTTGCTCTGTACCTAGTAGATAGATCTTGGCGTATAGTTCTCATCGTAGGAAATTTTTTCTTTTCTATGCTGCGGACCTAACAGTGGTAGCAGAGCCTGATCTATGCGTAGGTGCTTTGCACGAGTAGTACACATATGTTTATATGTGGGCGATGATGATCATGTTATTGCATATTTCATGTATTTTGGATATTGTTCATATAGTAGGATGAAGCGGTCCGGACCAACCTTACATGCCATCGCACATGAGACCGGTTCCATGACTGACATGCAACTAGTTTTGCATAAGTGGCTGGCGGGTGTCTGTCTCTCCTACTATAGTCAATATCTGATTTACAACGAGTTGCTAATAACTTGGTTATCCTCGTTGTGGTTCCATGTTCGTAGATAAGAACAGTTCTATCTTCGAAAGCCCTAAGCCACGTAAAACTTGCAATTGATAAATTAGAGGCGTCTAGTTTAGATCGTTGTTGGGCTAGTGTCATGATATGGTAATGTTGTAAGTTCATGTATAGTTGATACTTTTACAACACACCCAACGTGTAAGTTCCATAGACCTTGGCCTTACACACAAAGGAATGATAGAGATCATACCACGATGCATATGATAGAGATCAAATGCATGAACCATATCATCCCACTATACACATTAGATGTTTGCATCTTACATTGCTAGTTTGGCGTTTTAGCAGCATTATAAGATAATCTCTCATTTAAATATCAAGATAAAAAATGTGTTCTTCCTTAAGTATGCACCGTTGTATGGATCGTGTTTCGAGACATCACGTGATGATCGGGTGTACTCGACTCTACACTTTCATATAACGGGTGTAAGACAGTTTTACACACGTGAATACTAAGTTTCTTACTTGGCGAGCCTAGCATGTACAGACATAGCCTCGGAACACGGACCGAAAAGTTAAGCATGAGTCATATAGTTGATATGATGCCCATATAGATGCTCGCCTTTGAAGCTACATCAACTCATGTGATGGTCGGACTTGGTGTAGTGGATTTGGTTCATGTAATCACCAAAAAGGCACGAGGGATGTCGTTTTTGAGTGGGAGTTCATTTCTAATTTGGATTAGTCAAACTCAATTTGTCATAAACTAAATCGAAGTGAATTTGCATAATTTGTTGTAGTCATTGGCATATGTTTACTACCTTATGCTTAGCTTTAATTGAGATAATAGAACTATAGAATTCTGGATATTTACTTTATGAACTGGTATCGTATTGTTTTGAATGTCAATTTAAAGTTTATAAGTCCTATTGCAAAGTTTCAGCAAACTCTATTTACTCCATGAAGTTTAATAAGTAGTACTAAATCAAGAGTAAGAATTCCAATGTTAGTATCTAAAGTATCATGTTTGCGTCCATGATTATTGATATTCAAAAGTTGTTTTAATATCAAGATTATATTGGAGCTGAAAATTATTTCAGAAACCATCATGTGTGAAAGATATTGTGATATCTGAAACAATGTTTTTGGTTGCATTATGATAGAGTATAATTTAGCAAAATACATTTTCTCATATTGTATGAGAATTTATGAAGGATGGAGATGTTAAGCATCCGGATCTCCCAAAAAGGTTTTGGGAACTAACATTATACTCGCGATTCTTCCTTACAGGCTATAGTAGCTTGATCATTAAAGTTGTCTTGATAAGGATGAATAGAAGATGTAAGTAAAATGTTTACTACACTAATAGATTACTAAAGAATGGATTTTTGAAAGAACACCAAACATTTGATGATGGTGATCCAGTTCAAAGTGCAAGTTCAAAGGTATTAGTATTTGACTATATACACTTTGCACTATGTGTCATATGAATGACACCATTATTGATGTTGATAGATTCTTTAAAAAAAGGAATTGTTGAAAGAGAATCTATAAAATATTTGGCAGAAAAGAAAAGGTTGGAGATGTCCAACTTAGGTATATGGAAGATATACATGTTATGGCTGTATTCCTTGCTTGTTAAACAACGTGGTTCTGAGGTATTGGATACCGGCATTGGATACCGAACTGGTTGGTATGAAGTGTCATACAGGACAACGCAATTCATGAACTACAATGGCCTAAGTAACTAGCAAGAGAATAAGTGATGATGTTCATCGGAAACAAATAAAGTGTTGTTGTGTTTTTTGTTGTCGTCAAACCTAGCCTTCACGATTTGTTTTAATAATTGTTATTTTGTTCCGGTATTTCGAGAACAATGGTTGTTCAAATAATTACAGTATTCCATAAAGTATGGATGAACTTTTACAAGTCTAGTGGGAGAAATCACATCCATAAACATTATTGCTAAAATGTCGCAAGATAAATGATTAAAATATCACTTATTAAGTGACATCGCTGTTTTAAATTATATTGGAAAGAAAACATGAAGAAACTCCATGTTGATGGATTTTTGGAGTCTTTGATTTTGATCAATTGACGCTTGTAAAACTTTCCTCGAGATAATTGAAACTTCGTCCATAGGCAAAAGAGGAACGATGACTAACTTATTGGATATTATACATACTGATGTATATAGTCCATTATATGTAGCCATATGCGATGGATCTTTTTGCTTCATATACTTTCTCCAGAAATTTATGTGAATATATCTATATATTTACTTAATAATGAAGAAGTATGAAACATTTGAAAATTGTTCAAAGACTTTCAAGATGAAGTGAAAAATCATTGTAAGAAGAAAATAGAAGAGTTTATGATTTGATCATAAAGAAAGATATTTGAGTTACAGGTTTAGCAAAACACCTAAGATTTGAGGAATTGTTCCATGATTTGTGTTTCCCGATAAAACATAGGAGTATATATTCGAGAGATGAAATCAAACCATGTTTGACATGGTAAGATCAAAGGTGTCATTTATAAAACTGCCATTATGTTTTAAGGATTGAAGCTTTAGAGACTACCGCTTTTACACTGAAAAGAGCACCATCGTGATCCGTTGAAATGACACCATATGAGTTGTGGTTTGGGATAAAACCCGAATTGTCTTTTCTTAAATTTTGGTATGCTATACATAAGTAAAATGTTTACAACCAAAGTCCGATAAGCACGTCTTTGTAGGTTATCCCAAAGAATTTGTTGGGAAATTCTCCATAACACCGAGGACAAAAGAGTTTGTTACTTGGAACGTCAAGTTTCTTGAGAAGGAGTTTTTTGCTAAAAGTTAAGTGGGAGGACAATAGAACTTTGATAAGGTTGTTGAACCTTAGCTATATGTGCTAAGTAGCGCAGCGCCAGAAAGTGTCCCGGTGGCGGCCACAATCCTCATGGCTCCCGTGATTACAAAGGGTGTGATCTCGGAGATTAGAGTTCCTATTGAACCGTGTGGGTCGGTGAGAATCAAATAGTGTGATTTGATAAGCAAGTCGTTATTGTTTTGACAATGATGAACCGACTATATGCAAAGAAGCGATGATGGGCCCTGACTCCATAAAATGACTAGAAGTCATAGAATCCGTGATAGTATCCATACACGAGAAATTAAGTTTCTGAACTTGGAAGACCCTCCGGAAAGGCGTGAAGCCTATCGGTCATGTTTGGATCTATAAAGAAACAGACATGGATGTTTAACATCTATGAAATAGTCGACATGTCGGAAAGAAGTTTACGACAATGTTCAAGGAGTTGACTATGACAAGATTTGATCTTTCATAGCGATATTTAGTCTTGACGGATTAATGTAGCAACCACTACATATAATTTGATGTATGGTAGTTGAACAAACAAAACAATGTTCTTCTAATAGAATGGTTACCTAGGATGTGTACAAGACACGGTCCGAAGGGTTTTGTTAATTCAAAGGGTGCTAAAAGGGCATGCAAACTTCAATAGTTTAAGTAAGCATAGCGTAAGGGAGTTGGAATCTTCACCATGATGAAACTGTTAAAAGAGTTTAAATTAATCGGAGATGATGAAGATGCTTGCATTTGCAAGAAATTAAGTGGGAGCGCTGAGACATATTTCTAATACATTATGTAGAGGACATATTGTTGATTGGAAATGATGTATCTTGTATTGACACAAGTTAAGAATTTCATTAAAATAAGATTTCGATGAAAGACTTGGGCAAACCCAGAATATTTGGCATCAATATCTATATGGATAGATTAAGGCGCTAATATGGTCGTGCCAGACATACATATATGAGATATTGAAAGGGTTCAATATGAAAACAACAAGAAAGGTTCTTGCTGCATGGAAAGAATTGTATCAAGATTCAAGTGTTTCAACACTTGGTGAGTAAAATCACATGAAGATTTTGATCGATTATACCATGATATGTATATATCCAAAATGTCCTATGCTCTAAATGTTATGAGCACATACCAGAATGATTCATAAGATGATCATTGGACGATAGTAAAGATATTCTTATGAGCTTTGGAAGAACTAAGAATATATCATGTATAAGTGACAAATAGTTAAAGGTAGTTCATTGTAAAAGTGTTACATTGATACTAGTTTTGTCACAAGATACAAATTAAAATTTATATTAATTTAGACTATGGGTGGCACAATGTAATGGAAAAAATGTTCCATGATGGATTTGGATGAGTTCCAAAAGTTGAGACATTGTGACGGATACTACAACGAAAGGCTAAGTATATGACTGCTATAGTAGCAACAAAGGAGGGCATTTGTGTTAAGTAGTTTGTTATCAAACTAGGTGTGGTTCAAAGTGGGCTAATACTATGAATATATATTGTATGACAATAATAGCAACATATTTTAACCCGAACGAACTAAAAGGTCTCACCAAAGGACCAAATTTATACAATGCCATCTCATTTGAGAATGAGTGATGCGTAGAGACGCAAAGACATGCAAATACACACGGACCTGAAACTGTCAGATCCGGAGATTATGTAAACCACTAGCAATCGCGTATATGAAACACCAGAAAGCCATGGGTGTTCAATATGCAAAGTTTTTCAAACTAGATTATTGACTCTAGTGCAAGTGGGAGACTGAAGGGAATATGCCCGAGAGGCAATAATAAAGTGGTTATTATCTTATTCCATGTTTATGATAAATGTTTATTTTGCATGCTATAATTGTATTAATTGGAAACGTTAATACATGTGTGTTTAATAAACAATGATGCCTCTCATGTAAACTAGCTCGTTGATTAACAAGATGATCAAAGTTTCCTGATCATGGACATTGGATGTTGTTAATAACAAGGTCACAACATTGGTGGAATGATGTGATGAACATTCATCCGAAGTATAGCATTACGATCAGAGTCATTATGTTTATATTGCTATAACATTATACGAAGTAATCTTAGTCCTTAGACCATGAGATCATGTTAATTGCTAACACCGGAATAGTATCTTGATAACATCAAACGTCACACCGTAATAGGGTGACTATAAAGGTGGGTTCAGTGCTATGGAGGTGTTATGTTGAGGATCATGGATCAAGAGTGGGATTTGTCTATCCCGATGATGGATAGATATACTCTGGGCCCTCTCGGTGATATCACATTGAAATAGCTTGCAAGCAAGTGATGTGATCACTAGAATGTTATATCACGGGAACGAGAAAAGAGTGCATGTCGGCAACGAGATCAAACTAGGTATGGAGATACCGATGATCGAATCTCGGACATGTAATATATCGCGAGACAAAGGGATTTAGTTACTAGCGTTAAAGGTTCTCACGATCACAGAAGTCAGCATTGAATGTGTAGGAGTCAGTATGGATCTCTAGGTCCTGCTTCTGATTATTGATCTAAGAGGGGTCTCGATCATGTCTGCATTATTCGCGAACCGTAGGGTGACACACTTAAGGGATACCAACACCATTTGGATCAAATATGTTTCAGATAAAGATTTAAGAAAGCGCTGGAATTATTTTAATAGACACCGAAACTATTTCGGGTGAAATTGCTGAAATTGGTTCTACATGTAATATTGAAATGTTGTAGGGGTTTTATGTGAATGTTTGTTAATTAAAGTAATTAACAAAATTGTAAATAAAAATAATAAAAGAGTTTTATTAAATGAGAGAGCATTAAATTTGGAGAATTTTAATGCATTTAAAGTGGAGACTTTAAAAGAGAATGTGAAGGGGCAAATTTATGTAGAGGGAGTTACCACCACATGAATGAGGAGGTGAGGGGTCACCCCTTGGGCGCCGGCCATGGGGAGGGGCTCCCCCTCCTCCTATAAAAGGCCCCCCTCTCACACCTTCATACACATACCTCCTCGTGAAGGATCTCTCTTCTCCTCTAGAATTATTCCCCCATGGTCTCAGATTAGCGAGATACATGTTCCCGGTGGCATTTCGTCTGAAAGGAGTTGCTGCTTCCGCTGGGTCACTGGAGCGCGGAGGTGGAGGTTGTCCGGTGGCTTGAACGTGTGTGCGAGGACGGATGCGCTGCTAATTTGCGGCGCTAGGACTTCCACACGATCTTGAGATCGGCAAGTGTACGACTACATCAACCACGAGTTCCTACTCGTTAACAAAACTCGTTGTCTTTGAGGGTAAGTTCTCGATGGATGTATGTCCACCCATTGCTCTGTACCTAGTAGATAGATCTTGGCGTATAGTTCTCATCGTAGGAAATTTTTTGTTTTCTATGCTGCGGACCCAATAGTGCTGACTTTTACTTAATAAAGCCCCAACATCCCGAGTTTACAAGGTACTGATGAGATTATCAGCTTGCGGTCCGTCACTTTGATTCATGTTACAGTGACCCTTCGTCCATGTCCTCTTCCCCTCTCCATCGCCACCGGTGCGGGTCGCCGGGCGCTGCCTGTGCGGTGCCGCCGGCGGTGGCCAGACTTCCCGCGCGCATCTAGAAGCAGGGGCATGGATCATGGCGACCCGCGACAGAGCATCCTGGCCGATGACGGTCCGGCTCGGCGACGGCTGGCCCCGGGTGGTTACCGAGCAACGACGCCATCCCTTGGTGGCTTGGCACTGCTGCAGCATGCGGCAACGGCCGACGCCTGGATCAGGTTGGGCTAGCTGCGCGGTGGGCGGCGATGCTCCTAGAGGTGGTGTTGAGGCGGCGATGGGTCATGGTTGGTGGCAGCGCTGCGGCTAGCCTACTGCAGCGTGGAGGTGGGGGATTTGTAGGCTCACTTTGGGCCCGGTCAGGCTCTTCTGAGGCTGGTATGACCTTGCTGCCACGTCCGGTCCGTTACGGCGAAAGTGGTGGAGGCTGTTCCCTCTAGCCAGTTGTGGTGCTGCCGCCCGATACCGCGTTGCCCTCTCCATTTTCTATCCTCTAGGCCTCGTATCAGTATTCACAGTGAGACGACGGATAGGACCGCAAGATCATAGTGGCGCATGCTAGTGGGTGACAAGCTGGGTGGAGCACAAATGATCGTCCGGGTAGTGGTTTTTTTAGGGTTAGGAGAAATCTTGTTGGCTTGCCAACACTGACGCGGTGATACTTGTGAGTGTCGCCAGTCCTTCTTGAAGGGCGTCGGGTGTACCCCTTTTCCACTTCCTTCCATATATTGGGAGAAACCCTAGGACTAGTCTGGAAAACATCGTCGTGATCGCCACATTCCTTCCTGAAGGGGTTGCTTGATACCCGGCGATTTGGAGTGCTAGGAATGTGGTGAGAATACCCCCGAGGGCGCAACGGTTGCGAGTCTTCTTCATTTTTCGTCGATCCGCCATTGTTGACGTTTGTTTCTCTTTTATTTCTTTTCTTTTGGGCTTTGCTTGTGATGCGGCCTCGGTATGTTTTATATCAGGTGATTGCTTTATTAATATAGAGGGATGCAAGCTGGTTGCAGAGAACAATTTACAAATTAGGGCACAGATCACACAAATATAGTTAAATAGTTCAAGGACACTCATAGAAAACAGTAATAATAATTCCTTTGTTCCCATTTAAAATATGTTTTGGTATGTTTAATTTCGTCAAAACGTCTTACAAAAAAGAACACATGAAGTTAGTCCAAAATCACGGTAGATCATGTGTTTCCGTTGTTCCTTGCTAGGGAGAAGTGGGTGTCTACCTAAAGACTTTTAACAAGAATCAACAACTTTTTGATGAGCGGAAGATCTAGGGGGTGTTCGGTAGCCTGCATCCATTTTTTGGCCCGGTCGGGCAGTGTGCGGAGGGCACTGCTACACTCATCCGACCTCCGAGCCACCTTTTGCATCTTGTTTGATAGCCTGTATGGAATTTTCGTGCATATGGACAGCAACAAATGCATGTTGTTTGGTTGCCTGCACCGGATTGCATGTCACGCTAATATGAATTTCTAAACAGTAATTAGCAGTACTTGTCCTTCATGTTCATACTGCGTCCCGGCAATAGAGGGGGCGGCAGAGGGCGACAGGATGACTACTGCCATTGCGCCAGTGATGGAGGGTAGCAGACAATTACGTTGCGTCGGCAGGACACCTCCTGTGACTGCGCCGACGAGTAGGCCGGCGGGACTCCTGACGCTGCATCTAGGAACTCTGAGCTCGAATAGGCGGACTAGACCAACTGGAACACGTAAGCGACAAAGGGGAGCTACGTGTGGTCGATGGCGACAACCTCCTTGGCGTTCCTCTACCTGCACGACCCGCATGTCGAGTAGACCATCTTCCTCTATCTCATCTTCAACCTCACGCACAAGCTGAGAAGTTCATCCTCGTACATACACCTACAGTTGGCAGTTTAGAGAGTTGAGCTATCCTCTACCTCCATCAAATGAACCACTTACAACACAAAAGTTGTGAGGAACAACGAGATCAAGCTGTTCCTAGAAGGAAATTTCGGACGGTTGATTCTATGTGACGAATCTGAAGAAATTCCCCCAAAAAAGCTCCAACCTTGACCATGAATCGGAGAAGATATGGTTCACAAACCTCGAAGCCGATGGTCAGAATTGAACCCATCGCTGATACACATCTTTTTCATGTAGAACTCAAGTCGTTTCGGAGCCTTTTTATGCTAATCACAAGTGGTTAGGAATGAAGGTATTCAAGAGAGGAGAGAGAAAAGGAGGATGTGAAAGAAGGAGCTCTGTGGAGCTAGATGGGGTGCTTTAAATTGCATGTTCAGCCTGCCTCCACAGAAACGGCCGATTCGAGCGTTCTCTTTGGGCCTGTCCCTGGGCTGCTTTAAGAAGTGCGCTGACGTAGCCCAAACGTCCATACAGGTAACCAATCGGCCCAATTTCATATCCCTGATGGCCGACTGGGTCTCATACATGCTACCAAACGCACTCCTAGTGTTCAGGAAAGGGACACCACTGCTGAAGATAAGTGCAGCTTTGAAGACATAGCTAGTTAAGTGGTGACATGGAAATTTAGCTTTAATTGTGGATTTTATTCCTCGCAATCCAAAGCACCAGGGATTACGCTGCGAAAAAAGAATCAAAATCAACTTTCTAGCTCTACGCTAGAAACCCCACATGACTACGAAAAGTCATGCAGGTGGAAGGAGCCCAATTACACCCAATGACCCGAGTATGTTTTGAACCCGAGCTCACTTGAATTGAGAAGGTGTGCAGGAGAAGAAATGTGAAACGCACCCTCCGGCTGTCCGCAGAGGCGCAGAGGGCACAACTGCCATATGACGGATCATGGCGTTCGTCGATCTGTTCATTAGAAGGCCGAGGACCACATTACCAATTGACATGAAAATCCCGATTTTAACGGGAAGCTTAGCAGACCAAATATGTCTCTGCCTATGCCACCAAGGTCCCTTGACACATTCTGAAAGACAAAGAGTTGGAAGAAAACCAACCTGGCGGTTCAAGAGACCAAGTCTCTTTAAAGCCTTGTTTGGTACTAGAGTTTTTGTGGGGATCAATAAGGATAATCCCATAGAGTATTGGGTGAAACCTCTACCTTCACTCAATCCTCATAAAACCCACCCAAGATCCACTAGGTACGAGTAGAGTATTGGAGATTGAGAAAAATGAACTAAAATTTGGAGAAAAGTGGGGATAAGCGGGGATTAAACTCGCTCGATACTAGTACCAAATATATTTTTATAAGTAAATGGGGATTTGAGATTTGGTGGGGATTATCCACACTAATCCCCACAAAAACTCTAGTACCAAACAAGGCCTTATTATGATCAATATTCTTGATCTCCATGAACAACCTTTTGGATTGGGTTAGGCCTTTCACAATGGACATCTCTTAACGCAGCATTCTAGGCAAACTGCTGATGTGGCTTGTCAACTAAAGAAGAAAGAGAATGTTGTTGTATCTTACTCCTATCGCAGAGATACCAATTACACTTAGCATCTACACTAACAACATGTCACAAAAGATATTCAGGATCCACACAACCTGGAAAAAACAAAAAAAGAAAGGAAAAAACAAAGTCCCTGCCACAGTGATCAACTCCTCCCAGCAGCAACACACAAACCACCACCAAAGACAACACCCGGAAAACAAAAATGGTCTTCAAAAGCGACGCCTCCAAGCGTCGTCGTCACCCGATCGAAGATCTTAAGTATTCTCCCTAGAGAAGTTTGAGCTCTTAAAACAATACCTTCAGCAAGGACATTGCTAGTCACAACCAATAAATGTCAAACATTAGATTTATAGCATGAAATTCATGACTCGGAACTCGAGGAGCACCGCCCAAAAAAATAAAATCCTCCAGTTATGGCGCCCCACTTGCTGCTGTAGCTCCTGAAAGTTATCAAACACCATACTAACAGGTCCTGTCTGGAATGGATGGCAAAATCGAGATACCGACATATCCCATAGTGTCAACAAACTGCGGAGCTTTGCGACGTGCTCTCGTGAAGCCTTGTAGGCTCATATGGGCACGTACGACCAAGTTCTATCTGATCCGGATATCCAGGGACGTCACGTCAATCCATGAAGACCTCTGGCAGTAGTCCCAAAACATGTCGACAGTCATATCGAGGAGGACCGATCAGGCAGATCGTTGCTATGATGCGAGGAAAGCGCTAGGGTCACCTCTTTATTAGGCATATCGGCAAGCCCCCCATGCCACCGCCCGCCGGCTCCCAACAGAAGACCAGAGTTCTTAGTGGGCACCGCCGCTACAACCCGCACCACGCGGAGATGAGGAGCCGAGCCGCACCCAGCCTCCCGAACCACCTGGCGTGCTGCCCTCATGGCCGCCGAAGTCGTCGACGAAATACGAAGCCACCGCACCGGCGTCCATCTTCGTCGAATGAGCCGTGCCACCCATGGCTACCGCGAAGCTCCGGCCAAAGATCCCGCTACACGAGTAGGATGGGGTCCCGCCGCCACCAGTTGCACAAGGGGATGAGGATGAGGGCCTGCCACTACTGCCATCCATGTGGCTTTTGACCGACGGCATCCTTCAGCGGTGGCGGGAGGAGCAGGGCGGATGGGGTGACGGTGACTCTAGGGCCGAGCCGCCCTCCTGGGTAGTGCACGGGGCGGTTTACTGTGGATTCCAATATGTTTCCTTAAACCAAAGTCTATTACCGTCGTTCTTTGTGAATAATCTCAAGAAATAGCGGCTTAATTGGGCTCCTCGATCCATGCCCCCACTACACTACTAGCTTTCACATGTGTATCTGAATGTTGTAAAATAACACGTGTGTATCTCCTGGAGGACTCTTAACATAAATACTAGCGCACATGTACTGAATCAGGCCTGTCATCATATATAAGGGCCGAGCCCGGTCCAACTGAGGCGTCTTCTTTCTCCTCTAAACACGTCAGCTTCATTGATTGATGGCTTTTGAAGGGGACTAGCTAGCGGAGTGTTAGGGTTCAACGTACACATAAAGGTACAGATTAATGACAGATACCAAAAATTATTTAAATACATTGGTAAGAAAATAAAGATCGAATGGATTTTTTTAAAGAAATACGTCATAAAAAGGGTATCATTTTCGTAGTAGGCCGACAGCTGGAAGCTGGCGTAGCCCCAGAAGCCGTCGGATAGCCCTACGGCTGCCGTCGGCGTAGTCCTAGGTCGGCGCAGACCTGAAAGCCGTCGGTATAGAGTTTAGTCATCGGCGTAGGCTATGCCGACGGCTAGACGGAGCCGTCGACCTAGCCTAGGTGGGATCCACTTGGCACGGCTAACGACCGTTAGTGGTGCCAACAGCTACGACGCTGCCGTCAGCACAGCTAGACACGTGGCTGGCCCAGCTAGGCACTACGTCGATGACCAAGCCGTCGGTTCAACCCAGGTCATACACCGATGACATTAGACACAATTAGGCACGTGGCAGGCCCTGCAGGGCGAAGCGAAGCCACTGCACCGATGGCTAACCCGTCGGCCCAACCCAGGTCATACGTCGTTGGCATAAACTGCACCCGTGACCAAATGGTCACCTCTACGCCGACGGTATTGCCATTGGCATAGAGGCTGCCCTTTTTTAAATTTGTTTTCCCTGCTTATTTGCAGCACAGTTCACACCATAATTCAAAGCAAAATTCACAACAAAAAAGGAATCACGAAGACATACATAGAGTATCATCACCAAGTGCATACACAATATCATCATCATCAAGTGCATACACAACACTTGAACCCGACTTGTAGCTCAAGCCCAAGAACCCCTACGCCTAGCTCTAGCCCAAGAACTCCCGACTCAAGAACATGCGACCTACCTCGAATTACCATAGAATCACCAATGGAAGCAGGGCTAGGCGCGGCACGAGGAGAAGCATTAGGAGAAGGACCACCTGTATGCAGCGGTGTGATCTCGTGCAACGAACCCAATGTGGGAGAAGCACGACCAAAGTGTCGGTTCCCAAAACATCCTGTTCCGTACATGTTTCAGCATGAGTCAACAAATTGCAAGACACATTGGCCTAGAGAGGAGCAAGTATATCCAAGTGCACAAAAAATGGTAATAAGTGATTTGGCAAAAGAACTTACCGGGTTCCCCCGAGTAGTAGGTGTGAGTGAATTCTTCACTCGATGGGAACACTGGCAGTGGCCCCGACCTAGGTGGTCATTCTGGTACCAAATCCCGCTCTTCGGTGGCCATAAACCTCTTGAATGACTACAAGATAGTTTAGATGTCAGCCTGTGCAGAAATAAAGGTTCAAACTAGCTAGGGAAAAAATTCGGCTACAGGTGCTGAACCTTTCTAAGTGTCATAGCTTGCTTCTGAACAGGCTCGCACCTGGGGGCTATATATTGCAATTCTCAATATATGATAGGGACAAATGCAAGATTTGGAGGCATCCTGGTGCTCCGGTGCTTGTTTTCCAGGCAAACCCTAAACGTGGGCCCCGTAGATCTACCCGCCTAAGACTTCTTCGTACAAGGGTTAACCAATGGATTTTTATCTTTGTTTAGGTTAGGTGAAGTCACAACAACATGGTAGAACAATTTTGAGCCCAAGATTCCACGGGCCCTCCGGCTAACTGTGGTGGGAGTCATCACATGCTTCTGGACAGGCTCGCACCCGGAGGCTAGATATTGCAATTCTTAACATCCCAACATATTTTTGCACATATCATAGGGACACATGCAAGATTTGGAGGCATGTGATAACACATGCAAGATTCTCGACATACAACTATGAGAGAATGGATTCACGGCATCATTTTATGTTGGTGGAGACCGCTATTCGGAGGGTACGAATCCCTCTAATTGGTGAAAAAATATAACCACATTAAAATAATTGAGAGTAAATCATGCCTATGTAAAAAAATAAAAAATAAAGAAGTTGGGCCGACGGCCGAGCCGTTGGCGTATGATTGAAAAATGGGCTGATGGCTTGATGTCGTCGCGTCGCCCTAACGACTGAGCCTTCCTGGGCCACTTGTCGCCCCGTGGGCCGGCGGCCTTCCTATGCCGACAGCCCAGTGGCCTCCGCGCTGATGGCCCAAACTGCAACGACGGCTTCCGTCGGCCCACTGTTTCCTACAACGACGGCAAAGCTAGGCTGATAGCCTAGTTACTAGACTGGCCCATGATGGGCCCTATGCTAATGGCCCCGACTAAAAGCCATTGGCGTAGCGGAAGACCGTCGGCCCAGCGACGTTTTCCTGTAGTGAGGCTGCTAGTAAACACTTAGAAGAGCTACAAGAAAGACAAAGGCAGTTGTTGACATATAGGCCGACTTTTTGTAACACCCTCGCCTAATGAGACTAAGTTTCTGTGTATAGTGCTAATCTCTGGATCGGTTTACAAGCAATATAGTTCAAAATGATACCACATATAACCATGCATCATAAATTTTACGTACATGATCCAGAATTTACATTATATTATAGCGAAAAGCAATACAAGGTAGATCTTCCTTCAAATGTGCCATAGACGAAAAATTGTTGAGTGAAGGCTCATGACGGAATTGTATATTTTTTATAATTTAATTATTGTTCAACAGAATTTAAATTATTTAAAAAGTTTACTACGACCAAAAATAGATCTAAGGACAAATCTAGAATCTAGACGAAATTGTAAATCGAGGGAGATATTATTTATATTTTCCAGATCTATGAATAATTTATTATGGATTTAATACTCTAAAAGGCTATTAAAACTATTTAATTAATTAACAGTAATCTATCGTGCAAAAGTTAGATCTAACCTGCCAACAATAATCTACACCAAATTATATTTAGTTTGATATATTACACGCATTTTTTGGATCTAGTATTAATTTTCTATGAATTTTGCAAGTAAGATCTAAATCTGAAATTTTAAATTCGAAAGGAATATTCCAGAGAATATTTCGCTGACTGGACATGCTGACTGGGACTAGACACTGACCTGACGACGACGAGGCAGCTAACCCGGACAATTGGATCTCGACCGTCGGGATGAGATCCAGTGGCTAGGAGAGGAATTTGGCTCCAGATCGGCTTGATTTTGGCTCAGAATACATTAGAAATAGACCTATGTTAGAGAGACAAATCTGTAGATCAAATCGAAAAACTTCCTACATGAAAGTTGTGGGAAATCATTAGATCTACTTTTTTGTATTTGAAGAATCGGACATGAGTAGATCTTGGATTTGTGCTGTTAGATATGATATATTGCGTTGCAAAATTCTTCGGCTGTGGTGGATGAAAAGAGGTATGGGTTTGTCGAGATTGAAAGATTTCAACGAGATCTACAATTTTCGTGTTGGAGCCGAAGGCAAACGATGAAGTTTAGGTAGGTTAAGAATCAAAATATGATTCGAAAAGGTGTATATTCGAGATTTCGAGAAGGAAAAGTGATATAGCTATACCCCCGTGGGATTATATAGGGGTTTAGGATAGTGGTGAGATAGATTTTGGAGTAGGAAACAAGTAGGAACAAACTAAAGTCGACTCGGAGTTGTAGATTAAAAGATATGGGAATTTGAATAGAGATAGGTTTAAAAAACGAATTTTCGCAGCTTTTTGATGTGTGCTCCTCGCGTCGGCTGAGGGCCCCGGCCCGTTAGTGTTTTTTTTTGTATTTTTTTAATATCTTTTGCATACAAAGTCTAAATGACATGATTCTTGTTTCTATATTTTTCTAAAATTCAATACATCATTATAGGATTATCTTTGCAACATTTTCACTAGTTTAAAAATAGTGGATTCATAAATTTCTGTATATTTCTTATAGGAACATTTTGACAATTCAACTATAAGATTTTGAAACTAGGGTTTGGATTCAATTTTTAGAACTTTGCATGGATGCAATGAAATGTTCATGAATGCTTCATGGTTTTTTTTGAGAATTTTCAACAAAGTCAAACAATCAATCAAACTTATTTTATTTATTTCACATTCCAAAATTAGGAATTTTTTTAGGATGTGACACTTCTTTTGGGTTTCTAGGGCAAATAAGCCCAAAATAAAGGTTCACCTTCTATCCCGCTTATTTTCACCGAGAATCACAAATCGTGTGTAAACTTAGCAGGCGAGGTAATTCTCTACAGCTCCCCGAGCTTCTCCACTAGGAGCAAAACAGTATCCACCAGAATCCCTTTGGTTGCTTGTATTTACAGAGGAATACCACCGCAGAGATACCATGCAATAAAGAAAAGGAAAAAAAGAGGCAGCCCGCACCGAATCATTTTGCTCGTGCCCGTCTGCACGATACCACCTGAGAGAAACCATCAGCTTGTCTTATACAACTGAAAGTATCATCTGACTATTTATAATCCTGTTTTTCATTTCTATCTGTACCAAAAACTAGCATATACATGATATTATCAGTTATTTAGATCATAATATTATGAAATTTAGGGGTGTTAAAGAAATTTCATAACTTAACATGTTAAACAAGTCAAATCCCCAAAAGCCAAAAACAATAAAAGGAACCAGCTTCTATAAAGTTCTACTCACAAGCTTCCCCCAAGCATTCTTCAAAAGCTAGCTTCTCCAGAAGTACGAGCCCAAAAGAACTCGGCCATAGTTCCTACTCTCACACATTGTCCACGACTCCAGCAAACTATTACAACCCCGTCAAAACCGTCATGGTATCTCTGAACATCTCTCAACGGAAGAGTCTCGCTCTCGTCCATTGGCCGACAAACAGATCGAATGGAATGAGTACAAGCGCATATAGGCGCAGAAAGTAACAAGAAGCTGTATGATCTTAGGGCTCGATCGATGACTCTGCACAAATATAGTTCATGAGCACATTATGTATGTCTATGCAGCTAGACAGGCCAGCATGCAGCCAGCAGGTGATCATGTATGTCACATGTGCATAACTGACCATACATTTGATAACACGTAGGACAAGGCATGTGTAGTATACTGCGTATGCTTGGCGGGGATTATTCCCTTCCGCATTACTGTTCAATGAGAACGATGTATGAATCATGGTTCAGCTTGTTGAATGCATGCTGTTGGGTCAGTGGTCAGTGCAGCATGGTACATGTGGATATTATACACATTTTGCGTCTTGAGGGAGCTAAACCATATAGGTAAGAAAACCCAAATGCATATATAAAATGCGTTTAAATTTTAAATTTTGAAAAGGGCTCTGATCTGTATGCCTTTTCTGGATCCTGGCTGGAGCATGACCTTTTTCATTAAGAGGAAATGTGAAATGCAGGGCTACAGGTACGCATGATGCTGAGATTTCTTTTTGGTAGAACTTTGTGTACCCGTAGTGATGGACCTACGAAGAAGTTGTGATGTTAAGCAGCAATCATAGATCATCTGACCCGCAAGAAAAATCATAATATTGTCTGAAACAATAAGATCTTGTTTGGCATCAAAGTATTTTTAAAATATTGAGAGAATACTTTGGTTTCTGAAAAAACTGAAGTCTTAAATACTTTGAGGTGTTTGGATACAACAAATAATATGATTTTAAAATTGAAGTATTCTTTAAAACTATGTTTTTTTTAAAGTATTTGAGGAAGAGATTAGACCCTCTTTTTTCTAACTGAGAAAAAAAACGAAAACTGAAGTATTGCTTGACTAGGCATTAAATACTATGGTATATATCGAATTATTGATATACTTCGGTTCATCTCCATGGCATGACCTTTTGGAGTCAAATGTCGTTCATTCTAAAAATTTGGTTGTGCGTATTCGTATTCTTGATGTCTTCCATAAACCTTTGACTTTCTGTTGTTGAAGAGATCAGGAGTAACTGCTACCAACTTGATATGCATATACTATCACTTATATATAAAAAGCATACTAACAAATATTGTTTTCCACGCTGTCCTTTTCGAAGCAGGACAAGATCCCCATAACAGCATGAAGCTCGTCCTTATCTGGGTTAATGTCGGCCATGGCTAAGAATCCGGATCGGGAGCTGCATGCATATATGGCCAAATCAAACGGAGTGGGCCGGAGCCTGCATATTCACTGATGGACGCACAGTGTTCTGAATCGAATTATGCCATGCATGTGTTGCTTATTAACGGCTGCAAGCTGCATGCATGCATGTGCTGGAATGTGCCAGTGCCATATCATGAATGACAGTCGTCGTACCTATAGATTGTGTGCGACGTTTTAACATTGAAAATAAGTAGCTTGCGAGCTTTTCGTATTCATCACCCCTAAGACCTCAGTCCATCATCTACCGCTACGGACAAAGTAATGGCAGCATCTCTCTCTCTCTAGCAACTATGAATTTATGTGGAACGACATTTAACCCCAGACAATCTGTGAATGAACTGTTATATATATGGAATGTCGTATATGATAAATGCGCAAGTTTATATATGGATCAGTTGAATGATAAATGCTCAAGTTTATATATGGATCAGTTGTATATGATATTGAGTTCTTGGCATAACATGCATACATATTCATCTGGATGAGCATATATTTGAGCCCCATTGCCCTCGCAGTCGTGCGTAAGACAAGAATAGATGATCAGTTCGTCGGTTTGTCATCGATCATCATTCATATTGTAATATTGTGTGCTTGAGGTCTTGGCTAAGCTTTAAAAATGTGCCTACAATCTAATAAGGAGATGCGCACCCCCCCCCCCATCGGTGTAATTATGGAGCCTTTTATCCTTGGAGTTGGACCATTGTACTTATTTTTCCCCATTCGCTATTGTAGTTCATGTCACCGTTCTTCTAGATCTAACAAATTTGGATTTACTGATTCATGGATTCATTTGATAAAGATCATGTAATTTGGTTGAGTGATCAAATTGCCACATCCGGGTGTTGAAGTTTCTTGTCACCAAGAGTACATACTCTCTCTGGATTTTGCGGGGGAAGATGGGGGTGTTTTTATATAAAGGGAATATATTAATATTAAGATGATACCAATCAAGTACACCTGGCCTCTGTGGCAACCTGATATCGATAGCTAGTCATGTTATCGAGGATCCATGAAGCCAATTTATTACCAAAAAAACATCACTGAAACGACTCCAGAAAGCATCAACCAAATGATAGCAATGGAAGGGTAATGGGAGAGATGATCCAACAATGAAGTCTTTCGGAAAGGAACGACAACGTCGTTGGATCCAGTAACCGAAACCAAATCATGGGTTTTCACGCCAAACAAGTCTGAGCAAACTCGGGGCAATATTTCAAAAAGTTCAACCAATGAAGACCGTACCTAGCATTTTCTCACCCTTGGAACCACTTACACGAAGTCGGCATGTGATGCCAACACCCGCCGATCCATCGTACCACAAGAATACACGCAAATTCCCAGTGGGACCTAGCCATGCAAGCTAGAACCATGACTGCGCAACACATGTTGCCGATATGCGCCTAGTGATGCCCACCATCGACACCATTCCCATAAGGATGAAAGTGGAGCGGAAAGCTTCCGACTTTTCTGTGGAAAAATTAAAATGGAATGAAAATACGGAAATGGAAACGGAATTTGCAACATAGAAATGGAAACAGAATTATTTTGACGGAAAAGAAAAGAAAAATGGAATAGCGTTTTTCGGTGGAACAGACGTGGAAACGAATTCCCGTTTCCGTATAATATGGAATTTCTGTTTTAGGGTTGATATCTATGGACAAATCCAACCGACCCATTACATGACCTTGTCAAGCCAAACTTGCAAAGTTGCTTATCCTAAAACCGGTGACCATGTAAGCCCTTCATGCATACCAGGAGGCTTCCACTATTTGATATTTTCTTTATTCCCTTGTAAACCTAGCACCGTGCTATAATCAGGGCACAATTTTGTTGGTTTTCTTGGATTCTTGAGAATTTTGGCATGGTTCGAAGGTTCTCTTGGTTCCGGGTAAAATCTGCATCGTTTCGTGTTTGCACTGTATTCGATCTATATCTGTTTCCGACAATATCTGCTTCTGTTTTTGTTTCCGGTGTTTCTGTATTCGTTTCCACTTCCGCAAAAAAAAATATGAAAACAAATGTGGCACAACTCACTTCCGTTTGTTTCAGCTTCGTTTTCATCCCTACATTCCCACGATGCTAAGAGATATGTGTTATAGATGAATCAAATGGTTTCGCTATTTCACGGACAATGTGACTTTGTAATGCTAAGAACCTCGCAGTCTAAACACTAAGATTTGTGCAAGTGAATAAGTACGAGAAGATATAGATTGAACAACTATTGATTTGTCCAAGTGCATAAATATGATCAGTTGTGCTAATCAAGTATATGCTTATGCAAATGATCATTTATAACTAATAAACTCGAAAAATAATATAATGGTCGGTATATTAGGTGAAAACTATGATTAAACATGATGATAATACAAGACTTCAACAAACTAGTACATGTGTAGCTTCTGTAATTGCAAGTTTGCAACAACTGATACAAAGGAGACATATATACATCATAGGTGTAGTAAGAGTAATCGATATGTAAATTTTCCTTTGGCCAAAACGAATCGATCCAAGAGAGAAAAAAAACCAATTCAAAAGGAGAAGAAAACAAATTAAGGATGAGAAACAAGATACCTGAATCAAGCCGAAGTGAACGAATTCATCCTGCATGGGTTGGTTCCAAGCCTAAGCTCTAGATCTACTAGTTGTTGTTTCTTCATGAACTGATCTACTTCTGGTTGATCCTTAATGGGAGGATCAGGACAAAAGCTGGCAGGACATAGGATTGTTTTGGCAAGTACCTCTGAATGATCAAGAGCAAATCCTTCATGTGGTGCCACGGCCAACTCTGCCGCCATTGATCTCACAAAGATGGGAAGTGCCACCGAAGGTGGCTCATCCACACGCCTCCTCCTCTTACTCCTTCTCCCCGACTCGTCATCTAGATCTTGGTCGTTCTGATGTATAGCTTCTTGACCTCTTGCCGCCATGGAGATGAGGACCTTGTGCCTCTTGCTCTCCTCTTCCTTGGTGGTGGTTGATCGGTAGGAAGGAGTGGTGGTGCTAGGGTTTGACACTGGTGCCGGCTGCTTGTACATGAAAGAGTCGTCCTCGCGAGGTTCTTCCTGGACTTCTTCGTCTTGGTGGCGGAGACGTGCCCTGTCGCGGCGGTGCACGTTCATGTGGCCACCGAGCGCCTGCGCCGACCGGAACTCGCGACGGCAGAAGGTGCAGGAGTAGGAGCGCGGCGGCCACACGAGCAGGCTGGCCTCCGCGTCGCGTGCGAATGCCTGCTCCTCCCATGACGGCGAGCCGACGGCGTACGCCGCCGCCGCCCAAGATGGGATGCTCCTGTGCTTTGCTATTTTCTCCATAGCTAGCTGCCGGCCGGCCGGTTTAATTAGTTGCCAGCCACGCCGAATCAAGAATCTTGGATCAAGTGAGAGCTCTCCTAGCTAGGGATCGATACGATTGAAGGAGCTACGGAGCTTTTGGAGAAGAGAGGACAGCGCTAGCTGCTAGCTGGGAACACGAAGAATGTAGATGAGCACGTCTGTATGACTATCAGTGACTAGCTAGCTAGCTTGCCTGATAACAACTTAACAAGTAGTAGTACAAGTGTGTACGTTGTTTAGGCCAGTATTGCTGGCTTGTTGTTTGCTTCCGATTCAGAGATTGATTGATAATTGGTACACTCATGCACAGTGTTATTTTTGGCTCCATAGTGCTATACTAGCTAGTTGAGTTGGAGTGTGGTGATTGTTTACTGCGAAAAATCAAGAGAAACGGAAAGACATGTGATTGAGCTTCATCTGAGATTTTTTTATTTGTTTCTTGTGGACAAAGTTTCTGGGGTACTTTGATCTTGACTGGTCATTGTGCAATCTTATAGCTAATGACTATCTATCCAGGTGAGGCGACCCATGTGGTAGCCTGTCCCCATCGAATCTGGACACTAATTGTGGCACTTGCCATATGATTATATATTGTCATTATTTGCTCCACCTGATCCAAGAAAATCATGAACTCCCCCAGTTGATCGACAAGTTATGAATGTGCAAAGGCATCCGAGGAGCTCGGGTCAATTTATTATAGATCAGGGTCAGAGGGAGTATTTCGGAGTTAGTTGTGCCTGGGTGGCTAAGTTAACGATCCCATAAACTTGACGATTTCGGGAAAATTGCGCAGTTTCGTCTGAATCCAATTACAATCAACTAGCAAACGACTAAACATCATTCCAGGCCTCCAGGGTCTGCACCGCACTTGATTGACCATTCTGAAATTCAACCACATTATTCCTGGATCTGCACTACACTTGATTTATCTCTTGACTCTCACTATCTCACATCAACCATTTTTATGGAAAAATACTATTTTTTAAAAGGAGGATAAACCATCGGCCTCTCCATAGATCAGCTATATATTATTTATAAATGAAAATAGTGTCAAACATAACTAAACATTAATGTCGAAAAATCACCTTACAAGAAACAACATGCAAGGCCGTCCACACAGGACATATCTCGTGAAAGCATCTAGAAAATCATACTCCCTCCGTCCTGAAAAGGACGTCACAAATTTATCTATATTTATATAAATCTATATTCTAATAAATAGTGTCTAGATGTATTCGAATCTATACAAATCTCCGACATCCTTTTTAGGACGGAGGGAGTACCACAAATCCTACGAAAGGTGAACTTATCTACTAGCCGAGCGACATGTGAGCTGACACAATGTGCAATGCTCCATGTTGTTGTTGGCTGGTCCGACCAACATCAGACCAGGGGCTATCACCCTCTAAGCATATCCTCGAACCAACACCTTCAATAAGGAAAGGAGTGCGGACGTCAAAGCTAGATCATGGGTTTTCACTTAGAGAGGTAGCTACTTTACAGCATAAGGAAAAACTACGTCGGTTTACGGTATCTACCTTCTCGAAGGAACCTATTTTGATGGAGATGGCTTTTTATGTTGGATAACTAATATGCTTGATATCTTTAATAAGATAGGTCCTATTATTGAACAAATCATAAACACTCCTAGGATCCTAAAATTCTCACTCGCTCGGAAGTGAAAGAGCATCGCCTTAATGCTCAAGCGACTAATATGATCTTGAAGGGTTCCGCAACAGAAAACAAAACAAAAATCTTATATTGGAACTGCCTAATAAGCCCAAGATCTATCTATGTAGTAATGCAGTAACAGCCGAGCGTATAGAATACATATCCTTGTAGACCGTACGCGGTTAACGTTCTGAGGGGAACGTGGCTGATGTAGTCGAACTCGTAGCCGACCTCAATGTCACGAAGCTTCTCGCAGGTCACCCCTTGCTCCTTCTGTATCGTGCAGCAGCTCCGGCTAACGACATTTAAGCGTCCCAAGTGTTGCGCCTCGTGTCTTCATACACATCTGGTGTACGATGAGACGTCGGGAGTGCGGAAGTTGATATTCGGCTAGGAAACCCTGCAGCGCAACGGCATGCTGCAGGTGTATATTGTTCGCACAGCCTAAACTTGGAGCCATGGTCACAAAGTATAGAGAGAGAGGAAGAAAGTCAACTAAAAGACTTCTCAAATTGTGTGTCTTTAATCCCACTCATGGGCACCCTTTATATAGGCTAAGGGGCTGTGCCTTTTTCAAAAGCTAAGCCATGTGGGACTAATTGCTAAAAGAAATGACAGCATGATTTTCGTCAGCCGGATGGGCCGATTCTGATCAGCCCAACAACCAAAAAGAAATATCAGCTGACAGCAGCCTGGAGCATCCCGGCCGGGTGGGCCTTGTGCGGCCCAACCCGCGCCTGACTGGCTCCCGCCCAACAGCAGCGACCGGCGCCCCGCCTGGGCCGGCGCGCACCCTCTCGGCCTACCTGGCAGCCAAAGGTAGCGGGTAGTAGTAGCTGGCCCCGGGTGGGCCGGCTCCCTCCCCGCGTGACCCATCGCGGCGAGCGGCCCAGCGCCCAGCGGCGACGGAGACTGCCTAGCTCAGGTGGGCTGCTGCGCGCCCGCGGCCCGCTTGGTCCGCCTGCTCCCCGCGCGCCCATGGGATGGGTTGAGCAAGTTGCCCGTGGCTAGCTGCTGCCCCCGTACGGGGGCTGTTATCTGCCGCCCACATGGGCGGGACTATTTTCCTTTTTCCCATTTTCTTTTTCTGCAGCTTTTTTTCTAGGCTATTTCCCTCCGGAGATTTGGCCTAATGTGATAGTTCCTTTTATAAATATTAATTTAAATATTATTTAGAATATATTAATTCGTAATTAATATATAATAAATGTATATTTAAATTCTCATTTATCCGAAAATATTTTTTCGGTCTTTTCCTTTATTCCTTCTCCGAACAACTTCAGATCTCTCTGCGGAACAATTCCGGCTTTCTCTTTCTCTACTGTGATTTCATCTTACGGATGATCGCTCTCATCGTATCCTTAAGTGTATTTCCTCACGACTCGAGAATGCTCTAGATATGATCTACATCAATGATCAATAGACGGACCAGGGATGCCCATGTGACCCCTATGCATTCCTGATGACAATGTCGTTTGAACCGGTAAATGTAGCATCCAATTTACCTTTGTTTCTTGATACGACTTGTCCGAGATCCGATTATTGGTATCACATACGTTGTTCAATCTTGTTACCAACAAGTTCTATTTTACTTGTTACCGTGATATTACATCCCCGTGACCAAGTCACATGCTGCAACATTTATGGATGTAATCTCACCAAGCCGGCCGTATGTATCTTACCCGTCACATGGGTGAACAAATCCCGGTCTTGTGGTCACATGTCATCTACTGTTCCTTTGAAATACCCAATATACACCTTTATTGTCATCGTATTACCAGATGACGTTTGATGCAGTCAAAGGATCCTTGGGAAACAGTGAGTAATATGAACTCACGGTCTAAGGAAAAGGAGTCTTGATTTGAGCTATTGCAACAATGAACTATATGAATTGATCGTGTTGCAATCCTTCGAGGAATGTCCATCACATCATTCACCAATGATATGACCACGTTGTCAATTAGCATAAATGCCCATGATCTTGAAACCCAGATCATCCTCATGACCAACGAACTAGTATAAATAGAGGCTACTAGGAACTTGTTTGTTTCATACTGCTCTTGTATGAATGTTTCTACTTGATATAGTTATAGCACAATATGAAACTATTATAAACTAATTGAGATATGAGAATAAAAACCTATTTATTATTTGTCTCTAGGGCATATCTCTTTCAGTCTCCCACTTGCACTAGAGTACAAATAATCTAGTTCGCATTTTACTCATCATAAATCATATAACATATGTGTTTATTGATCATGCATGCTCATGGGAAACGTCTTGTCCATGTTCTGTTTACCAGATTATTATGTCTTTTGCAAATCGTTAATGTCTTCCTAATTTTGGCATTCATACCATTATCTTATAATAGGTTGAAGTATTCGTCTGGCGACAAAGTGAGACTTTGTTTCTCGTGTCTATAATAATGGTCATTTTCACTATTGTCGTCTAAACTTCGAAACACACTTTGCAATCCTTTGTGTATGTACGACAGTTATAGCAGCAAAACGAGGGGAGCCTACAGTGACTTTAGATCAACCTCATGGGCTTTCTCATGGGTACTGTGCCCTGGGACACATCATTCTATGTTAAAGATGAACTAGTCCCACCATAAAAATATACATCACATCAGATGGAGCCTTTATACTTCTATATCTATGTAGATCCTAGTGCATGAAATGCAACTATGCCACTTACTTTGCTTCTTGCCATTTAAGTACAAACTTAATTTTGGTTCAGTGATCAACTCAGGAATCACTTCAAGAAATGTTCTTACAGCTAAGAGCTTGTCCTTGCAACCAGATCCTTGGGTCACATTAGTCGAGTATACAACATGGTTGTATGGAAGAACCTATGACTAAGCCATAGGAGACGCAACGCATCTTTTTTTTCTTTTAACCATAGTTGCAATACTAACTCAATGCTTCATATAGTAAGAACTTCTTCCTTATCTTGTTCCATTCTGAACTTTTTCAGAATCTTGCTTAGGACATTCTGAACATCTTTCAGAATCAAGCTCAGGAAGCATTCGACATTTGATTTTTATTAAACTCACCAATCTATCTTGATAGATCTCATTGCTTAATAACTTCATATTCATCCTTATTTATATACCTAAATGTTATTAACACCAATCACATCATTCATATATATTGTCCACATATCCTAGAATGATTTCACGCTCCCACTCAAATATTACATCCATATTTGAGATTCAGGGATTTCACTTAGCTCCCAGTCAAAATATGTTTACTACATATTATGATTTAGCCAAGGTGATTTGCTCCCACTCAAATCCAGGTCCTCTCGACAATCTTGAACATTCCAAAATTCCTTGATCACCATCAAGTCGAGAATTCCACTAACGAGATTTCAATGACCATTCATTTCTCGCACTTAGGTCCATCATGCTTCTTTGTATTTCGTAGGTATGTATTAGTCAAAACATGACAATTGGATCAACAATATAATTTCACAAACTTGCAGAATATATAGCTGAATCGTACTTTCTTTAGTAAAAGTATTCACTAAAACTTTATGATCATTATCATTGGTTTCTCCTCTATTTGTAGAGTTCGGTTTCACGAAACAAATTCCGCTGCGCCACTCAACAATCCAAAGGTAAGGTCAAATACCTTGTTTTGATTTTTTACTTTCTTCCATCTGTATCTTCATCAAGACACATCAACTTAGGACAACAGCAGGTTTGCCCCTTGTGGACGATGCATTCATATCTTCCTAAGAATGCTCTACAAAGGCTTGTTTATTCGCCACAACTTCGACTTATCAAAATCTCCAGAAACTCGAATGTGCCATAACTCTTATGGTGTTGTTTCTACGAATCTTTAGATGTTCCTTTCTATTTCAAACAAGTGTTTGCTTATTTTGATCTCTAACTCTAAACGACAACTATAAACCCGGTAAGAGATAATATCATACCATATGTATCCAATACAAATTGATTACGATGTTTAGACATTTCAATATACTTTGAAATTATCCACTTATCACAATTTGTGAAACATATTTCAGAAGTCCCTTTTATGCTAAACTTAACTTAAATACTTTAGTCATTTCGATCAAATCGAAGAGACTTTATATTTCTATTAATTCAATATCTCTCTTTGTGGTGAACTCATTTGAACAATTCAAATCGTTTCAGACTTATGTTTTATTAAGTAAATATGTTTATTCACTTAAATCCACAATTAACTAATGATTCCCACTACTTGTTGAAAATACGATACATCGCTATGTATAAAATTCAACATTTCTTCGCATATCACCGTTTTACCAAAATATGGAGTTTTAGTCATTCTGCCCAACGAGGCATGATTTTGCAAAGTCTCCAGATTAAGCATCTAGGACCCCCGATCTTCATTTATAATGAAGAACATGCAATAACCAAAATGACTTAAACTATAGTGTCATGTCATTATTAAATTTTGGATATCTTTTAGCATTCTAATCCTTTTATAAATGCTTAAACTATTATCATTAACATAGTGATGAGAATAACTTACTTATAATCGTAATGTGACCATAAGGTATTGTTCATCAGAATAGTACAACTAGCTTGTAACTCGTTCATATGAATAATCGTCTTGCCAAAAGCAAGACACACAAATAAGGATTACAAAATTATATTCAATTCCGCTAATACAAATGATAAACCTTGAGGAAAGGGTTGATGTCGGCCATCAACTATTTTGCTTGCCGTCATCAAGTCATATTGCCTCAAATCCAGCAATTCTCAAGCAGATCATCATGTTTCACAAAGCAGGACAAGTATCAAATATTTTGCAAACTGCAACGAGTTTTGCAAGAACCACATTTATAATTTGTATATCTTACATATACCTTTTCATTTTTGACTTCCATTGCAATCAAGCCCTTCTAAGAGTTCTCAACTCTAATGCAAAATTGCTACGTGATTCTCCAAATATTATCTTTTTATCCATCATGGAGAAAACTCATCCAACGACTCATACGCTATGCGCCTTATGCTGCAGAATACAAAATGTAGCCCAACTCTCCATATAATGGAGAATGGCTTATTGGATGATTATGGAGAAAACACAAACTTTGCGGAGTTATCGAATTATCTCCTAATGGTTATTTTATTAAGAAGAGAAGATCACCTTTTACTAGGATATTCCTCATGCGTGGGTATTAATCTATGAAGTTGGACTGTTTTGCTAAGTTCCACATCAAACAATAAATTTCCCATGGTCGTAAAGGACCTCAATGAGATAGGCCATGATCTACTAAGATATTTGCAAACAGACATCTAGACTAAGTTTATAATATGAGTTCAATTAAAAATTGATCTCCCACTAAAATTGTCATCCCCTGGATGATTTTAGTGATCACATGATCCCAATCCTCTGCACCTCTCTTGTTTGTCACGGCCATCAGTGCAGCATCAAAGGTAGAGATTCCCTAATGCCAATCACATCATCCATGTGACTCATGCTCAATCTTTCGATCTCTTGTGTTCCGAGGCCATGTCTGCACATGCTAGGCTCGCCAAATCTAACTTGTGTGTATTCGTTGTGTAAGATGGCTTACACCCACTATATGCGAACGTAGATATGTCTGACACCCGATCATCACTGTGCTGCCTCATAACGAAGAACTTTCTTGGTGGTGCACACACAAGGGGAACATGACCATTGGAATTAAATAGGGATTATCTTATTTACTACCGTTGAGTATCTAATACTAGCACACAATAAGATGTAAAACAGGTATCAACATCACATGTATATTGTGATATGATATAGTCCTTCTTCTTGCGCCTTGATCTCCATCGAGCGCTCTGGCATGATCTCCATCTTGCCCTTGGTTTGACGTCAAGTCCATGACGCCGCCACCAGGTCGTCCATCGGAATGATGACTATTACTATACTACTTAGTAACAGAAAAGTAAACTAATTTACCTTCGTAACGACCAATACCATATCATAATCACATGCCCTCTTGCAAAACAAAGTTAGACGCCTATACTTTATCTTTTACAAGTTTTACGTGGTTGTTAGGGCTTTCGTAAGAAAACCATTTCTAAACTACAAACTTTCCAACCACAACATGGATCCACCAGTTGTCTCTACTACACCCCTTTCAGGGATCTCCGTTGTAAATGCTATATCGACTATTGAATGAGAGACAGATACTCACTAGCCACTTATACGGTACAAGCCGTATGTTGAGCGTGGAATCAGTCTTGCATATGAATACGCGTAAGGTTGGTCCGGGCCGCTTCATCAAACAATACCATGATATAAACACGTGCATGTTAGAGGCTAACAACTAAGGGATCAATGTCCGCACAAAAATTGTGTGTATTGTCCGTACATCACTCCTACGCATAGATTGGCTCTGACACCACTAAAGTGTTCCACAGCAGAAAATAAAAATTTCCTACGTTGGAACTGCCTAATACGCACAAGATCTATCTATGTAGTAATGCAGTAACGGCTGAGCATATAGAATACATATCCTTATAGACCGTACGTGGTTAACGTTCCGAGAGGAACATGGTTGATATAGTCGAACTCGTAGCCGACCTCAAGGTCGCGAAGCTCCTCGCAGGTCACCCCTTGCTCCTTCTTCATTGTGCAGCAGCTTCGGCTCACGATATTTAAGCACCCTAAGTGTTGCGCCTCGTGTCTTCGTACACATCCAGTGTACGACGAGACCTCCGACTCCCCGATCCCGCCGGGAGTGCGGAAGTTGATATCCGGCTAGGAATCTCTACAGTGCAACAGCGTGCTGTAGGTGTGTCTTGTTCGCACTGCCCAAACTAGGGGCCATGGTCACAAAGTGTAGAGAGAGAGGAAGAGAGTCAACTAAAAGACTTCTCAAATTGTGTGTCTTTAATCCCACCTATGGGCACCCCTTTATATAGGCTAAGGGGGTGTGCCTTTCTTAAAAGCTAAGCCATGTGGGACTAATTGCTAAAAGAAAAGACATCAGGATTTTCGTCAGCTGGATGGGCTGATTCTGATCAGCCCAACAACCAAAAATAAATATCAGCACACAATAGCCTGGAGCAGCCTTGGCCGGGTGGGCCTTACCCGGCCCAACCCGCGCCTGACTAGCACCCGCCCAGCGGCAGCGATCGGCGCCCTGCCTGGGCCGGCGCGCACCCTCGAGGCCTGCCTGGCAACCCGAGGTGGCGAGCGGTAGTAGCTGGGCCAGGATGGGTTGGCTCCCGTCCCACGAGGCCCATCACGTCGAGCGGCCCAGCGCCCAGCGGCAGCGGAGACCACCCAGCCCGGGTGGGCTGCTGCGCGCCCGCGACCCGCTTGGTCTGCCTGCTCCCTGCGCGCCCATGGGCCGGGTTGAGCAGGTCGATCGTGGCTAGCTGTTGCCCTCGTGCGGGGGCTGTTATTTGCCACCCACGTGGGCTGGACTATTTTCCTTTTTCCCTTTTTCTTTTTCTACAGCTTTTCTTCTAGGCTATTTTCCTCCGGGGATTTGGCCCAATGTGAAAGTTACTTTTATAAATCTTAATTTAAATATTATTTAAAATATATTAATTCATAATTAATATATAATTCTATATTTAAATTTCCATTTATCTGAAAACACTTTTCTTGTCTTTTTCTTTATTCCTTCTCCGAACAACTTCGGATCTCTCTGCGGAATAATTCCGGCTTTTTTCCTACTGTGATTCCATCTTATGGATGATCGCTCTCATCGTATCTTTAAGTGTATCCCCTCACGGCTTGGGAATGCTCTAGACATGATCTATATCAATGATCAATAGAGGGACCAGGGATACCCATGTGACCCCTATGTATTCCTGATGACAATGTTGTTTGAACCGGTAAATATAGCATCCAATTTACCTTTGTTTCTTGATATGAATTGTCTGAGATCCGATCATTGGTATTACATACCTTGTTCAATATTACCAACAAGTTGTATTTTACTTGATACCGTGATATTACATCCCCGTGACCGAGTCACATGTTGAAACATTTATGGATGTAATCTCACCAAGCTGGCCGTTTGTATCTTACGCGTCATGTGGGTGAACAAATCCCGGTCTTGTGGTCGCATATCATCTATTGTTCTTTTAGAATACCCAACATAGACCTTTATTGTCACCGTATTACCAGATGACGTTTGATGTAGTCAAAGCAGCCTCGGGAAACAATGAGTAATATGAACTCACAGCCTAAGGAAAAGGAGTCTAGATTTTAGTTGTTGCAACAATGAACTATATGACTTGATCGTGTTGCAATCGTTTAAGGAATGTCCATCACATCATTCACCAATGATATGACCCCGTTGTCAATTGGCATAAATGCCCATGATCTTGAAACCCAGATCATCCTCATGACCAACGAACTAGTATGAATAGAGGCTACTAGGGACTTGTCTGTTTTATGCCACACATGTACCAATGTTTCTATTTGATACAGTTATAGCACAATATGAAACTATTATAAACTAATTGACATATGAGAATAAAAATCTATTTATTATTTGCCTCTAGGTCACATCTCCTTTAGATCTTTCATGGTATTAGTGATGAAGTCTTGGTATCTATCAGCTAACTTAAGGATGCCCATGATACTTTCACAAGAATCCAAGACATCTATAGTAATCCAAGATAAGTCCTATAATATCATCAAGTTCATCAAGCTAGAAGGATAAAAGGAGGTCAAGATCTAAGGATGATGAACTAGTTTTCTCTATGAATTAATTTTTTCATTTCATGAGGGAAGCTCATATTGTCATTGAAGATTTGTGAAGAGACAATGATGGGATCGGCAGGGATAACTTGCGCATGGCCACCTCTCTCTATGGAGCTCCACCTTCTCTTAGCTCATATTCAAGCTCATCCGACTCCAATGAAGAAGTAAAAGACATCGTGAAGCTTGCAAAGATATTATATTCATTGAGATGCAAAATATCTGATGTTCCTGTGAAATACAATCACACTTCATCATGCTATATGGCGAGAAGCACAAAGTTAATATCCTCTACTCACTATAGTGGTAGTGAAGATGGTCTTCTTGGTGATGATTCAAAAGATTGTTATGAAACTAATGAGAATAAAAAGGGAAAATGTTAATGAGATAACCATGTTACCCAAACCAACTTGTTGTCTCAAAAGGACTTAGGAAGGTTTGGATTCCTAAAATAAACTAAGATTTTGTAGAGTTAATCCTCTGGTGGCAAAGAACGAGTGTGATAGAAGCGATCATATCGACGGAGATACGGAGATGTTCTTTGATTTCAAGCCACTAAGTGGAGCATACAAGACCATCACCTTTGTACATAATTCTACAATAAAGGCACTCAGACTAGGTAAAGTTGCAATATCAAGGGTCAAATCCATCAAATAGGTAATGTATGTCACATCTGATCCCTATGTTAAATCTCATATCCACTTTCCAATTAACCATGTGGTTTTACCCGTGCTATTCACTTCTAAAGATTGATGAATTTTTAAAAGTGATGAATATTCCTTGGTCTTCACATGGGTGAGAAAATGCAATGTATATTTCATCGATTTCCCACGAGGAGATAGTTTACGATAATTTTTCCATATTAGGTAGATTGGTGCATCTTAGCATGGTAAACAATATGTTGCCAAGGGAAGTTGTCAACAAGTATTACAAAAAGAGACAATCTCAATTTTCCAAGTGACATGGTTTTTTTTTTGCGAAAACAGGAACATTTTTTCCGTAAAACAAGTAGTACTAGGAAAAATATGGCTCGAAATGAAGCGGAAAAAACGAATAGCTACTGTAGAAAAAATTATTAGCTTAGAGAATAATACGGAGGCAGTGGCGAAGAGGAGTTGAAGGCGGTGCAATGTCAGAACAAAGTTATTATAGGTTCCGGACACGAGGTACTCCTGCGGCCTTATAGTGTACTTCTCCTCTACTAGGAGGCAAAACAAATTGTGTATTTTCTCTCTCCTTCGCTCTATCTCACCATCCATCCTCCATCTCTCCTCGACAACACCACATGCACCTGCCAGCTGATCTCTCCCTCATCCACAGTGTGGCGCTGCGCATGTGTGCATTGCTACAGTGGCTATGCGCCTGTGTTTCTCGCGTGTGCGTCAGCTTCCTAGGTGTAGATAGAAAGGAACCACATTGGACCTTGGGGTTGGGACGACACAAAATAGTAGCAATTTAAACTTTTTCAATTTCAATTCACTTGCTTCCCAAACATTGAAATGAAAGGTTATTTAAAAGATCGCCACTAAATGGTGAACTAGGGATGCAATACTTGATATATACGTCACATTTCATTTGATGCACTTCATCAACAAGATCTAATGAAAGTGAGCACCGCACTGAATTATTTTGTTTAGAAAGTACGTAGTTCTAGTATGAAGAGTATGCTTTGGCTGATGGATGGGGGAGAGGAGACCTGACAGCTTTTCGATGCTTATTTTCATGGCCCTTTGTACTAAATGTATGGACTTGGATGTAATTTTGTTTTTTGAGGTCCTTGATGTAACGTGTACTTCCACTCACTATATTAATTGAACCATCTCGCTCCTTCTGGGCCTACCCTATATTTGGTAGATGGGTCCATCTTTACATGGTAAACACATGCTACCAATGAGAATTTTCAACTTTTAGAAAAAACCAATTTCCAAGTAATAGGATTATTTTCATAGAGAAGTAGTACAAACAATATGGCTTAGAATATGGCTTAGATTGCACCAACCCTATTTCTAGAAGAAGCAACAAGGTTACTTACGATTCCCTACTTTTATGAGTTTTCATGCTTCGTAGCTAATTTTGCACACTTAAATGATGTTATATCGATCGAACGAATAAGGTCAATTTACTGCAAGTGATAGGCCGGTCCTAATATTTTACAAAAGGGTTATTTATTCGTTTGCCACTTGAGGCTTCTATGTACTCAGTTTTGCCACTAGAGGCAAATCGTCCTCAGTTTTACCACTGCCTCGGGCGCATCTGCTCTGGCGAGGCCAAATGGCCAGTTTTGGCCCGATTCCGTCTTGTGTCGTTAGTGGCCGAGTGGGTCCAGATCTTACAGGTGGGACCATGCAACGGTGCTCCCGCCCCTTTTCTCACCCCTTGATCTTACAGGTGGGACCACGAGAACCATTGCCCCCTATTCTCACTCTCAAACCACCCCTGCTCCCGCCACCACTAGGGCCGCCACCTGCGCCGCCGTGGCCGTCCGGCGTGTCCACCTGCTCCACCGCCCGTTCCTCTGACGCCACCTGCTCCACCTCCACTTGCTCCGCCGCCACCTACTCTGATGCCGCCGTCTTGAGACGCCATCGATAGGGCGCTTGTTTCCGCCAGTACGTCTGCCACCTGCTCGACGAAATGGCGAGCGGCAGCGATGACCTTGACGAGGCAAGGGTCGGGCCGGAGACCCTTCGCATCCACGACTGGGTTCCCGAGGGGTAAGTATTGTTACCATTGAGCATTTTTGTGCATTGCAATAGTCGATTCCACATGGTTTAATTAGTTTTTTGGTTGATTTTGGTATTGGTGTGATAATTGTCTCTCCGTTTTTTGTGGGTTAGGATGGAGTTGCGGTTTGCTTTCTTGGTGAACATTAGAAGGGACCGGTACATCGAGGATGCAAATGATAACAAGAAATTCCAAGGAGGGTTCGATTATCCATTGCCAATGGATTGTAATTGGAGTTTTAGACGGTTTGGGAGGTAATTTGCAGTCCATATCCTTGGGGTTTGCATGATGAAGTGGAATTCAGATACTATGCTGGAGGAACTGAATGGGTGAAAGTTAGCAATGATGCAGAGCTCGCTACCATGTTTGCTAAGCATAAGGAGAAAGGAAAATTTCATGTGAGGCTGCAAAATGATGTGGTTGTGCCAGCACTTGGACCTTTTTGGGCAGAACCATGTCGTCGTAATGGAAGCTCTAGCCAGAATAGTTCAGTTAGAGGACCTTCAGTTAGTGCACAACGACGTGGTGGCTCGACAAGCGTGGGCACCAGCATTAGGGTCCCCCGAGAAGTGGAGCCTGACTACGTAGATGATGAAGAAAAGCTATATTCTGATGTTGTTCAGAATTTACGATGGGCATGTCATGCCGAAAATCAAGATGAGGCTGACAATGATGCTTCTGTAATTGATGACGAGGAGGGTGAGCCGGAAGACCTTCCACCTGTTCAATGGGACCCTGAGAACCCTCAGATGGAAGAAGGTTCCATTTTTTCATCCATGAGTGACTGTAGAAATGCACTTGTGACGTACTGCATCAAAGCAGAACGTACATTCGTAGTTGACTATAGCAACACTATTCGTTATAGAGTGCACTGCCTGATTGATGATTGTCCATGGAGGATGCACGCATCTAAAATGCGAAATAGCACTAATATTCAGGTCAAAGTGAACCCTTTTAGGCATACATTCCTAGAATCAACCCTTAGAAAGGAAACAATCAGTAGATCCAAGTCAAGATGGGTGGCTTATGAAGTAAAGCGGTGGGTGACAGAAAACCATCAGGTGGGTACAAAGGAGTTGCATAAGAACCTCAAAGAAAAGTTCAATATAGAGATACCATACATGAGGGTGTTCAATGGTAAACAACATGCTATGGAATCTATTTATGGTAATTGGCAGGAAAGTTTTAAAATGTTGTATTCATCAAAGGTGAAGTGGAGAGGACCAACCCAGGTAGTATTGTAGATATTGACCACCACTCCGTGGAGTATACGTTGAGGGGAGTGACAATGACCAAGGAATGCTCCAGGAGGGGTTTTGTCTGCTTTGAGGCTTGTCGTCGGGGTTTTTTGGAAGGCTGTAGGCCTTATTTAGATATTGATGCAACTTTCCTCACAGGGAGGTTTAAAGGACAGTTAATAGCAGCTTGTGCAGTTGATGGACACAATTTTGTATTTCCAGTTGCGTATGGTGTGCTAGAGACAGAGTCTGAGGAGAGCTGGACTTGGTTTTTGCAGAGTCTGCGCCAGGCTATTACACATCCCAATGGGTTGGTAATTCAAACAGATGCTTTTAAGGATTTAGAAGTGGCCGTGGAAATGTGTTCCCTGGAGTAGAGCATAGGGAATGCATGCGTCACCTTGCTGCAAATTTTGGGAAGAAATTCAAAGGAAAGGTGTATGCCGACAATTTGTGGCCAGCATCTTTGACTTGTAGTGTGAAGAAGCACAACTACCACATGAGGCAGCTATACAAGAATGACAAAGTGAAGGAATACTTGGAAACACACCACTCCAAGTTATGAGCCAGAAGCCAATTCAGTGAACTGAGCAAAGTTGACTATGTGCACAATAATCTTGCAGAGTCTTTCAATGCAACGATCCGGAAACTAAAGGGTCTTTATTTGGTGGATTTGCTTGACAAGATAAGGATAGAATACATTAAGAAGTTTCATGTTCGTGCAGGAATAGCCGCGGCAAAATCATGGGCCACATTATCATCCCTTCCGTGATGAATGAATTGAAGCACAAAACAAGAGGCTTGGGAATGCACATGACTCTTTGCTCGGCCACCACAACAGAGGTGTCATTTTTGGATAAAGAGAAGAGGGAATGGAGATATACAGTGGATTTAGAAGCTAGAACTTGCAGTTGTAGGCAATGGCAGATAACTGGGTTGCCATGCATTCATGCCTTGTTTTTCATCACAACTCTCTCTGGTCAAGCAGGGAACATACAACAGTATGTGCATGAATACTACTCTGTTGCAAGGTTCAAAGCTACATATGCACATGCCTTACCTGCTCTGGAGGGAAAACAACAATGGGATATAGTGGACCCTAGTTTCAAACTTTGTGCTCCAGTTTTGAAGAGAGCAGCCGGTAGACCGAGGAAGAGTCAAATAAGACCTCACAACGAAGGAGCTGGACATGGAGCAAGGAAGCGTAAGTGCACAAGGTGTGGTGGGTCTGGTCATTTTGCAAAGTATTGTGATAACGCAGTAGATCCAGCATTTAGAGAGTGTTTCAATGATGAAAATGATGGTCAGCAGCCGGTTGTAGGCAATGATCAAAATGAGGCTCCAAATGATGATCAAAATGAGGCTTCAGATGATTATCAAACTGATGATCAAAATGATGATCAAATTGAGGCTCCAAATGATGATCCAATTGAGGCTCCAAATGATGATCAAATTGATGAGAAAAATAATGCTCCAACTGATGCTCCAAATGATGATCAAATTGAGGCTCCAAATAATTATCAAACTGATAAGCAAAATAATGCTCCAACTGAGGCTCCAAATGATGGTGACCAACCTTCTTTGGCTGTGAGTTCTGCTTGGTATGTAAATCTTGCCAATATTATTTTACATTTATCACTTAACATGATCTCACAACCCTTTATGTTTGGGTTGTGTAGCTCTGTGGTAGGTTTGAACGAAGTGGTGGCAGTGAGCTCTGAGGTACTTGAGGTGCCTCCAAAAAAGAGGAGAAGAGTAGCAGAGAAGAGCACAAGGAGCACAAGGAGGAAAGTGGTGGCAATAAGCACAATGATCACAAGGAGCAGAGTGGTGGCAAGAAACACAAGGAGCAAAGTGGTGGCAAGAACCAAGTATAATGGTTGAAACATTATGAATGTTGTTGTATTTGTGTTGAATAATGTTGGACATATGTTATTTGGATGTTCCAATGCTTATTTGGACCAATGTTGTTGTATTTGTGTTTCCAAGTATGTAGACTTTGTTTATATGACATAAGAAGACTATTTGGTCAAACCTAACTTTGTTTATATAAAGCTTTGGTGTGGTTTTTGAAACTTTTCATGATCCAAACCTAAACCCCTTCTCTGAACCCTTGACTTCATACAATAGAGTTCGAGATATCGCATATTGTACATGAACCTTATTTTTGAAACTATGTAGACCTTGTTTATCGACTTTAATCCTTAGTATATGACATAAGAAGACTATGTGTGCAGGTTTTTCATTTTTTTTAAATTTTTTGTGCTCATTTGACTATTTGGTCAAACCTAACTTTGACCAATATTTAAACAAGTTTTTCAGAAGAAAATGAAAAACTAAGCCTGGATCCTTCTTAGTCACTCCAAAATGAACCTTTGGTGTGGTTTTTGAAACTTTTCATGATCTAATCCTAAACCCCTTCTCTGAACCCTTGACTTCGTACAACAGAGTTCAAGATATCGCATATTGTACATGAACCTTCTGTTTGGAACTATGTAGACCTTGTTTATCGACTTGAATCCTTAGTATATGACATAATAAGACTATGTGCACAAGTTTTTGATTTTTTTGATTTTTTTATGCTCATTTGACTATTTGGCCAAACCTAACTTTGACCAACATTTAAACAAGTTTTTCAAAAGAAAATGAAAAACTAAGCCTGGATCCTTCTCAGTCACTTCAAAATGAAGCTTTGTTGTGGTTTTTGAAACTTTTCATGATCCAAACCTAAACCCCTTCTCTGAACCCTTGATTTCGTACAACAGAGTTCGAGATATCGCATATTGTACATGAACCTTCTGTTTGAAACTATGTAGACATTGTTTATCGACTTGAATCCTAAGTATATGACATAAGAATACTATGTGCGCAGGTTTTTCATTTTTTTGATTTTTTTAAATTTTTTATGCTCATTTGACTATTTGGCCAAACCTAACTTTGACCAACATTTAAACAAGTTTTTCAAAAGAAAATGAAAAACTAAGCCTGGATCCTTCTTAGTCACTCCAAAATGAAGCTTTGGTGTGGTTTTTGAAACTTTTCATGATCCAAACCTAAACCCCTTCTCTGAACCCTTGACTTCGTACAACAGAGTTCGAGATATCGCATATTGTACATGAACCTTCTGTTTGAAACTATGTAGACATTGTTTATCGACTTGAATCCTAAGTATATGACATAAGAAGACTATGTGCGCAGGTTTTTCATTTTTTTGATTTTTTTAAATTTTTTATGCTCATTTGACTATTTGGCCAAACCTAACTTTGACCAACATTTAAACAAGTTTTTCAAAAGAAAATGAAAAACTAAGCCTAGATCCTTCTTAGTCACTCCAAAATGAAGCTTTGGTGTGGTTTTTGAAACTTTTCATGATCCAAACCTAAACCCCTTCTCTGAACCCTTAACTTCGTACAACAGAGTTCGAGATATCGCATATTGTACATGAACCTTCTGTTTGAAACTATGTCGACCTTGTTTATCGACTTGAATCCTTAGTATATGACATAAGAAGACTATGTGCGCAGGTTTTTCATTTCTTTGATTTCTTGAATTTGTGTGCTCATTTGACTATTTGGTCAAACCTAACTTTGACCAACATTTAAACAAGTTTTTCAAATGAAAATGAAGAACTAAGCCTGGATCCTTCTTAGTCACTCCAAAATGATTCTTTGGTGTGGTTTTTGAAACTTTTCATAATCCAAACCTAAATCCCTTCTCTGAATCCTTGACTTCGTACAACAGAGTTCGAGATATCGTATATTATACATGAACCTTCTGTTTGAAACTATGTAGACCTTGTTTATCGACTTGAATCCTTAGTATATGACATAAGAAGACTATATGCGCAGGTTTTTCATTTTTTTGATTTTTTTATGCTCATTTGACTATTTGGTCAAACCTAAGTTTGACGAACATTTAAACAAGTTTTTCAAAAGAAAATGAAAAACTAAGCCTGGATCCTTCTTAGTCACTCCAAAATGAAGCTTGGTGTGGTTGTTGAAACTTAAAACTATTTCAAACTCATTTGAGTATTTGGTCAAACCCTAGTCAAACTCGCTTCCAAACCCTGAACAATCTAACCCTAGCGTTGAACAATGACTGTTAATGTAACCCTAAGGCTGAACTGCAGCTGTCCGATCGCCCTTCTAGAAGGAATCTATGGGTAAGCTTGGGCGATCCGCGAGAAGCTTATTCTGCTATCTGATTGGCTGGATGCTTTTTTCCGAGCGGGCACGCTAGATGGATCGTTGGGCCATGTCGCGGTCTGTGCTCGTGTATGTTGTGCAATGCGTAGGCACACTAGGTCTCGGTCTTTCCAGGCATGCGTGGGAAGCGACGACGTGGCCATGCATGCGCGGGAAGCGACGACGTGGCCATGCATGCGCGGGAAGCGACGACGACGCCATGCATGCGCGCCGCACCGCAACGATTCGTCGCACCAGAGCCATTAAGTCGATTCAGATGCGCCGTCCGCATGCATGCGTGCCTCGCCGCAGTGACTCAGCCATCTCCTCGATTCAGATTCATGTGTCGTCGCCTGCTCGATTCAGTTCCACGCGCCGTCGCCTGCTCGATTCAGTTCCACGTGCTGCCGCCTCCTTGATTCAGACGCACGGATACACACGTGTTCATATGCCCATCGTTTCATTGCCTAACCCTAACCCACCGTTTCTAGCCTATTTATACAACCCTTTTCCTCTGCCACACACCACCCAAGCCAGAGCAGAAATCTCCACTCCAAACACCGAGCGAGCCCTCCATCCTCTCACCCCAAGCACCACCGAAGATGCAGTACAACGGACCAACCTTTCACCAGCCGCCTACCGTGCCAGAGCTGCGCTACCCGGCGGGTGCCCTCATGGAGAGCACGCTCCGTGTGTGGGCGCAGTCGCGGTGGAGGGGCTCCGTCGAGCTCGCCCGTAGCTTCCTCACCGCCGACTTTGCCCACCTCCCACGGGGCTCACCGGTGATGTATCGACTCAACGGCGTTTATGATGGCGTCGCCCTCAAGTTGCTCACAGTCACCTTCGCAACCCATTCGATGCGTACGCGCTGCTCGGCCAAGTCTTTTGGTGTGGCTGCGAGTCAATCTTCTTCATGACGTACAACATCTTCACCAATATTGGCTGCATCTTCCCGACCCCAAACTAGATGCACTGCCTCCCCTATGAGGAGGATGAGTGAAGTTGAAGACGGCAGTGGTGAAGGTGGCCAAGGTGCAAGATGAAGGTGTTCGTGAAGCTACCCTCGAGTTTTTAGTTTCATCGTGTTTATTGTGCTTTTCTATGTTGTGTGCCGTATCGTGTCTATGGACTTATCTATGTAATGGTGATTGCATTTGCATCTTATTTATCTTGTGTAACCATTTGTGTGTTCAAAAGTGTTCGTGTTCGTGCCCAAAGATCTCGTCATTATGTGTTGAAAATTTTCACATGGCTACCAAACTAGACTATAAATTGGGTAACAACTAACAAGTAGTGGACATGTTAGGACGTTTATTACCAAGTTAGTCTACAAATAAACACTAGATCAATTACCAAGCTAGTCTACAAATAAACACTACCTTTATTAGCAAGCTAGTCTAGAAATAAACACTACCTTTATTACCAAGCTAGTCTCATCATCAAGTTATTAGAATGAATGGTGTGTTAAAGTGCCCAAAGATAAATAAGTGGTGTGTTGAAAAATGTTTGTGCCCAAATGATCTTTATGTGTGTTGAAAAGTGGCAAAAAATCATTTATTTGTGTATAAAAATACAACATGCTCATGAAAATCACAAACACGACATGTGTTTCAAAACCCTAAACCCAATTACGATGTATAGGTAGCGTTCTTCTCTTTCTTTCTCAGCATCTTTCTATCTGTCCCACTTGTTACTAGCGCAACCCTTCACACTACCAAACCACGCGGTCGTGAGTTTGAATCCTAACCGCACCCCACATTTTTTGTTTATTTTCTAACCCTTCTCATTTGCCCACTCCGAATGGGCCTAATTCGATGGAGTTGGCCCATTAGTCAATCCGACACTGGCCTCTTGGCTCTAGGATAATTTTTTTACAGGAAGTTTTTTTCCATTTCTTTTCCCTTACAAATGATAACAAGCCATTTCTTACTTCAAGCATTTTTCATACTATTTCAAGCTTAGAAATTCCTCCCAAATTCATGCATTTTCATACAATTTCGACATTACACCCAGTGCAATTACCATACCACCTACAAATGCCCAAATGTAATTGCAAATTTGTGATTTCTCTTCGAGCTTACTAATCTTCTGGTTCATCCTAATTAGCTCAGTAACTACCTCCTTATCAATGAGTGCTTCCACCCTTTGTCTCCTCTGCCGGAGCTCACGCTGCGGCCACTATCGTTTGTGGCAGGATTGGCAACTATTCTTCATGCTCTTTGACAAGCTCATTCATCAGCTTCTGTGCTAGAACATCAACCCAAAGGAAGAAGCATTTCATCTGCAAGCACGCTAAACAGATCAACCCTCGTATTTTTCAAGTATCCGATCACAAAAATTGCGAAAATGCGCTTAATTCTCTTACCCCATTCACGCTGCACACGTAGAACAAACGATTGGCGTTCTTGGATATGCGCGAAAGCTTCTAATCAACGCCCGCCCGACAACGCGGACAGAGGAAGATCGGCATATTCACGTGCACTAAATTCTCGGTCCGCGAGGTGGCGTGGGATCTCGAGGAAGACATGGAGATCGATTCCTGCTCACCGCTTCGAGCTCCTACCCCGTCCTCCACCTCCAACCCCGTCCCCCGCCTCCAATTCCTTCTCAATGTTGTGATCTCCGCCGACGCGTTCCGTCGGTTTTAACACGTGCGGCCAATGTTCTGCGGTCCCACAGGCGGCAATGGTTGTATTTTTTAAATGTGTCTCTACTCGGCCCCACGCGCGCAGTCCCACAGCAACAGCTAAGTCAAGAACATTGACCTGGCGGAAACGGCAACAGTGACGGAACGAGTTCGGACGCCCGAAGCAGTGGTAAAAAAACTTAGGATGATTTGGCTCTAGTGGCAAAACTGAGTACATAGACACCTCAAGTGGTAAACGAATAAATAACTCATTAAAAAAAATCCTTTTGAGGGTACACCCATGTAGTCAATAAAGTCTCTATTTCAAAAAATTAGGAGTATACATTTTAAAGAAGTAAAACAACTACGAGTTTGAACAAATACTAGCAACTATAAATAACTATAATTTCATGTTTATACTATATGGAAATAGTTATTTTTATGTCTGACGTGGGTACTGCACGATAAAGCCCATGGTTTATGAACTTGGGTTTAGTGAAGAAGGGTATGCTGATGACTTTGTCGACTAACAGATAAACACAGGGGACATGAAGATTTACTAGGTTCAGGCCCCTGAAGGGTAATACCCTACTTCCTGCTTGTCTTCTCTGCTTGATGATGATGTCGAGTTACAATGTCACTGAGATGGTTGTGATGTGCAGACTGGATCGGACAGGTGCTGCGAGTATGTAAGGCAATGTTGTATCCCCTCCTCCTCGGTGGACCCTCCTAACCTTTATATGTGAAGAGTCTAGGTCTCAAGTACCATCTGAGTCGGTTATAAATTCGATCCTATCTCTAGTATTTTCATAATCTGGATCTTCTTTCCTTGATAGCCAGGCCTGGGGTCGGTGTTCTTGTGGGCTTCGTAGTACCTGAAAGGTTCTAGGGTTCGTGTTCCTTAGTAGGTTGTTGTGTGGGCCTCCCATTGGGCCGATCCAGAAAGGGGTATCCTATGGGGCATACCCATGTAACTAATTATACAGATTTGACGTTCAAATGGTAATACTTTTTCCATAATATTGGTCAAACTTGATAATGTTTTACTTTTCAGAAAATTTATACGCCTTACTAAATTTGTGGAATGAAACTAGTATATTGTAACCACCAATAGTTTTGAAAGATTCAACTTATTTTTGTGATGTGGCATACCGACAATTTTGAATCGGTTTTGTAAAAAAAATCAAAGAAACTGAATGAAAATCAAAGAAATGAAAAACTTGTGCACAGACGTGTGCTAGTTTTAGTGAAAACTACAAACATGGATTTGATAACTTTCAGAAAACTTGCTTCATAGTTTATGTTTATGTTCTCATATTTCCTAGATGTGTGCGTCCATCTTGTCATGGTGACCAAATGTAGTTTTGAAAGATTTAAGTTCGTTTTATTAATTTGCAGGCAAACAAATTTCAACTGTCCTATTTTGGGATTAAATGAAGAAAATAAATAACAAAAATAAAAGATAAAAATCTGTGCATGGTGTCCTTTTGTGTAAATGATAAACATTTTGAAAAGGTTTAGAAACACTTGCTTCACATTATAACCAATGATGCATTAACATACTTGGGTTTCTAGCCAAATGAGACTAAGGTCATGGTCATTACCTATATCATAGTTTATAATAACATGCACATACACTACAAGAAATGTCTCCATCCATAATGGTTTGGTCCATCGTAGAAGGTGCCTCTTCTGTGACGATTTCGTTCGCTTGACCGTGGTCGATAAAAAACTTTTTTCCATTTTTGCGGTACGCTACTATGACGAAATCGCGAAAAACATGGATGAAGCTCAACTGGAGCATGGCAGAAGTAATATTTTTGGTTCCTTGCGCGATGTTTACTCGTCAAAACTTTTGAGGTGTGTGGCTCCCGGATGTCAGTGTCTCTAGCGGACCATACTTTTCGGTCGCGTCTCTCTGATTTGAACTCGATAACATTTCTTGATGCATCTGTCGTTCAGTTAGGCTGCTAGGTCCCCTATGTCAGCCTCTCATTAAAAGAATCATGTGTATGATGGAATTTTTTCCTTTGCTCACGCTATCCTATTCCAAAATTGATAGCATTGCTCGATGTATCTACCTCTTATTTAGGCTGCTGGGTCCTACATGCCAGCCTCTCATTAGAAGAAACATGTGTATGATGGAATATTTTTCTTCGATCGCGCCTCCCTGATTTGAACTCGATATCGTTTCTCAATGCATCTGTTGTTTAGTCAGGCTAATGGGTTCCCCATGTTAGCCTCTCAGCCGATGGCGGCTGAGATTGTGCACTTGCCTCCGCCTCTATGCGTGCAATGCAAGATTTTAGTGTAGGATACTTCACACCATGCTTCACACTGGTTGGTTAAAAAAGCTGCAGAAAGTTGATAGGTGAGTAATGTGGGTGTTAGGATATATTGTACCAAACAAACAGATTCTACCCATGTGATAGGTAGTAAGATCTACTCTTAGCGAGAGACAGAGAAGTCCGGGCCTGGTGTAGAGTGTAGAGTGCCGCGAGGGAGAGATCGAGGAGTGCATACATGTCTTCATCACCAACCTGCATTTTTCTCTTCTGGCTCTTTCTTTTCCAAGTATGGTAGCCTCATTTCTCTTCTCTATTTCTTTCTTGTGGGAATTTTTGTTTTAGGGTTTTTTCATTAAAACTTTTCTAGATACAAGTATGATTAATTTGGATCGAGGAGAGTAGAAAAACAAGTACGGATATTTGAAACTCCATAGAGTAAGTAGCAGTAATAGTAGTATACTAGTACTGGAGTAGGAGTACTAGGAGTAGGCATCTATAGTGGCGGTGGAAATTTATGCATTTTTACTACTAGAAGTATACTATACAATAATAGTGAAGGGTTCTGTAGCAGAAAATAAAAAGTTTCTTACTAAGCAAACTCTAATACCAGGATCTATACTATGCATACATAAGTAACAGAACAGAGAGAAGATATTCATACCTTTGAAGACTGAGGCACGCCTTATGCAGGAAGGCGTATATTGATGAACACGAGGAGCACCTCAAGTGTGGTGCCTCTGAAGTTCGGCACACGTCCAGTGTAGGTGACGTCTCCCGGACTCCGATCCAGCCGAGCAATAGAAGAAGTAGATGACGGATCGACGATCAGACGACGGTGGTGTGAAAGTGGAGAACTCACAACCCACGAGGTCCTCTCCAATATTCTGGAGAAGTCCTTAATGGATGAGAGAGAGAGAATGGGATGAATCCAAAGGGGGAGGGGAGACCCCTATATATAGTGGGAGATGGGGCGCACCACCCAGGGGCCAGGTGGTATGGGACTAATCCCCACACCCACCGGCCACCTAGGGGCAGCCGCCTGTCCTAGGTGGGCCCCACTGGGGCGGCCCACTGAGCCCAGGCTGGCTGGTCCCCTCTCCCTAGGCGCCTTGCCTCTTCGACCCCTTCGGGTGAGGCCCATTAGCATTGGGCTGTCTTTAATAATAAAATAAAATATATATTTAAAATTAATTCTCCAATTAACATTCAAATACACATATTATCTTATTCCTTCACTCCGGAACATTTCGGACCCCTTTCGATCTTCATCGAATGTTACCCAAAACTATTCTGGTTTCTCTTTCTCTATTTCTCCTATGATACCTCATCTACCTTGAGCGTCCCCACCCTTAAGCGTGACATCCTCCGGTTCAGAAACACTCCGGACATGATCGAGACTACTCTCATACTAATGATCAATAGAGGGACCTGGATGGCCATGTGACCCCCGTGCATTTCACAAATATAATCGCTCGAACCGTGAGATTGTCGTTTACCGTTCCCTTTGTCATTTGATACCTAATTCATCCGAGACTTGATCTTCGATATCCCCATACCTTAGTTCGGTCTTGTTACCGATGAACTTGTTTACTCGTTCCCATGACGTTGCATTCCTTGACCAAGTCATATGCTTGCAAGCTTCATTAATGCAACATCCCCGAGATGGCCACATGTATCTATCCGTTACATGGATTTGTCAAATCCTGGTCTTGATATGTACTCCTCTACGCGTCCCTTTGGAAAACCTGAGTGGCACCTTTTTGATTATCCTTTTATGAGATGATACTTGATAACCATCAAAGCTTCCTCTAGAATGGTGTTTTGCATTACCTCGCAGTCAAAGGATCAGGTCGCGAGGTTCTCTATGTTTATCATCAATGGTGAACTTTGTAACTAGATCTCATTAAGATCTAACTGTCGGATATTTGTCTATCATCTCATTCAACTAATGACATGACCTCATTGTTAATTGGCATAAATGCCCATGATCTTGGAACCCAGATCATCCTCGTGACCAATGAACTAGTTCGCTAGAGGTAACTAGAGACACAGTTTGTTTACATACCACACGTGTATTAACGTTTCGTATTAACACAGTAGTAGAATAGTATGAAATGTATTATGAACATATAGGAGATATATCAAATAATACACTTTATTATTTGCCTCTAGGGCATAACTCCTTCAGTCTCCCACTTGCACTAGAGTACAAATAAAACTAGTTTACAATTGGTAGGAACCTAACACCAATGGAATCTCGGTGTTGTTCGTGCTTGACTTATATGAGATATTTAGTCAATGGATCTGCCATATTCAGTTCCGTGTCTAATTTGCAAATCTTGATTTCACCTTTGTCAATGTTCTGCCGGATGACATGAAACCTAACCTTGATGTGTTTGGCGGTGAAATGAGTCCTTGGTTACTTTGCGTTTGCAATAGCTCTCGTGTTGTCACAATAGATCGTCACGGGGTCTTGCGCACTTGGAATGACTCCTAGTTCAATGATGAAATTCCTTAGCCAAATAGCTTCATTTGCTGCATCTACCACATCAATGTATTTAGACTCCATTGAAGACTGCACCACCACCGGCTGCTTCTTGCTCTTCCACCTTACCGCCCCACCATTCACTAGGAACACAAATCCTATTTGAGACTTCGAGTCATCATGATCTGAGTTCCAACTCGCATCCACATAACCCGTTATGTTTAGAGCTTCATCACTTCCTCCATAGATTAGGAACATATCCTTTGTTCTTTTGAGATACTTTAGGATATTCTTCACAGCTATCCAGTGATTCGGTCCTAGATTGCTTTGGTATCAGCTCGTCAAGCTAAGAGCCAATGCCACATTAGTTGAGTACTTAACATTGCATACATGATAGATCCTATGGTTAAAGCATAGGGGACGTAAGACATCTTTTCTCTATCATCATCCGTTACCGGACATTGAGTCACACTCATTTTGCAATTCTTCATCATTGGCACAGAGCCCTTTTTGGCTTTGTCTAGTTTGAACCTCTTCAAAATATTTTTGATGTAAGTACTCTGACTCAATGCAATTAGGCATCTTGATCTATCTCTATAGATCTTGATTCCTAAAGTGTATGCAGCTTCACCTAGATCCTTCATGGAAAATTGACTACTCAAATATGCTTTCACGCTTCTCATAAGATCCACATCGTTTTCCATGGGCAATATGTCATCCACATATACTACTAGGAAAACTACTGAGCTCCCACTCGCTTTCTTGTAAACACAAAACTCTTGTTGATTTTGGAAAATCCAAAACTCTTGATCAAAACATTGGTTCCAACTCTGAGAAGCTTGCTTCAATCCAAAAATGGACCACTGAAGCTTGCACACCTTTCCAGCATCATTAGGATCAACAAAACCTTCTGGCTACATCATATACAACTCTTCATAAATGTGGACATTGAGGAATGCGGTCTTGACATCCATCTGCAAATTTCATAGTCGAAATGGGTAGCAATTGCTAGTAAAATCCGGACAGCCTTAAGCATCACTATGAGAGAGTAAGTCTTATTGTAGTCAACTCCTTGAATTTTTCGATACCCCTTTGCGACAAGTCGAGCTTTGTGAATGGTCACATTACCATTCGTATCTGTCTTTTTCTTAAAGATCCATTTATCTTCCACGGCCTTGCGGCCTTCCAGAAGATCTACCAAGGTCCAAACTTGGTTTTCCTACATGGATCCTATTTCGGATTTCATGGCTTCTAGCCATTTCTCGGAGTCAGCACTATCCATAGCTTCTTTGTAGTTTGCAGGTTCTTCCTGTTCATCTAGAATGACAGACTTCACAAGACTACTGTACCAATCAAGAGTGGCACGAACTCTTATAGACTTCCGAACCGCAGGAGTTTCGATGTTGTTGTTTTGATCATCATCATTGGGCTCTTCTTCCACGTAGAGCGATTTCGGAACATCTTCCGTTGCGCTACTTGGAATTTGTAGAGAAGGGTTAACAATTTCATCTAACTAAAATTTCCTTCCACTAACTCCTTTAGCAAGAAACTCTTTCTCAAGAAAGGTGCCGGTTTTTGCAACAAACTTTTTTCCTTCGGCTTGATTGTAGAAGGTATACCCAACTATTTCCCTTGGGTATCCTACGAAGATGAATTTTTTAGACTTAGGTTCAAGTTTGTCAGGCTATAGTTTCTTGACGTAAGCCTCACAACCCCAAACTTTCAATAATGACAACACTGGCTTCTTGCCATGCGATATCTCATGTGGGGTTGTCTCCACGGATATGGATGGTGCTCGGTTTCAAATAAAAGCGGCGATTTCTAACGCATATCCCCAAAATGACACAGACAAATTAGTTAAAGACATCATGGACTTCACACTATCCAATAGAGTTCGGTTACGCCGTTCTGACACAACATTACGTTGTGGTGTTCTAGCTGGCATAAGTTGTGGGATGATCCCATAGTCTTTCAAGTGCATGTTAAACTCATAACTCAAATACTCGCCTCCCCGGTCCGATCAAAGATGCTTGATTCTCTTGTTAAGTTGATTCTCTACTTCTTTCTAAAATTCCTTGAACTTTTCAAAGGTTTCAGACTTGTGCTTCATTAAGTAGATATATCTATATCTACTCAAATCGTTAGTAAAGGTAACAAAATAACGATAGCCATTGCGTGTTAAGAAACTCACTGGTCCACATACATCCGTATGTATGATTCCTAGTAGGTCTATAACTCTCTCGATGGTCCTGGAGAATGGTGTCCTAGTCATCTTACCCATAAGGCATGGCTCACATGTATCAATGGATTTGAAATCCAATGATCCAAGAAGTCGTTATGAATTAAGCTTCTTCATGCACTTTACGTCAATGTGACCAAGACGGCAATGCCACATGAACATGGAATTATCATCATTATTCTTACAATGTTTAGCATCAATACTATGGATGTGAATATTACAATCAAGATCAAGTAAGAATAAACCATTACACACATGCGCATGAACATAGAAAATATCATTCATATAAATAGAACAACCATTTGTTCTAGATTTAAATGAATAATGATATTGCAACAAGCAAGACCCACTCACAATATTCATACTCAATGCGGGTACATAGTAGCATTTATTCAAAACCAAAAATAATCCTGGCGGTAGACGTAGATGCAGGGTGTCGACGGACATCACTTCGACTCTCGAACCATTGCCCATGTGCATCGTCACCTCGTCCTTCCTCAGGCGCCTCCTACTCTGCAGTTCCTGTAGAGAGTTACAAATGTGAGCAACAGATCCCGTATCAAATACCCAGGTGTTACTCCTGGCGCTTGTAAGGAACACATCAATAACATGTATATCACATATACCTTTGTCCTTGGCGGCTATCTTGCCAGCTTTCTTGTCTTCAAGGTACTTGGGGCAGTTGCATTTCCAGTGCACATCCCCTTTGCAGAAGTAGCACGTAGTGCCGGACTTAGGGCTAGGCTTGGCAGTCTTAGAGGTACTGGCAACGAACTTGCCATCCTTTTTGGGATTCTTGCCCTTGCCTTTTCCCTTTTGCCCCGGCTTCTTAAAGTTGGTGGTCTTATTGACCTCTAGGGTATAACTCCTTCAAAAACTGCTAAGGTTGAAATCAAGAAGGAGCACACCCAGGGGAGGGAGACCCCTATGTATAGTGGGAGGGGCGCACCACCCAGGGGCTAGGCGGTGTGGGACTAATCCCCACACCCGCCGGCCACCTAGGGGCGCCGCCGGCCCTAGGTGGGCCCCACTAGGGCATCCCACTTAGCCTAGGTCGGCTGCCCCCTCTCCCTAGGAGCCTTGCCTCTTGGGCCTCCCCTTCGGGTGAGGTCCATTAGCATTGGGCTGTCTTTAATAATAAAATAAAATATATATTTAATACTAATTCTCCAATTAACATTCAAATACACATATTATCTTATTCTTTCATTCCGGAACACCTTCCGGACCCCTTCCGATCTTCATCAGATGTTACCCGGATCTATTCCAGTTTCTCTTTCTCTATTTCTCCCATGATACCTCATCTACCATGAGCGTCCCCACCCTTAAGCGTGACATCCTTCGGTTCGGAAACACTCCGAACATGATCGAGACTACTCTCATATCAATGATCAATAAAGGGACCTGGATGGCCATGTGACCCCCGTGCGTTTTCACGAATATAATCGTTTGAACCGTGAGATAGTCGTTTCCCGTTCCTTTTGCCATTTGATACCTAATTCATCTGAGACTTGATCTTTGATATCCCTATACCTTAGTTTGGTCTCTTTACCGATGAACTTGTTTACTTGTTCCCATGTCGTTGCATTTCATGACCAAGTCACATGCTTGTAAGCTTCGTTAATGCAATGCCACCGAGATGGCCACATGTATCTATTCGTTACATGGATTTGACAAATCCTGGTCTTGATATGTACTCCTCTACGCATCCCTTTGGAAAACCTGAGTGGCACCTTTTTGATCAGCCTTTTACGAGATGATACTTGATAACCATTAAAGCTTCCTCCAGAACGGTGATTTGCATTACCTCACAGTCAAAGGATCAGGTCGGGAGGTTCTCTATGTTTATCATCAATGGTGAACTTTGTAACTAGATCTCATTAAGATAGAACTGTCAGATGTTTGTCTATCATGTCATTCAACTAATGACATGACCTCATTGTCAATTGGCATAAATTCCCATGATCTTGAAACCCAGATCATCCTCATGACCAGTGAACTAGTTCGCTAAAGGTAACTAGAGACACTGTTTGTTTACATACCACATATGTATTAACATTTCGTATTAACACAGTTATAGCATATTATGAAACGTATTATGAACATCCAGGAGATATATCAAATAATACGCTTTATTATTTGCCTCTAGGGCATAACTCCTTCAAGTAGTACACAAGTACTCCTGCTCTACTATACCCACTTTAGGAGTGAGACTCATCATACGGTTTCCAGAAAAACTATTACCAGAGACACAGGTGCTCAGATGCACATCCCAGATGGTCCCGATCCTTTGAGACTAGATAGCCTTTTTGCCTGACAACAAAGCCAGACAATTTATTTCGCTCCTCTTTTGATTTTTTATGATTTTCTTTTCTCTGCTTGTCTCTTCTTGCTCTTCATTTCTCGGCATGGCAGCCTCATTTTTATTCTCCATTTTATTCTTTCGCTTTTCTTTCAAAAGGAGAACAGTTGAGAATTCTTGAAACTCCACGAAAATGACATACTAGTATGTGGATTATCTTTGCTTATTTTGGCTTTCATTTGCTAGTGTTATCTAATTAATTGCACTTCATCAAATTTTTTTTTGAAGTAATTAAGTATGAGAAGAATGTGGCTCGCAATGCCACCACCCTAATTTTCACCAAAAACGGGCTATGTTTTATTGATAATTCCTAACTTTTAGATTTTTAACTAACGTCACAAAGTTAGACAACACCGTGTCTGTATTCGAAAAGTAGGTAAAATTTGAAGACCTAGTGCATAACAACTTGCTTCAAAAATTTCCTTAAAAACCCAAGTAGCCACTCTGTGCTTCTAAATTTTTGAAAGATGCAACTTCTAGGTATAAATTTTCATGACAACAATTTGGACCCTATCATGAGGAAAAATCAAAGAAAATAAAACATGAAAAACTTACCCATGGGTGTGTGTATTAGTGTCCATGAAAAATGCTAAACTTCAAATTTGAAAAATTGGAATTCGATGGATGCTATAGTACTACGGAGTAATCCTACTTCCTTCGATGCCTTGAAAATTTTATTGGCGTTCGTACGAAGGATCCATTTTTAGCTGCATTGTAGTAGCAATTTTCAAATGTTCAAGTTATTCGAAAGATCGTCATTCACAATAGGTGGATAAGAGATAGTACTCCTTAAATTATCCCATCGCTTTTGATGCACTTCATCATATTAGGCTTACTAAAAAATTAGAAAATCTCAAGAGTTATGTTGATATCTAGCACTAATTAACACCCACTATGGCATGCAACCAATAACTGGTCTCCTAGACTGCTACCACCAATCCTAGACATTAGCATGTAGCCAATCCCTAATCAGCGGAAGATCCAAGAATTATTCAAAGTCTGGACAAACAATGAATTTCAAGGATAGTGACACTACTTCTTATCAAATTGCTATCAAAATAGCCTTGTCGGCTGGTCAGAAGCCTAGGCATGTGCCCAGACTTATGGACGGTTGGGTCCGCCTATGTACCTAATCACCTAAAACACAACGTCATTTCTATTAAGCCTGATAAACTAAGAAGGAGGGAGTAGTCTGTACTCCAGGTCCTCGATTTCCCACCATGCACAGGGGAAGCACCAAAGCATATCCACATCATCAAAAACAAATTAAAGGAGAGAGGAAGCACACCTGCAACAAGCTGGTCCGAAAGCGAGCATTGCGTTTTTGTCAAGCGAGTACTACGTAGTATGAAGAGAAGACAAAAGAGAGTATGTTTCTGGTTCTCACTGGAGAAGGTAGACCTGACTGCTTTTCCTTGCTTAATTTAAGGGTCATTTGTGGTAAATACATGGACATGGGTGTAATTTTATCTGTTTGAGGTCCTTGCTATAACCTTTAATTCCACCGACCATCTTAAGTCAAGCATCTCTATCCTTTGGGACCCACTTAAAAAATTAACTAAATAGACGACATTGCAATTTTGGGCTATTTGAGAAATGCCACTTTTCATATTTTGAAAAATGCCACTTCAATACTCTATATGTTCCATATACGCCATTATGCACACGTAAACAAATGCACGTCAATATACACTTGTAATTCAGTCATACATATATATATATAGGATGGTGCCTACCTGAATTGTGCTAACGTGGGATTGCAACTGGCGAAAAAAATGAATTAGAAGATACCCTGACGAAGCCTGCGAGGAATTGGTTGTCTACCACTAGGTCCACGACCAAAATATTTGTTGACCGCACTTCGTTGAAATCACTAAACGTATGGACATGAACATCGTCGTCTGGTTGGCCGAATGCTCCAAGGATTTTGTACCACCAAGTCGCCTGTAGAAAATGTAGTAGATGCCACAATGACTCCTGCCTGGACTTGGTCGCCTACCATCGGCTCCACATCCACAAGATCTTGTTCCACCGACGCCCTTATCTCTGTACGGATCCTGGATGCGAGTTTGTCACCTTGTCGGTAGCGCTGGCCAACTCGTGGGTAGAGCTCACCAACCATCTCAGAAATTCCCACACGCAAACGATGCCCTTCCTCCGCTTCATTGAAAAATTATTTGATGCATATAAGCCGGCGCTTGCACCAGGCCTACAGAGAGTAGAGATCATCAACATCGAAATGAGGGCATTGTGTTCACCTTAAAAATTAATGGGCACGACAGGATATCATCATATCCATCCGATGCGTGAAACATGGTCTTCCGCATTGTTGTTCTATATTATTTCTTGCACTAAGGGAGTATTTTTTTATCTTGTTATGCAGCTGCTAAAGTATTTTGTAGCATATATTAGTTCTTGTTTAGATAAAGTTCTAGAGATGTTCTTGCTTTTCCTTTAAACCATGGTCTTGTACTGGTAATATTTGTTTAGATCAAATGCAGAAATGGTCTAACAATAGGGCTTTGTATTGGTACTATATATTATCTTGTACTAGAGTATGTATTATCGTAGTCAGTTCGATTACTCGTAGTTACGTGCTTCATCATGTGCCCATATGAGACACCATGGTGCCCGGGCACCATACCTATATTTCGTAGATATTCATGGGGTACGTATACAAATTTTACATATCTAAGTTATACATATCCAAGTTATATATACCTAAGATATCATATACCTAAATTATACATACCTAAGTTGCATATATATACACGTATGTTGCGTACGTACACCTTAGGTATGTAATATGAGATATATGTAACTTAGTTATGCATATTTTAGGTATGTATAACTTAGGTACGTATACTCTCAGGTATGTGTGGTTCAAAGCAAAAATATCTATATCACGTATGGTGTCTGAGCACCATGGTATACATGTTATTATAGGATTCATGTATATATATATATATATATATATATATATATATATATATATATATATATATATATATATATAAACCCATTCAGCACCTAGGGTGCAGAATAGTTATTTTGTACCCCACATATTTTTATGTTCTCACATATAGAAATTTATGTTTTTATACTAATAATTATGTTCATGTTCATCAGAAACGTAAAAAATCAACATAAAAATATAATTTACGAATCATTATAGTGTAAAAAACATAGAAAATATGTATTTTACATCGTATTTTTATACGACATGTAAACGATTTTTTTACAACATGTCTAAATTTTCTTATGTTCTTCTCGACTTCTAAGGTAAGAGAAAATTTACGTGGCATAAAAATAATATATGATTTAAAAGATAGAGGATGGTTATTCTATACCCTAGGGGTCAAATAGTGCGAATATATATATATATATATATATATATATATATGGAAAATAGTGAGACATCATGGGTGCTAGCAATGCATACCAATCCCACCATTAGATCTCTTATAGGGAGTCAAAGAATTAGTAGCAGGAGCAAAAGTTCTGTAACAGAATAATTTCAAAAAGGTCATATCAAGATCACATGCAGTACTAGTACAACAATCCACGGACCAAACAACTACACATCTTATGGGCCATGTAAGCTGCAAGAATTTTAGCAAAATAACCAACTACACAACTAGTACACGCAAACTAGTACAACTCACTTTTATGCACCCATAAAAAGTTTCAACAAAGCACTTATATGCACATCACATGGACCATGGAAGGAGCCAAAATTCTAGCAATCCAACCTACCAACTTCACCAGCACATGCAACATACTAGTATCCCACCTCAATTCTTTCACACATTACTCTAAGTTTATCCACACATCATCTTTGTTAGCTGCAATTTTTTTAGCAATCCAACCAACCACTCTAACTAGTACGTGAAACATAGAAATATCTCATCTCACTTCACAGTGCATTGGTCTTTACAAAGAGCACAAATCAATTTATCATTTGCACGTTCCCGCTCGGCAAGAAGAAGCCACACAATCCCGGTTGCTTACCTGGTTTGGTGGATCCCAGTAAGTTGTCTTTACTTACAGATCCTTTCGCTCAACTAGAGCAATCTTTTTTCTACTGATTTTTCTCTAGTTACATCGCAGAGGACCGAGCTTCAACAATGAGCAACGGCACTACCGCGTGTGTGAGGAGAAGAGGACGCATAACCAAGAATGTGCTGTCACGCGCGAATGATGAGTGCAATATTATCAAGCAAGCGTCGTACGACGACTCACACCTGCTCGTCGAGCTCAATGACATAGTTGAGCAATTTATGGAGCGGCAGAAGGAATTGCCGGAATCAACCGGGTTCAAGTCTTTCTCCAAGCCCATCCATTTGATGCATTTTGACAGACAATTCATCACGTGCCTGCTTCCCAAGGTAGACACCATGGCTAGATCAATAGGTGAATCAGGCAGCAAGAAAATCATGATTTTTCAAGAAGACGTTACGAAGATTGTCCGTCAGTCTTCAGTAATATTGTTCTTAAATTTTAATACTACACATGATTGTGTCCTGACTTTAAGAAAAAACTCTACTCGATCTATTGGCCATACAAGCGTGGAGCTCTATCTCCTTTGTGTATTTTTTTTGATGATAGTGTATATAAATTGCCACAACACTCCACTCGGCCAAGCAAATGAATGAAGGCCTTATGCTATTTACAGACGGAGGTGTGCTACGGTGTCTTCCCCTTCTTCCGAACCAGTGAAAAAGATCGACTTGTAATGTAAGCGTGAGAGTTAAATATTGTTATACCTTTTATGCTGAAATGGAATTCACGTGGAACCACGGTCCATCAAAACTCAAATGGAGACAAAATAAAACAGCACATAGTAAGTCGTTGAACAATTCTTATGATTTTAGTAAATAACACTATCCCTCTCGAAATTTTTGCTTTTTTTTCAGCGAGAGATCAAATCCCTATGCAATGGCCTTTCCCTCATTCCGAACCCAAGAAAATAAAACACAAGGATGCCTAGGTTTAACCGATACCCCCTCAGTCCGGAGTGCATGAAGGGGGCATGTATAATCATGTCCATCTTTCTGTTTTTAATTTCCTAAGTTTAGGAGAAGGGGGAGAACACAAAGCAAAACGCATTAAGATGATGGCAGTTTGGCTTACAAATCAGGGCGCATGTCCATCTCAGCGCTCGGGTAAGACACCAAACCTAAAATCGCGTATGGAGAGAAATATTTGTTTCAAACAAACATAAAATACAATAATGCCCCCACACAACAGCCAAAAAATTATATCGGAAAATATAATAAAAACCTTACATTATAAGCAATGCCACCTATCAGTTTTCACGAAAGAAACTTGTCAAAAAATTCCATGTTTATCTGACTATCGGAACTAGTAAGAACACCGAGACTAAAAAAACAACAGCAACCCCGTTTTTAGCCGAAAATACAGGTGTCTTTCTTCATAGGGTTTTGGTTGGGAAGGGATGCATGAAAATGATCGACTTGTAACGTAAGCGCGAGAATTAAATGTTATTATACATTTTAGTCTGAAAATGGAATTAGCATAGAACCACAGTACATCGAAAAGTAAAATGAAGGCAGAAGAAAACGGTACATAGTAAATCGCTGAACAACTCTTATGATTTTTGAACATGAACACTATCTCTCTAGAGTCTTTGCATTTAAAAAAAATCCTTGCGTGACAAGACATGTATAACTAAGAAAGTAAAAGTTCACAAAAAAGGCATGAATTAATCGCAAACTTGTTTAAAAATCCTTTTTTGCAGTTGCATGGGAAATAAGGTCTTCACGCCAGAGTTGTACACATGCACCACGTGGATGGTGGCAACATTCTGTCTCCTAGAGAGAATATTCAGTAGATCCTAAGGCCGGCTGTTCTTTTGTCCTCAAATCTTGCATATATTTTAGCAAAAGGCACAACCATACAAGTGGACCATAGCATCGTGGAATTTAACCACCCTACAGAACTAGACCGATGCACTGGTCAATCTATATTGCCACAATGCATGCAATTTTTTTGCTTGTTTGGATGCTTGATTTGGTTGCCTACCCTACCTAGCATGCACCTACCTATCATACACCTACATATCAGCTACACCTACATAGCAAGCACAAATTTATGCTAAAAATAGGTTGCTCTGTATGCTCGTGTAAATGATGGCCGTGTGGTTCGGAAAATAAACAGGGAGATGACAAGTGAAGTGCATGTGAGTTTCTTACTCCCTCTCATCTGGACAGCTACTATGACTACTCGCTATATCCAATGGCAATAAATGCATGGGTAGGTAGCATCCTAGATAGAAATTACGTATATATATATATATGAAAAATCCTTCTTACTACTGGGTGTAGTTACACTCACGTCTTATATACTCACATACAAAAGTATACGTGATACTTTTTCGGTTTGAGTATGTTCATATACTATATCTAAGATACTTCAAATCAAGTTACGTGAAAAAATGTAAGTGGAGCCATAGTTTGCACTATATTTTCAAAATACCTTTCATATTTGTACGTAAAATGAAATTATGTAAAAAAAATTATACATACTACCTCAAAATTAGTATATATACTACCAAATAGTCTTATAATACTTTATATTACGCGTACATACTTTTCGGTATGATAGATATTGCCTACATGATGTGAACACGTGGGTGTAGTTACACCCGAGAGTAGTATGAATATGTCATATATATTGTCTTATCTAGATGATATGGAGATCTAAGCGAAGACATGCATTTCCTACCTATGTACATGCCCTAACAACGTGATGGACCAAGTCCCAACAATGCATGATAAATAGTATTTGTGTCTACCATATAAAATCTTTTGTAGATTTACCATATTTGCCTTAAAACAAACATGTACAAAGACAGTACATCACATTTTCTAATTTGGTGAAAGTAGCATACTTTTGGTCAGACCAAGCTAGGCATTTTGTGGGAATACATCAGCCAGCGTACATACGACCTGCATCGGGTCGGACAATATGATTGTTATCTGTGTGTAGTATACGATATAATATGATTGTTTATGTGTGTACTACGCGTACTCTTGTTTTCGGAATACTACCAGCACTAGTACAATATGAAAATAAAAGTTGTAAATAAATTATGTGTCTGGTCTAATTAACGTGACGAGACAACACTACGCCAGGAAGTGACATGGGTAATTTAGTGCACGGTGGCGTGCTAGTCTAGATAAGTAGCCGACGTCCTCGATGAAACCGTGCCTTGCAGCAGAAGACCGCCGAAGTAACACACAAAAAACCTCTTTAAAAAGCCATCATATCTTTTCCATCTCCATTTATCTCCACTCGCCAATGCCACCTGACCGCATTTAGGATCCTATCTAGTACGCACTTCATATATTTTCCTCATCATGTCTCCTATTACATCACTCCTTCCAGGCCTCCACCCCTCTCCTCCAAAAACTCTAACAATTCTATACAGATCCGTCCTTACCCTCAATCCTTCTAGAGGTGATAGCGGGTTGGCGGTATAAAATATGGAGAGCTTCGAGGGACAACCGGTGGTAGAACAGCTTGAGCAAGGTTGGAAGTGACGTCTTCAATGAAATCGCTACGCGTCTGGATGCTACCAATGTCGTCAGACTGGCCGCATGCTCCAAGGAGATGTACTGCCAAGTCACCGGCGAAAAAGGTTATAGATGCCCAAAATACCCTACCCAACATTGGCCTCCTACAACAAAGTCTACACCCACAATATATTGTTCATCTACGGCATGTGTGTCTACATGGAGCCAGGATGCTGGTGGGCCATCTCTGACTTACAGTTGGTCATGCACCTCAAATATACCCACTCAAAGATGGTGTCCAGAGTCAGAGTCAGCTACAACTTCCAACAATGGGACCCGTCTAAGACAGTACCTGCACCGGGCTCTGGGAGATCATATATCATCGGCATCGCGAAGGAGGGAAGGTTGTTCATTGCCTAGATTGACGGGCACATCACGGACTTGGTCATGTCTGCCTGTTGGGTCAGGTCAGCGGTGTGCGAATTTCAGCAATTCAAGGTGAGGTTGTGGTCATTGGTCTATTTCAGTGGGTTCTATGAGCTCACATATTCATCCGAGCCAAGGATTATGGCGTCGTCAGCAACGCCGCATTGGAAGGGCTCAAGTATTACTTGTTGGAGTCACGGTCTTATTGGCAAGCTCATCAATCGTTCGTCAGAGTTTCCCATGGATTTCTAATATCGCATCGACGATGACAAGATTCACTAGTAAGATATCACACTTTAATATTCTTGTGATGGTCCTAATATGAATGTACTACGTAATTTTTACTCCCTCTGTTCTAATATTAATTATATTAATTACTTTATGTTAGTGGCAGATTCGCTTCGTAATCGGACAAGCGGTATATGATAGTGGAAAGTTTTATGAATTTTACATCTACGTTGCTAAGGATTCACAAGCGAAAGCCTATTTCGAGGATCCACGTGCAACTGTGAAACGAGTAGGCAAGAAAGCAAGCACTACCCGACCAGCACTTGGACACGCTGAATCACTGACATACAGATCTTGTGGTGATTATGACCTCTCTTTTCTCTCATACATGTTTGTACTGTATATGATGGGACATGTAGTGTTCCTATCTTAAGGTAGTTTTACACTTCTACTGAGTATTCTATATGGAGTTCTGCTACTTCTAATCTATTTTTTAATAATACCTATTTACTAGGGCTTGTTTAGTTCGAGTGTGGAATATGATATGTAATACTGAATCTTTCAAAATCTACTGAATCTCTCAAATATTTTGTATTTCTATTACTAAACTATTTTGTGGAACTAATATTGATGTACTCATACTAGTTTAGATCAAGGGCAATAGATATATAAACTTTATTTTTGAAACTTGGCTTTGTCACAATCTAGATGAGACTTGGGCATTATGGGTTGCATATGGGATCACATCGACATTGATGTGAGAAAAAGATATGCAACAAAAGAAGACTTGATCGTTAGTTTTATTTGCTCTAATGATTAAGTATGTTCGAAGAAAAGGACAAACTCATCATACGCCAAGTTTTCGAGAGCTAAAACAAGAACTGATTCTCTTTATATTGCTATTGAATTTCAGTATATGTATTGTTAAATCAGTCACTTGCCACTAAATCGCTCAACTGTTGCCGAATATGAACTAATATTTTCCTGTCTTATCATGTATCTCTCAATTTTTCAAATGCTACTGAATCTGTTAAAAGTTGATATTGATGCATGGCTGTTTGCACTAGAGATTTTGCCTTTATGTTATCGGAATGTTGGATATCTTTTGGATAGATATCAAAGGGGTGATGATATGTGAAATTAAAGTTTGCAACTAGTTGCACCCGCACCCCATATCGCATGCCACACTTTCACATTTCTAAAAAATGTGAAATAAATCATGAACATAGATTATGTTATGCCTTGTGCATATGCAAATTTTCATCACAAAATATTACATGGTCTGGCATACACAAAATAACAAATCTTGTATACATAACACATGATACTATTAATTTAAGCCTTTTCTTTTTTTACATAGGTCACATATGGTCATATTTTGAGACAAAATTTATAAATGCATAAGATACAACACAACCAATGTTCATGATTTATCTCAAAGTTTTTTAAAACTCTAAAGTACGATAAAGTAATAAAAGGGTGCACGTAAAACTAGTTGCAAAATGTACTTGAGAGATTGCAACTAGTTGCATCCTCACCACATATCGCACGGCACACTTTCAAGCATTTTGCGCTCCTCCGCTTCAAACATTTTGAGGCAAAATCTTCCACCGAAAAGTACCAATTTTCTATTATTATTTGGGCGCTAGACAAATTTAAAATCTTAGTCAAGCAGCAAAATTTACTGCCTATGCTATGTGAACTGATGGTGTCCATTTTTCTGCGCAAAAATATGGTCATGGATGATGGTTGATGTGACTCTCAGTCTCGAATTCCTAGATAAATAGCTATGGTCTACTACCTTTTTTCTGTTAGTAGATGGACACTAGACAAATCCAAAATCTCAAACGAGCGATAAAATTATCTATCGACCTTGAACCATTTCATGCCCCTCCGTTTCAAAAACTTTGAGCTTTGAGGCATAATATCTCACCACCGAAGTATTATTTTTATATTAGTCTATGGACGATACCCAAATTCAAAATTGTAATCGAGTGGTAAAATCACCCACTAACCTTGAAGTATTCCGCATCCCTCCATTTCAAAAAATTTGATGCAAAACCTTCCACCAGGGGAGTACCATTTTTCTATTAGTAGATGGACGCTAGCCAAATTCAAAATCTTTGTCGAGCGGTGAAATCACCCACTAACATTATTGAAGCATTTCATATCTCTCCATTTCAAAAACTTTGGGGGTAAAATCTTCCATCGGGGGAGTACCATTTTTCTATTGGTAGATGGAAACTAGCCCAATTCATAATCTTATTCGAGCGGCAAAATTTGCCACCTAGCCCGTTTGAATTGGAGGTATCCAATTTTCGGTGCAAATATAGTCATGGATGATGAGTGATGTCTACGCACTTCTATTCTTGTAGACAGTTGTTAGGCCTCCAAGTGCAGACGTTTGTAGAAAAGCAGCAAGTTTTCCCTTAAGTGGATCACCCAAGGTTTACCGAACTCAGGGAGGAAGTGGTCAAAGGTATTCCCTCTAAAGCAACCCTGCAATCAAGATACAAGAAATCTCTTTGTCCCCAACACACCCAATACACTTGTCAGGTGTATACATGCACTAGTTCGGCGAAGAGATAGTGAAATACAAGTGGTATGGATAATTATAAGACAACGGTGCCAGCAAATAGCTTGATGGCGTAGAAGAGACTAAAGGCAAACTGAAATAAAGATGGAAGCAAGCAAACATGTAACAGATCTAGTAGCAAACGGTGTTTCAATACTTAGAAACAAGGCCTAGGGATCATACTTTCACTAGTGAACACTCTCATATAAATATATCATCTTCATGATACTACACTGAACTACTCTCTGGTTGGACACTCTAATCCATGGTAGGGCTATAACAACACACCTCAAAGTAAGTCTTTCCCATCTAGAAAACCCCACACTGTCACCTTGAGCACTAGATGGGTCCAACAAACACCACAATTTCATAAAGACATCCAACTCCAAATATACCTCATAACAAGTATTTGTAATCTCTAGCCTAAGTGCCACCATGGTGTGCACACTGTCAACTTCACACACATGGGGAGAGCAGAGATCTATTAAAGCACTTGAGTAGCAAGGTAGATATATATATTACAAGCTCATGATCTCAATAAGATCATGCATAGAGAGAGATGAACACATAGCTACCGCTAGAACCCTTATCCTTGAGAGAGAACTACTCCCTCCTCATCATGGGAATCAGCAATGGTGATGGAGATGGCGGTGGAGATCGATGGAGATGGCTCTAGGGGAATTTCCCTTTCCCAGCATGGTGCCGGAACAGAGACTTTCTGTCCCCCGAATCTCCCCTTCGGTGGCGGTGGCGCTGCAGAACTTTTCGTGGATTTCTAAATGACTATTTAGGGTTTTCGCATCGGGAGGCATCTTATAGGCGAAGAGGCAAGGTCGGTGGAGGCCAGAGGGGCCCACACCACCTGGTGGCGCAGCCAGGGCTAGCCCGCGCCACCACATGGTGTGGCCGCCCTGTGGCCCCTCTCCGTCTCGTCTTCTGGCTCCGTGAGTCTTCCGGTAAAATATCAACTTTGGCTTTTGTCCCGTCCAATTCTGATAATATTGATTTTCTGACTTTCCTGGAACCAAAAACAGCAGAAAACAGGCAGCTGTCACTGTGGCTCTTGTTAATAGGTTAGTCCAAGAAATCATATGAAAAGTACTCTAAAGTTTTAACAAAAACAAGAAAGTTGATAAAACCAAGCATGGAACATCAAAAATTATAGATACATTTGCAATGTATCAATGAGTTGATGTGACTCTCGGCCTTGAGTTCCTGAATAGATGAACTTGTACGCTCTATAGTACTAACTTTTTATTTTTTTACTTGGCCAATAGCCAAATTCAAAATCTCAATTGAGCAGCAAAATCTCCCACAGACTCTGAAACATTTTAAACCCTTCCTTCTTAAACACCTTAAAATTCTCATTCTAGCAATTGTTCAGACAACAAATGAGCATGCTAAAGTCGTTACCTTGGGGGTATGATCATAATTATATTTCGGTTCACCTCTATAGGCTTGATTCACGCAGTTTTTCCTGTTGACCCTCCTAAAAAACCCAAGATCCTCATGCTCTCAGCTCGGCAGCCATTCCACAGCGGCCGACCTACCCTCCCCACTAGTATACCGGATCTGCCTGATCTGTGTCTCGTGCACCACACCGGTGCCGCTTCACCAATGTCCACCACACTGGATCTAGTTCACTGAGTCTCTTTTCCACTACACCGGAGTTGCGGTCCTGCGCCAAATGCATCATCGACCGCCTAAGCTCTGCTTCCTGCTGCCGAACTACCCAATCAAATCAGATCTCCTTCACCAATATCCACCAGATAGGATCTAGTTCAACAAGTTCCATGTGTACCGATTCACCGGCATCGCCGTGCACTACATTGATTCTTCCTCGTGACGCTCTCGTCCACCACTCTCGAGCCAACATCGACTGACCAATATATGCTTCCCTCACGCCAATAGTCACAACAATCACAATACCCTCAGTGACCTGGTTGCCCCCTTCATGAATACGGATGATGCATAGATGTTGCTCCGACCAATGTAACCAAATACCCAACCGTTTTTTTGTCTACAGCATAGATAGTGAACTCAATTTCCGTATTTGTGCTAGTACATACCAAGTCACTGCGCATCCTTGTTCTTTTGCTATATACAAGGTCAATACACATGTTGGTTTGCATCACCTGCAATACAAATTTTAAGTCATGCACATGTTTGTTGTTTTATCATGCACATATTCTTAGCTACTCTGTACAATAGTAATTGCCAACTATTGTGTAGTTTTTGCAAAATCTGAAGTCATTAGAAAATATTAGTGTCAATTCCCTACTCTATAGTTACTGACTTCTATCTAGTTCGTCCTAAGCTAAGTTCCTGTTATTATTTCGTCCCTAGCATCATTCTGCTATCCTATAGTTTCCATTTGAACTCTCTATATTAATTTGATTATAAATTTGTTGTTGTCCTCTGGTTCTTCAAAAGCTGTAATACTAACTATTTTATTTTTCTTTGCATAGAGCTTAAACTGAAACACTAAACATATTGGTTTGCATAGCCTGTTCTACAGGTTCACAAGCAATATCATTATATTTCGTACTTAGTGTTGGTTCGTCCTAATTAATGATATAACTATCCTCTACTATGTAGTTCATTCGTGGTTTGTATTCCCTGATCTACAAGTTCACATATGATGTCTTACAATTTCTATCTGGTTTATTCTTAACTACAATAGTAAATGTATGCCATTGTGTAGTTCATCACAAATTCCGAGTCACCTAATCTCTCTTGCATTCCACGATATACAATTGCTTCCATATATATTTGCTAAAATGACCTGGCTAGTTTATATTTGCGAAAATTCTAAGAAATACATTGTCTAATTACTCATTTAATTGTACGTACACTTGTTTAATGCTTGTTTGTACTATTTGTTTTGATGTGTTGGTCAATAATGGAACCATGGACTTGTAGTAAACTCCAGTTCATACATCCTGTCATATCAGTTAAATGAGTAGTTTCAATTTTTTTTTAATAATGAACATTTTATTTTCCTTGTTTGTTGTATTAATGTAATACTACAGTACTGAAAAGACTGTAGCTTCTATGCAACATGCCAATCCCTGGATCGGTTCATTGGCTTACATAGAACATAGATGAAATAACAAAGTAATAATCCGTGTATCATAAATAACGAAGATCCAAAAGATTCAATTATTACAATATTCGCTTAGCTCGAAGGCTAGCTTACACATTATTCAAATAGCAACATAAATAAGGATAACTACTCCATCTTCAAATTTCCCATAAGGGAACAAGTGTCGAGTGGAGTACTGCGACCTATACGATCACTTGGAATCAGAATAACCTGCAACATGAAACGTAGCAGTCCCGAAGGGTCAATACATGTGTATGGCAAGTAGCGCTAAGGTAAAAGAGACAATGCACCTAGCATCTAGATGCTTATTTGGCTAGTGGAGCTTTGGATAGCTTGCACTTTTCAAACACATTTATCCTACTTTCGTAAACCATTTGATTCATAGCAACCCATTAGGTTCACCCATCAAGTTTTAGTAATTAGGAAATAAGGATGGGTGAGAATATGTCATAGTCTCAAGATCAAGCAAATCAATCGTCCATAACCGGGGACACGGCTAAGTACTTAGTTTTACACCCTGCAGGGGTTTGTACACTTTACCCATATGACATGGCCAACCCAGCTCGTACCACCACACTCATATTGTGCGATGATAGGGAGAAGACAAAGGTGAGACCTTTCGGGAAGCAGATCTCCAAACCCCACTGCGCACCGGTCCCAACCTACCATTCACTACATCTCTGGCTATGCTGGGTTCGGATCACCACGACCTAGTAAGTCCAACCATCCACCCATTTCTTACTGGCACATGATTTCGCACGTAAGCTACTTTAACAAAGAGAACCAATACTTCTCAGTACCCTGGGCGGCATTCCCCACCATTATCCACACTCTATTGACAATCCAACCATTCCGCCTAGGTAGTTCATTAACATTATGTTGTTTTAGTTTAAATAAACACATGTTTCACCATATTGTGATCCCTTCCCCCGTCTTCACAGCAGGTCTAAGCACATCTACTGAACGGGGTTCAACTACAAGGAATTCCTACCACAATATGTAGGATATAGTATAGCATAGTAATCCCTACACAATATCTACAGAAATACACTACACATGCATAGGAGAAAATAGTAGGACAAGGTATGAACAAAATAGCATATGCTTGCCTTGGCGGTAGGAGTCGAGAGTACAATCCTCGCAGAAACAAGCGTTGCACTCGTCACAATCTACACGATACAAATCAACACATAAAGAAACATACACAATCATAGACAAGTGCACAAATACATGCATGATAGCTTAATAAAGGTTTCAGTAACCTCTCGATGTTCTCTGATGTTTATTACCGTTGCATGATGCATGGAAAAAACTTTAATGCAATGAAAACAAAAGCAATGCAATTTGTTATCCCAATTAATAGGCCTTTAGGCAAAACACTAAGCCTCTGTAGCAAACAAGGTTGTAAAACCTGGGAAAAAAATACTACTGTGTGGAGAATCTAAAATAAAGCCAGGGGCAATTGGAAACACGCAAAAAGGTGTTACAGATCTTTTCCTGCAATTAAACTCAAACATATTAGTACCGTAAAACTGCAATTTTAATTCATGTTCTACACTTTCTTGTGATTCCATAGACACCTTATTTGCAATTTTTGATTAGTAGTTATTTTCTTATGAATTTATTACTCCAAAAAGGGTATTAGCCTATTTAAATAACTATAGAAAAACCTTAAAGCAACTGTCTAAACTAATTGTATATTAATAAACTACCAGAAAAGAGCTTTCCAACGACATATTATTTGCTATTTTTGGACTAGTAATTATTTTCTTATGAATTTTTTAAGTTGTAATAGTTCTTTGTCTTTTTAATTAATTTTTCAGAAACTGCGGGGAATATTCCCGCTGACTGGTGGGGTCAAGCCGACGTAGTGCTGACTGGACCATTGACCGGTCAGCGGTCCACTGCGACGGTCAAGGGGCGATCCAGGCCGTTGGATCTTGATCCAAGGGCGGGGAAGCAAAGCTTCAAGAGCTCACCGGCGCGTCGGCGGCGGTGCACGGCGGTGGCTCTCCGGCGTTCCCTGGCGGCGGCGAGATGGCTCACGGGGTTAGGAAGGAGGCGGCGGTCTCGGGGGCAGGGTTGGCTCGGACTAGGGCGTGCTCGGGCGGTGGTGCTTGGCGGCTGGAGCGGCGCGACGGCGAAGTCTCCAGCGACGTCAAGCGGTGGCTCGGGGCACTACAGAGGAACCGGGGATGGGTCAAAAAAGGGGGGGTGGCACGCTGCGGTATTCCCGTGAAAGGAAGAGGGCGCGGGGTCGGCTGTGAGCTTCATACTGGCGGTAATGGCGGTGGCGGCGACGGGTTGCTCCGGCGAGCAATTACCTCGTCGTGGTGGCTCCGAAACTAGGGTTTAAAGGGGGGTTCTGGAGAGAAGGAAGCGGAGATTAAGTATGAGTGGAGTACGGGCGAGGGGGCGCACGGATTCGAGCCGAATTCGGCGATTTTGGCGGGTGGTTTGGAGTCTGCCTCAAGCAGGAGCTGGTGGGAGAGATGACAGGTGGGGTCCACCTGTCAGCGGTGCAGCGGCGGGCTGAGGGGTGTGCGCGGGCTGTTGGCGGGCCGGCGGCTGGCGGCTACGCACTACACCGCGCGGTTGCTGCTACGCGTCGCTTGCTGGCGCTGGCGAACCCCGGGTGGGCCGCTGTGGGCTGGCGGTCCGGCTGGCTGGCACGGCTCTTTTTTTCCTTCTTTATTCTTTTTCTGATTAGCTGTTTACTGAAATCTGTAGTGTTATCTGAATCTGTCTGAAAATTTATATAGTTTTCTGAATGTTGGCCATAACTTTTGATTTAGGGCTCCAAATTAAGCAAGACAAAAACCTACGGGTATCGAGTAACCTGTGTAACTAAGCATCTAGGATGACTATATGACATCGTCCAAGCAGATGATAGAAAAAAACCCTAGTAGTCACCTATAAGGGAAGAAAAGGCACTTGTGTGGAGCTTTGGCAAAAGGCCTTTAAAACTGAAAATTTGCAAATATGATCATGATGCAATGACAAGTATGATATGCAGTACCAATTCTAATAATTGGGATGTGACAAGACTAACCCCCTTAAGATGAATCTCGTCCTCGAGATTCGCCGTGGCTAGCAAATAGGTGTGGGTGGTCCTCTCGGAGGTCATCTTCTCGCTCCCAAGTGGCTTCCTCTTCAGTGTGATGGCTCCATTGCACCTTGAAAAACCTAATTGTCTTGTTGCATGTAAACCTCTCTGCTGTTTCCAAGATCTTGACCGGCTTCTCCTCATAGGTCAAATCACTCTCTAGCTGGACCTCATCTAGTGGCACGGTGTCTCTCAATGGTGTATCCACCATCTCCGGATGGCACTTCTTTAGCTGGAACACATGGAACACGTCGTGAACAGCGGATAGAACCTCTAGCATCTCCAACTCATATGCAACCTCTCCCTTGCGTGCTAGGATCTTATATGGTCCTATAAACCGAGGTGCCAGCTTACCCTTAATTCCAAATCGCTTAATTCCACGAAGTGGCAAAACTCAGAGGTATGCTTGATCTCCAATCTCATACACCACTTCCTTGCGTTTAGCATCAGCATAGCTCTTCTGCCTTGATTGTGCTACCTTTAGCCTATCTCGAAACAAACTGATCTTCTCCTCAGCATCCTTGATCAAATCAGGTCCAAACAACTGATGCTCACCTACACCATCCCATAATAATGGTGTCCTACATCTCTTACCATATAGTACATCGAACGGTGACGTCTTGATGCTAGTCTGGTAGTTGTTGTTGTAGGAGAAATCAGTATAAGGCAAATTCTCATCCCAGCTAGAGCCATGAGCTAGAGCACAGGCTCTCAACATATCCTCCAAAATCTGATTCACCCTCTCTATCTGTCCATCCGTCTGAGGATGGAAAGCTGTACTGAACTCCAACCTCGTTCCCAACGACTCGTGCAGTTGGTGCCAAAAGTGAGAGGTGAATTGGGTTGCTCTGTCCGAAACAATACTCTTGGGAACTCCATGCAAGCACACAATTTTGTCCATGTAGATCTTGGCCAATCTAGCACTGGTATAGGTGGTCTTCATAGGTATAAAGTGAGCTACTTTGGTCAAATGATCAACGACTACCCAAATAGAGTCGTATCCTGACCTCGTCCTGGGCAGTCCTGTGATAAAATCCATTCCAACTCTATCCCACTTCCAATCAGGTACTGGCAATGGCTGTAGCAATCGTGCTGGCTTTTGATGCTCAGCCTTCACTCTGCTGCAGAAATCACATAAAGCGATATACTTTGCGATATCTCCCTTCATATTAACCCACCAAAATCTTTCCTTCAAATCCATGTACATCTTCGTGTTACCAGGATGTATGGAGTATGGCGAGTCATGGGCTAATTGGAGAATCAACTTCCTAATTTCCTGATCGTTGGGCACGCACAGACGATCTCCATACCATAGAGCTCCTTGCTCATCTTCGTGAAATCCCTTTGCTTTACCCTCGGGTATGTTTGCTCTTATTCTTTCCATGTCACTATTCTTCTTTTGAGCCTCCCTGATCATGTACAGAAGTGTTGGTTTGACTTCCAGTGTTGCCAAATACCCCTCGGATACTATCTCCAACCTCAGATCCTTGAATTGTTCACACAAATCCTTGGGTAACTCTCCCACGGTCAAACCATTAGCATACACTTTGCATCTTAGCGCATCTGCTACAACATTAGCCTTCCCGGGATGATATTGCAGGCTCATGTCATAATCCTTTATGAGCTCCAACCATCTCCTTTGGTTCATGTTCAATTCCTTCTGTGTGAATATGTATTTCAAGATTTTGTGGTCCGTGAATACATCACAATGCTTACCCATTAAATAGTGCCTCCATACCTTGAGCGCATGCACAACTAACGCTAGTTCCAAGTCATGCATGGGGTAATTCCGCTCATGGTGTTTAAGTTGGTGTGAGGCATAGGATACCACTCTCCCATCTTGCATCAACACACTTCCAAGTCCTAGATGAGATGCATCGTAGTACACTTGGAAATCCTTCTGAATATCAGGCAAACACAAGATAGGTGTGGTCACCAAGCGTTGCTTCAGTTCCTAGAAACTAGCTTCGCACTCTTCTGTCCACTCAAACCTTTTCTCCTTCTTCAATAACTCAGTCATTGGCTTCGCAACCTTGGAGAAATTTTCTATGAACCTCCTGTAGTATCCAGCAAGCCCCAAGAAACTCCGAATATCTCCCACATTTTTGGGAGACTCCCATTCAGTAACTGACGATACCTTGCTGGGATCAACTGCAACTGCTGCACCTGACACTATGTGTCCGAGAAAACAAACAGTGTTCAACCAAAACTTGCACTTGCTGAACTTAGCATATAGCTTATGCTCTCTCAACTTCTCCATAATTAGGCGCAAATGCTTCTCATGCTCATTGTCATCCTTAGAATAAATCAATATATCATCGATGAACACCACGACGAATTTATCCAAGTACTCCATGAATACCTTATTCATCATGGTCATAAAATATGCTGGAGCATTTGTTAGTCCAAAAGACATAACTGTATACTCATACAAACCATACCTAGTGGTGAAGGCGGTCTTTGGTATGTCCTGCTCACAAATCTTTAATTGGAAATATCCTGACCTTAGATCAATCTTGGAAAATACCTTTGCTCCCTTCAACTGATCAAACAAGTCATTTATATTGGGAAGGGGATATTTATTCTTGATGGTAACCTCATTAAGCGACCGATAGTCTACCACCAGTCTCTTACTACTGTCCTTCTTCTCCACAAATAGAACAGGTGCACCCCAAGATGAAGAACTTGGTTGTATGAATCCCTTGTCCAACTATTCTCTAAGTTGCTTCTTCAATTCCTTTAGCTCATCCACATCCATCTTGTACGTTCTCTTGGCTATTGGTACAGTTCCCGGCATTAAGTCAATGAGAAACTCCACATCACGGTCCGGTGGCATCCCTGGTAATTCTTCTGGAAACACATCAGGGTATTCTCTCACTATGGGTACGGTGTCCATGCTAACCCCCTTAAGAGAGTTCGCCTTAGCACCCCTAAGACATGCTGCTGACTTGAACTTAATCTTTATGTCTTGTGGTGTCCTGAGAGAGATGGCACGTTTTCCACAATCTATCTGGCCATCATGCTCGGATAACCAATCCATGCCCAGTATTACATCTAGTCCCTGTGACTCCAAAACTACCAAATGTGCTAGGAAGCTGTGTGCTCCAATACATAGGGTAATATCACGACATCCCTTACTAGCTAGCATCTCTCCTCCTGGTGAGTTCACTCTAATAGTCCCTTTTAGTGACTCAGTGGCTAACTTATGTCTATCCACAAATGCCCTTGATATGAATGAATGCGATGCACCAGTATCAAATAGAACAAGTGCAATATGGGAATCGATTGGAAACTTACCAATCACGAGATCCGGCTCATCACGGACTTCCTCCACATCCACATGGTTCACATTCGCCTTCTGGTTGGGTCCAAGCTTGGGTCCTACTCCTGTGTTCTTCTCCGGGCAGGTACTAGCATAATGGCCCAGCTTCTTGCACTTGTAACACTCCACATTGCTGAGGTCCTTCTTTCTCACATAGTCATGTACATTGTTCCTCCCAGAGTTGTTGTGGTGGCTCCTGTGACCATTATGGTGGCGGTCATTTCCTCCACGGTGATGATTGTTGCTCCTCTGACCATCGTGGCAATGTCCATTACTTCCACGGTGGTTGCGGTCATCTCCGCCATGCCTAGAATATCCAGAGAGTACATCATAAGAGGTGCGAGCATGGTGGTGCGATCCTGAGGATTGATGGTTGTTCTTCCTCTTGCGTCTCTCCACCTGCTGTTTCCCTTCCAGGATTCTAGCCTTGTCCATCAGTTCCTGAAATGTCGGGCAATAAACCATAGATAGCTGAAGTGAAAGCTCATCACTGAGACTATCCAGGAACCTCTCCCTCCTCTTGGCATCAGTGTCCACATCCTCAGGGGCATAGCGGGACAAGTTGTTGAATTCCTCTATGTAGTCCGCCACAGTGCGGTTGGTTTGGCGCAGGTTGCGGAATTCCTTCCTCTTCAGGCTCATGGTCCCGGCAGAGACGTGGTTCGTCCTGAACCCTTCCTCAAACATGGCCCAAGTAACTCTGTCCAGCAGGTGGGTGATTTGGAAAGCATCCCACCAGAAGCAGCTGATCCTTCCAGCAAGTGAGTTGCAAACCTCACCTTTTCAGCATCAGTGCAACCAACGGTCACCAAGTCCTTGTTCACAGAACGGAGCCAGTCGAGAGCAACCATGGGCTCAGGTGCAGAGGAAAACTTAGCTGGCCTCAGCCTCAGGAACCTGGTGAGAGCATCTCCATGTGGCTGATTGTTCCCGCTATTGTTGTTGTTGTTGTTGTTATTGTTGTTCATATTTGCCATGAACTGTGTCATTACTTGGGTCAACTATGCCTGAGCGGCCATGAGCTGAGCCCTCTCATCAGGTACTCGGCGAGAAGCCATCTGCGATTCAGCACAGGTAAGATTAGAAAGAAGCAACTAAGGAAATAATCCCTACCCATGTATAATGCTCATGCAACAACCATATATTTACAGACAATGGCAAACAGGTATCACGCAAGAAAACACACAACAAGCACAGTTTCAGGTGTTTATCTTAACAGTATATAACTACAAAATAGTTTAAAAACATTTGCATCGACATCTAGATACAAAAGAGCAACAAAAGAGCAATAAACAGATTTCTGCCAGAACAGTTCAGCTGTGTTCACGAATTTTTCTGACTGAATTAAACTCGTCAGGAATTTTTGCTGATTTTTGTGAATGTAGTACAAATAACCACGCACCAGATCCCAATTTTTCAAATTTTTATCAGTTACCAATAAAATATGAAAAATCGTACAGTACAGCAGATTCAGCAGAAAACTGGTGCAGCAATAACACGGATTTTACCCAAAACTTGCCAAAACCATTAATAAATCACACGAGAAAAATCCTGGAACTTCATTGTACTGAATAGAGCATCCTAAACACAATATCTAACAGTGCCAAAGTTTACATTGATCGATATATAGCGTCTAATGAAAATCATAGCGAAGTCTAATTTTGGAGGACCATCTCTAACTATTTGATGAACAGATTGCAATAGGTTCTGGAGTCCATGCGCTGGCGCTTCGATCCTCGAGCATGCCATGGTGGTGGCGTGTACACCTCCCCTGAATCTTCAGCACTCGAGTCCTCGAAGTCCACCTCATCGGGGTCCTCCTCCTCGCTTTCTTCAGCAAAGGCATTCGCCTCATCTCCTCCATCGTCATTGCCTCCATCATCGTCATCATCTCCGTCATCGTCATCACCTCCATTATTGTCATTGCCTCCATCATTGCCATTGTTACCACCATTACCATTACCCACATCATCATCATCATCATCATCATCATTGCCATCATCGTCATTACCATTATTTGGTGGCGGGTTCTACTGCGCTTGAAGGGCAGCAATCTGGGCAGCCATCTCCACAATGGTTTGATCTCGTTCCACCACAACTTGAGTAATTCCCACAATAGTTTGGTTCAGCCCCGTAATAGTTTGGTCCAGTCCCACTATTGTAGCATTCCTTTCCACCACAACATTCTTTTGTTCCTCAATGGTGGCATCCCTCTCCGCTATGGTCCCATTGGGGTCCGCTATGGTTTGATCCCCACCAATAAGGGCTTGCACCATTGTATTCACAGCGGTGTGCAGGGTTTCCATCTCATATCCTTGTAAATGCACAGTGCCCTGAAAATAATCCAGCGCCTCCTTTTGCAGAATCAGTTTCTCTTCCCTCTCCCAAGCTTTAATTTCCATGTCCTCTATATGCTTCTCATGGAATGGCATGTTTTTCTGGTTGCCTGCGGTAACCATCACGTTCCCGTCTTCATTCCTCTTTCCAAGTGCAAGGAAAGGTGAACCTGCTGGCAGGCGGTGTTGGTGAATATAGCACAGGCGTGACAATGCCTCATGCATGGCTGATTCCACTCCTTGCTCCCAGGTGAGGTACTTCTTGGTGCAGTTCAGGTTCCCAATGTCAGACACAGTGGGATCTGCAAGAACAATAGTGGTGATCTCCCACACATGATCTCTAGGCACATATGCATTCATCCTCCTCCCTTTGAACATCGGCATTAACATGCCTAGCGTCTGATAGAGCTCCGCCAACGGTCTTGCCAAGAGTCTTGGTGATTGGAACCCAACATTCTCAACTCTGGTGACGTCTCCCATCTATCAATTGTAAAGAGGAAAGAGTGAGAACAAAAAAGTATAAGAATTTACTAGAATGCAGGCATAAGAATAAAGACAGAATGTAAAATAGACTTAAATAAATATGAGGCTTCCTATTCCATTCCTAGGTCACGATCCTACAGTCAACACACAGCTCTGATACCGTCTGTAATACTACAGTACTGAAAAGACTGTAGCTTCTATGCAACATGCCAATCCCTGGATCGGTTCATTGGCTTACATAGAACATAGATGAAATAACAAAGTAATAATCCGTGTATCATAAATAACGAAGATCCAGAAGATTCAATTATTACAATATTCGCTTAGCTCGAAGGCTAGCTTACACATTATTAAAATAGCAACATAAATAAAGATAACTACTCCATCTTCAAATTGCCCATAAGGGAACAAATGTCAAGTGGAGTACCACGACCAATACGATCACTCGGAATCAGAATAACCTGCAACATGAAACGTAGCAGTCCCGAAGGGTCAATACACGGAATGTATGGCAAGTAGCGCTAAGGTAAAAGAGACAATGCACCTAGCATCTACATGCTTATTTGGCTAGTGGAGCTTTGGCTAGCTTGCACTTTTCAAACACATTTATCCTACTTTCGTAAACCATTTGATTCACAGCAACCCATTAGGTTCACCCATCAAGTTTTAGTAATTAGGAAATAAGGATGAGTGAGAATATGTCATAGTCTCAAGATCAAGCAACTCAATCGTCCGTAACCGGGGACACGGCTAAGGACTTAGTCTTACACCCTACATGGTTTTTTACACTTTACCCATATGACCTGGCCAATCCAGCTCGTACCACCACACTCATATTGTGTGATGATAGGGAGAAGAGCAAGATGAGACCTTTCGGGAAGCAGATCTCCAAACCCCACTACGCACCGGTCCCAACCTACCATTCACTACATCTCTGGCTACGCTAGGTCCGGATCACCACAACCTACTAAGTCCAACCAGCCACCCATTTCTTACTAGCACATGGTTGCACACGTAAGCTACTTTAACAAAGAGAACCAATCCTTCTCAGTACCCTGGACGGCATTCCCCACCATTATCCACACTCTGTTGACAATCCAACCATTCCGCCCAGGTAGTTCATTAACATTATGTTGTTTTAGTTTAAATAAACACATACTTCACCATATTGTGATCCCTTCCCCCATCTTCACAGCAGGTCTAAGCACATCTACTGAACGGGGCTCAACTACAAGGAATTCCTACCACAATATGTAGGATATAGTATAGCATAGTAATCCCTACATAATATCTACAGAAATACACTACACATGCATAGGAGAAAATAGTAGGACAAGGTATGAACAAAATAGCATCTGCTACCTTGGCGGTAGGAGTCGAGAGTACAATCCTCACAGAAACAAGCGTTGCACTCGTCAGAATCTACACGATACGAATCAACACATAAAAAAACATACACAATCATAGACAAGTGCACAAATGCATGCATGATAGCTTAATAAAGGTTTCAGTAACCTCTTGATGTTCTCTGATGTTTATTACCGTTGCATGATGCATGGAAAAACCTTTAATGCAATGAAAACAAAAACAATGCAATTTGTTATCCCAATTAATAGGCCTTTAGGCAAAACACTAAGCCTCTGTAGCAAACAAGGTTGTAAAACCTAGGCAAAAATACTACTGTGTGGAAAATCTAAAATAAACCCAGGGGCAATTGGAAACACGCAAAAAGGTGTTACAGATCTTTTCCTGCAATTTTTATAGTGCAATGATCCTTTAATTAAACTCAAACATATTAGTACAGTAAAACAGCAATTTGAATTCAGAAATAGGTTCTACACTTTCTTGTGATTCCATAGACACCTTATTTGCAATTTTTTGATTAGTAGTTATTTTCTTATGAATTTATTACTCCAAAAAGGGTATTAGCCTATTTAAATAACTACAGAAAAACCTTACAGCAACTGTCTAAACTAATTTTATATTAATAAACTACTAACAAAGAGCTTTCCAACGACATATTATTTGCTATTTTTGGACTAGTAATTCTTTTCTTATGAATTTTTTAAGTTGTAATAGTTCTCTATCTTTTTAATTAATTTTTCAGAAACTGCGGGGAATATTACCGCTGACTGGTGGGGTCAAGCCAACGTGGCGCTGACTGGACCATTGACCGGTCAGCAATCCACTGCGACGATCAAGGGGCGATCCAGGCCGTTGGATCTTGATCCATGGGCGGGGAAGCAAAGCTTCAAGAGCTCATCGGCGCGTCGTCGGCGGTGGGTGGCGGGGCTCTCCGGCGTTCCCTGGCGGCGGCGAGATGGCTCACGGGGTTAGGCAGGAGGCGGCGGTCTCGGGGGCAGGGTCGGCTCGTACTAGGGCATGCTCGGGCGGTGGTGCTTGGCGGCTGGAGCGGCACGACGGCGAAGTCTCCAGCGACGTCGAGCGGTGGCTCAGGGTGCTACAGAGGAACCAGGGATGGGTCAAAAAAGAGGACGGCGGCACGCTGTGGTATTCTCGCGAAAGGAAGAGGGCGCAGCGTCGGTTGTGAGCTTCTTACCGGCGGTAATGGCGGTGGCGGGTTGCTCCGGCAAGCAATTACCTCGTCGTGGCGGCTCTGAAACTAGGGTTTCAAGGGGGGTTCTGGAGAGGAGGAAGCGGAGATTAAGTATGCGTGGAGTACGGGCGAGGGGGTGCACGGATTCGAGCCGAATTCGGCGATTTTTGCGCGTGGTTGATACATTGTAAATGTATCTATAATTTTTAATGTTCCATGCTTGGTTTTATCTACTTTATTATGTTTTGTCCACACTTTGGAGTATTCTTTATATGATTTCTTGGACTAACCTATTAACAAGAGCCACAGTGCCAGCTGCCTGTTTTCTGCTGTTTTTGGTTCTAGGAAAGTCAAAAAATGAATATTCTTTGAATTGGATGGGACAAAAGCCAAAGTCAGTTTTTCACCGAGGGACACCTGGAGCCAGAATACGAGATGGAGAAGGCCTGGCCCGCGCCAGGGGGTGGTCTGGCCGCCCCAGGCACCCCCTCGGCCTCTCCTTCCGCCTATATATTGCCTTTGATACAGAAACCCTAAGTACCCAATCAAAAATCCACCAAAGAGTTTGTAGCCGCTGTCATCTCCATCCCTAGATCAGGAGGGATCTGAAGTTCTTCCTGGCACCCTGCCAGAGAGGGGAATTCACCCTAGAGGCCTTCTTCATCATCATGCAAGCCTCCGGTGTGATGCGTGAGTAGTTCATCTCTGGACTACAGGTCCATGTAGTAGCTAGATGGCTGGTTCTCCTCCTTTGTGCTATCATGTTTAGATCTTGTAAGCTCCATTCATGATCAAGATCATCTATTTGTGATTCTGCATGTTGTGTTTGCGGGGATCCGACGGATATTGAGATGCTATTTCAGATTGATTATTGATTCTATCATGTCTGTGTTATTTGTGATGTTGCATGCTTTCCGTTGTTAGTATCTATCTTGGCCAAGTAGATGCTAGCAATTCCAAGAGTTAGTATTTATGCTCCATAGTGGGTTCATTCCTCTGGTAATCTGGGGAAGTGACAGAAATATCTAAGGTACTAGATGTGTTGTTGCTACTAGGGAGAAAACAACAATCCTTTGTTCATAGAACAATCGTATTGTTTACTTTACACACAATTCGTAATGCAATTATCCGTTGCTTGCAACTTAATACTGGAGGGGGTTCAGATGATAACCTGAAGGTGGATTATTATTCATAGATGCAGTTGGATGGCGGTCTATGTATAATGTTGTAATGCCCAATCGAATCTCAAAGGAGTCAAGATGATTAGTATATGCTTGTATGCTTTCTCGATGTTTGTCAATTTCCCCGCCGTAATTTTTTCACCCAACATGTCATCTATCTTAAGGAGAGCCACCTCTAGTGAACTATGGACCCCGATCCTTTCTTTTACTTTAAATCTACAATCAACTATTTACTGCTTTGTGTTTATTTTCTGCAACTATTACTTCCTTCCACTCGATACGTTTAATCCTTTGTTTTCAGCAAAACCGGTGAGATTGACAACCTCATCGCAAGTTGGGGACAGAGTTCTGTGGTTGTGTTGTGTAGGTCTCCACGTTGCTGCTGGCACCGGTAGTGCGCCCTGACAAAGTTCAGCTAGCAACACCTTTGGGGTGTTTCCTTGCTCCTACTGGTTCGATTAAACCTTGGTTTCATACTGAGGGAAAACTTGCTGATGTGCTCATCATACCTTCCTCTTGGGGTTCCCCAACGAGCTCGATATATTTTGGACCATCAAGCTACTTTTCTGGAGCCGTTGCTAGGGAGTCAAGGACATCTTCACAAGGGAGTCCCTCATAACCAATCTCTGTACTTTGTTATTTTTGTTTTGCTTAGTTTACTTTTGTTTTGTTTGCTTGTTTCTTTATCAAAAACACACAAAAAAAAGTTTTACTAGTTTGCTTTCTTGATTTAAAAACACAAAAAATTAAGTCTTTCTATAGTTGCTACCTCTTTCTTAGATCACCATGTTGATCCCTAAATTCACCCTGAAAGGCCTTTCAATAGGTAGTGGTTCTATAATTGGAAGAGATAATATGAAGAATCCTTTAATCATGTTAGTAAACATGAGGATATTGAGGATAGATCTCTTGAAGAACTTGCTCCAAACTATGAAATTGCTACAACTTCTTTAGTTCACATGTTGGAAGCTAGATTTGTTAACCTTAACTCCTTAATGCAAGTAATGTTTCTTAAACTTAAAGAAATAGAGGACCCTGAAAAGAGAGATTTTATTCTGGAAACTTTGCTTAAGGAATTTTATGATGTTGCCAAGAAAGCTAGAAAAGTTTTTGAACATTTCAATATGCTAGGCTCATGTGTAGATATTGTTGGTCCACAAGAAAAGATGAACAAAACCGAACCTAATGGGGAGGAAATTAAGATACCAATACCTTTCAAACTTATAGCAATGCATGAAGCCATAGAAAAGAATCTTGATTGGATTGTTCCCGAAAACCCGTTTGATGAAAATAGTGAACCCAAGAGCATTGAGATAGGATCCTCTAGAACTTATTTGGATGAGATACCTTGCCTTGTTGAAGATATTTCTGGTATCAATCTTAATGCTTCTTCATTTGAGAACACTTGATCCTTTTTCTTGCTTCTTATGCCTAACATAAAGGCGTTAAACAAAAGTACTTATTGGGAGATAACCCAAAAGTTTTAGATGAGTCTTGAAAGTTACTATTTCAGTAATAACCGCTCCTTATCCTTTTTATTGCTTTTTGTGCCAAGAGTAACCTCTAATGAGAGAGAAGTAATGATTGGGAAAGTTGCTATCGTGAAACAGATTTATGTGCTTCACCGTAAAATTCGTGTAAAATATCTGTACGTCCTTTTGAGGCGTGCATTTTTTTGCTTCTGCCCCAGGTTGTTATCTAACTTTCGTTAGTTCAACACTTTTCTATTTGAGCAACATAAGGTCTTCGAAAAAATTCGTCTTTACCTGCTGGTCTGCTTTGGCAGATTTCTGCCATTTTCTGCATTTGCTTCTTATTGGTTCCTTTTTGAGTTCTTTTGGGGAATTGAGCTTCTTGAGGGAAGTGCTACAGTAGCTTGTGTTTTAATGGAAGTTTTATTGGTGTTCGAATTGAACCTAAAGACTTATTATCTTGAGTGCACTATTGTTGCTAATAAAGATTGTGTGAAGTTTTGTATGAAGGAAAATTTTCAGGTGTATGGAAGAAATGAGTAATGGGATGAAGAATGTACTAAAGCTCAAGATTGGGGATTCCACGCGTGTCACCCCAATAAATATCCAAGAAGTACAAGCTTAAAACCTTGGAGATGCCCAAGGCATCCGTTTCTTCATCAATAAAAATCCCAGGTTTCTTCCAACGCTTCATTTTTATTGTTTCGTGCACAGTTGTGTTGTTCTTGGAGCGTCTTATTTTTTGTTTTCATTTTGATTTTTTGTTTTCTTGGCTTGTTTAGTTTGCTGAATAAATTGGTTGGACCCCCTCTTTCATACATTGGTTTTCAAATAGTTTGGTTTGGATTGGAAAAGAGTTGGAAAGTTCATGCTTAAGTGGTAAAGAGAGCTTGTTTTTGACAGTGGCATATGCTTTGTCATGCCATGCTTGATATTGTTTTGGCTTTATGCTTAATATTCTTTGTTGTAGCATGACTTGTTATAAACAATTGGGATTCCTTAATGTGCCTTGGAAGGATCATGGTGTTTTAGCATATTAAAGCATAGTATTGTGGTATTCTCCCTTTGATGCTTTATTTGGGTTGACTTGGCGCATGCTCACACCATGTTATGACTATCCCAAGTCACCATAGCCTTTATGATCCTTTAGTTTTGAACTTGTAGTATCAATTTATGCTTTGATCAATGATGTTTTGTCGCTCTGCATGATTATGGCCATTATTGCTCTCTTAGTTTGTCGCTCCCAATCTTTTGCTAGCCTCCACAACCAAGTATGAGTTCCACTCATGCATCCAACTCCAAAAACAAGTTATTCCAAAGATTCCACCATACCTACCTATTAGCATATGCTATTCCTAGTATATTCATGTTTTTATCTACCTTCTAAATTAAACTTGTTATGAGAAAACTAGTGATTAAAGATCTCACAAACTTGATGGCACACTTTACTTTTCTTGACCTTAATAAACTTGCTCTATTGTGTCATCTATGTTGTATATGCTTGCACTTATTTGTTGAGGATTAGCAGAACTATGCTGTCATGGGGAATGCTTTCAACATTGCACTTGTACTTTGTACCTAGTTGATATCATGCTCTTTTGTCTATGGATGTCGTCGGTGTGAAATGAAAAGGGAGCTTGTAAATCCATGAAGTTATGTATATGTGTTAGTGAAACGCCTGGGCCGTTGGTCTAATCCAAGCTGACATGGTGGAAACCTGCAGCGTAACCATAATGAGCTGTCTATGAAGCATTCTTCTTATAAAAAAAGTTAGATTTTGAGAAAAAAGAAAAAAGAAAAAAAGATTATGAAAAGAGGAAAGAGAGAAAAAAGCACCATCACTACTAGAAAACAGCTAATCCGTGGCGCACCTGTTTTGATCATCCGTGGCGCACTAGGGGTGCGCCATGAGGCGTGCGCTACGGGTAAAAGTTAGCCGTGGCACACTAGGTGGTGCGCCACGAGTATGAAAAGTTAGCAGTGGCGCACTAGGTGGTGCGCCACGAGTATGAAAAGTTAGCCGTAGCGCACTAGGTGCTGTGCGCCACGGGTACGATTTCAAATTTCAAAAAAAAGCGGGATTTGATCTAGATCTAGATCAACCCGTCGGCCGCCGTCGTCGTTGGAGGGTGTAGTCGGAGGAGGGCACGGTCAGAGTATGGTGGAGGAGATTACATTCGGAGGTGCACGGGGTAGGGCGCCGTCAGAGGATGGTCGGGGAGGGTGTAGCCGGAGGTGGTTGGAGGAGGGTGCCGTTGGAGGATGGTCAGAGGGTGGAGGAGTGAGGAGAAGGTGGAGAAGGTAGGAGAGGTGGAGGAGTGAGGAGAAGAAGAAGGTAGGAGAAGGGAGGAGAAGTGGAGAAGGAGAAGTGGAAGTGGAAGTGGAGGACATAAGGGGTGGGTGGGGAAGATATATATGGAGGGTTAGGTGGTCAGGTGGTGATTCGAATTTCGAATCCCGCCCAACTTACTCATGGCGCACTAGGGGTGGTGCGCTACAAGTAAGTGGCCTCCATTTTATTTCTGCAGGAAAAAACGATCTTTTGATCATACCTTTTTACTCTTTTCGAATTTTGAAAATCTAAAAAATCGCCAAACGACCAGAGGTTCGTATGCAAAAGTTACGGCTATTTTACCGTGGCATTATGTTTTTTTGCATACAAGGTCGAAATTCATGTTTGTTAATTTTCCTACACACTAGACCACATTACCTACATACATGTGAAAGGATTTTATTTTTTGAATTGTTTATCATTTTATTTTATTTTTTGCAAGGCTAAAAAGGCGATCCAGGGGGGGGGGGGAGGGGTTGGTGCAGGAAACTTACATGTGGCGCACTAGGCTAGGGTGCCCTACGGGTAAGTTCGCCCAGCTACACAGCAGGCCGCAACCCACATACCCGTAGCGCACTATGTCAAAGTGCGCTATGACTAAGTTTCACACCCGTAGCGCACCGCGCGCAGGTGCGCTACGGCTAGGTTGTCTGCGGCCACCTGTGCCCTAGCCCACAAGTAGCCGTGACGCACCACCCCCATGTGCGCCACGCTTATGGCAGTTAGCCGTAGGGCACCTGCGGACAGTGCGCAACGCCTATTTTACCTGTGGGGCACCACTAGCACGTGCGCCACGAATGTGTGGATTACCTATAGCCATTTTCCTAGTAGTGCATATTCCCATGGTAAATAAGAAGATTGCTGAGATGCTCGTTATCTGCTTGCCTTGTCATTTTGATATGGGGATTCTTCCATATCATCGGGCAGGGGTACCCCGTTGGCGGTTCTCTATGATACACATGTACTTACAATGACAAGAACTTACCGGTGACTAAACTTGAGTAGCATGAGGAGCGACCCTCGTATTCAAGGGACATGAGATTTCCAACTTATACTTCGTCAAGCATATACACCATAGTTTGTTCACTTTAACCTTAATCACTTCAAGATGCTTATGATAGGGGCAATGAGAGCTGAAAGCTATTAAGTACCATAATATTTGGAAGCTCTTTATGAAAATTGAATCTCTACTTCCTTCTATGAAGGCTTTTCTTCCACTTATATATTTAGTCTCCACATTCTATCTTTATGCACCTACTTTGAGAGCATAGTGGCTATTCTTAGTTCTATGTGCATTGTCCCAAGACTTATTGATTGATGCACAGCTTTGATATTGCTTATTTTAAACTATTTGTATCTAGTCACTCTTATGAACTTTGAAGGTGTCCTATGCATTTATGTTTGCTACTCTATAAAGGACAAGCTGAATGTCAATATGCTATGTTTTCTTTATGTGAAACAAACAAACATCTTGCAAAGCATTATTATTCATGAATCTTTTGTTTGTGCCTTTTCATGTTGCAACATAGTTTCTTTACCTTATTGCTAGAACTTGTCTTTCATGTTATGATTGAAGTACGATGATCCTAGCTTTGAATGTTTTACAAATACTTTGATCAAGTTTATGATGGTGCATGTCATCTCAAAAATTATTCTTTCTTTTTATCACTTACCTACTCGAGGAAGAGAAGGAGTTAAGCTTGGGGATGTTGATACATTGTAAATGTATCTATAATTTTTGATGTTCCATGCTTGGTTTTATCTACTTTCTTATGTTTTGTCCACACTTTGGAGTACTTTTCATATTGTGGGCCCCCCAGATTAATCCTCCGAGAATCCCTGTTATGCATACAACCACGATCCCTTGATCAGTTAGTCGTGGCACATAACCGACAAGTATCATTACAACATCCGAGAATATACCGAATTACAAGACATACATAAATGCCATTATGGCTACATCATTAGTCATCAGCGGAACTACATCAAGCGCAGAGCCCGAGCCATGCCTTAACCTATAGACAACTGATTAGGAGAACATCCTAGCTCGCATAGTCGCCATCATCGTCTTCTTCTTAAGATCTGGCCAAGTTAATAGCCAGGGACAATGCTAGTGAGTACTTTGAATGTACTCGCAAACCACCTTAAGAGAATAGTAATAACAAGGGGATATGCAATATGGTTGTAGTAGTAGGAGGGCTCCAAGAGGGGTTCTTTTCTAAATAGTTTCTCTTGTAGATATAACATCTACATATCTTTGTTGAAAACTTTTGTAAACCATTTTGGAAACCGTTTTGAAAAGTTTTGGAAAACATCTGGACTGGGTCACCCATTTGTTCCCGTTTTCAGGTCGTCCCACAACCAAACTCCTTCCATACCTCTCTGACCATCCCATGGTCAAAGCAGGTATCCTTCCCGACCATCCCATGGTCAAAACATTTCCAAAACCATTTCTTTCCCGAAATCCTTGTTGAAATCAAAACCAGCACCGCTCTACAGCAACCTTCCCAACCGTCCATGACCGCGGACGCGGCTATTCGAATAGATTTACGCTCTGTAGAGGTTGTACACTTTACCCACACCATCCGGGTACACTACCCTGATCTTCACAGATCGTGGGTCGAGTAACCGATCAAGACTCTCCGGATCTCCACTCCAATATAAGTGCCTACCATATGAGAGTTAATCCCCTCAACACCGGGACGTCGGGCGAGGACCAACCGGAGCGCTCTTTCCACTTCCCGAGTGTGCGCTTTGAATGAGGGGCTCATAGTAACGCGTGGAGGCCTGCCGACCCTTCATTCCTTCTCTAGGTCGATGTCCCACATGGACCTATATCGAAAAATACCCACCCTCCAGGGATCCCCGATCCCATGTAGTTGTTGCGGGGCATCTTATACCAGAATAGACAAGCATCAAATCCAGCCCTGTCCCATACCAGAGTAATGTGGTTGCACAGGGTTAATTGTTCTAGCAAAACTGCAAAGAACCGGGTGCGTTTTCGTAAACCTTTTTCTTCCGGTTTTGCTCCAGTATTTTGTAAAACAAAACCTTCTTATTTCTCTACATCTCCTGGGAGGTCCCACCTCACCAAGGTTTTATCATAAAATATTTGGTAAAAACTTTTTCCGGGGGTCTTCCCATTCTCTAGCTTTGCTTCGGCTAAATCGGGGGTCTCCAAGGGATATGGTGTAATACACCACCTATAATACTATGGGCAAGTAGGTATCATCAAGAAGGTTTTACTTAGTAGTACCATTGAGTAATGGTTTGGAGGAGACAAACCACTACCATATATACATCAACAAATAATAAAACAATGCAGTTTCACAAATAGTAGACAAAGCATGCATAAGTAAAATAGTAGGGCAAAGCTTATGAGCAAGAAGGTGGCTTGCCTGATGATCAGCAATATGGAAATATGTGTCCCTGGACTTCTTCTTATAATACCCAAATATACCAATAATAATCATCTTCTTTTGCTCTCCAATATAATCGCAACTATCGTCGTCCCGACAGTACATGCAAGCAAACCAAGCCACAATCAACACAAGGCTCACAAGCACCAATTCATACAGCAACAAATACAAGTTCACTATTCATTAGGTCCTAGGAGGAAAGGATTTGGTAAGATTGGCCGTGTCTTGGTAATATGGAAGAAAATCCCTTAGGATTTATAGTCTAGGAATTACCTAAGAGGGGTTTTGTACCAAGGACACATTCTGTATGATACCATTGTGTAAAAATGATACCAGCAGATAGATGTTGATAAAATGAAACCAACAAAAGTGGTTTCACTATTTTATCACTTTTCTTTAGATAGATATGATTTTCCTAGTGAAATAACTTCTAGTTTAAGGAGATAAATCACCAGAAAAGTTCTGGAGCTCCAAAAATTATTTCCTTGGGTGATTAGGTAGGGATTGCTGTACTTGTCCATTAGGAGTTGGAATCAGGTCAAGATAATTACCATAATGCCCTCAGGAAATTGCCAAAGGAAGTTCTGCAAGGTTTTTGTCTTTTTCACCATATTAAATATACAATAGATTTTGATTTGATACCAAGGACACATGGTAGGTACTTCAAATACCTTTCCATAGAAATTGGAACCAATCTTTTTGGAGTGGCAGAACTACTGAGGTGGCTTTATTAGTGGAATAACTAAGCCCATAACAGATTAATTCATGGTAACTACACAGGGGCTTGGGAAATTATGGGCTCATGGGTTTTGATAGGTATTGATAGGGAGTTTCACTGGGATTTGAAATTGGGTCAATACCTCTGTTGGTTTGACCTACAGAAATTCCTAAAGTCAGACCAGAGCAGCTTTTGTTATTTTTACTAAAGACAAACTACTATTCACCTTGGCATGAGACCAAGGTCCAGGGATGGGTACATTCAAAATCTACCAGTGGCACTTGATTTCATTCCATTTGGAGATGTGAAGATCACAGAAGAATTTAATTAGTGGGCAAATGACCAGTTCTGTAGGTTGCAAAACACACTAAGGTAGTTGCTAAAATTTGTGATCTGGGCAAAAGGGGTAATTTCCAATTTTATATTGAATTAAACCAAGCAGGTTAATAAACCGATCTGGAAAATTAGAAAAGAAAAAGGGAAGGGGCTGGCCGAAACTGGGTTGGTTCAAGCGGGGTGCCAGTAGGCCGGCCCAACTAGGTGCCAGGGGGACGCCCGCGTGGGGTGGATTTTGAAGCTGACCGTTGGGCCCGACGGTCAGTGACCAGGGGAGGCCGAACCGGTACGAGGAGATCTAGGCCGTCCGGGTAAGGCGCGATCAACGACAGGTGGCCGTCTTCTTCCTCTTGGTCGGGGCGGACAGAGGCGAACCCTAAGGGGAGACGGCGGGATAAGGGAGGCTCACTAGAGGGCTTGTCCGGCGATGAGGAGGGGCGGAGGAGGCGCGGCGTGCGATGGCGAGTCATGTGATGGGCGGCGGAGGTTGTTCCTGTAATGGGAGGAGGCTCGCGCGTCGGCGCCTGTGACGGCCGCCGCGGAACCTTGTTGGAGTGCTCCTGGGAGTGGATGCATGTCGAATCTGCGGGGCTCGTTTGAATGCAGTGGACTTGGGGAGTGCGAGGGTGATGCATGCAAGTGGAGTAGGGGCTTGGGGAGTTTCTGGTCTGCCGGCGGTGCTCTGTTCGGCATGCAGATGGTGGCTGGCGACACTCCAGAGTTCCTGCAATAAAGGGGTAGTCATCAGGGGGTAGAGTAGTTGCAGGGGAGTTGAATACAGGAAGTCACAGGATTTGGGGTGGTCCTGGTCGACCTCATGCTCAGCTTTTCAAAGGAGGCCGAGAGGAGAACTCCTTGCTCTCCATGGCGATGGAGAGTGAGGTGGCCAGATCTGGGGCTTGAGAGAGAGTTGAGGGGATAAGGGAGGAGTGGTCTGGGAGCCAGGGGAGGGGCTGGACCGCCTGTGAGATGTATACCCGAGGGGTCTTCGGTCCATGATGAACCAAGCTCTCAAAAGTGGAGAGGGCTTGTCCTGGGCAAGCCATTGGCCATAGGGGCAGTGGAGAGGTGAGGTGGGGCCAGGGACACGACCAGAGAAGAGGAGGCGTGCTACAGCAGCTGCCTTTATTGCACAAGATCCTTTGCTAGATATGTCTTATCTCTCTCTCCTCTTTCCAAGAGCAAAAGACAAGGGGAGGGATCATCTACATGGCTACGCTACAGTAGCCTCGAGCAGGGATGAGTTCTGGTTGCTGTGGAGAGTAGTGGAAAGGCTTGATAAAGATTTGCTTCATTTTAGCTCATGTTTTGAGTGGTTTGCACTATTTGATCAAAATGGTGTGTGTGAAGAGAGTTCAAAAATTTGCATAGGACAAGGTGGGAAGATGGTACTGGTGGGTGTGTAGGGTTAATATGCCTCTCTAGGATTTATTTGGGAATTTTCAGAAGAGTAGAAGTCCACTTAAATCCATTTATTCAAAAACTGCAGAAGTGGTTTCTAGAAGATCATTTGATCAATTTACATTGGATAAGCTTGGTTTTTTATGTGAGATGGTCTCAAATGTGAGTACATACTTAGGGGAATTTTCCCAAGATTTACTGAGGCTTAAAGGTATTTAAAACTATTATTATTCCATTTCAGCCATTTAAGAAAATGAGCAAAAAGAAATAATAAAGCTTTTCAAAAATATTTATTTTTGAAGTGGGAAGATGGGGTATGATATGTGGGTCTCAATTGAGTCAAAAGTTGGGGAAGTGCTTTGGAAAAATCCAAACTTTCCCTTATAGAAGAGGTTTTGAAGAATTTGTCTATTAAAGAATTAATTTGATTTGGAGCCAAAATAATTATGGGTAATATTTGATAAATCTTGATGATCAATGTAGAGGATGTAGACAAGGTGTAACAAGCAGTTTCAACCTTGGGAATGGGGAATCCAAGTTGATTTTGGTGAAAACTAGAGATTTAAGGATCTTGGGTAAGATTGTTTTCATGCCCCCAAAGCCTTGCTAGATCATGGAGCTCAGAGCTCCCTTTAGGGACTGGGACATATGGATGGATAAAATAAGTTATGTATATTGCAATGGTGTAGGGTTTGGAGCTTGATCCTTCTTGAGCTCACCATGACAAGCTTTCAAACTTTGAATAAAATAAGCCTGTCAAAGCAGATTATCAACTAGCCTTCAAAACCTTGTGAGTTTAAACAGCTCAAGGATCCAGTTGGGACAAGTGAAGTAGGTAATGATATACCAAAGTAGGCATGCTGACTAGATTTGCAGGAAAATGTAAAGAGTTGGTCCAAAGAAGGTTGGATCGTGGTGTGAGCTTCTACCAAAGTAGGCATGCTGACTAGATTTGCAGGAAAAGTTATTTTCTTGCCTGCAAAACCATCAAGAAAAAGTGGGTTGGGGGATGATCTAACCAAGGTCAAGAGTGGGTCTTGGTAGTACTTATGATGGTTAACAAGATGGTTCAAGTGCATTACCAAAAATGCACAAGGGTTGACAAAGGGAGGCATTCAAAAAGGTGATGTTGGGAATAGTTTTCCAGACTTGGCCAATTTGACAGATTTGGGGATTTTGACTAGAATATGAGAGGGGATGTTTTTGTTGGGTTGCAAGGTACCCAAGCATCATCAAGTGGATGATATTGAATTGAGATCAAGTAGAAAGGATCCATGCTTGATATTGGTCTTCACTGACTTGGAAACCTCTAGAAGGGATATCTTCAGAATTGATCTGGTTAGGGGTTTTAGAGGATCACCTGGTGGCTAGAGATCAGATCTAGGTTTGTATTCTTCCTTAGGGAGTGATGATTTGGAAACATCTTGATCCTAGTGATGAGCTCCTAGCGTAGCTCATACTATCTCCTAAGCAGACAATTCAAACAGCAGATCAAGGGAACTCATCTTACAAACACATCATCTACTACTGGGGTTAGCACCAAGCTTATCTTGAGGTAAGGATGGGTATTTTGTAATAGGTTGGAGTTTGTACAAGATAAGGTCCTTGGTATCTCTACCAAGAGTAGAATTCAAATGCTTCATAAAAAGGTTTTGTTATATCTAGGGATAAGAATAGGAGAAGGTTCGGTCTTGAAAACATAAGGAGGTTATATTATATAACTCTCCATAGTTTTATAAATAGAAGCTACTAAAATAGTTTTAGTTGCATAAGCATCTTGGCTCATGTTTTGAAATGACAGAACATTTGAGAAAATGTAAATTGAGCCAGGATAGCTTTGGTAAATAGCTTTTGTCAATTGATGGTGAGGTAGGCAGTAGCATAGGGTATACACTCACATGCACAAGTACAAACAAACAACAAGCAAACACTACACCAAAGAATAAGAAAAAGTTTTCGTTCCCCCTGATTTTTGCATTCTGGACAACTAATCAGGGTTGCTGAAATTGGGATGTTACACATATGATTTCTTGGACTAACCTATTAACAAGAGTCATAGTGCCAGCTGCTTGTTTTCTGCTGTTTTTGGTTCCAGGAAAGTCAGAAATGAATATTCTTGGAATTGGACGGGACAAAAGCCAAAGTCAGTTTTTCACCGAGGGACACCTGGCGCCAGAATACGAGACGGAGAGGGGCTGGGGCCCGGCCACACCACCTGGCCGCGCAGCCAGGCCTGGCCCGCGACAGGGGGTGGTCTAGCCGCCCCACGCACCCCCTCAGCCTCTCCTTTCGCCTATATATTGCCTCTGATACGGAAACCCTAAGTACCCGATCAAAAATCCATGAAATAGTCTGTAGCTGCCATCATCTCCATCCCTAGATCGGGAGGGATCTAAAGCTCTTCCCGGCACCCTGCCAGAGAGGGGAATTCACCCTGGAGGCCTTCTTCATCATCATGCAAGCCTCCCGTGTGAAGCGTGAGTAGTTCATCTCTGGACTACGGGTCCATGTAGTAGCTAGATGGCTGGTTCTCCTCCTTTGTGCTATCATGTTTAGATCTTGTGAGCTCCTTTCATGATCAAGATCATCTATTTGTAATTCTGCATGTTGTGTTTGCGGGGATCTGATGGATATTGAGATGCTATTTCAGATTGATTATTGATTCTATCATGTTTTTGTTATTTGTGATCTTGCATGCTTTCCGCTGTTAGTAGCTATCTTGGCCAAGTAGATGCTAGCAATTCCAAGAGTTAGTATTTATGCTCGATAGTGGGTTCATGCCTTTGGTAATCTGGGGAAGTGATAGAAATCTCTAATGTACTAGATGTGTTGTTGCTACTAGGGAGAAAACAACAATCCTTTGTTCATAGAACAATCGTATTGTTTACTTTACACGCAATTCGTAATGCAATTATCCGTTGCTTGCAACTTAATACTGGAGGGGGTTCGGATGATAACCTGAAGGTGGATTATTAGTCATAGATGTAGTTGGATGGCGGTCTATGTATAATGTTGTAATGCCCAATCAAATCTCAAAGGAGTCAAGATGATTAGTATATCCTTGTATGCTTTCTCGATGTTTGTCAATTGCCCCACTGTAATTTGTTCACCCAGCATGTCATCTATCTTAAGGGGAGCCACCTCTAGTGAACTATGGACCCCGGTCCATTCTTTTACTTTCAATCTACAATCAACTGTTTACTTCTTTGTGTTTACTTTCTGCAAACTATTACTTCCTTCCACTCGTACGTTTAATCCTTTGTTTTCATCAAAACCGGTGAGATTGACAACCTCATCGCAAGTTGGGGACAGAGTTCTATGGTTGTGTTGTGTAGGTCTCCACGTTGTTGCTGGCACCGGTAGTGCGCCCTGCCAAAGTTCAGCTAGCAACACCTTTGGGGTGTTTCCTTGCTCCTACTGGTTCGATTAAACCTTGGTTTCATACTGAGGGAAAACTTGCTGCTATGCTCATCATACCTTCCTCTTGGGGTTCCCCAACGAGCTCGATATATTTTGGGCCATCAGTGGTTCGGAGTCTGCCTCGAGCACGAGCTGGTGGGAGAGATGGCAGGTGGGGTCCACCTGTCGGGGGCGCAGGGGCGGGTTGAGGGTTGTGCGCGGGCTGTTGGCGGGCCGGCGGCTGGCGGCTACGCGCCGCTCGCTGGTGCTGGCGAACCCCGGGTGGGCCGCTGTGGGCTGGCGGTCCGGCTGGCCAGGACGGCTCTTTTTTTCCTTCTTTATTCTTTTTCTGATTAGCTGTTTACTGAAATCTGTAGTGTTATTTGAATCTGTCTAAAAATATATACAATTTTCTGAATTTTGGCCATAACTTTTGATTTAGGGCTCCAAATTAAGCGAGACAAAAACCTATGGGTTCATAATCGAGTAACCTATGTAACTAAGCATCTAGGATGAATATATGACATCATCCAAGCAGATCCTAGACAAAAACCCTAGTAGTCACCTATAAGGGAAGAAAAGGCACTTGTGTGGAGCTTTGGAAAAAGGCCTTTAAAACTGAAATTTTGCAAATATGATCATGATGCAATGACAAGTATGATATGCAGTACCAATTATAATAATTGGGATGTAACAATTAACTTGTTATTACTTAGGTTTAGACTACAATTATTGCTATCCACTGCATAGGATCTAGTTCAATGAGTTCTTTGACAATGAACATTGTCGTTTCCCAATGTAGCTGTCATTCTCAAAGGAAGATGTAGTTGATAGATTCATAAAGAAAACTGAGGACTCTGCTATACGTGGACTCAATCTAGATTCGCAACTGAAATGCTAGAATTTATTACTCTTTTTGATAATATGTAATAATTTTAACAAGTTTGCAATTGATATTATATGTAGGTAAATTGCATAGGCCATGTAAGCATTTAGTTGATGCTATCCCTACATAGCGGTACCATAACTAGACCATCCAGATCGAAAAGGGAACAATATTGAGCTTGTTACCGGCCCGTTCTATGTTGGGCTGACAATGAATAGTACAAGAATGTACCTTTCTGAGGCATGTGCCTTAAAAAGGATAAAACAATAGCAGACTCGAATAGTAAAAAGCCGGAACAATAATGGGGCACAATCCAAAAAGGTCGGAATAGTAATGGGCCACAATTCAAAAAGGTCGTGAAAGGACACCATGGATGGGCTCGTATGAACAGTAAAATGCCTAAACATTAACATAACAGAATCATGCAGGCTGTAACAGTAAAAGGCAAGAAATCGTAATAGTTCCGAACAATAAAAGACCAGAATCACAATATGCCAAAACAGTAACAGGACAAATTCTTAAGAGTCCTAAACAGTGAAATGCCAGATTTCTTGAAGGTCATACAGTAACGGGCCTCCGAACAAAGGGGTAATGGGCGGCACTCGATGAGCTTTATGAATAGTGATGGTACTTCTACAACTCTAAATAGTACTGGACCAACTGGGCGCAGACTGTTAATGGGCTACACACTTATGTAGGCCGAAACAGTAACGGTCCAGAAAGTTAACAGGGCGCGTTTGGGCTGCAAAGTGGTGGGACACATTAAACTGCTTGGGCCTCTAGCAGGCCGAAATAACAACATGTCGTATTCTTATTGGGCTTCTCTCGTGGGCTGGCTCACTTAATATTTAGCAGGTCTTGTCTGGGTCTGACTTCTACCACGGTTTTTGTGAGGATTAATGGCAGTTTGCATGACGTCAGCAGTCAACGGGCTGGTGAAACACATCTACCACGGTACAAATTTCCGTCGTTGAAGGGTGTGATCCTGCATGGTCACGAAAAAAATCTGTGGTAGAATATTTGGTGATGGGGCTCTTACCACGGGTACACACCTTTCCTAAAAAAATTACCCACGTAAAACGGGCCTTCAACCACGAAAATTGTATGTTATAAAAGATAACTTTTCTCGTAGTGATATGAGGTGGCTAGACTTCCCGTACAAGGCTTGGACAACAATTCTACAAGTTTACAAGGTGGAATCCTAGTCTAATTCTAGCTTAAACTAGGTAAGTGTTAATCTTGCTTCGTACTAAATCTGGACCCAAATGTCCGTGCTGACTCCTGGTGGATCCATCTTGATCCTTCCGTGCTGAAGTCAAACTTGCCTTCGTCTTCACGCTTGAACCAGCTATATTATGGTCTTTAGGCATACGTCAGCTGTCTTTTAGCTTTTTGGGAGTCCTTCCTATCCAATGTGGATTTTCCCTTATTTTCGTGTGTGAATCTGTCAAACTCGAGTCTGGATAAAAATCGTCCAAACTATTTCCAGGCGAACAGACTCATGCCTTGGTGATGCTACCGGATTTTGCTTTAGTAGGACATCCATATTTCACCTTGGTTCCAATGTGGCAGATTTTCGGCCTTTGATCTAAGGCGGTAGATTTCAGCCTTTAAGCCAAGGCTACTAGATTTTGGTCTTTGATCCAAGACTATTTCAACTCACCCACCAATAGCCTTAAAATGGGTGCTAACACTATCTAACATGATACATGGAGGAAAACCACCCGAAGTGTCTTATACTACATATGCACTAGCGCGAAAACCCGGAAGTAGAGACATGCACGGCATCACACGCGAATAGGAACCAACACATGTACTCGTCGTGCAGAGCCGCAGTCGAGGAGCATTTTTGCTGCCACGTCGGTTCCCGACCGCGAGAAACTATGGAGGGAGAGCGTCTCCGCTGCCACGTCGTCTCCCGGTCGTGACAACCCATGGGGGCGAGGGTTTCCGCTAGTACGTCGGCCATCGACGGGTCCCACGAACCAGCAAGTGCGGAGCGCATGTCTCCCTCCACACGTCTCTCGTAGGGATCCAATCGCCCACAACCGCCGACGCGTGGACCAATGGTCGACGCGTGGCTCACCGTCCAGCGACTCAGGGATGGAAAGGGTGCGCAACACGCTCGTGCTAGGGTATCCTGGACCTGCCTCCCCGAGAGAGCAGGAATCTGCCGTGATATCGTTGCGTGTCCTCCTCGTGGTCCATTCTATGGTCAAAAAGAATCGGGGCGACGTCGATAGCAGAATCGTCTGAAACAATGCAATATTATTGACTCTGATACAATATGTTTGGTTTTTTCCTCACATTACATGATGGGTTAGATGAAATGAAATGAGTGTTATCCTATGTATTTTCCAAAAAGGAATTCACCAACAAGCCAAAAAAGTCAAATAAATTCATTAAATACATAAATGATACTAAAATCTTTTGTTGACTTTGTACTCAAATGTTACTCATACAAAGTTTGGTTTTTGAGTTGGAAAGGTGATAAATGATAAAATATAGTTTATATATTTTTCAAGATAGTTTGGTATAGCTAAATACATGGGATAATACATTTTCCCTTTTCTAGTTACTTTTTAAAGGGTTTAAGAAAATACTTAAATATGTGTGCAAGTAGTATTCTAAAGGAAATTGTAGATACTAGACTTCTCTCTGCACCCCCGGGGCGCGGCCGGCAGGTAGAATGCTTGACAATATGATCGCGCTGCATCTACGTGCAAGAAAAAATACGGAACTAAACCCAAACATAGAAAGTACCAAGTTCTAACCAAAATAGAGACGGCAAGCACGACAAAAAGAGAGGGCGCGGCCGGTAGGTAGAATGCTTGATGATATGATCGCGATACATCTACGTGCAAGAGAGATGATGGAACCAAAATCAGACGTAAAAACACAAAGTACTAAGCAAAGCAGAAATGGCAAGCACGTTGATAAGACCCTGCCCCCCAAACGGTGACGCTCTATGGTGAAAACGTCCGTTAAGATAATTTAGATGCACCAAATACACGAAAAGTAATATTGTGAAAGATAAACGTCTATGAGCAAGAAAGTAGTAAGTATGTCGTGTAACAAACTATTCCTACTCAAAAGTTAGACACAGAAAGTTGTTTGACAAAAAAGGAAGCACATATTCCTTTTGTCCAATACTTTATCATGTTCATGTTGATAGAAGTCATCTCAGCTTGGAGTATATAAATAGGTACATCTCACACTATTCATTGTACTCGCATAGCAAACGGAATATCCTGGTCTATCAGCCACGCCGTACCATTTTGAACCCGTGGAACGAAATACCCCACGTCATCGGCGTGTTACTCAAAAGGTGGCAAACGAAAGGGCTTAGCCCATCGTCCTATTATTCAAAACTTTTGCTTCAATGTAGAAGCATAGTCTTATACAATATGTCCTAAATATTCTAGCAGGATGTTCGTACAGTCACGTAGTATGACATGCGTCGGATACGTTTTTAAGTAAAGCGTGCTACTCCCTCCGATTCTAAATAAACGTCTCAATTTTGTCTAGATACACGTGAGAAAGACATTGCGGCGTTATTTTTGAGTTTCTTGCAGAGCTCAGATGATAATGATGATTATCCCACCCTTCTTTCCTAATCATGTACCTCTCCAGTGTCAAGGTATAGTCCTTCTAAACTTTCTATATTTAGCTTACTCATATTTTTGGGTATATCTTCCCATTCATGTACATTTTGAGTCAACATATAGTAGAGATTCGATACTTTGAGGTGTTGGATATTCTCGTGTGGGGTCTTGGGAAGACATTGAAGTATTGCTACATCCTCTTTCTATGCCCACTTAACTCTGTATGTAGGAGGGATTGTGATAATCGGAATCTGCTACTAGCTAATGCAACAACATTACCGAGGAAGAGAAACATGTAAAAAAATACTACAGCGTATTAACTACTTAGTATCTTTTATATATTAATTGTAGCTTATTGACATATTTATAACAGATTGGGTTAGATTTAGGACATTTGAATCAAACATCCACGTGGCTGAAGTGATGGAACAAAAGAATGCTACAAGTTCTGAATGTGTGATGACATACTTTTTTTTCAAGGATACACCTTAGGAGGTGTACCAGATTTATAGAAGGAAAGACCAAGACGGCTGGTACAACGTAAAGGCTACACGATATAAACACGACGCCACACGGTTTACAACACAACTCACACCAAGCGGACGACAAAACCCTCTCCATGAATTGTAACATCCCAAAACTTCAATCCAAGGTTATCAAGATCAAATCATCCAAAAATAGGGTTAACAAAAACTTTTCTAAAATTAATATGAAAGCATTCATATATGTGTGCATTTAAAATAGGAGTTATTTGAATTGTCATGATTGAGTGATCCAATGCTTGTAAAATGTTTCTTAGGTGATTTAAACATCATCTACATCTTTCCCAAACTTTTCCTAAAGAAAATCAAATCAACAAGAATTAAAAAGGAGGAATGGTCATTTTGGCAAATTTAACTCTCATGCCTACTTTCGCTATTCCTATTACTCAAAACTTAACAGAAACAATTCTTGATCTTTGCACCCCTTGCTAGTACACATAATGAGGTACCAAGGCCCACCTTTAGATTTTCTAAAAATATTCTGTTAACTATTTTAAATGACAGTTTAAAATTGAAACTAATGCATATGCATAGATCACCCCTATTTCAAAAATCATCTCTTTGAGCTCCACTTTCAAAACCCTTGCAACCAGAGACTACCTATCACTAGTGGAGATCACTCAAAAATTTTGAAACCAAAATTCAAAACTTTCTTTCATGCGGCCATTTAATCAAACACTTGGCATGCATAATCTCTACTGTAATCCTAGCTCACTGCTTACTACAAGGTTTTGCCCCCAAATGATCTTCATTTATCTCCTATGTCCCCTCTTGATCTAACCAAACCCCTAACACCCCTCTCCCTTGTCCCTAGTCCCCATGCCTCGCCGGCCAAACCTTGCCCCGCTGCAGCCGACCATTCCCTCTTCCCTCGCCATGTCTAGGAGGTAGCCAGGAGCTCACCGCCACCCCCTGTCCCTTGCCCGAGCCAAGAGCAGCAGTGGACCATCGAGCACAAACCGCGCCCAGTGCCACCGCACCATGCCAGTGCAGCCCCCAGAGCGCGCTCGGTCCCCGCTCGCACAGACCGCCCCTTGGCAGCAGCCCACGCCCGCCGCTCCGCCTCGACCTGGAGAACACCCCAGACACCCCCGCTGGCCGCCCAACGCCTCACAGCCACCGCTCGCCATGGACACCGCCGCCTCTGCCGCTCAGAGCGCCACCTCGCCCATACCGCGTGCCACCGCCCCTACGCTCGCATTCAAGTTCTAGAGCACCGCCAGGGAACCACACATTGATCGCCACCCTCAGCCATGCCTCTAACCCGCCGTAGCCATGTCGCCACCGTCGACTCCCCATCCCGCTCGGTCTCACCGTCGGGCCTATAAAAGGAGCCCTCCCCAGCCTCTCCTCTCCACACCATTCCACTCCCTTCACCTCTCTGAACCTCACCTACCTCTAGCCGGAGCAAGGCGAGCTCTGCCTCGCCGGAATTGGAGCCAGAGCAGCCGCGGCAGGAGGAGAAGGGCGCCGTTGATTGCGACCACCCCAAGCTCCACCGCAACCGTGCCTCGCCTCGCCGTTGTCTTCCACGTCATTTGCCCGCCTCGCCGACCCTGCTGGAGCCCTGGTACGCCCCCAGTAGACCCCCACCGAGCCGCTAGGGTTCGAGCTCGCCGGTGACCTGTTCGTCGTCGACGACGACCATCAGCCGTAGATCTCGCTTCTAATCCTACGGCCCACAACGCGCGTACCGTTTCGTGTGTTAAGTGCCGCTGACAAGCAGGAACCCCTGTCAGCTGAGCCCCGCGCCGCGGAGCGCCACTAGGCCGGCCCAAGTCTTTTCCCGCGCTAGCCCACTCGTTCAAATCTGGATTTTTCTTTTTAGTTAAAACTACTTTCTATCCACTATTTCAAAATTCAATTCTGTGAGTTTTATAAGTCCAAATTGCAGGAAACAAATTTTGCCTGAAAGGTATGAAGATGATCTATCCAAGCCTATTGGATTTAATTCAATTAGAGTTATAGATCTCTCCTAGTAAAAATAAGAAGACAGAAGCTTTGGCAACTTGCAACATTTTTATAAAATCAACCAAGTTAGATTTTGAGTTGATTCTAACTCTCAAAAATCACATTTCATCATATCTATCCAAATATGTAATAATATTAAGGTTTACATGCAGTGAGTTTGGACTAGTACCAAAATAATGCTATATAGGCATTTCTAGTCACTTTAAATCATTAAATAATGAACTTGAACCAAAGTAATGTTGATCCAACCTTTAAATCTCATTCCCACATGTTAGAATATGTGGTGAGGGCATATTTCCACATGATCCCATATTTTGGTGGTGAATATTAAATTTTAGTTAAGTTTTTCAATGAGTAGAAATTACTTTTCTAAAATAAAAAGGATGAAACTATTGAAATTAAACTTGTGATGCTTGTGATGATAATAGATCATCAAATGTATGTCTTAGAATGCTACTTAGCCTAGTTAAGTATTGTTTGGCGATTGTGCACTCCCTATGTATTTATAGACGATAGTATCGACCAAGTCTACGAGGAGGAGGAGTTCTACCAAGAAGAAGAAGAAGAAGAAGAAAACTTCAACCACTGCACCAACCAAGGCAAGCTAGCACTATCCAAGATTAACCTTTGGAAGTTGTACTTGCAAGCCACCATTAGCAATGTAAGTTAACACTTGCAAGTGTAGTGACGAGCAAGTTAGGATCAAACTAGATGGTTTAGCGAAGATGCCCTAAGCATGCTATGATCACACCCCTTTGACTATTAGTACCCCAAGTCTTAGTTACAAGTTTTACCTTCTTTAGGTTATACAAAGTTCTTTACTTGTTTGAAGGTAGCATAAAAAGTATAAAACTTAACCTATTTAGAACCCTTTAGATGTCATTCTATGGCATGAGATTGAACCCATCCTTTCCAACTTAGTGAACACTCTTAACTTAGTAGTTAGAATAGATCAAAAACTTGAGTCACTTTAGATGGGAACACTTGGTGAAAATGAATTATGAAAACCTTGGAATGATGAGTCATTCTGTTGAGATGTTTTGACATGTGTTGAGAGACACAAATGGTTGATGATGATGAAAATGTTGAGGCATGAGCCTTAACCCTTTTATAAAAACTGGCGGTTGGATTCGGATGCGATACCATTCCAAATTTTACCGTACAACCACATTACCTGAATTGGGTAAGGCTTAGCTAGAAATTTATATGCATTAGTATTAGTTCCCTCACGGGAGACGTCTGAGCTGAGGCTACCTCTCAATGTTGTCCACCTATGCAGTGCCCAAGATGACTGATGGTCATGGTTGGGAGGCCATGCTCATAGGGGAGGTGCTTATACTAGGGTGTGTAAAGGGAAGGTTATGTTTGATTATCTGCATACTAAGTATGATGATTCAGGGTTATCCCTGACAGATGTATCGAATCTTGTGGTGAAAGTGTACCACCTCTGCAGAGTGTCAAACTATTCGAATAGCCGCGTCCGCGGTTATGGACAGTTGGAATGGCCATACTGTTTTGTTGTTAGATGTTTTCTAAACAACTTGATATGAATGATGAATCTTGACTTGACCACAACAGGTTTGGGTTTATAACAATAGCTTCCCAACTTAAGTGATTGTAGAACTTTACTTTATCTTTCTTGGTTTCTGAACTCAGCTTAGGTTTCAAACTTAACTTTATAGTTAAACTTAGCTCTAGCACTTTAACTTAGAAGTATACTACTTGTTAGTGGTAGTTTGCGAGTACTTAAAGAGTACTCATGGCTTTTGTCCCTGGCTATTATCATGGCCAGACTATGAAGGAGATTATCAAGATGATGGTCAGCAGGACGGCTATGATAATTAGGACTATCTGCCTTCGTCAGCATTGCCTGTGCCCCTGAAGATGGACCCCACCACTACGCTATCTTTTATTTCCGCTGCTTGTTGTATTAAGACTGGATCATGAGATCCTTATTTATGTAAGACCTTATGTATGGTTTGTAATGGATGATGTACTATGATATCCAATCCGTTATGTCTCGCAAAAATGGTAATTCTGGGATTGCGGGGTATGGCATGACGGGCATCTGAGACTAAAAATCCGGGTGTTGACATGAATCATCTGCAACCAAGAATGGTAAGGCGGCGATACATGAGCTTCTAGGCCGCGTCACCACCGAAGAAGGGAACTACACTAGATCGATCCAACTCTAGGAAGGCATAAGCCAACGCACCGCCCGCCCATAGCGCCTAAGAGTCGACGAGAGAACGGCAGGGCCAAACCCGACCGGAGAAGGCATTGATAAGGAAGCACCATCAACGATGTACATAACACCCTGGAAACCCATGCTCTCGTCGGCAGCCAAGATCGGACTCCACCTAGCGCACTAGAAACCCATGTGTGATGACATGATGATGCAAATGAACACACGAGTGTTAGTGTGATTTTTCAATGCAGCTTCTTAAATTTCTAAAAGAATAGTTAGTTGCATGTAAATATGGCTGAATGACACTAATATTGTTTTACTGGTGGCGTTTAGGCACATCTCTTAAAACAGGCATGTGTCCCGCTTTATAAATACATGGCACGAGTGCACATGTTACTGGTGGCATTCCAGATGAACGCAGTAGTGTGGTATTGGTGGTGTGTGGCTTGAACATTAATAATCCTTTTTTTCTAACGCCACTATCCCCTTTTTCAAAAACCACCGATGAGCTATTGCCTGGATAAGGCCATAAAGATGAGGTGTGCTTGGGCGTCACCCACCCCCCCTCCTCCTCCCTCCCCCTAAACTTAAGTTTGTATGGGCCGATTTTATTTTAACCGGTTGAAACCTATATCCAGACTATGTATACCTCCATATAAGTGTACTCGGTCGAGCTGGGAATACTCCACGTTCTAATCGGCCGAACCCACCTCCCGTTATCGCGATCTACGTCTTTGCAAGTCATATTTTGAAATTTTGTTGATTTTGCTATATAACTCCCGATTCTGCCTCCTGCAGGCACTTGAGTATGCATGTATGATGAGTATACGTCTAAGAAGACAATACGGGCATCGGGTGCGTTCATACGGTCTTTGAAACGAATCAGTATCGAGTTTTTGTTGTCCAAGTCTAAAAAGTAGGGGGGCACCGAAGAAAAAGTGCATAAAGATGGCCTTTTTGCTTAATTCTGAAACCAATTTGAGATGGTTTTTGGCAAAATGACCATTGTAAGGGATCTCTCTAATGCGGTCATGCACCTTGCAGAAAGGTCTAACCACTACAACCACGGATGCATGAAGATACTCTAAAGTTTGAAGTCAATGGACATGTTATTATCCGTGGAGGATTGTACCTACGCTTTTACAATGCGTACTCGCTCTGTTTTAAATATAAGATGTTTAGCTTTGTGAAAGAAATATACCTAGACTAGTATGTAGATTCATATAGATTTAGAGTAAACCTATGTATTAAAAAAAGTTTAGATACACTCCTTTCATAAAACTAATATATTTTATATTTTAAAACAGAGGGAGAACTATATAGACACCCTTGAGAGCATACCTAGCGTATAGTACGCATGATACCCATTGGAGGTGTGATTCTTTGCCACAAAACTAACTTGGAAAGATATCAATCTGATGTGCATCCGAAAAGCCGAACCTGCCCGCAACCATTGTGTGCGACGATCAACCAAACTGTCTCTCATGGTCTTTTAGCCATAGTCACGAAAAAGTATATATATGTACTCCTTTCTGTTAGAGTATTAGGTATATATACTATTGTTATGGTAGTTTAGATAGAGTCAGGATATATTTACGTACATTCTTAACTTGACTCGTACTCCAAGATAATCCTCTGTACGTCTATATATACTCGCTCATTAGGTTCAATAATATATCCATCATATTTCGCTAAAATCATACTTTTTCATGGTATCAGAGCAGCAAGATCCTTGACCTAGCCGCCGCACACGCTTCCGCGCCACGCCGCTCCCGGGGAGGTCGATCTCCATGATCTCCGCTGGGGGGCACGCAACCCATACGTAGGGGTTTGTCCATCGATCCGTGATCGGCTATCCTGTAAGTCTTTTTTTCTGATCTCTTAATCGGTTTTTTTTGCTTTACCGATATTAAATCGGATTTAGTCGCCCACCGCCGTCGTCATCGTCGCGCCTCTACTCTGACCATGTGCATCGAGGATCTACATCGCGTCCGTGCGCCTGCCCCATCCGCTGTTGCGCCTGCCTCGGTAGGCTGCCGCGCACCACGGATGGCTGCTACGCCTTCCTCGGAAGGCTACCGCGGTCGCCTCCCTCGGATCCTCTTCGTCGTTGATACGTTGCAAACATATCTATAATTTTTGATGTTTCATGCTTGGTGACGAGGGTTTAACTCATCAATGCCCATTGTTATGGACTTGGGTTTTGGAGAAGGAGGGAGCGCTGGAGACATCTATCAGCTAGCAAACAAGCACACAGGGGACTCGAAGATTTACCTAGGTTCAGGCCTCGTAGAGTTTCCTACTCCTGCTTGTCTGCTCGTGGAATTATCAAAGAAATCAAAGATTACAATGGTGCATAGATGCAATCTGGCGAGGGTTGTGGAAACTAGGGTTGCGTGTGTCCTCCTCGTTGCCCTGTCCTAGCCTTTATATAGATAGGCTAGGTCTCAGGTGACAGATCGAGTCGGTTACAAGTTAGAGTTTTCCTCTTTGAACTTTCTATCTTTAACTTCTTCTTGTTCTTCAAGGAATCGAGAGTCCGTAGGCTACTCGAATTCTTCATTTGGGCCTTGGCGACACCGTGGGCCTCTACGTATTCAGGCCGTATATACCAAGCTCGAGTACCTGTAGGGTATACCCATGTCACTTGGTTTTATCTATTTTCTTATGTTTTTTCCACACTTTGGAGTATATTTCATATGATTTCTTAGACTAACCTATTAACAAGATGCCACAGTGCCAGTTGCCTGTTTTCTGCTGTTTTTGGTTCCAGGAAAGTCAGAAAATGAATATTCTCGAAATTCGGCCGGACAAAAGCCAAAGTTGTTATTTTCCTGGAAGACTCACGGAGCCAGAAGGAGAGACGGAGAGGGGCTACAGGGTGGCCACACCACCCCTAGGCGCGAGTCCACCTTGGCCGCGCCAGGGCATGGTGTGGGCCCCCTGGCTGGCCATCGACCTTGCCTCTTTCGCCTATATATCTCCCCCGATGCAAAAACCCTAAATCATCAATCCTCCAGCCACGAAAAGTTCCGCAGCGCCGCCGGCACCGAAGGCGAGATTCGGGGGACAGAAAGTCCCTGTTCCGGCACCCTGCTGGGACGGGGAAGTGCCCCCGGAGCCATCTCCATTGATCTCCACCACCATCTCCATCACCATTGCTGATTCCCATGATGAGGAGGGAGTAGTTCTCTCTCGAGGCTAAGGGTTCTACCGGTAGCTATGTGTTCATCTCTCTCTATGCATGATCATATTGTGATCATGAGCTTTGTAATCAAGTAGATCTACCTTGCTACTCAAGTGTTTTAATAGATCTTTGCTCTCCCCATGTGTGTGAAGTTGATAGTGTCCACACCATGGTGGCACTTAGGCTAGAGATTACAAATACTTGTTATGAGTTATATTTGGAGTTGGATGTCTTTATGAAATTGTGGTGTTTGTTGGACCCATCTAGTACTCAAGGTGACATTGTGGGGTTATCTAGATGGGAAAGATGAACTTTGAGGTGTGCTATTATAGTCCTACCATCGATTAGAGTGTCCAACCGAAGATTAGTTCAGCGTAGTATCATAAAGAAGAATATATTTATATGAGAGTGTTCACTAGGGAAAGTATGATCCCTAGGCCTTGTTTCTAAGCATTGAAACACCGTTTGCAATTAGATCTGTTACATGTTTTCTTGCTTCCATCTTTACTTCATTTTTACTTTAGTATTTTCCACGCCATCAAGCTATTTTCTATCACCGTTACCACTTATAATTATCTATACCACCTGTATTTCACTATCTCTTCGCCGAACTAGTGCATCTATACACCTGACAAGTGTATTAGGTGTGTTGGGGACACAAGAGACTTCTTGTATCTTGATTGTAGGGTTGCTTGAGATGGGATACCTTTGACCACTTCCTCCCTGAGTTCGATAAACCTTGGGTGATCCACTTAAGGGAAACTTGCTGTTGTTCTACAAACCTCTGCACTTGGAGGCTCAACAACTGTCTACAAGAATAGAAGTGCGTATACATCAAGCTATTTTCTGGCGCCGTTTCCGGGGACTGAAGAATAAGAAGCTCCCACGTCAATCACGCGCCAGCAAGTATTTTCTGGCGCCGTTGCCGGGGAGGTAAGTTAAAAGGTACTCACATCCTCTATGTGAGTGCTCGAAGTTATTTCCTTTAGATTCTGCAATTTTGTCTTTTTGTTTCTTGTTTTTATTTTCACTAGTTAGGCTTAATGGAAAACAAAAATAAAATTAGAGAGCTTTATAGTATTTATCTTGAGTTAGGACATGAAGTGTTTGAAGAGAAAATTAAAAAACCTATGGAACTTTATTTGCATGCTAATAGCAATGTTATTAGTATGAATTCTTGGGACACTATTATTGCTAATGCTATGGAAAAGTCTAAGCTTAGGGAAGCTAGTTTTTATGAAAATGATTTTTTTAGTTCCCTAGCTTTAGAAGATATCTATTCTATTGCTTATGATGATACCAAACCTCCAATATATGATGATTACAATGATGAATATGATATTTTCAGTCCACCTACTATTGAGGAGAAAATTAATTATGATTACAATATGCCTCCTATATTTGATGATTATGGTGATGAGAATAATAATGATAGCTATTTTGTTGAATTTGCTCCCACTATGATTAATAAGAATGACTATTCTTATAGGGAGAGTATTAATTCTTTTATGCATGTGGCTCATGGTCAGAATGTTTCTTGTGATAGTTATATTGTTACTTTTATTCATGATGCTACTGAAAGTTATTATGAGAGAGGGAAACATGGTTTTATGTGTCTCAACAATATTAAGTTTCCCCTCTTTATGTTGAAAATTTTGAAGTTGCACTTGTTTTGTTTTCCTATGCTTGTTGCTTTGTGCTTTCATGACTTCTTTCTTTACAAGATTCCTATGCATAGGAAGTGGGTTAGATTTAAATGTGTTTTGAATTTGCTTCTTGTTGCTCTCTTTTACTTCAATTCATATTTCCTATGTGAGCATCTTCTCAAACTATCATGCCTAACTTAAAGGCGTTAAAGAAAAGTACTTATTGGGAGATAACCCAAAAGTTTTAGATGGGTATTTGAAGTTATTACCTCTATAATAACCTCTCCTTATCCTTTTTATTTGCTTTTTGTGTCAAGAGTAACCTCTAATGAGAGAGAAGTAATGATTGAGAAAGTTGTTGTCCCGAAACAGATTTCTGTGCTTCACCATAAACATTCGTGTAAAATCTCTGTACTTCTTTTTGAGGCGTAATTTTTTTTGCTTCTGCCCCAGGTTGTTATCTAACTTTCGTTAGTTCAACACTTTTTGATTTGAGCAACACTAAGTCTTCGAAAAAATTGGTTTTTACCTGCTGGTCTATTTTGACAGATTTCTGCCATTATTTGCATTTGCTTCTTGTTGATTCCTTTTTGAGTTCTCTTTGGGGAATTGAGCTTTTTGAGGGAAGTGCTATAGTAGCTTGTGTTTTATTGGTGTTGAAACTGAACCCAAAGACTTATTATCTTGAGTGCACTAATGTTGCTAATAAAGATTGTGTGAAGTTTTGTATGAAGGAAAATTTCAGGTATATGGAAGGAATGAGTAATGAGATGAAGGATGGACTAAAGCTCAAGCTTGGGGATGCCACGCGTGTCACCCCAAGAAATATCCAAGAAGTACAAGCATCAAAGCTTGGGGTGCCCAAGGCATCCCCAACTTCATCAATAAAAATTCCAGGTTTCTTCCAAACACTTTATTTTTATTGTTTCATACATAGTTGTGTTGTTCTTGGAGCGTCTTATTTTTCGTTTTCGTTTTGGTTTTTCGTTTGCTTGGTTTTCTTAGTTTGCTGAATAAATTGGTTGGACCCCCTATTTCATACATTGGTTTTCAAATAGTTTGGTTTGGATTGGAAAAGAGTAGGAGAGTTTATGCTTAAGTGGTAAAGAGATCTTGTTTTTGACTGTGGTCTATGCTTTGTCATGCCATGCTCGATATGGTTTTGGCTTTATGCTTAGTATTCTTTGATGTATCATGACTTGTTATAAACAATTGAGATTGCTTAATGTGCCATGGAAGGATCATTCGTTGTTTTAGCATATTAAAGCATAATATGATGGTATTCTCCTTTGATGCTTTATTTGGGTTGACTTGGCACATGCTCACACCATGTTATGACTATCCCAAGTCACCATAGCCTTTATGATCTTTAGTTTTCAATTTGTAGTATCACTTTATGCTTTGATCAATGATGTTTTGTCGCTCTGCATGATTATGGCCATTATTGCTCTCTTAGTTGGTCGCTCCCAGTCTTTTGCTAGCCTCCATAACCAAGTATGAGTTCCACTCATGCATCCAACTCCTAAAACCAAGTTATTCCAAAGAGTCCACCATACCTAGCTATTAGCATTTGCTATTCCAAGTATATTCATGTTTTTATCTACCTTCTGAATTAAACTTGTTATGAGAAAACTAGTGATTAAAGCTCTCACGAACTTGATGGCACACTTTACATTTCTTGCCCTTAATAAAATTGAACCATTGTGTCGTCTATGTTGTATATGCTTGCACTTATATGTTGGGGATTACCAGAACCATGCTGTCATGGGGAACGCTTTCAACATTGCACTTGTACTTTGTACCTAGTTGATATCATGCTCTTTTGTCTATGGATATCGTCGGTGTGAAATGAAAGGGGATCTTGTAAGTCCATGGAGTAATGTATATGTGTTAGAGAAACGCCTGGGCCACTGGTCTAATCCATGCCATCATGGTGGAAACCTGCAACATAACCATAATGAGCTGCCTATGAAGCATTCTTCTTATAAAAAAAAGCGTCAGATATTGAGAAAAAAAGAGAAAAGAAAAAAAGAGACTATGAAAAGAGGAAAGAGAGAAAAAAGCACCATATTCCCATGGTAAATAAGAAGATTGCTGAGATGCTTATTGTCTGCTTGTCTTGTCATTTTGATATGGGGATTCTTCTGTATCATTGGGCAAGGGGTACCCCGTTGACGGTTCTCTATGATACACATGTACTTACGATGACAAGAACTTACCAGTGACTAAACTTGAGTAGCATGAGGAGCGGCCCTCGTAATCAAGGGACATGAGATTTCCAACTTATACTTCGTCAAGCATATACACCATAGTTTGTTCACTTTAACCTTAATCACTTTAAGATTCTTATGATAGGGGCAATGAGAGCTGAAAGCTAATAAGTACCATAATTTTTGGAAGCTCTTTATGAGACTTGAATCCCTTCTTCCTTCTATGAAGGCCTTTCTTCCACTTATATATTGAGTCTCCACCTTCTATCTTTATGCACTTACTTTGAGAGCATAGTGGTCATTTTTAGTTCTATGTGCATTGACCCAAGACTTGTTGATTGATGCATAACTTGATATTGCTTGTTTTAAACTATTTGTATCTAGTCACTCTTGTAAACTTTGAAGGTGTCCTATGCATTTATATTTGCTACTCTATGAGGAACAAGCTGAATGCTACTATGCTATGTTTTATTTATGTGAAACAAACAAACGTCTTGCAAAGCATTGTTATTCATGAATCTTTTGTTTGTGCCTTTTCATGTTGCAACATAGTTTTTTTGTCTTATTGCTAGAACTGTATCTTTCATGTTATGATTGAAATACTATGATCCCAACTATCAATGTTTTACAAATACTTTGATCAAGTTTATGATGGTGCATGTCACCTCAAAAATTATTCTTTCTTTTTATCACTTACCTATTCGAGGACGAGCAGGAGTTAAGCTTGGGGATGTTGATACGTTGTAAACGTATCTATAATTTTTGATGTTCCATGCTTGGTTTTATCTACTTTCTTATGTTTCGTCCACACTTTGGAGTACTTTTCATATGATTTCTTGGACTAACCTATTAACAAGATGCCACAGTGCCAGTTGCTTGTTTTCTGCTGTTTTTGGTTTCAGAAAAGTCAGAAAATGAATATTCTCGGAATTGGACCGGACAAAATCCAAAGTTGTTCTTTTCCGGAAGACTCACGGAGCCAGAAGGAGAGACGGAGAGGGGCTATAGGGTGGCCACACCACCCCTAGGCGCAGGTCCCCCTTGGCCGCGTCAGGGCATGGTGTGGGCCCCCTGGCCGGCCACCAACCTTGCCTCTTTCGCCTATATATCTCCCCTGATGCAAAAACCCTAAATCATCAAGCCTCTAGCCACGAAAAGTTCGGCAGCGCCGCCGCCACCAAAGAGGAGATTCGGGGGACAGAAAGTCTCTGTTTCGGCACCCTGCCAGGACGGGGAAGTGCCCCCGGATCCATCTCCATCGATCTCCACCATCATCTCCATCACCATTACTTATTCCCATGATGAGGACGGAGTAGTTCTCTCTCGAGGCTAAAGGTTCTACCGGTAGCTATGTGTTCATCTCTCTCTATGCATGATCATATTGTGATCATGAGCTATGTAATCAAGTAGATCTACCTTGCTACTCAAGTGCTTTAATAGATCTCTGCTCTCCCAATGTGTGTGAAGTTGGCAGTGTGCACACCATGGTGGCACTTAGACTAGAGATTACAAATACTTGTTATGAGTTATATTTGAAGTTGGATGTCTTTATGAAATTGTGGTGTTTGTTGGACCCATCTAGTACTCAAGGTGACAGTGTGGGGTTATCTAGATGGAAAAGATGAACTTTTAGGTGTGCTGTTATAGCCCTACCATCGATTAGAGTGTCCAACCGGAGAGTAGTTCAGCGTAGTATCATAAAGAAGAATATATTTATATGAGAGTGTTCACTAGTGAAAGTATGATCCCTAGGCCTTGTTTCTAAGCATTGAAAAACCGTTTGCAATTAGATATGTTACATGTTTGCTTGCTTCCATCCTTATTTCAGTTTCCACGCCATCAAGCTATTTTCTATCACCGTTACCACTTATAATTATCTATACCACTTGTATTTCACTATCTCTTCGCCGAACTAGTGAACCTATACACCTGACAAGTGTATTGGGTGTGTTGGGGACACAAGAGACTTCTTGTATCTTGATTGCAGGGTTGCTTGAGAGGGATACCGTTGACCACTTCCTCCCTGAGTTTGATAAACCTTGGGTGATCCACTTAAGGGAAACTTGCTGCTGTTCTACAAACCTCTGCACTTGGAGGCCCAACAACTGTCTATAAGAATAGAAGTGCATAGACATCAGTCGTCATCATCCGAGACTTCACCGACAACGCCGCCATCGACTCCGATCTACGCGTCGTCCACGCCATTGGCGCATACGTTGCACTGTCGGTCTGATCAACCGATCCCACGCCTGTCTACGCCAGGCACGTCCCCGAGCACGCGCCTACCACCGATCGAGCTACGGGCTGCCGTTGTGTCGCCCCATCGGGCCACAGCGCTGCCGCCTTTGGTCCACGCTACCGGCTTCCAACACGCCTTCATTGGCGTGTACGTAGCTGGTGGTCTCCCAGCCGCTGCACCGACTTGCGCCCTTCAGCTATGCCGCCCCCTCGGGTCGTAGCGTGGCTGCACGCAGTCTACTTCGCCATCCTCGTGCATAGACGGTCTTGGCTTTCACCGCGCCATCTCCTACAGCGTGGATCGCCGCCCTCTGCACATGGTCTTTGTCACATCGTCGGGTCTTCCTCGCCTACTTCGAGCACCGCGGCCGCGCTTCACAAGGTAACCTGCGGGGCACCCTCTCGCCATCGCAGGTCCCGCCGACTACCCCATCGCCACTCTAGGCATCCAGCATGTCTAACTCAGGTCGCCGCTGGTTTTGCCGCCTTCTACGTCTTCGTCCACTACAACTTCACCGTCAGCGTCATCACCTCATCCCCGACTACACCACCTGCTAGTCTTTCTGACATGGCGGCAAGTTCATGATGGCCCCTTCCCCTGCACGCCTGGTACTGGCAACACCGGGAGTGCCTTCGTCTCCGACGCGTTCCCGAGTCTGGCAAACTCGGATCGGCGCCTCGTCTTCATCGGCTTCGACAATGTGTTCTTCGGCATCGACCCTCTACGACTGCCTCGACCGCGTCACCGACAAGTTCTTCTTTGCATACTCAGTTCTGGCAAAACCGGGGTGCGTGTTCATCCCCGACGTGCGCCTAGTTCTGGCTAAACTATGGCCGCACCTCGTTCTCCATGGCTCGGACTGCATTGGCTTTGGCATCGACACCCTCGACGACTGCCTCGACGCGTCTCCGTCATCCTCCTCGTGCACTATGCGCATGCGGCTTCACGTGTGGCTACCTCGACACCGGCATCCCCGATCACGACATCAACCACGGTGACCCATCGCACGGTTACCTCGACCATGGCACCGCCTCACGCTCTCGGCTCCCTTGACATCGACACAAGGGCTACCATCTCGCTTGAGCATCATCAGCTTCCTCTACAGTCCAAGCTACCGCGCTGCGACACCGTCCACAACGTTCCCGCTCGGACTGCGGGGAGATGTCAGCCTACTGGATGCTAGTTCGGTTTATCTCCAGTCTGACCGTCCACGATGTTCCAGTTGTTCACGACGCTACCTCTACGACTGCGAGGGATTGTTAGAGCATTAGGTATATACGGTTGTTATGATAGTTTAGATAGAGGCATGATCTGTTTACGTACAGTCCTAACATGACTCGTACTCCAAGATAATTCTATGTACGCCTATATATACTCGTCCATGAGGCTCAATAATATGTCGATCATATTCCGCCAAACTCATACTTTTACACTTTCATCCAGAAATAATTGACTTAGGTTTGTTTAGATTCAAATGTATCTAAACATGTTTTAGTGTGTACATACATTCGAAGTTAAACAAATTCAAGTTAGTTATTTTTGGACAGAGGAAGTATAACCAGTTGATATGCTTGTGTGATGTGGTTTCCCACCACTTTTCCTCGTCGATCTGCGGTTCGACGTACATGGCATAATATCTTCCTATCTTCTTCTTTTTCTGCGAAGAATCTTCCTAGCTTGTTTATAATCAACTTATGATTAGCTAATTAGGCTCTTGTTTTGCTAGTGACGTACGAGTGCAGCAGGCTATAGAATGATTGCTTCGGCACATGCAATATTCTTCTCTCTTCTTATCAGGGGCGGAACTGTCCCCCGGGCAGCCCGGGCTACAGCCCCGGTCGTGGCCGTCCTAGCATAGGTAAATCCCGAATAATTTTCACCGAAATTCATGGATCTAGATAACTTAGCCCGTGTCCTTGGCCAGAACGACCAGGGCTAGTCTCACGAGCCCACCAAAGGCAAGAGCGATCCGTCAGCGCACGTTCGCATCACCCCCGCGTGGACTGGCTTGCCTGTTCGTATTCTTTTGCTAAAAAGAATTGTTTGTTTCGGTCGCCGCCTCTAGCCCTCTCTATCGGTTTGATCATGCTGCCACTGCCGGCCGCTGCCGCCTCGACGGCCTAAGGATCGCGCTTGCCTGAACCCTGCAAATACATCGCCGGCGCGCCGTAGTCGCCTCGATGCACCGTCCCACCGGTGCTTGCCTATCTTTAACTCCTCGTTGCCACATCGCCTTTAATTGGCCAGCTTCTTGCCCTCTCTGCCTCTGCTCATATGTAATTATTTGTTTTCCAATGCAGAACCTGAATTCCAATGAATGGAACCGTCAATTTCAGTTTTTCAGTCATTGAACTACTGCAACTAGGTTTAGCTAATTGTGGATTTACTGTTTTTACTTAATCTGATTACACAGAACACAGAAGTCAGAAGATGAAGGGGACAAAAAGATCAAAAACTTATTCATGGAAACGGGTGTCATCTTATTTTCCATCGGTCTCACAATTCACTAATTTGAATAAATCTCCTGAGGCTTGGAACGAAAATCAGTGCAAATGGAAGTGGGATAATTGTTTGACTTAGGCTGTAAGAAGCATTGAAGATGATAAGATGTGGAGTGTTTCCAAAGTATGATTTCAGGCAAGAACAAATACCCCACGTTTAGGTAGCGGTAAGTTATTTTCTTACCAATACAACTTATGTATTATCTGTTTATCCATACTACCCTCGTTCTGGTACTGCTCCTGTGATTTATGAGGAACGCTAGGATCAAGAAAAGCTTCGCTATTTAGGTACTAAATATGTATATTGGTTATGCCGTTATGCAACCACATTTTTTGTGCTTTTCCATATTGTCACTTGATTAAACATCGGATTTCTTTCAGTCAAAACATCATATATATGTATTTTTTTCGTGCTTTGGCTAATATATTATGTTATTGAGAGGGTATTAGAAGGTTTTTTTTCATAATTTCTGGACGTTAGAAAATTAGCCCCGGTCTTTACTAAATCCTGGGTCCGTCACTGTTTCTTATTTAGGATAAATCGACGTTTCATGTGGCCACATTTGTCCTCACACATAGTCACAGACTCACAGTACTGGCTGCTGAACTGTGAAATTGTTTTACTCGGCACTACTACTATATACACATACAGCACATATATGCACCTGCAGCTGACACACGGATCACGGATGGCATTGATCAGCTGCTAGCCTCCTCCTGCTGCCTGCAGGTAGAGTCAATTGTGCATCGATCGAGATGCTTAATTGGCAGCATGCAGTGGCACTGGCACTGTCCCTTTCTGGACAACTGTCAATTGGCCTGGTCGGATCTCTTGTTCTTGTGCTTGCGAAGAGGATATTGGCCACTGTTTGTTAATCGGAGCAGGGCACCCAACGCAAAAGATTCCTCTCCTGCGTTTGCTATTATCTGACGTGCCACCTGCTAACCCTACGTGGCTACACCCGACTGAAAGCTAGCAACAGTGCGAAGTGTGCACTGTGAAGCACCTGTCTCGATGACTCTTAAAACTGAAATGGGTCGTAGCAATGAAAAACACATGATCAAAAAACTGTAGAAGCTAAGGGCTGGGTCTGCATTAAGTTCAGAAGAGGCTAAATATCTTCGGAATGTTGTGGCATGTGTTAGAATTGTATTCTAACCCAACCTGTCGTCGTGTATCATATCACGTATACGTGTTGTATATATGTATGGGGTTTTAGACCTACGCACAAAACTCTAAATCTTCTTTTCTAACTTGGTATCAGAGTCCGCAACTGCCGCGAGTCCCGTCCGCCGCCGCTGTTAGATCCATCTGCCACCGTCGCTGAGAGACCTCCCCTCCACTACCGCAATGACGTCGCATGTAACATCCCAAAATTTTAATCAAGGTTATCAAAGTTTAAATCACCCAACTTAGGGTTAACAAAAACTTTTTATTATTAAAATAATTATGAATGCACGTGTGTTTGCATAGTGTAGAATTGTTTGAAAATGCCATGTTTGATTGTTCAAAATGATATGAAATGGTTCAAAGGTGAATGCCATATCATCTAGACCATTTACAAACAAAGTCCAAAGAAAAAGAAATCAAATAAGATTAAATAATGCAAATAGTCATTTTGACCATTTTAATCTACTAGGCCACTTTAGGTGTTCCTAGAAGTCAATTCCCAATAGAAACAATTCTAGATCTTTTCACTCCTTGCTAGAAAAAGTAAAGATGTACCAAGACCTACTTTACAAACTTACAAAAACATCTAGCAAAGCAATTTAAATGTCATTTGAAAATTGAATATAATGCATATGTAAAGATCCTCATTTTTGAAAAAACGTCAAAGGAACTCCCCTTGCCAAACCCAAGAAACCAGAGACTCTCAAGCATGAGTGCAGATCACACACCAAAAATCTTTCCAAAATTCGAATTTAAATTTCTTGCGGCCATTTGATCGAACACCTGGCACACAAAATTAATCTGACCTAACAATTATTGTTTTAGAGCAGTGATCAAGTGCCACTAAGGCCTCAATCCACTCCCCTGGTCTCCCCCAGTTCCAACCATGCTATAAAAGAGCTCCCCCTTAGCAGCTTGCAGGAGTGCCGAGCCACCCGAGCACCATGCCCGCTGGTCGAGCATGGACCGCTCCCAGCAGACCGCCCCGCTCTCTCCCGCCATGCCTAGGAGGATCGCCGCACCCTACCGCCCCTCTATGTCCCTTCCCCGAGCGCTGCCAAGCCCTGGACCACCGCAGAACAACCACGCCCAGTGCGTCTGCGCCATGTCGAGCACGCGCCAGAGCGCCGCGCCTCGAGAACCGCCCAGACATGCCTGTTCGCCGGCGCTTGACTCGCAGCCACTGTGCGCCGGGTCGAATGCCGCCTCTGCCGCGGAGAGCATCGCCCGCTCCAAACCAAATGCCACCGCCCTAGCCGCGCCTTTACGCCATAGATGACCGCCAGCAGATCACGCACCGTCCCCTACCTTCAGCCGCGCCGCTAGCTGCCCGTACCGTCGCCACCGACGAGCCACGCTCACGCCGCTCGGTCCCTTCGTCGAACTATAAATAGAGGCCACCCCCAGCTTCATTCCTCACACCATCTCACTCCCCTCTCCCCACTAATCCTTCCACCCCATCCCCGGAGCAAGGCGAGCCGCAGTTCGCCGGAATTTCGCCGGATCTTGCCTATAGAGGAGAAGAGGCGCCGTCGATTGGAGCTGTCTCAGGAGCCACCGTGACCACGCCTAGAACCACCATCGTCTACCAGCTCGATCGCCCCCGTCGCCACGTCTAGCTGGAGCCCAGGTGAGCCCCCCGTAGACCCCCACCATGTCGCGTTAGGGTTTTCTCTCGCCGGAGCTGTTCACCAGAGACGATGAACCATGGCCGTAGATCTCGTTCTAATTGTAGCGCTGAGACTGCCCTATACCGCTTCGCGTTAGATGTGCTGCTGACATGTGGGACCACCCTGTCAGTAGCCCGCTGCACCACGGAGCGTCACTGGGCTGGTCCGTTAGCTTTCCTGCGCTAGCCCACAGATTCAAATAAATATTTTTCCATTTAGGTTTAAACTAGATTCTGTCCTCTTATCCAAAAATCAACACAGAGAGATTCACTTAACCAAATGACATGATTCAAATTTTGTTAGAAAGATAATTAAAATATATATCCAAGCCCGTTGGATTTAAATCATTTGGAATTAGAGATCACATATAGCAAAAATAACAAGACAGAGACTTTTCTACATTCAAACATTTTTCAAAAATCAACCATAATAGCTTTTGAGTTGATTCCGACTCTCAAAAATCACATTTGGCAATAACTATCTGAATATGTAAAAATATCTTGGATTGCATGCAGTGACATTGGACTAGTACCAAAATAATGTTATTAGGGCATTTCTAGTCACTTTAAATCTATTAAATAATAAACTTAAACTTTATAAAATGGGACCAACCCTTTAAATCACATTCTCATGTATTAGAATATGTGGTGATGACATGTGTCCACGTGATCCCATATTTAATTAGAGAATATTAAATCTTAATTATTTTCAATGAGTAGAAATTACTTTTCTCAAATAAAATAAATGAAACTATTGCTTTAATGCATGTGATGATTGTGATGATGCTAGATCATCAAGTATGTGCCTTAGTGTGCTAAATATACTAGTTAAGTATTGTTTGGTGATTGTGTATCCCGTATTTATTTATAGACGATAGTACCGACTAAGTCTACAAGGAGGAGGAGTTCTACCCCAAAGAAGACGAGGAGAATTTCAATCACTGCACCAACCAAGGCAAGCCATCATTACTAAGGAAGCTATTGTTAGCAAGCTAGAATTATACAAGATGACCTAAGCAAGATGCATTAGGCATGCTTGGTTATACATTTTGATTTATACCCATCCCAAGTTTTACTTGCAAGCTTCACTTTCTTACTTTACCAAAGTTCTTTACTTTAATATAGATAGCATAAAGAGTATAAAACTTGGCCTATCTAGTTATACTTAGATGTCATTCTATGGCATGAGATTGAAGATTAGCACCCCTCTTTAGTGAACACTCTTAACCTTAGTGGCTAGTGCTAAGCATAAAACTTGATCACTATAGATGGGAACACTTAGTGAAAATGATTATGAAAACCTTGGAATGATGAGTCATTCTATTGACATGTTTTGACATGTGTTGAGAAACACAAATGGTTTATGATGACGAAAATGTTGAGGCATGAGCCTTAGCCCTTTTACAAAAACTGATGGTTGGGTTCAGATGCGATACCATTCCAATTTTACCGTACAACCACATTACCTGAATTGGGTAAGGCTTAGCCGGAAGTTTATATGCATTAGTATGGGTTCCCTCGCGAAAGAGGTTTGAGCTGAGGCTACCTCTTGATGATGTCCACCTATGCAATGCCTAGGATGGCAGATGGCCATGGCTGGGAGGCCAAGCTCGTAGGGGAGGTGCTTATACTAGAGTGTGTAATTGAAAAGCTATGATTGATTATCCGCATACTAAGGATGATGATTCAGGGTTATCCCTAACGGATGTATCGAATTTTGTGGTGAAAGTGTACCACCTCTACAGAGTGTCCAACTATTTGAATAGCCGCGTCCGCGGTCATGGACAGTTGGAGTGGCCATATTGTTCCATCGTCAGATGTTTTCAAAATGAATTGTGACTTTGACTTGACCACAATAGGGTTGTGACTATGAAATTTAAGTTTCCCACTTAGGTGATTTAGAACATTATTTTAGCTTTCTTTGTTTGTGAACTTAGCTTAGGTTTCAAATTAGTTCTTGCAAATAAACTTAGAGCTTAGCATCCCTACTATCACTACCTTACTTGTTAGTGATAGTTTGCGAGTACTTAAAAAGTACTCATGGCTTTGTCCCTGGCTATTCCCGTGGCTAGACTATGAGGAGGACTACGCTGAAGATGGATAGGAGGACGGCTCAGACAACTAGGATCATCTCCCATCGTCAGCATTGCCTATGACACTGAGGATGGAGCCCACCGCTACGCTTATTATTATGGTGCTTGTTTGTATTAAGACTGGATCATGAGATCCTTTATTCGTGTAAGACCTTATTATGGTTTGTAACGGATGATGTATTGTGATATCCAATCTTTTATGTCTCACAAAAATGGTAATCATGGGATTACGATGTATGGCATAACAGGCATCTAGGATTAAAAATCCGGGTGTTGACAAGTTGGTATCAAAGCCATCCTGACCATAGGAGACCCTAGTTAGAATGGACATCCGAACAAAAAACTTAGTTTCAAAACAAAAGAAGTGAGTATTTATGAAAACCTATTCCCACTCTTATCCTTGATTCTTTCAAAAAAAATCATGTTCCTCAAAAATTCTTGCAATTATACATAAAATTTGACACACTTGATCACATCACTAACTTACTCATCCTAAATTTTTGTAGATGGAAGTTCAGTATTGGAAGTTCTACCAGTTGGGCAACGGAGGCCAACTGATCTTTGAGAGGGATCTAGATGCACTGTCAGAATACCTTGAGCGCCCGCATCCGGAATTCTTCGAGGCTTAACTCAATGATCACCTAGGAGGAGATCTACAATGGCTGATAGTGGCTTATCTTCGAGGCAAGATGGAAGCACCCCTTTCTGAGAAGATTCAATTCACCGTGGGAGAGAATAACTGGCTAGATGTATTAGCCAGGGCCATGCATGAAGCTCTCGCCCGTCTTTGCGGACAGAACATCAACTTGATCCAGGGAACTCACTTTGCTCACTATGCAAGGCGTGATTCTATGGGGATGCCACTGGAGATGCCAAGTCACCCAGAGATGAAGCACCAAGTGGAGAACCTTGACTTCCTACTATATGATAGGCAAAAGGAATTGGACAATGCTCGAGCCTACGCCAACCACAACCTTGCCATTACCGCCCAAAAGGCCCAGACCTTCACCCTGCTCGTCAAGGATCGCCAATCACTTTGTCGTCTACGCGAGAAGAAGGATTGCACCATCGCTCGTGTTCGCAAGAAGGTAGCCGACCTCGAGAAGACCATCTAGGAGCAAGAAGCCCAGCTTGCTGATACATTGCAAATGTATCTATAATTTTTGATGTTCCATGCTTGGTTTTATCCACTTTCTTGTGTTTTGTTCCTACTTTGGAGTGCTTTTCATATGATTTCTTGGACTAACCTATTAACAAGAGCCACAGTGCCAGCTGCCTGTTTTCTGCTATTTTTGGTTCCAGGAAAGTCAGAAAATGAATATTCTCGGAATTGGACGGGACAAAAGCCAAAGTGCCTATTTTTCCGGAAGTCATCAGATGCCAGAGTACGAGACAGAGAGGGGCCAGGGCGCCACCACACCACCTGGCCACGCGGCCTAGCCTGGCCCGCGCCAGGGTGTGGTGAGGCCAGCTCTGGCACCCCCTCGGCCTCCCCTTCCGACTATAAGATGCCCTCAGGACATAAACCCTAAGGGCCCAATCAAAAATCCACGAATGAGTCTGTAGCCGCCGTCATGTCCATCCCTAGATCGGGAGGGATCTGAAGCTCTTCCCCGCACCCTGCCGGAGAGGGGAATTCACCCTGGAGGCCTTCTTCATCACCATGCAAGCCTCCGGTGTGATGCGTGAGTAGTTCATCCTTGGACTACGGATCCATGTAGTAGGTAGATGGCTGGTTCTCCTCCTTTGTGCTTTCATGTCTAGATCTTGTGAGCTCCGTTCATGATCAAGATCATCTATTTGTAATTCTGCATGTTGTGTTTGCGGGGATCCGATGGATATTGATATGCTATTTCAGATTGATTATTGATTCTATCATTTCTTTGTTATTTGTGATCTTGCATGCTTTCCGTTGTTAGTAGCTATCTTGGCCAAGTAGATGCTAGCAACTCCAAGAGTTAGTATTTATGCTCGATAGTGGGTTCATGCCTCTATTAATCTGGGGAAGTGACAGAAATCTCTAAGGTACTAGATGTGTTGTTGCTACTAGGGAGAAAACAACAACCCTTTGTTCATAGAACAATCGTATTGTTTACTTTACACGTAGTTCGTAAAGCAATAATCTGTTGCTTGCAACTTAATACTGGAGGGGGTTCGGATGATAACCTGAAGGTGGATTATTAGTCATAGATGCAGTTGGATGGCGGTCTATGTATAATGTTGTAATGCACAATCAAGTCTCAAAGGAGTCAAGATGATTAGTATATGCATGTATTGCTTTCTCGATGTTTGGCAATTGCCCCGCTGTAATTTGTTCACCCAGCATGTTATCTATCTTAAGGAGAGCCACCTCTAGTGAACTATGGATCCCGGTCCTTGTCCTTTACATACAATCTATAAATTGTTTACTGTTTTGTGTTTACTTTCTGCAAACTATTACTTCTTTCCATTCGATACGTTTAATCCTTTGTTTTCCACAAAAAACGGTGAGATTGACAACCTCATCGCAAGTTTGAAAATGCCATGTTTGATTGTTCTAAATGATATGAAATGGTTCAAAGGTGAATGCCACATCATCTAGACCATTTACAAACAAAGTCCAAAGAACAAGAAATCAAATAAGATTAAATAATGCAAATGGTCATTTTGGCCATTTTAATCCACTAGGCCACTTTAGGTGTTCCTAGAAGTCAATTCCCAATAGAAACAATTCTAGATCTTTTCAGCCCTTGCTAGACCAAGTAAAGATGTACCAAGGCCTACTTTACAAACTTACAAAAACATCTAGCAAAGCAATTTAAATGACATTTGAAAACTGAATATAATGCATATGTGAAGATCCACATTTTTGAAAAAACCATCAAATGAACTCCCCTTGCCAAACCCAAGCAACCAGAGACTCTCAAGCATGAGTGCATATCACACACCAAAAATCTTTCGAAAATTCGAATTTAAATTTCTTGTGGCCATTTGATCGAACACCTGGCAGACAAAATTAATCTAGCCTCACAATTACTATTTTAGAGCAGTGATCAAGTGCCACTAAGGCCTCAATCCACGCCCCTGGTCTCCCCAGTTCCAACCATGCCATAAAATAGCTCATCCTTAGCCGCTTGTAGTAGTGCCGAGCCACCCGAGCGCCATGCCCGACGGTCGAGCATGGACCACTCCCAGCAGACCGCCCCGCTCTCTCCCGCCATGCCTAGGAGGATCGCCGCACCCTACCGCCCCTCTTTGTCCTTTCCCCGAGCGCTGCCAAGCCCTGGACCACCGCAGAACAACCGCGCCCAGTGCGTCTACGCCATGCCGAGCATGTGCCAGAGCGTCGCGCCCGACCAGCGTGCACACACCGCGCCTCGACCGCAGCTCGCGCGCTCTGCTTCGCCACGACCCCAGGAACCGCCCAAATATGCCCGTTCACCGCCGCTTGACCCGCAGCGACCGTGCGCCGCGTCGAACGCCGCTTCTGCCGCACAGAGCATCGCCCGCTCCAGACCAAATGCCACTGCCCCTAGCCGCGCCTTTATGCCATAGAGGACCGCCAGCATACCGTGCACCGTCCCTACCTCCAGCCACGCCGCTAGCTGCTTGTACCGTCGCCACCGACGAGCCACGCCCATGCCGCTCTGTCCCTTCGTTGAACTATAAATAGAGGCCACCCCCAGCCTCATTCCTCACACCATCTCACTCCCCTCTCCCCACTGATACTTCCACCCCATCCCCAGAGCAAGGCGAGTTGCAGTTCGCCGGAATTTCACCGGAGCTTGCCACTCCAGAGGAGAAAAGGCGTCGTCGATTGGAGCTGGCCCAGGAGCCGTCGCCACCATGCCTAGAACTGTCGTCGTCTACCAGCTCGTTTGCCCCCATCGTCACGTCTATCTGGAGCCCAGGTGAGCCCCCGTAGACCCCCACCGTGCCGCGTTAGGGTTTTCTCTCGCCGGAGCTGTTCACCGGAGACAATGAACTACGGCCGTAGATCTCGTTCTAATCGTAGCACTGAGACTGCCCTGTACCGCTTCACGTTAGATGTGATGCTGACATGCGGGACCACCCTGTCAGTAGCCCGCTACGCCGCGGAGCGCCAGTGGGTCGGCCCATTAGCTTTCCCGCGCTAGTCCACAGATTCAAATAAATGTTTTTCCATTTAGGTTTAAACTAGATTTTGTCCACTTATTCAAAAATCAACTCAGAGATTCACTTAACCAAATGACATGATTCAAATTTTGTTAGAAAGATAATTAAAATATCTATCCAAGACCGTTGGATTTAAATCATTTGGAGTTAGAGATCACATATAGCAAAAATAACAAGATAGAGACTTTTCTACATTCAAACATTTTTCAAAAATCAGCCATAATAGGTTTTGAGTTGATTCCAACTCTCAAAAATCACATTTGGCAATAACTATCTGAATATGTAAAAATATATTGGATTGCATGTAGTGACATTGGACTAGTACCAAAATAATGCTATTAGGGCATTTCTAGTCACTTTAAATTTATTAAATAATAAACTTAAACTTTATAAAATGGGACCAACCCTTTAAATCACATTCTCATGTATTAGAATATGTGGTGATGACATGTGTCCACATGATCCCATATTTTAATTGGAGAATATTAAATCTAAATTATTTTCAATGAGTAGAAATTACTTTTCTCAAATAAAATAAATGAAACTATTGCTTTAATGCATGTGATGATTGTGATGATGCTAGATCATCAAGTATGTGCCTTAGTGTACTAAATAGACTAGTTAAGTACTGTTTTGTGATTGTGTATCCCGTATTTATTTATAGACGATAGTACTGACCAAGTCTACGAGGAGGAGTTCTACCCCGAAGAAGACAAGGAGAATTTCAATCACTGCACCAACCAAGGCAAGCCATCATTACTAAGCAGGCTATTGTTAGCAAGCTAGAATTATACAAGATGACCTAAGCAAGATGCATTAGGCATGCTTGGTTATACATTTTGATTTATACCCATCCCAAGTTTATTTGCAAGCTTTACTTTCTTACTTTACCAAAGTTCTTTACTTTAGTATAGATAGCATAAAGAGTATAAAACTTGGCCTACTAGTTATACTTAGATGTCATTCTATGGCATGAGATTGAAGATTAGCACCCCTCTTTAGTGAACACTCTTAACCTTAGTGGCTAGTGCTAAGCACAAAACTTGATCACTTTAGATGGGAACACTTGGTGAATATGATTATGAAAACCTTGGAATGATGAGTCATTCTATTGAGATGTTTTGACATGTGTTGAGAAACACAAATGGTTTATGATGATGAAAATGTTGAGGCATGAGCCTTAGCCCTTTTACAAAAACTGATGGTTGGGTTCGGATGCGATATCATTCCAATTTTACCGTACAACCACAATACCTGAATTCGGTAAGGCTTAGCCGGAAGTTTATATGCATTAGTATGGGTTCCCTCGCGGAAGAGGTTTGAGATGAGGCTACCTCTTGACGATGTCCACCTATGTAGTGCCTAGGATGGCAGATGGTCATGGCTGGGAGGTCAAGCTCGTAGGGGAGGTGCTTATACTAGAGTGTGTAATTGAAAAGCTATGATTGATTATCCGCATACTAAGTATGATGATTCAGGGTTATCCCTGACGGATGTATCGAATTTTGTGGTGAAAGTGTACCACCTCTGTAGAGTGTCAAACTATTTGAATAGCCGCGTCCGTGGTCATGGACAGTTGGAGTGGCCATACTGTTCCGTCGTTAGATGTTTTCAAAATGACTTGTGAAATGAATTGTGACTTTGACTTGACCACAACATGGTTGTGACTATGAAATTGAAGTTTCCCACTTAGGTGATTTACAACATTATTTTAGCTTTCTTTGTTTGTGAACTCAGCTTAGGTTTCAAATTAGTTCTTGCAAATAAACTTAGAGCTTAGCATCCCTACTAGCACTACCTTACTTGTTAGTGATAGTTTGCGAGTACTTAAAAAGTACACATGGCTTTGTCCCTAGCTATTCCCGTGGCCAGACTATGAGGAGGAGTACCCTGAAGATGGAACGCAGGACGGCTATGACAACTAGGATCATCTCCCATCATCAGCATTGCCTGTGACACTAAGGATGGAGCCCACCGCTACGCTTATTATTCCGCTGCTTGTTTGTATTAAGACTGGATCATGAGATCCTTTATTCGTGTAAGACCTTATTATGGTTTGTAATGGATGATGTACTCTGATATCCAATCTGTTATGTCTCGCAAAAATGGTAATCATGGGATTGTGACGTATGGCATAACAGGCATCTGGGATTAAATATCCGGGTGTTGACATCGCCTGCCCTTCAGCTCTCCACGGCCGTCGGGGCCATTGCTTCCTCCTCAACAACTATCGTCTCCACCGGGATCGTCCACATGATCTCGGTTCGCTTGGAGGCAGGCAACTTCAACCCCTGGAAGGGCACCTTCTCCCCAACCTCTCCGGTGCTGGTGTCCATCTTCACCTTGACGAAACCGCCGCGACACCTGAGAAGACCGTTATTAAGGGAGAGGGCGACAAGGCCATTACTATGGCCAACCCGGAGTACTCTCGTTGCTGGTCTGTGGACCAGCGGGTCGTTGGACTCCTCCTCGGCTCCATGGAGCTCGTTATCACCAATCGGCTCATCGTTGCAAAACCACTTCTGCGGAGTGGAATGGTGTTCATACCCTGTACGACGCTCAGAGTTGAGCCAATATCCACCACATTCATTGTCAGTTGACGTCTACGCGCAAGGAGGATCTCTCCGACACCGCTTACATGCATAAGATGAAGTCCTTCGAGACGCCATGGTCGCTGCCGGATCTCCCATATCCGACGATTAACTCATCGACTATATCATCATCGGGCTCGGCTCTGCGTACAACTCCATTGCCGCTTTTCTCACCGTCGATAACCATTCGATCTCCTACTCCAACTTCTAATCGAATATCCTCCCCTTTGAGGCTCTCCAAGCACAGCAGGCGCATGCCGAGGGGTGGTCATCCTTGGTAAATGCGGCAACGCATCCTAACCCCACCTATCAAGGTGGCGGATCCTCCTACCTCTCCTACGGCAATGATGTCCAGAAAGGGCAGGCCCGCAATGGCGGAAATGGCAGCTACTGCCGCAACGATGGTGGTCAACAGGATGATGGCATCTACGGTCGCAACGGCGATGGCTATGGACGCAATGATGGAGGCTGCTCTAGTAGTGGAAACGACGGCTACGGTCGCAATGATGGAGGCCACAATGGCGGCTGGAACTACGGCCACAATGACGATGGTCGCAACAATAATGACAGCAATGGCAACGGGAACAGCAGACAGCACCGCTGGAGACCATGTTGCTAGCTTTGCGGTAACTGGGGGCATGAAGCCAAAGATTGCCGCAAACACTATGACCCCAACTACCAGCCTCCACAACAGTGTGTTGGCAATGCTGCTACGACAACCCACAACAACAACCCCTGGATCATGGATTCGGGCACGACGGATCACCTCACAAGTGAGCTAGCACGTCTTCAGACTTATGAGCGCTACGGTGGAAAGGATTAGGTGCAAGTGGCAAATGATGCAGATTTGTCAATTTCGTATATTAGCCATTCACTTTGAGCTGGTTCATATCTTCATCTCAAAAATATTCTTCATGTGCCCGATGCTCATCTAAGTCTCCTTTCCATTTACCGTCTTGTTTGTGACAATGACATGTTCGTTGAATTTCACCGTCACATTTTCTGTGTAAAGGACAAAACCATGAGGAAGGTTCTTATTCTCGGTAGGAGTCAAGGTGGTCTCTATCCCATCTCTTTCGTCAAAGCTTCGTATTCGTCTCGTCATGCATCGGTCGGTGCCACTTCCTAGTAGTGGGATCAACGCCTTGGTCATCCATCCAATAATGTAGTTAAAAATATTGTTAGAACCAATGAGCTTTCGTATGCTCCTTCAGACAATAATTCTTTAGTATGTGATTCTTGTCAACTTGCTAAAAGTCATGAGTTACCTTGCACATTGTCCTCTTGTGTTTCTACTGTACCTCTTGAATTGATTAACTCCGATGTTTGGAGGTCGGCTAGTGTTTCCTCTGGGGGTACAAGTATTATGTTAGCTTTGTGGATGAATATTCGTGTTTTTGCTGGATATATCTTCTAAAACACAAGTATGACGTTGAGTAAGTATTTTATGCATTCTAGGCTCATGGTTAACGTCTTTTGAACACCAAGATCAAGACAATTCAGTCTGATTGGGGTGGGGAATATCATCGACTTCATCACTATTTTGAGCACACGGGCATAGATCATCATGTCTCGTGCCCCCACACCTCTCAACAAAATGGGATTGCTGAGCACAAACACCGTTACTTGGTCGAGACAGTTCTTGCCCTTCTTGCACACTCACAGCTCCCTCTATGTTATTAGGATGAAGGTTTTCTTACTGTATATTTTCTCATCAACCGCATACCCACTCATGTCATCAACAAGGAAACATCTCTTTATAGGCTCATCCATATTAACCCAAATACTCCTTTCTTCATATTTTTTGGGTGTGCCTGTTGGCCTTGTCTTCATAAATATAACTCCCACAAATTAGAATTCCATTCTAAGATGTGTGTTTTTCTAGGATATAGCCCTATGTATAAGGGGTATAAGTGCTTGGATAGATCCATGGGGAGAATTTACATCTCACGTGACGTTGTGTTTGATGAGTCTGTGTTTCTGTTTGCCACTCTCTACTTCTCTGTTGATGTGTCCACCCTTGAACAAGCTATTCATGTTCTATCTGATGAACCAGTTCCTAGTGAACCTGTACGAAGTTATGACCTATCCTATTTGTCTACTTATCCACATGTGCAAGGTGATTGTGTTAATGTGCAGATATCGGTGCTCTCTTCTGATTGCTCCCTAGATCCCGCGATCGATGTACATGGATGTGATCGATGTGCATGAGATGCCACGGCTGCCTGTTGTTGCCCCGGTTCCGCCTGCACCGGTCCATGGATCGGCTTCGTATGCTTCACCTGCTGAACTATGATGCCCCCGACTGGCCCACCTGTCGAGCCTCAGCATACGATGATCACTCGTCATTGTAATCATACCCGTCACAAGAAGGTATACACCGACAACATGGTCTGTTATGATGCGCGTCGCCGTGCATTGTTTGCTGCTCCAACATCATATCGAGATGCGCTTCTCGGGACGACTTGGAATGCAGCCATGTCGAATGAGTTTGCTGCTTTGTAGCAGTGTAACACCCCGTCCACTCCTGGGCCTAGGGGTGTCACTCCTGGCAGCTTAATAGGATATCTAGACTGGCCCCACAGACCAACACTAGTCTTTTCTGCGCACTTTGTCCTCACTCATGCGCACCCGGTTACCCACTTCCCGGTCGGTCACCCATCCTAGAATTGCTCTAGGCCAAGCACGCTTAACCTTAGAGTTATTTTCGAATGAGCTTCCGAAAAAGAAGTTCCACTTGTTGATATGGGTATCCTATCAATCCTATTAAGCCATGAGTCTGGATCTCACATACACCCACCCTTTAGAAGATCGATGCCCTCATCGATAAAGCACACCCCAGGAACGTTCCCTCTTGGCACGCGTATGTGCGTCCAGTGCCAGCACATGTGCCATGCCGTGTCCACTCCGGGCCACACGTGCCATGCTCCACATGTCCTGCCACTAACCCGCACACACTTGTTTAACCGCGAGGTCAGCTCTGATACCAATTGTAACTACCTCGGTGAATTACGCTCTTAGTTATATGCCTGGATGAACGAAAGTGGTTAAAATAGTACGGTGGGGCCTAGGGCCACTCATGGTAGACCTTTCGGCCGTCCTAACCACTTTCAGAACATCGGGACAAGAACGAGCGGCGTAATAGGCAGGCGAAGGGATCAACTACATACACAAATGAGTATGTATGCAAGCCACATACAACAGTCCTCGGAGCCATTCCATCTAAAAGAAATAGAAATATTGCAACGCCATACAGCAAGATTCAAATATCCTAGATAGAGATAATAATTTAGGATAGCTCCTCATACAACAAACATCAGAGTATCAGGCGGAAGCGGAAAACAAGATCCGAGTACGGATAAGAAGCAAATCGGCATAAGATGCCACATAAATAAACACATCCCGCCCACAGATCTCACGGATCCCTGTTCCCGGAATCTCTACACCGAGTGATCGTTGCCAACATCATCTGTCTCCTCCACCCAGTATCCATCTTGCAAATACACCTGTTCATCTGAATCAAACAATTTATCGTGTGAGACCCTAGGGGTACTCAGCAAGTCTTTATTCCACTAAAGGGGACACAACCCGGGGTGACGCAATTGCAGCAAAAGATGATATCTAACAATTCTATAGATACTCGCTAACCATCGGCCTAACCAAAGATAGACGGATGTTCGTGAATTAAGAACAACAGTTATAACAGTATAATTAATAGATCCATCCTCCTCCTCGCTTACCAACGAGGAAGCGGACGAACAACCCCCCCATCATCCGTTGGCAGTTTTATTAACCATTCCATGAGTATTGCACTATTTACTAGTCAAGTATTTAGTCAAATTAAAAGCGGTACTTTAGTTATACTTGTCTATGATCGAGAAACTGTGCTCCAAGTCGTCCATAACCGCGGACACGGCTTTCAGAAAGATTTACCCTACAGGGGTGCACGAATATCAACACACACTTGATCAACCTCAGAAAAACCAAATCAAAACCCAACGAGGCATTCACGACAAAGCGATCACAGGATTCAGAAATATTTCAGGGGGCCACCCCATTAAGCTACCCGCAACGAAATTGGCCGGCTCCGAGACGGACCCACGGTTTGTGTGGACGGCGGTAAACGACTGGGAACCCGAAAATGTGACTGGGCTTGTCGATACAGCAAAAACGTGTCACCATCCAAAACAGTACAGGTGCTCCTCGCACAATCTTAAATAAAGCAGTAACATGGCATAAGTACAGGATAGTAATAAAGCCCCAAACTAATTGTGGCCCCAAGAAATAAGAATGAATCAAGCTCTGGCTCAGGGGGGTCCATAAGGCCTCCCGGATGTGGATAGTGCGAATAAACAAGGAACATGAATCAAGTACCCGGGGTCCTACGGGACACAAGTGAGCATGAAAAACCAAATAGCAGATATTACTCACCGGTGCCTCTTTCATTAGTTGTCCCATTACTACTCAGGTTATGTTGTTTAGGTACCTCATTATTCATCAGACACACACATACCCTACTCATGCTTTTCTACGACTCGCATGGCTCAAACAACTCCTGTAGTAATGGCTCATGGGATGGAGGAACAAGCTTCGGTGGGGTTTAAAATAAAGGCTATGCAGTACTTGGGATTCAATTTAATGCAATCACGACTCAATGATGCAAGAATAAGATAGAGGCAATAGGTACTATATGTATGCAAGCATGTGGTAGTACTTGCCTGGCAGCTCAGTTGAAGCGAGAGATGGATCTGGGTAGTACTCCTGTGATTCCTGGTAATTCTCCTGCTGGGCATCTATTCGAAGAAGAACCAAACAAACAAGGGCCAACATAAATAAAGTGCACAAGCATATGAAGTAAAATGCGACAAGCAAACAAGCATGCCATGATGAATGATGCACAATTTACATGGCATTAAAGTAGCATGGCATGGTGAGGTGTGGGGTACAAGAATAAAGCGTTTTATTATTTGTTTAGCCAAGTTTTATTGCCATAACAGTTCAGATTTTCAATAATGACATGATGCATGCTTCAATCCAGAACTAGGAATGCAATGATGGAATGGGCTCGTCGCGCTGATCGATTTAGACATATTATTTGCTCAATTTGGAGTTATAGAATTAAAGTTATTAATTTATTAAGAAAAGGGCATTTTATTGTAATTTTAATCATATAGAAATTTTAAAGTGTTCAAACAATATTTTGAATGGCATATTTGAATTCCTCACATTTTTCTGATTCAAAAACATATATCATTTGTATTATTTGGATTTGTATTCTAAAAGTTATTTAAAATCTGATTTGAATTTGAATTTAACAATTTCTGAAAAGTTTATTTAAAAACAGAAAAACAGAAAACGTTTTACACTCAGACAGACCTAGCCACAGACGCTGACGGGTGGGCCAGCGGCTGACTGGGCCACACAGCACGCAGAGGACTTTTTCCACCGCGGCTCTGCATAGCCAATGCGGCGGACAGGTGGGACCATTGGCTACGGGTCCACGGCTAGCGACTGAACCCACAACGGCTGACAGGTGGGGCTGAGCTGGAGCGCGGGTTAAGGTCACTAAAACCCGGGGTGCCTTTCTGTAAAAAGCTCACAGAGGCTGGCTGGTGGGGTCGCGAGGGGGCGCGGGTTGAGCAGATAAAAAGCTAGGGGGTTTTTAGCAAAGCGCGCGGCGGCACTGTTTCTCTTCTTCGCGATCTGACGACTGACGATGAAAAATGCCGCGCGGCTCGGAACGGGGACTCGAACCGAGGATCTGGCCGTGCGCGCGGAGGGCGTAGTCGCTGCGGTGGCTTGGGTTTGGTATCAGGTGAGGGCTAGACGACCAGATGAGGCTCTGCGCGGCGCGGGGGTGTGTAAACACCAAGGACTGACGATGCACCGAGGGCGTTCGGTGAAACGCCTAGCGCGGCTAGGGCTCCACGATGAGGCAGAGGATGTCTGGGCGGTAGAGGGGCTCACCGTGGGGTGGCTGACGGCGGCGGATCAGCTTGGGGCGCAGCAGGGTGACGACAAGGCTGGCGGCCGGAGACCTAGGGTTTTGCTAGGACGGCGCTGGTCCTGGCGATCCTGGTGCTCCTCCTCCTTGCTGGCGCGTACAGGGGGATGCAGGGGACTCTCCTTGGTCTCCTCGACCACCTCCACGACACGCGTGCTGGCTGGAATGAGAAGGCGCCGGTGGTACTGGCGGTGACCGGCGGAAGGATCTGGCGACGGTGAAGAAGGAGAGGATAGGAAGGGCTTTGGGGGTGGATCTGGCGAGGCAGAGGAGACGTGGGGCGGAGGATAAAGCGAGGGAGAGGGAGCAGGGTTCCTGTGGGGCTCGGGGTAGATAAAGGTGGCTCCGGCCACCTTTTTCCACCTCCTCTTCACGTGCTCGAGCTGGAGCAGCCAGGGCAGGGGCAGGTTAGGGTGGGGCTGCCAGGTGGGGACGGCGTGGTGGTGCAGCCGGGGCCCGCATGGCATAGAGGAAGGGAGAGAAAAGAGAGATTGGGGCTCGGGTGAGCTAGGCTAGGGTTAGATATGGTGGCTCGGGTTAGGGTTTTGTTAGGTTGGGGAGGTTAGTTGGGGTAGGGCAGGCATGGCAGGGAGAGGGGACCTTGACATGGGGAGAGGAGAGAGGTAAGGTGAGGGTTTAGATTCGAACTAGGTTTAGAGAGAAATAGAGGAAAAACTAGGGCTAGGGTTTAATTAGGTGTTTAGGTTTTAAAACTTGTTTATAAGATCAACCCAAGAGGAAATAGTGAGGCTTTGATTTAGGCTAAGATGAGGTGAAGGAGAAACCAAGAAAAAGAGAAAGAAAAAGATTTATGGGAAAAAGGCCTCATTTGAATCATGCATGGCACCTTTCCATGTGAGGTTGATAAGGTGGAGATGGGAGAGGTGAGGTTTTGATGCTCAAAACAAAGTTCTAGGATCAAGATGAGGAGGGTGGAGTAAGAGAGAAAAAGTAATCTCACAAAATAAAAAGGTTCACTCCAAAATCCAAGAAATTCAAAGGAGAAAAGATGAGTGCTTTGCATGGCCCATGCAAAATAATTAATGCCATGTTTTATTCTTGTGAAAACAATAATATTATAACATGGCATGATCCCATGCATTAGCAAAAATGTGGAATAAGGCCAAGCAAAATAAAAAGAGATTAGATCCACACTAACCCACATGAGCTAGATTAAATGGCAAAAGGAAAATAAAAGCTCATGTGTAATTAGGATGGTGGGATTATAAGGTGGTGACAAAGAAAGGTGGTGGAGTGGAATAAAAGATATGCGCCCAACTCAACTTGGGCATCAATCATTTATCAAGAACCAAATACAATATATCAAGAGCCAAATACAATTAATAATGCATATGAGAGAAGAACCAAAAGAAAAGGGGTTTAATATGATGCTCAAATGCAAGGTGGCATGATGACATGAGCATGATATAATTATGATGCAACAATTATATATAGGAAGTAGCCATTATATTACTTGACCCAGTAGCATTACAATTGTTAGACAATTGGGATGCTACAACTCTCCCCCACTAAACAGGAATCTTGCCCCGAGATTCTAGGAAGAAGAAGAAGACTCAAAGAGGGTAGGATACTTGGCACGGAGCTCATCTTCACGTTTCCAAGTGGCTTCATCAACGGAATGGTGCGACCACTGCACCTTGCAGAACTTGATGGACTTGTTGCGAGTCCTTCTTTCTACGACTTCTAGAATTTTTATGGGGTGTTCTTGATAAGACAGATCTTCTTGGAGATTGATGAGTTCATGGTCCACGGTCCTGCCGGGATCCTTGAAGCACTTCTTGAGTTGAGAGATGTGGAAAACATCATGGACTTTGAGTTGTTCAGGGAGCTCAAGAGCATAAGCAACTTCTCCTCTTCTTCCACGAATTTTGAAAGGACCGATGTATCTAGGAGCCAGCTTTCCTTTGATACCAAAGCGGTGCGTGCCTCTCATGGGAGTGACACGAAGGTAAACGAGATCACCACGAACATAATCCATTTCCATGTGCTTTCTGTCATAATTGCTCTTCTGGCGACTTTGAGCAATCTTCAGATTTTCAAGAATGATGTGAACTTTCTCCTCTCCTTGAGTTACAATGTCGGGGCCAAACAATATCCTTTCACCTGCGCCCGACCAACCAATCGGAGTTCTGCATTTGCGACCATAGAGAGCCTCAAATGGTGCCATCTTTAGACTTTTCTGGAAACTGTTGTTGTAAGAGAATTCATCATAAGGAAGACATTCTTCCCACTTCATGCCGAAAGAGATAACGCAAGCACGGAGCATATCTTCTAGAATCTGATTGATCCTTTCAACTTGTCCTTGCGACTGAGGGTGGTAAGCTGTGCTGAAGTTTAATTTTGTTCCCAAAGCATTTTGGAAACTTCCCCAGAACTTGGAAGTGAAGATACTTCCACGGTCTGAACTGATCTCAAGAGGAACTCCATACAGAGAGACAATTCTGTTGATATAGAGCTCAGCCAACTGAATTGCAGAAATTGTTTCCTTGACTGGAAAGAAGTGAGATACTTTAGAAAGCCTGTCAATGACAACAAAGATTGCATTGTTGCCCTTCTGCGACCATGGAAACCCAATGATGAAGTCCATATCTACTTTCTCCCATTTCCATTCCAGAGGCTTCAATGGCTGTAGAAGACCGGAAGGTTTCTGATGGACAGCTTTAACTCTGCGACAAACATCACATTCCGAGACATACTTGGCACAATATCGTTTCAAACCAGGCCACCAATATTGTGTTTTCAAGTCCATGTACATCTTAGTGCCAGGGTGGATAGAAAGAATAGAATCATGCGCCTCCTTGAGAACTTGCTCTCTTAAACCCGGGTAGTTCGGAACAAACATCCGGTGTTCAAAGAAAAGAGTGCCTTGATTGTCGACGTGGAAAGACTCATACTTCGGAAGCTGAATGTTGGAGATGACCTTTTTAGTGTAAGGATCACCAAGTTGAATAGAGCGAACTTTTTCTTCCAAGGGAGGTGTTGCTAGAAGGTTCAGAAGTTACCCTTGATCGACAATTTCAAGGTTTAGCTTATGGAATTCCTCGCACAAGAGAGGCTGTTATTCTTCCACCATGAGATTGTTAACATAAGCTTTTCGGCTGAGAGCATCGGCCATGACATTGGCTTTGCCCGGAGTGTAGTTGATGGTCAAATCGAAATCATTGATTGTTTCAATCCACCTCCTCTGACGAAGGTTGAGATCAGGCTGTGTGAAGATATACTTCAGACTCTTGTGATCAGAGAAGATCTCACAACGGTTGCCAAGCAAGTAATGCCTCCATAATTTCAAAGCAAAGACAACTGCTGCGAGTTCGAGGTCATGTGTAGGATAGTTGATCTCATGCGTCTTCAACTGTCGAGAGGCATAAGCAACAACTTGCTTTTCTTGCATAAGGACCGCGCCCAATCCTTGCAATGAGGCATCGCAGAATATTTGGAAAGGCTTTGATGTATCTGGAGGAACTAAGACTGGTGTGGAAGTGAGCTTCTCTTTGAGTGTTTCAAAGCTTGCTTGACATGCAGGAGTCCAAAGGTATTTCTTGCCTTTCTTGAGGAGATCGGTAAGAGGCTTCGCAATCTTTGAGAAGTTTTGAACGAAGCAACGACGGTAACTAGCCAAACCAAGGAAACTCCGGACTTCTTTGACATTTATGGGTGGAAGCCAGTCCATAATTGTCTTAATAGTTTCTGGGTTGACGGCAAGGCCCTTGGTAGAGATGACGTGACCAAGGTAGGTGACTTGAGGCAGCCAAAACTCACACTTGGAGAACTTTGCATACAGGCGGTTCTCACGAAGCTTGTTTAGGACACACCGAAGGTGTTCTTCATGTTCTTCCTTTGACTTCGAATAGACTAGAATGTCATCCAGATAGACCACAACTAACTTATCAAGATACTCCATGAAAACCGAGTTCATAAGCCTTGAGAAGGTGGCAGGTGCGTTGGTGAGACCGAAAGACATGACCGTGTACTCATACAGGACATAGCGGGTAGTGAAAGCTATTTTAGGAACATCTTCCTTGCGAGTCTTGATTTGATGGTAACCACTTCTCAAATCAAGCTTAGAGAATACCATAGCTCCAGCTAGCTGATCGAAGAGATCATTAATTCGCGGAAGGGGATATTTATTTTTGATGGTTTTAGCATTGAGTGCCCGATAGTCAACACAAAGTCTATCAGTCTTGTCTCGCTTCCTCACAAAGATGGTTAGGCTACCGCAAGAAGAAGTACTGTGCTGAATGAAACCCAACTTCTCTTGTTCATCCAACTGATGTTTGAGTTCAGCCAACTCAGCAGGACCCATTTTATAAGGCCGCTTGGAGATAGGAGCGGTACCAGGTTCAAGTTCAATGACAAACTCAACCTCACGATCCGGAGGCATACCTGGCAACTCTTCAGGAAAGACATCTGGGAACTCACAGACTACAGGAACACTCTGAATACCTTCCATAGCATCATCATTCAGAGCCGCCAAAGAGTAAAGCTGAATTGCAGGAGTCAGACTTGGAGAATAGACTATATGGCCTTCAGGAATTTTCAGAGAAACCGAACGTTCAGCACAATCAATCACAGCTGTATTTGCTGTTAACCAATCCATGCCCAAGATAACATCAATATCAGAATTGCCCAGAATAATTAAGGAAGCCGGAAATGAAGAGCTACGAATCTCAATTTGATTGCCATGGCTGATATGAGCAGCCCTCATGTTTGACCCAGGAGATTGTACGACAAGACGATGTAATAAAGGAACCATAGCCAGATCTTGCTCATGCGCAAACTTGTGAGAAACAAAAGAATGTGAAGCACCAGAATCAAACAAAACTCGTGCAGGGACTGAGTAAACAGGAAGCATACCCATCACAACTCCAGGTGCATGCTCAGCTTGAGCGGCGTTGACACAGTTGGCACGAGCAACCGTAGACCCAGGCTTAGTGTTGATGTTGAGAGCCCGAGGTGGAGGTGCACAAATCATAGGAGAACTTGCCGCAGGTCTTGGAGGTGGTGGTGGAAGAGCTTTGTTGTTCATAGGACAATTCCAGTGCTGATGCCCAGTGTTTCCACAAGTATAGCAAGCACCAGGTGGACGTGGAGCAACGTAGCTAGGGACTCCGCTAGGCGCTCTAGGGTAGTTGTGGTTGTAGCCCCTGGGAGCCGCAGTGAAGGAGTTTGGTGGCCTTGCTGTGTAGCTTGACGGTCTTGGTGGAGCAGGGAGCGACGGTGGGGTGTTAGGAACCCAGACACGACGCTTAGAAGGAGCTGTCATAGCAGAAGAACTTGCTGTATCGTGGCTGTGTTTCTTTGACTCCTCAAACACTTGCGTACTTGCTTCTTCCTGTAGAGCTGTGTGTTGGAGTTCCAGAAAAGACGCCGGCCTTGCATGAGTGATTGCATATTTGATGGAAGCATTGAGGCCTTGCCGGAACCTCTTTTGCTTTTTCTTGTCATCAGAGATCTCATCGCCACCATAACGAGAAAGGTTCATGAAGTTTCTGATGTAGGTATTGACATTGTCAGTGCCCTGCTTGAGGTTGAGAAACACTTCCTTCATCCTTTCCATGACAATTTCTAACAGATATTGCTCTTTGAAAGCAGCAGTGAATTGCTCCCAAGTAGGCTGAAAACCAGAGAGATCTGCCTTGAGGTAATTTTCCCACCAGAGAGCTGCATCTCCCTTCAGAAGGTGAGTGGCACATTTGACCCATTCTTGCTCGGGAACATCCGCAGTCATCAGCAACCTTGACACTTCACGAAGCCAATCATCTGCATCAAGTGGCTGATCAGACACCTCAAATTGGCGTGGGTTGAACTTGAGAAAACTCTTGATGTCTCCTCACTTGGGAGCTGGAGGTAGCGGAACAAACTCATTCCTCCTCACGCTTTCCTCGAAGCGCTGCTGGTTCTGCTGCATAGTGCCCAAAGCATTTGCAATACTTCCCAAAGCAGCCCCAAGTTCAGGTGGTATGTCCTCCTTAGAACGGCGTGGTGGTGCCATCCTATGATTGATATAAAACACAAGTCAGTACTATAATGGAGAATGATAATAATCCAAAATAGTACCAAAATGGAATTAACCAAGATTAAAGGATGCAATTCCCTAAGATGATATTAAAATATCAACAAAGTTCAAGGCAACTAGAAGATATTAAGCATAACGCACACGACTGAACAAGGAGTGTGGTACACAAACTACAAAGAAAAAAAATTCCGCAAATTTCGGCATTAAAATACCACTATATGCGCAAAACCACTTAACGAATCAAGATTAGTAACTCTACTAGTTCAATATACAAGAGCAATGATAAAAATAGTGGTATGGTCGCGACTCCATCCCGCACTCAAATCATTACTCCGCACATGAATCGGTAAAACACATATCCCAACACCTTCTTCTTAAGATGAACCTAAAGATTGGTAACTACGAAAAAGAACACCCCAACAAGATAACGTCGGATAACAAAGAGTAAGATAGATCGCATCGGTATACAATGAATCAGAATAGATTGCGTCGGTTTACAAAGGCCTGTCGGTATGGAATGTACCAACAGTTGATAACCAAAAGGCAGATAGTGATAACATTTGGATGCAACAGATAGACAAGGAATTCACACACACACACACACAACCTATGGTACTACGGAACCCAGAACACGTGAATCCTAGTTTGAATTTTTAGAAGAGGATTGAAAACGTTACACTTCCTTACCAGAAAAGGGTGGGTGGGTGGGTAAGAAGAAAAATGGAAGCAGTCCTACTCTCACGTTTGTTTTTCCCTAGTATACATAACTACCAAAAATATTTGCTAGACTGACAACGACCATTTTGGCTGAGACCCTGAAGGGCGGGATGGCTCTTATACCACTTTGTAACACCCCGTCCACTCCTGGGCCTAGGGGGTGTCACTCCTGGCAGCTTAATAGGATATCTAGACTGGCCCCACAGACCAACACTAGTCTTTTCTGCGCACTTTGTCCTCACTCGTGCGCACCCGGTTACCCACTTCCTGGTCGGTCACCCATCCCAGAATTGCTCTAGGCCAAGCACGCTTAACCTTAGAGTTATTTTTGAATGAGCTTCCAGAAAAGAAGTTGCCACTTGTTTATATGGGTATCCTATCAATCCTATTAAGCCATGTGTCTAGATCTCACAAGCAGACTAGCACATGGACCCTGGTTCCCCGGTCACCTGGCATCAATATCATTGGCAACTAGTGGTTCTTCAAAACCAAGCACCGTCATGATGGGTCTATCGACAAGCACAAAGCATGGTTAGTAGCTAGTGGTTTTACTCAGCAACATGGGATTGACTATGGTGATACTTTCAGTCCAGTCATGAAGCCAGCCATAGTTCGCCTGGTATTATCTCTCGTGGTCTCTCACGGCTGGAGTCTTCGACAGGTTGATGTCAGTAATGCTTTATTGTATGCATCCTGGATGAGGATGTCTATATGCAACAATCGCCATGCTTTGAGGATGTGAGGTATCCTTCTCATGTTTGTAAGCTTCAGCGGTCTATTTATGGCCTGAAACAGTCTCCATGGGCGTAGTATGTGTGACTAAGTCAGCTTCTCCATCAGCTTGGGTTTGTTTCCTCCAAGGTTGATACGTCGCTCTTCATTTTCTCACGTGATAGGGTGCAGATATTCATGCTCGTATATGTGGATGATATTGTTATTGCTGGCTCTACTCAAGAGGCTATTGATCGTCTGGTTCGTTCTCTCTCTGACAATTTTCCTATTAAGGACTTAGGACGACTTGAGTACTTCCTTGGATTGGAGGCATCATACAACTCAGGGGGGTGACGTTGACTCAACGGAAGTATGCTCTTTATATTCTCCATTGAGTCAACATGGAGAATTGTAATCATGCCACCACTGCTCTTGCAGCATCTAACGCCTTGGCTAGGGATACAGGAACACTGCTCAGTGCAGATGATTCATTTAGGTATCGTAGTATTGTCAGTGGACTATAGTATTTGAATCTCACTCGTCTGGATATTTATTTTGCGGTAAACAAGGTTTGCCAGTTTCTGTCGCAGCCCACTGATGTACATTGGGAGTCGATGAAGAAAATTATGCGATATGTCAAAGGAACATTGCAGACTGGCTTGAGTATTCACAAGTCATCATCATCTATTATCAGTATTTTATGGATGAGGATTGGGTAGGATGTGTGGATGACAGACGGTCCACAAGTGGTTTTGCCGTGTTTGTTGGTCTGAATCTCATCGCTAGGAGTTCAAAGAAGCAACCCATAGTCTCGAGATCCAGTACTGAGGGAGAGTATAAGGAATTGGCTAGTGGTGTTGCTAAAGCTATATGGGTAACTCTCTACTTAAGAATCTTGGTGTGACTCGGCAGCGTACCCCTATATTGCGGTGTGATAATCTTGGGGCTACTTAACCAACAACGAATCTAGTCTTTCATGCTCGAACTAAGAACATTGAGATCGATTTTTATTTTGTGCGAGAATGAGTAGTAGCCGGTAAACTGGATGTCAGGTTCATCTCCACTCATGACCAGTTGGCTGATGTATTCACTAAAACAATCACACAGTAGATGTTAGATAGATTTAAGGACAATCTTAGCCTTGTATGTAGCGGTTTAGATTGAGGGGGAGTGTTACAATTGTATTTAGTCTAACCCCACCTGTCATGTATCACGTATACATGTTTTAACTTGTATGTGGTCACATCTATATAAGTGGAACATGTGCGGGGCTTTCGACCTACGCACAAAACCCTAAATCCTATTTTCTAACTACTTGTGCTCTAGAGGGTACTCATAAAGTACTTTCCCTTTTGTGGAAGTTCCGGTAATTGGCTGCCATGCTTCACTGGCAAAGAAAGAAAATGTTGTTGCTATAAGAGTAGATGTTCTGTTTTGGTCAATTTGCGGAAAGTGAGGAACAAAGCTTGTTCTGAAGCAATTCTACCTAGAGATCATACTTAACTATTGTAGCATTGTTTCTTTGCCATCCTATGGAAGTATGGTTCTTTCAACAACAAAAGTATTGGCGGCTCTTCAGACAGGTAAGCTGCAAAAGTTCCTGCTGGGGATGGAGGTAGAAGCTCTCTAGAGTCTGCCATGGCCCTTGAGGTGTTCAGACGCTGGTATGGTTTAGATTAGACCCTGGGAGGGATCTGAAGACTTTCCAAAGGAGCCGATAGAACCGATACATCAGGGTAACGGTTAGCAAGATCATCATTGTCTCTTCTGGTAATTGTCAAGTTATGGATTGTGGTGCTTGCATGTTTAGTCATTTTCTATTGGCAACAGAATTGACTGACAGTGCAGTGTGTACACTTCAATTTCTTGATGAAATTGGGACTCAGATGGTCATTTTAACCCAAAAACATATAAATGATTACATCTAATAGACATCAAAACACAAGGAAAACTATTACAACTCCTCACCCGATCGAGCAACATCACAGGAGGTAGGGTTGGAGAGACATACAATTGAGCTTTTTCTAAAGCATCGATGGCCTTATCCTCTTGCAATCCCCTTTTCTTTATAGACAAAATGTACAGTTTACACATTAGCCCTCCTATCTTTCTAATATACAAACAAGGGTCTCCAACACTCCCCCTCAAGATGGGGAAAATATATCAATTAGCCCCATCTTGTCACAAATTCTCATAAAAGACACAACACTAACTCCTTTGGTTAATACATCAGCTAGCTAATCTACAGATTTAACAAAGCTAACCCGAAGTGCCCCCTCATCCAGTTTCTCCTTAATGAAATGCCTATAAATTCCAATATGCTTTGTTCTATCATGATGAACTGGGTGGTTGACTATATTAATAGTAGCTTGATTATCACAGTAGAGTTGAAGAGGTGCATCATCATACAAGTGAAGTTCAGTCAACAATATCCTCATCCACATCAACTCACATAATCCTGATGCCATTGATCTAAATTCTACCTCTGTCGTGGATCAAGCAACAGCACTTTGTTTCTTTCTCCTCCAACTAACGAGGTTGCCACCGACAAATACATAGTAGCCCGATGTACACCTTCTGTCATCTAAACATCCAGTCCAATCAGCATCTATGTACCCCTCTATTCTCATGCGCCCATGATTAGAAAATAGAATCCCCTTCCCAGGACAACCTTTAAGATATCGCAATATTCTTTTTACGACATCCAAATGACCAGACTAAGGATCATGCATATATCGTCTTACAACACTAGAGGCATATGCAATACCTGGCCTCATGTGTGATAAGTAAATTAAACGACCAACTAACATCTGATATTGATACTTGTCTACGAGATCACCCGAGTCTGATAGAATACGATCATTCTGCTCAATTGGTGTTGCCACTGGTTTACATCATGTCATCCCTGTCTCATTAAGCAAGTCAAGCACATATTTTCTTTGTGAAAGGTAAATACCATGTGCCCCATATTCCACCTCAATTCCCAGGAAGTAGTGAAGACAACCCAGGTCCTTGACTTCAAATATTGTTGCCAATGTCCTTTTCAAGCGCCATATTTCCTCATCATCATCCCCTGTAATTACTATGTCATCAACATACACCACAAGTATAGCAATCTTATCATTTTGTATCTTAAAGAATAGAGTGTCATCAGCATTGCTTTGTCGATATCCCAAAGAGCAAATTTCCTTTCTAAACCTTCCAAACTAAACCCTTGGTGATTGTTTAAGTCCACAATGAGACTTATTTAGTTTGCATACTTTGCCTTCAGTTTCACTACTACTAAATCCTGGAGGAATCTCCATGTAAACCTCCTCCTACAAGTCTCCATGAAGGAAAGCATTTCTAACATCCATTTGGAATAATTTCCACTTATGGTTTAATGCTACTGAGATCACTGTTCTAATAGTGTTCATTTTTTTACCGGAGCAAATGTTTCATCATAATCTACTCCATGTGTTTGGCTATACCCCTTTGCCACCAACCGAGCCTTATATCTTTCTACTCTTCCTTATGATGTGTGCTTGACAGTAAATACCCACTTCCAGCCCACAATCTTCTTGCCTACTGGAGTTGGGGTAAGTACCCAGGTATTATTTTTATCAAGTCGTGTCATTTCTTCCAGCATTTCTTCTCTCCATCTTGGATCCTTTTTTTGCCTCCTGCCAATCATGTGGAACAGGTGTTGCAGAATCTAGAGCAGCTATAAACGATTTATAACTAGGACCCAATGATGAATATTGAACATGATAAGAAATATTGTATGGAGACAGCTTTGATGGCAATTTTCCAACTGTAGTACGAGGTTGATTTCTATGGGAAATTGGAATATCTAGGTCGTTAAATGTAGAAGGGAGTGTACCATCGCTTGTACAGGTTAATAATGGAGTCTGGGATGACACAGGTGCAGATGGAAGTGCACCATGCGTTCCAAGGAGCTCTTGGACTTCGAGATCTTGCCTCAAAGGATTATGCTCCTCTCCATGCATCTGATGTTCCCCCTCATTTTGCTTTCTATGTTTATACACTTGAAGGTTATGTTCTTCATTCGGTTTTGGCCACATTCCGTCATTTGGTATACCTTGTTGATGCTCTTGTTCTAGTTCCGGTTCTAGTTCTACCATACCCTTATCACCATCGTGCACCTCTCATGTTGGTATTCTCCCAACAATCATTTCCCTTTGCGCTTGATAATATTCTTCTTCTCCTTTATCTCCCCATGTCTCAGAGTCTACATCTAAGACATCATTAGCGAAAAAGTTAGGGAAAACATCAGACAAATCCGTTGGTTCCCCATAAAATGACTCATTTTCCGTGAAGATTACATCCATACTCACAAACATTCTTTTTATGAAGGACACCAGCATTTGTACCCTTTTTGTTTCCCTGAGTATCCAATAAATATAAACTTTAAAGCTCTAGGATCTAATTTTCCAACACTTGGTCTGTAATCTTTCACAAAGAAAACACAACCAAACACTTTTGGTGGGACGACATATGTAGTCCTACCTACCAAACACTCAATTGGAGTCTTATAACCCGGCACTCTGGATGACATTCTATTCATCAAGTATGCAGCAGTCATCACTGCCTCACTCCACATAAACTTTGGGACATTCATGGCCATCATTATACAACGTGTAATTTCTAATAGATGCCTATTTTTCCTCTCTGCCACACCATTCTGTTCAGAGGTATTCGGACATGTAGTTTGATGAACAATTCCAAAGTTTGATAAATATTCATCAAACTCCCTATTTACATATTCCGTGCCATTATCAGTACGGAAAACTTTCACACATGCATTATATTGAGTGATGATTAGTTTATGAAAATCCATGAAGCATTCAAACACATCACTCTTGTGTTTTAACACATAAACCCAGGTGGTGCTAGTGCAATAGTCAATGAATGTGACAAAGGAACGATATCCATTAAGTGATTATACCCCACTAGGGCCCCATACATCTGACTGGATAGTTTCAAGTGGTAAGTACTCCGATTATCAGAAAAAATTTAAGAGCTCCTAGTTTGTTTCCCATACTGACAAGCATCACACTAGCTTATCCTTACAAACTCTATTATAGAGCTCAGGATAAACTCTTCTTGTGGAGAGTGAGCTGAAGCAGTAGCAACTGCGGGCAACATATTATTATCCAAGTAGTATAACCCATCAAGCATGCTCCCTGTCCCAAGTCTTCTTCCAATCCCAAGTTCCTGAAATAAACACCATGTTGGAAATAATATAGCAGCACAATTTATCTCTCTTGTAATACACGAGATAGATAACAGGTTTATCAGGAAGGAGTGGACATGCAAAACAGATGAAAGAGACATATTTGGACTGCATATAATTATCCCTAAACCCTTAATAAGTTGAGATGAGCCATTAGCCAGTTTGACATGTTGTTTCTTTGGGTCAGGAACATAATCAAGAAACTCTCCAAAAGATCAGGCCATATGTCTATATGCACCCGAGTCTATTAGCCATGTTGCATCAAAAAAATGTGCTTTAGAGTATCAGAATCGTTACCACCAAAGTTAGCAGAGGATACAATTGCAGGCGGTGTAGAAGATTCGACAGATGATTTGTCACCTAGGGACAACCCCTTGAACTGACACCATCTCTCCCATTTATCAGCTGTCATATCAACCTTCATAGTACGTGATGCTTCTTCAGCTAGCTGCTACACAGGTATTGACTATGCCTCCCAATCGTAAACCCTGGCCTCTAGATCCACCACGTCCCATGACCTCTTCCGTGCCAATCTTGTCCTCTACCCCTACCTCCTCCAAAAAATTCATGACAAGCATTTTTTTGATGTCCCGGTTGATTGCATTCAAAACATTTCCTTTTAGTTGTAACTGCTTCCGGTCTTTGGTAGCCGACTCCTTCTGAAGCAAGAAAGGTTGCACGCCTATGTGAGACACCTTGTGTGGTTGACCCTGTCACCTCCAACTTCAGTCGGGTCTCCTCGCTAATTATTGCAGAGATTGCTTGTTCCAGACTAGGTAATTTTTCAAATCCATATAGTGCAGCTCTCCTATTTTCAAAATTGGAATTGAGCCCATTCAGGAAGTCTCTCACACGCCTTTTCTCTGTACATTTTCTGAACTTCTCAATGCACTTTCCACACTCTAGATCGATTGGGTAAATCCATATCACTCCACAACCTCTTTAGCTCAGACAAATATTCAACCACAGATTTTTCAGCTTGGTACAGCTCCTGCAACTCTCACTGAATTCTACAAGCAAGAATCTCATTTCCAACCCCGAAAAAGGTTCCTTTCAGAAGCCGCCAAATTTCGGATGCTTCTTTAATCCTCTCAACCTACTTGGCAATTTGAGGTGACACTAAACTCAACAACCATGCTCTTACGAGTGCATTAGTCATCTTCCACTTTTGTACCTCCTTTGAATCTTCTTCTACTGGATTTTCAACCAGGCCCAATATGAAGCCCTCTAGTTTCCTTGAGACTAGAATTGTCTTAGCATGCTCAGCCCAGCTCGCATAACTTTCAGATCCTTCCAACTTTACATGAGGCATCTACAAAGGATGAATCTCTTCTTTGATATCACCATCTGGCCTTAAGCTTCCTCCTTGTTTGTTGAGTGCATCAAACAAGGATTTGTACCTCTCATCCAATGCTTGCAGGATTGCAGCAAGGCCCCCATATGTGACAGCCAATGGCTTGTTTGATGTGTCTCTCATTATCACCAATTACTCCTTGATACATTGCAAATGTATCTATAATTTTTGATGTTCCATGCTTGGTTTTATCTACTTTCTTGTGTTTTATCCACACTTTGGAGTACTTTTCATATCATTTCTTGGACTAACCTATTAACAAGAACCACAGTGCTAGTTGCCTGTTTTCTGCTGTTTTTGGTTCCAGAAAGTCAGAAAATGAATATTCTCAGAATTGGATGGGACAAAAGCCAAAGTTACTATTTTCCCGGAAGACTCACGGAGCCAGAAGGAGAGCCGGAGAGGGGCCACATGGTGGCCACACCACCCCATGGCGTGGGTCCACCTAGGCCGCGCCAGGGCATGGTGTGGGCCCCCTGGCCGCCCACCGACCTTGCCCTCTGGCCTATAAGAAGCCTCCTGATACCAAAACCCTAGATAGTCAATCAGAAGTCCATGAAAAGTTCCGCAGCACTGCCGCCACCGAAGGGGAGATTCGGGGGACAGAAAGTCTCTGTTCCGGCACCCTGCCGGGATGGGGAAGTGCCCCCGGAGCCATCTCCATCGATCTCCACTGCCATCTCCATCACCATTACTGATTCCCATGATGAGGAGGGAGTAGTTCTCTCTCGAGGCTAAGGGTTCCACCGGTAGCTATGTGTTCATCTCTCTCTCTATGCATGATCATATTGTGATCATGAGCTTGTAATCTATAGATCAACCTTGCTACTCAAGTGCTTTAATAGATCTCTGCTCTTCCCATGTGTGTGAAAGTGACAGCATGCACACCATGGTGGCACTTAGGCTAGAGATTACAAATACTTTTTATGAGTTATATTTGGAGTTGGATGTCTTTATGAAATTGTGGTGTTTGTTGGACTCATCTAGTACTCAAGGTGATAGTGTGGGGTTATCTAGATGGGAAAGGCTTACTTTGAGGTGTGCTGTTATAGCCCTACCATGGATTAGATTGAGCAACCGGAGAGTAGTTAAGAGTAGTATCATAAAGAGAAGATATTTATATGAGAGTGTTCACTAGTGAAAGTATGATCCCTAGGCCTTGTTTCTAAGCATTGAAACACCATTTGCAATTAGATCTGTTACATGTTTGGTTGCTTCCATCTTTATTTCAATTTTACTTTAGTCTTTTCCACGCCATTAAGTTATCTTCTAGCACCGTTACCACTTATAATTATCCGTACCACTTGTATTTCACTATCTCTTTGCCGAACTAGTGCACCTATACACCTGACATGTGTATTGGGTGTGTTGGGGACACAAGAGACTTCTTGTATCTTGATTGCAGGGTTGCTTGAAAGGGGATACCTTTGACCACTTCCTCCCTGAGTTCGATAAACCTTGGGTAATCCACTTAAGGAAAAACTTGTTGCTGTTCTACAAACCTCTGCCCTTGGAGGCCCAACAACTATCTACAAGAATAGAAGTGCCTAGACATCAAGTTAATTTCTGGCGCCGTTGCCGGGGAGGAAAGGTAAAAGGTATTCACACCGGAGGATTAAAGAAGAAGAACCGCCCACGGCAAACGCCTATTTTCTGGTGTGAGTGCTCGAAGTTATTTCCTTTAGATTCTGCAATTTTGTCTTTCTGTTTCTTGTTTTCACTAGTTAGGATTAATGGAAAACAACAACAAAAATAGAGAGCTTTATAGTATTTATCTTGAGTTAGGACATGAAGTGTTTGAAGAGAAAATTAAAAAACCTATGGAACTTTATTTGCATGCTAATATCAATGTTGTTAGTATGAATTCTTTGGACACCATTATTGCTAATGCTATGGAAAAGTCTAAGCTTTGGGAAGCTACTTTTGATGAAAATGATCTTTTTAGTCCCCCATCTTTAGAGGAGAATATTTACTTTGATGATACTATGCCTCCAATATATGATGATTGCAATGATGAATATGATATTTTCAGTCCACCTACTATTGAGGACAAAATTAATTATGATTATAATATGCCTCCTATATTTGATGATTATGGTGATGAGAATAATAATGATAGCTATTTTGTTGAATTTGCTCCCACTACAATTAATAAGAATGACTATGTTTATGTGGAGAGTATTAATTCTTTTATGCATGTGGCTCATGATAAGAATGTTTTATGTGATAGTTATATTGTTACTTTTATTCATAATGCTACTGAAAGTTATTATGAGAGAGGGAAACATGGTTTTATGTGTCTCAACAATATTAAGTTTCCCCTCTTCATGTTGAAAGTTCTGCAGTTGCACTTGTTTTGCTTTCCTATGCTTATTGCTTTGTGCTTTCATGACTTGTTTCTTTACAAGATTCCTAAGCATATGAAGTGGGTTAGACTTAAATGTGTTTTGAATTTGCTTCTTGATGCTCTCTTTTACTTTAAGTCATATTTCTTATGTGAGCATCTTCTCAAACTATCATGCCTAACATAAAGACGTTAAAGAAAAGTACATATTGGAAGATAACCTAAAAGTTTTAGATGAGTCTTGGAAGTTATTACCTCTATAATAACCTCTCCTTATCCTTTTTATTTGCTTTTTGTGCCAAGAGTAACCTCTAATGAGAGAGAAGTAATGCTTGGGAAAGTTGCTGTCCCGAAACAGATTTTTGTGCTTCGCCATAAAAATTCATGTACAATCTCTGTACGTCTTTTTGAGGCGTGAAATTTTTTGCTTCTGCCCCAGGTTGTTACCTAACTTTCGCTAGTTCAAAAAAAATTTATTTGATCAACATAAGGTCTTCGAAAAAATTAGTCTTTACCTGCTGGTCTGTTTTGACAAATTTCTGCCATTTTCTGCATTTGCTTCTTGTTGGTTCCTTTTTGAGTTCTTTTGGGGAATTGAGCTTTTTGAGGGAAGTGCTTCAGTAGCTTATTTTTTAATGGTAGTTTATTGGTGTCGGAACTGAACCTTAAGACTTATTATCTTGAGTGCACTAATATTGCTAATAAAGATTGTGTGAAGTTTTGTATGAAGGAAAAATTTCAGGTGTATGGAAGGAATGAGTAATGAGATGAAGGATGGACTAAAGCTCAAGCTTGGGGATGCCACGCTTGTTACCCCAAGAAATATCCAAGAAGTACAAGCGTCAAAGCTTGGGGATACCCAAGGCATCCCCTTCTTCATCAATAAAAATCCCAGGTTTCTTCCAAACGCTTCATTTTTATTGTTTCATGCACAGTTGTGTTGTTCTTGGAGCGTCTTATTTTTCGTTTTTATTTTGGTTTTTCTTTTGCTTGGTTTGCTTAGTTTTCTGAATAAATTGGTTGGACCCCCCTCTTTCATACATTGGTTTTCAAATAGTTTGGTTTGGAGTGCAAAAGGGTAGGAAAGCTCATGCTTAAGTGGTAAAAAGAGCTTGTTTTTTACTGTGGCCTATGCTTTGTCATGCCATGCTTGATATTGTTTTGGCTTCATGCTTAGTATTCTTTGCTGTAGCATGACTTGTTATAAACAATTGAGATTGCTTAATGTGCCTTAGACGAATCATGCGTTGTTTTAGCATATTAAAGCATAGCATAGTGGTATTCTCCTTTGATGCTTTATTTGGGTTGACTTGGCACATGCTCACACCATGTTATGACTATCTCAAGTCACCATAGCCTTTATGATCCTTTAGTTTTCAACTTGTAGTATCACTTTATGCTTTGATCAATGATGTTTTGTCGCTCTGCATGATTATGGCCATTATTGCTCTCTTAGTTTGTCGCTCCCAGTCTTTTGCTAGCCTCCACAACCAAGTATGAGTTTCACTCATGCATCCAACTCCCTAAACCAAGTTATTCCAAAGAGTCCACCATACCTACCTACTAGCTTATGCTATTCCAAGTATATTCATGCTTTTGTTTACCTTCCAAATTAAACTTGTTATGAGAAAACTAGTGATTAAAGCTCTCACAACTTGATGGCACACTTTATTTGCTTTGCATCTAATAAACTTGAACCACTGGGTCCTTCTTTGTTGCGTATATGCTTGCGCTTTATAAGTTGAAATTAGCAGAACCATGTTTCATGGAGAACGCTTTCAACATTGCACTTGTACTTTGTACCCCGTTGATATCATGTTCTTTTGCTTACGGATCCCGGCGGTGTGAAATAAAAGTGGAACTTGTAAGATCATGGAGTTTGTATGTGTGTTAGAGAAACGCCTGGGCCGCTAGCCTAAGCCATGCCTAATCATGGTGGAAACTTGCAGCATCACCATAATGATCACTCTATGAAGCATCCTCAATAAAAACCTATGCAAATAGCAAATAAAAAGATCGGTGAGATGCTCATTGTCTGCTTGCCTTGTCATTTTGATTATGGGAAAGCTCCCGTATCATGTGCAAGGGGTACCCCGTTGGCGGTTCTTAATGATAAACATGTACTTACAATGACAAGAGCTTACTCGTGACTGAAGTTGAGTAGCATGAGGATCGGTATTCGTAAGTAAGGGGCATGAGATTTCGGTTTATAACTTGTCAAGCATATCCTCTTAGTTGTGTCACTTTAACCTTAACCACTTCAAGATGCTTATGATAGGGGCAATGAGAGCTGAAAGCTACAAGTACCATAATTTTTGGAAGCTCTTTATGATACTTGAATCCCTACTTCCTTTTACAAAGGCTTTTCTTCCACCATTACATTGAGTCTCCACCTTCTACCTTTATGCACTTACTTTGAGAGCATAGTGGCCATTCTTAGTTCTATGTGCATTGTCCCAAGTCTAGTTGATTGATGCATACTTTGATATTGCTTGTTTTAAACTATTGTATCTAGTCACTCTTATGAACTTTGAAGGTGTCCTATGCATTTATATTTGCTACTCTATTGAGAGACAAGCTGAATACTATTATGCTATGTTTTCTTTATGTGAAACAAACAAACGTCTTGCAAAGCATTGTTATTCATAAATATTTTCTTTGCGCCTTTTCATGTTGCAACTTAGTTGCTTTGTCTTATTGCTAGAACTCTGTCTTTCATGTTTTGATTGAAGTACTATGATCCCATCTTTGAATGTTTTATAAATACTTTGATCAAGTTTATGATGGTGCATGTCACCTCAAAAATTATTTTTTCTTTTTTATCACTTACCATACTCGAGGATGAGCAGGAGTTAAGCTTGGGGATGTTGATACATTGCAAATGTACCTATAATTTGTGATGTTCCATGCTTGGTTTTATCTACTTTCTTGTGTTTTGTCCACACTTTGGAGTACTTTTCATATGATTTCTTGGACTAACCTATTAACAAGAACCACAATGCTAGTTGCCTATTTTTTGCTGTTTTTGGTTCCAGAAAGTCAGAAAATGAATATTCTCAGAATTGGATGGGACAAAAGCCAAAGTTACTATTTTCCTGGAAGACTCACGGAGCCAGAAGGAGAGCCGGAGAGGGGCCACATGGTGGCCACACCACCCCATGGCGCGGGTCCACCTAGGCCACGCCAGGGCATGGTGTGGGCCCCCTGGCCTGATGGGTTCGTAGCATGGAAAACAAAAAAATTCTACCGCAAGAACGAACAAAACCCAGATCTAATCTAGATAAAAGCCAAGATCTAATCTATTAGACATGTGCAACGAGATAGATCTGGACTAACCCTTGTAGATCCGAAAGCGTTACGAGATTAGATCTCGTGGTTGATGTAGTCGATCACTTGCCGATCTCAAGATCGTGTGGACGATCCTTCCGGCGCCGCGTTCCGGCAGCGCTTCCGCAGTCGGTCACACGTGCGGAGTCGAAGCAGACCTTCCTCTCCTCGTTCCAGCGAGCAGCGGAGGTAGTAGATCTTCTCCACGGAATCACAGCAGCACGACGGCGTGGTGGTGGTGGTGGAGTAGAGAATTCTGCAGGGCTTCGCCTAAGCCTAAGCAGAAGAAAGGAGGAGGAGAGAGGCGGCGGAGATTTGGAGTTGTGGAGGAGAGCTTGGAGGTGGCGCCCCCACCCCTCTATTTAAAGGGGGAGGCGCCATGGGAGGGGGAGTCCTAGTAGGACTCCCCTCCCTCCTATGGCCGGCGGATTGGGGAGGGGGGAGGAGTCCTCCTCCCCCACGACTCCTTGTCTTGCCCTACAAGGACTCCTTGATCCCTTTCTTGGTTTTCAAGCAAACTCCAAGAAATCTTCCAGAACCTTCCGGAACATTCCGAAACCTTCTAGAATCCTCATACAAATACTCCGGAACATTTCCTAACTCAGAAAATGATCCCCAATATATGAATCTTATTCTCCGGACAATTCCGGATCTCCTCGTGATGTCCCGAATCCAATCCGAGACTCCAAACAACATTCGGTCTCCAACGCACATTTTAAATCTACTTAAAACAACTTCGAACCTTAAGTGTGTCACCCTACGGTTCGTGAATATGCAGACATGACAGAGACACATCTCCTATCAATAACCATCAGCGGGACCTGGAGATCCATAATGGCTCCCACACACTCAACGATGACTTCGTGATCGATAGAACCAATTACATACGAAACCAATTCCCTTTGTCACGCGATACTATACTTATCCGAGGTTTGATCGTCGGTATCTCCATACCTAGTTCTACCTTGTTACTGACAAGTACTCTTTACTCGTTCCATGATATGTCATCCCTTGTGACCCAGTCACATGCTTGCAAGCTAACTAGATGACATTCCACCGAGAGGGCCCAGAGCATATCTATCCGTCATATGGATGGACAAATCCCAATCTTGGTCCATGCGCTTCAACACATACTTTCAGAATACCCAATGACACCTTTATAACCACCCAGTTACGAAGCGGCGTTTGATGTCATCAAAGTACCCATCCGGTGATGGTGATTAACACAACCTCATGGTCGAAGGATTAGGTTACTATGCATTTAAAAGCTTATAGCAATACGAACTTAATGACTTGATCTTATGCTAGGCTTACTATGGGTATATGTCCATCACATCATTCTCCTAATGATATAACCTTGTTATTAATCACATCCTAATGTCCATGATCAGGAAACCATGATCATCAATTAATTAACAAGCTAGTTCAACAAGAGGCTTACTAGGGACTCTTATATGTTTACAAAACACACAAGTATTAGTGTTTCCTAATAATACAATTATAGCATGGGATGTAAAAATTCATCATAAACACAAATATATAATAATAACCACTTTTATTATTGCCTCTTGGGCATATCTCCAATAGCCTCCCACTTGCACTAGAGTCAATAATCTAGATTACATGGTAATATACCGAACACCCATGGCGTTCTGGTGTTGGTCATGCTTTTCCCTAGGGAGAGGTTTAGTCAACGGATCTGCCACATTCAGATCAGTGTGTACTTTGCAAATCTTTATGTCACCATCTCAGACATACTCGTGAATAGCGTGGAAACGTAGCTTGATGTGCTTCAGCTTGCTATGTGACCTTGGCTCCTGTGCATTAGCTATGGCACCTGTGTTGTCACAGTAGATGGCCATCGGGTCCAACACACTGGGAACCACGCCAAGTTAAGTAATGAATTCCTTCATCCATATGGCTTCTTGTGCAGCCTCCGAAGCAGCTATGTATTCCGATTCAGTTGAAGATTTCGCCACAATGCTTTGCTTTGCACTCCTCCAGCTCACTGCAGCACCATTCAAAATAAATACGTATCCCGACTGTGACTTCGAGTCATCCGGATCGGTGTTCCAACTAGCATCGGTGTAACCGTTTACAACAAGCTGTTCATCACCTCCATAAGAAAGAACCATATCCTTAGTCCTATTTAGGTACTTTAGGATATTCTTGACCGCTGTCCAGTGCTCCATTCCAGGATCACTTTGATATCTGCTAGTCAAACTAACAGCATGTGCTATATCCGGTCTTGTACACAGCATGGCATACATGATAGAACCTATGGCCGAGGCATAGGGAATAGTATTCATTTTCTCTCTATCTTCTGCCGTAGCTAGACTTTGAGTCTTACTCAAGGTCTTACCTGACAACATGGGCACGAATCCTTTCTTGCTATTTTCCATTCTAAACTTCTTTAGAACTTTGTCTAAGTATGTACTTTGTGAAAGCGCTATTAGGCGTCTTGATCTATCTCTATAAATCTTGATGCCTAGAATATATGCCGCTTCGCCAAGATCCTTCATTGAAAAACTATTATTCAAATAGGTTTTGACGCTATTAAGAAGTTCTATATCATTCCCAATCAACAATATGTCATCTACATATAGTACTAGGAATGCTACAGAGCTCCCACTCACTTTCTTGTAAATATAACCTTCTCCATAAGTTTGTATAAACCCAAATTTTTTGATTACTTTATCAAAACGTTGATTCCAACTCCGGGATGCTTGCTTCAGTCCATAAATGGAGCGCTGAAGTTTGCATACCTTGTCAGCATCTTTAGGATCGACAAAACCCTTGGGTTGTACCATATACAACTCTTCCTCAATGTCACCATTAAGGAACGCCGTTTTGACATCCATCTGCCAAATCTCATAATCGAGATGTGCAGCAATTGCTAACAAAATCCTCACAGACTTTAGCTTCGCTACTGGTGAGAAAGTCTCATCATAGTCAACTCCTTGAATTTGTCGGAACCCTTTCGCGACAAGTCGAGCTTTATAGACGGTAACATTACCATCAGCATATGTTTTTCTCTTGAAAATCCATTTGTTCTCGACAGCCTTATGGCCATCCGGTAAGTCGACCAAAGTCCATACTTGGTTTTCGTACATGGACCCCATTTCGGATTTCATGGCTTCTAGCCATTTGTCGGAATCTGGGCTCACCATAGCTTCTTCATACGTCGCAGGGTCATCAGCGTTGTCCACCAACATGACGTTCAAGGCAGAGTCATACCAATCAGGAGTGGTACGAACCCTCGTTGACCTGCGAGGATCAGCAGTAACTTCGTTTGAAGTTTCGTGATCATTATCATTAGCTTCCTCTCCAATTGGTGCAGGCGGCACAAAAACATCTTCCGGTGCTGCGCTACTCTCAAATCCGAGAGAAGGTTCGATAACCTCATCGAGTTCTACTTTCCTTCCAGTCACTTCCTTCGAGAGAAACTCCTTCTCAAGAAAGGATCCATTCTTGGCAACGAAAACTTTGCCTTCGGATCTATGATAGAAGGTATACCCAATTGTTTCTTTAGGGTATCCTATGAAGACGCATTTCTCCGCTTTGGGTTCTAGCTTATCAGGTTGTAACTTCTTTACATATGCCTTGCAACCCCAAACTTTAAGGAACGACAACTTAGGTTTCTTACCAAACCATAATTCGTACGGTGTCGTTTCAACGGATTTAGATGGTGCCCTATTTAAAGTGAATGCGGCTGTCTCTAATGCATAGCCCCAAAACGATAGCGCTAAATCTGTAAGAGACATCATAGACCGAACCATATCTAAGAGAGTTCGATTACGACGTTCGGACACACCATTACGCTGTGGTGTTCCCGGCGGTGTCAACTGTGAAAGTATTCCACATTTCTTTAAATGCATGCCAAACTCATAACTCAGATATTCACCTCTGCGATCAGAACGCAGAAACTTAATCTTCTTGTTACGATGATTTTCCACTTCACTTTGAAATTCCTTAAACTTCTCGAAAGTTTCGGACTTATGCTTCATAAAGTAGATATACCCATATCTACTCAAGTCATCCGTGAAAGTGAGAACATAACGATATCCACCACACGATGCTACACTCATTGGACCGCACACATCGGTATGTATTATTTCCAATAAGTCTGTAGCTCGCTCCATTATTCCAGAGAATGGAGTCTTAGTCATTTTTCCCATTAGACATGCTTCGCATCTTTCAAGTGATTCAAAATCAAGTGATTCAAGAAGTCCATCTGAATGGAGTTTCTTCATACGCTTCACTCCAATGTGACTAAGACGACAGTGCCACGTGTATGTAGAATTATCATTTAATTTTGTTCGTTTAGCATCTATGTTGTGAACATGTGTATCACTACTATCGAGATTCAGTAAGAACAAACCATTCATCTCAGGTGCATTACCATAAAAGATATTACTCATATAAATCGAACAACCTTTATTTTCGGACTTAAAAGAGTAACCGTCTCGCAATAAACAAGATCCAGATATAATGTTCATGCTTAACGCAGGCACCAAATAACAATTATTCAAATTTAAAACTAGTCCCGAAGGTAGATGTAGAGGGAGCATGCCGACGGCGATCACATCAACCTTGGAGCCATTTCCAACGCGCATCGTCACCTTGTCTCTCGCCAGTCTTCGTTTATTCCGCAGCTCCTGTTTCGAGTTACAAATATGAGCAACCAAACCAGTATCAAATACCCAGGCACTACTACGATTACTAGTAAGATACACATCAATAACATATATATCAAATATACCTTTCTTCTTGATGTTGCCATTCTTCAGATCCGCCAGGTACTTGGGGCAGTTACGCTTCCAGTGACCAGCACCCTTGCAGTAGAAGCACTCAGTTTCAGGCTTGGGACCAGCCTTGGGCTTCTTTGCAGGTGCGGCAGCTTTCTTGCCGTCCTTCTTGAAGTTGCCCTTGTTCTTAGGCTTGCCCTGTCTCTTGAAATTGGTGGTCTTATTGAACATCAACACTTGGTGCTCCTTCTTGATCTCCACTTCAGCAGTTTTCAGCATGGACGATAGTTCAGGCAACGTCTTGTTCATGCAGTGCATATTGTAGTTCATCACAAAGTTCTTATAACTCGGTGGCAGTGATTGGAGGAGACGGTGAATCCCTAACTCATTAGGAATCGATATCCCCAACTCTTGGAGCTTGTTTGCGTACCTAGACATGGTGAGCACGTGCTCGCTAACGGAGCTTCCCTCTTCCATCTTACAGTTAAAGAACTTTTCGGAGGCCTCATAGCTCTCCATGGCCGCACGAGTCTCAAAAATCAGCCTGAGCTCCTTAATGATCTCGAACGGGTCATGGTGCTCAAAACGTTTCTGGAGCTCCGATTCTAAACCGTACAGGATGGCACACTGAATTGTGGAGTAATCATTTTTCCGAGTGGCGTAAACATTCTTTACGTCATCGGTGGCATCTTCTGCAGGTGGGTCACCTAGCGGTGCTTCGAGCACATAGGTCAACTAACCAGCCCTGAGGATGATCTTCAGTCCATAGAACCAGTCCGTGAAATTGCTTCCATTGTTCTTAAGCTTTTCTTTCTCTAGGAACGCATTGAAATTGATGGAGGGGTTCGCCATAATCTACAACAAATTTGCAAGTAGTTTAGACTAAGTTTATGACAAATTGAGTTCAAATTTAATTCTTAAATTAGCTAGGTGAACTCCCACTCAAAACAACATCCCTCACATTGTCTTAGTGATTACACGAACCAAGTCCACTACACCAAGTCCGATCTTCACGAGAGAAGATGTAGTTTCATCGGCGAACAATCTTCATGTTCATCATATCATTTATATGACTCATGCTCTACCTTTTGGTATTCTGTGTTCCGAGACCATGTCTGTACATGCTAGGCTCGTCAAGATAACCTTAGTTTCCGCATGTGCAAATCTGGCTTGCACCCGTTGTATGCACACGTAGAATCTATCACATCCGATCATCACGAGATGCTTCGAAACGACGAGTCTTAGCAACGGTGCCAACTAAGGGTGAACACTTTATTACTTGATATTTAGTGAGAGGGATCATCTTATAATGCTACCGTCGCGATCTAAGCAATACAAGATGCATAAAGGATTAACATCACAGGCAATTCATAATAGGTGTGATATGATATGGTCCTTTCTTCTTGCGCCTTTGATCTCCATCTCCAAAGCACGAACATGATCTCCATCATCACCAGCATTGCGTCAAGGTCAGTGGCGCCGCTTCATGGTTGTCCATCATCACTAGCAACTATTACAACTACTTGGAATAAAGCTATTACAAGATGAATAGACACGCAGGTCTTAACAGAATTAAAGACAACCATTAGGCTCCTGCCGGTTGCCATATTACAACAAGGATCATTGCATACATCAAATATAATCATAATCACATGATGGCAATATCACATCACAAAACCCCTGCAAAAACAAGTTAGACGGCTCTAATTTTTTTTGCATGTCTTACGTGGTTTGGGGCTTTCGAACAAGAACGAATCTAACCTACGAAACTGAACCACAACGTTGATACAAGTGCTATCAAGTGCAAAGTATAAATTAGATCTATACTATGGTGGGAGAGACAGACACCCGCAAAGCCACTTGTGCAAAGCAAGTTACACGTCAAGCGTGGAGCAAGTCTCATGTGCGATGACATGTAAGGTTAGCCGAGCCGCTTCATCCCACCATGCCGCAAGATGCAAAGTACACAAAGAAAAAGACGGCACAAGCACCAACACCCACAACAGCATTGTGTTCTACTCGTGCAACAGATCTACGCATAGATACGGCTCTAATACCACTGATGGGTTCGTAGCATGGAAAACAAAAAAATTCTACCGCAAGAACGAACAAAACCCAGATCTAATCTAGATAAAAGCCAAGATCTAATCTATTAGACATGTGCAACGAGATAGATCTGGACTAAACCTTGTAGATCCGAAATCTTTACGAGATTAGATCTCGTGGTTGATGTAGTCGATCACTTGCCGATCTCAAGATCGTGTGGACGATCCTTCCGGCGCCGCGTTCCGGCAGCGCTTCCGCAGTCGGTCACACGTGCGGAGTCGAAGCAGACCTTCCTCTCCTCGTTCCAGCGAGCAGCGGAGGTAGTAGATCTTCTCCACAGAATCACAGCAGCACGACGGCATGGTGGTGGTGGTGGAGTAGAGAATTCTGCAGGGCTTCGCCTAAGCCTGAGCAGAAGAAAGGAGGAGGAGAGAGGCGGCGGAGATTTGGAGTTGTGGAGGAGAGCTTGGAGGTGGCGCCCCCACCCCTCTATTTAAAGGGGGGAGGCGCCATGGGAGGGGGAGTCCTAGTAGGACTCCCCTCCCTCCTATGGCCGGCGGATTGGGGAGGGGGGAGGAGTCCTCCTCCCCCACGACTCCTTGTCTTGCCCTACAAGGACTCCTTGATCCCTTTCTTGGTTTTCAAGCAAACTCCAAGAAATATTCTAGAACCTTCCGGAACATTCCGAAACCTTCTAGAATCCTCATACAAATACTCCGGAACATTTCCTAACTCAGAAAATGATCCCCAATATATGAATCTTATTCTCCGGACAATTCCGGATCTCCTCGTGATGTCCCGAATCCAATCCGAGACTCCAAACAACATTCGGTCTCCAACGCACATTCCATATCTACTTAAAACAACTTCGAACCTTAAGTGTGTCACCCTACGGTTCGTGAATATGCAGACATGACAGAGACACATCTCCTATCAATAACCATCAGCGGGACCTGGAGATCCATAATGGCTCCCACATACTCAACGATGATTTCGTGATCGATAGAACCAATTACATATGAAACCAATTCCCTTTGTCACGCAATACTATACTTATCCGAGGTTTGATCGTCGGTATCTCCATACCTAGTTCTACCTCGTTACTGAAAAGTACTCTTTACTCGTTCCGTGATATGTCATCCCTTGTGACCCAGTCACATGCTTGCAAGCTAACTAGATGACATTCCACCGAGAGGGCCCAGAGCATATATATCTGTCATATGGATGGACAAATCCCAATCTTGGTCCATGCGCTTCAACACATACTTTCAGAATACCCAATGACACCTTTATAACCACCCAGTTACGAAGCGGCATTTGATGTCATCAAAGTACCCATCCGGTGATGGTGATTAACACAACCTCATGGTCGAAGGATTAGGTTACTATGCATTTAAAAGCTTATAGCAATACGAACTTAATGACTTGATCTTATGCTACGCTTACTATGGGTGTATGTCCATCACATCATTCTCCTAATGATATAACCTTGTTATTAATCACATCCTAATCTCCATGATCAGGAAACCATGATCATCAATTAATTAACAAGCTAGTTCAACAAGAGGCTTACTAGGGACTCTTATATGTTTAAAAAACACACAAGTATTAGTGTTTCCTAATAATACAATTATAGCATGGGATGTAACAATTCATCATAAACACAAAGATATAATAATAACCACTTTTATTATTGCCTCTTGGACATATCTCCAACATGGCCGCCCACCGACCTTGCCCTCTGGCCTATAAGAAGCCTCCTGATACCAAAACCCTAGATAGTCAATCAGAAGTCCATGAAAAGTTCTGCAGCGCCGCCGCCACCGAAGGGGAGATTCGGGGGACAGAAAGTCTCTGTTCCGGCACCCTGCCGGGACGGGGAAGTGCCCCCGGAGCCATCTCCATCGATCTCCACCGCCATATCCATCACCATTGTTGATTCCCATGATGAGGAGGGAGTAGTTCTCTCTCGAGGCTAAGGGTTCTACCGGTAGTATGTGTTCATCTCTCTCTCTCTATGCATGATCATATTGTGATCATGAGCTTGTAATCTATAGATCTACCTTGCTACTCAAGTGCTTTAATAGATCTCTGCTCTCCCCATGTGTGCGAAAGTGACAGCGTGCACACCATGGTGGCACTTAGGCTAGAGATTAGAAATACTTGTTATGAGTTATATTTGGAGTTGGATGTCTTTATGAAATTGTGGTGTTTGTTGGACTCATCTAGTACTCAAGGTGATAGTGTGGGGTTATCTAGATGGGAAAGGCTTACTTTGTGGTGTGTTGTTATAGCCCTACCATGGATTAGAGTGTCCAACCGGAGAGTAGTTAAGAGTAGTATCATAAAGAGAAGATATTTATATGAGAGTGTTCACTAGTGAAAGTATGATCCCTAGGCCTTGTTTCTAAGCATTGAAACACCGTTTGCAATTAGATCTGTTACATGTTTGCTTGCTTCCATCTTTATTTCAGTTTTACTTTAGTCTTTTCCACGCCATCAAGTTATCTTCTATCACCGTTACCACTTATAATTATCCATACCACTTGTATTTCACTATCTGTTCGCCGAACTAGTGCACCTATACACCTGACAAGTGTATTGGTTGTGTTGGGGACACAAGAGACTTCTTGCATCTTGATTGCAGGGTTGCTTGAGAGGGGATACCTTTGACCACTTCCTCCCTGAGTTCGATAAACCTTGGGTAATCCACTTAAGGGAAAACTTGATGTTGTTCTACAAACCACTGCACTTGGAGGCCCAACAACCGTCTACAAGAATAGAAGTGCGTAGACATCACTCCTCTCCACAGGTTTCAAATAAACCAACAATCAGAAAAAGAAAACCACAACTTCACACCTCACCTGAAATCTTCACCACAACTAAAGTCACAATGCAACCTCACCTTGCCTGACTTGGATCCAGCCAATACAACCACCGAAGGAGAGAGATTCTCGACTCCTCACACCTTCTTCTCACCACCACAGTCTTCAATGGATTCCTTGCATAGCCCCGCACTGACCCCCACTGCCACCAGGATCAGGCTGTTGTCAATCAGCACAAACCAGGGAGCACCCCAGCCGAGTGCTCTGATACCATATTGCAACTCCTCATCGGATCGACAACATCACAGGAGGTAGGGTTGGAGAGAGACAGAGAGTTGAGGTTTTTCCTAAAGCTTCGATGGCCTTATCATCTTGCCATCCCCTTTTCTTTATAGACAAAATGTACAGTTTACACATTAGTCCTCCTATCTTTCTAGTATACGAACAAGGGTCTCCAACAAAAACGAAGCAATAGTCGTTTGGAAAACAAAGTAACTCCATTGATCCTACTCAATGAGTAGAAAAGAGAAATTGCCCCAAGACCATATGAACTATACCTTTAATCCAATGAGGACTTGTACTTGGTGGTTCTGAACAAAGGACATTCGGAGCACTGCTACGTTCGAATAGTCCATATTACGTATCCCTAGGAAGCACAGATACTTCTCAAAAGTTTTTTTAAAACAAGATACTTCTCAAAAGTGACACCAGGCACATCATCGTATCAACACAGGGATACCTTCGGATACACTAGGATACAGTTTTTTTTAAAGGCCTCTAAGATACATTCCCGATACCTCTCTCTTTTTTTGCGGGAACAGTCCCAATACCTCTCTGAAACGGGAAATATGCCTTTGTAGAATCATGTAGACATCATACAGTAATAAGCAGGATGTGGTGAAAATGTTCGATTCAGATGCAAGTATTGTACTCAGGAAACAAAAACGAAGCTACAAGAGAGTTTAACCACATTTGCTCAAGATATCAAGGAAGGGGATCATATCGTGCCCGAATGTGACCGGTCCTATGTTTGGTGGCCTCATATCGATGTTGCGATGACTGAAGAAAACTAGGATTGTATTTATGGTGCAATTTTCATATCTCTATCATCTTATTACTATTACTAAACTGCCCTATTTTCTGTAATTATTGATCATATCCTAAAGCTAACTGAGGTGGTCGTCCCCGGAATAAAATTCTCAACTAAGTATGATTTATATGAAGTAAAATCACATTTATAGGATACTTTTAAACATGAATCTAGTGGTATCAGTTTTATGTGACATAAACTGCAGTTGTTAGTCAGATTGAGTATATTTCAACGTAACTTAATACATAGTACGTCACAGATTTGTAAGACTCGCCTCTGAATAGGTTAATAAAGGAGCCGCATGCATATGAGGATGCAGAGTCTGGAGCTATGTCTCCCTTTGGAAAAAAATATGCATCATAGATATGAAAATGGAGGCAGTATTTCCTAAAGAATGTATTCTGAATATCTGACTACGAATGCAAGTACGTAGCTAGGGACGGCAGTAAACAAAAGCAGCTGGGAGGAAGCATCGAAAGTATCAACCTCTGCTGGCTGTTGTACGTTCATGGAGGAGAATCCAATATAAGTATAGTAACTAAGAACAAGATGGATGGTCATTGGCATATAACTACTTGAACCTTCCTACTCTGCTTAGTTAGCTATAGTGAGATCCAGCACCGAACGATCGATCCTTGCTACGTAGGAGGAGATACAAACATACATCGATGGCAGGCGTCACTACACCGCATTCTTCAGAGGAGACGATGAGCCTCCGGTGGAGCCTCGCCGGCATGACGGCGCTCGTCACCGGAGGAACCAAAGGGATCGGGTAAATGATCATGTCGATTGTGTCTTCCTTCTGTAGCTGGGTGTCCCACCTTTTCAATCCATCAATGCACTTTGCACCGTGTATGTTCGTAGGCTTGCGATCGTGGAGGAATTGGCCGGTCTCGGCGCAAGGGTGCACACCTGCTCCCGCAGGGCCGCCGATCTGGACCAATGCCGCCAGCGATGGCAGAGCAAGGGCGTCCACCACCTGGTCACCACCTCTGTCTGCGACGTCTCCGTGCGCCACGACAGGGAGAACCTCATCGCCACGGTCCGCGACCTCTTCGGCGGCAAGCTCCACATCCTCGTCAACAACGCCGGCCAGTCCCTCTACAAGCCGGCGGCCAACACCACGCAGGAGGACTACGCCCACCTCATGGCCACCAACTTCGACCCCTGCTTCCACCTCTCCCAGCTCGCGCACCCGCTCCTCCGGAAAGCAGGAGCGTCCTCCGTCGTGCACATGTCCTCCGTCACTGGCTACATCGCCTACCCGGCGCTGTCAGTCTACTCCGTCACCAAGGGGGCCATGCACCAGCTCGCCAGGAGCCTGGCCGCCGAGTGGGCGACCCACGGCATCCGTGTAAACTGCGTGGCGCCGGGCGGTGTCGACACCGAGTTTTCCGCGACCACACTCGCTGCTGACACGGCCATGGCACGGAGGCTTGCGGATATGGAGACAGCGCGGGTGCCTATGCGCCGCTTCTGCAAGCCCCGTGAGGTCGCCACCGTTGTGGCGTTCCTCTGCATGCCCGCCGCCGGGTACATCACCGGCCAAGTCATCTGCGTCGATGGCGGACGCACAATAGCAGCCAAGCTATGAGGACAACCAAACATAGATATTGCAGTGCAAACCAAGTTTTGATTCAGATGCTTCTAATTACTACCGTCATGCACGATCAGTATTCATTTACATCCTTTTGTCTGATGAAGGTTTTATTACTCATCTGTTATTTTACTTGGGGGATTTGACAATTTTCCACACTTTATGCTGACAAGTTGTTGCTGCTTCGGAGATTTACTTCTGCCCTGGCACATGCATCCGTACGTCCAAACAAACCACAATAGCACACAACAAATTTAATTCATCACAAATTATATAAGTTGGCCTAGACAACACATGATCACATTACGAGAGCAAATATGCGAGGAACAAGAAAAAACACGCCTTAGATGATGTTCTGTGCCTAGGATCGATCAACGCCATCTATCTCCTCCCATGAAGGCAATTTACCACCAATTAATACAACTGATCAAAAACTGGTTTGGATGAGTTGACCAAGAGAACAAGGAGTAGCTTCACAATTTACAAATGCTTCCCTTCTTCCGCTTCAATGGCCTTTATCTTGCGGTAACCCTTATCCGTGCCAAACAACCTAACACAAGATGATGAAAATACATGTCACGTAAAAGGAAGGGCACGATTCAACACAGCAATAGCAAACAAATATACTTACCAGTCCATGTAAACAAAAGTGGAGGCGTAGTTCCCTGACTTGGTGTAAAGCAAACGATGGTGGTAGTCATGGAAGTCGGAGCTGCTCATGAGGAAATATTTATAAAACTGTTAAATGCAACCTATCGAATCAACAAATGGAATCCATTTACCATCGTATACATCTAGCCTACTTACCCTCCATACAGTGGCAGGAAATTCGATGGGCTCCATGGGAAATGATACCCACTGTGAGCTTCAACCGTCTCTAACACCCTCAACACCATCCACAGCCATAGGGTGAACAAGTGAGGGCCAGTCAGGGCAGGACCAACAATCGTGGCGAATCCGAGAAACAAAATTTCAGCTGGGTGCGCATATTCCGAGGTTAAGCCAAATGGTGTAGCATATCTGCTCACAATTTATTGTGTTAAAAATAGAATGATAACAAACTGACATAGTATGTGGTGAAGCAGTGTATCACTTACTCGTGGTGCACACTGTGGACATGCTTGTACAGCCATTTGGTATGGAGAGCTCTGTGGCCCCAGTAGAATATGAAATCCTCGAGTACAAAATAGAAAAGAATTTGAGATACAACGACCGTCCTGCATGAACAGAGGCACCATTAGCAAGTTAAACAATTTCCGTTTTCACTAGTCTTGATTCTGAACATTCTAAGATGAGAAGAATATTGGTAGGTGGCCTACTTTTGTTGAGAGAATTTAGGAAATTAAGTTTAATACCAGTGTGGCAGAGGAAGAGAGCTCCTCATCCCCATAAACTTGAAGGCGGGGTAGGAGAGAATCATGACTGGCAAGTTCACGCAGACATGGTAGAGAATGAGACGCAGTACGCATCTGTTCTGGTAATCAGAGGTGTTGCTTTTCTTCTGCAACGATGGACATACTTCTTGTTTAGGGCACCAAGTATGATATAAAGGTATGCACAAATGTTCATTGAATTGGTCAGTGAATAAATAAACATGACAGACACATATAAAAGAGCAAACAAAAATGATTTGTGCACTGAAAGGAGGAACTGGAGCAAAAATCAATAAGATGCACTCCAAGATGGATTTCTCTACGGAAAGTACATTTGGCATGGACATCAATAACATTGAATATCATAGCCCAACAGTTTAAGTGATACAGTTAAAAGGTAGGCACTTTAAGAGACAAGCTCGGTGCATGCATGTTTCTCAAGAGCCACGAAGACAACGTGCTTCCATTACTGTAACAAAACATAAGCATTACAAGCTCTCTTACAGAATGACATGAGTGGTTTACTATATACAGAGAAAAAAATGCACTGACTAGAAACATTTCCTTACAGCTCCAAACAAGCAAATGGAGGCCAAATTTTCCTCGATTAAATTCAGAACCAGCTTATTAGGATAAATTTAGTCCAATGGATATATCTCTAACCCGGAATATCATACGAACTAATCTTCTCAGCAAGGAAAGTCTGGGGTAAAACTGGTAAGAGGGTAGGTCCTCCAGTTTAGATTATTTCTAGGGCAAAAAAAGGAAACACTAAAGATATTTAAATTTGCAGCAGCACAATTATGATGAAACTGCGGTATGAGTTTCCTACTACCAAAGTCTAACTAGTATGACACCTAGTAGCTGTAGCATAGATGTAGCATAAGGATGCAACCATTTATGCTTTTAAGAATTTATTATTATAGAAGATCCTGGATTTGAACTACTTTACATCTTCATGTATTTAGTGCAAGGTAAGGCATTCCAAATTACATGGATTTGTTTGTCCTGATAAAGATGTAGAAATTGGTCCCTAGAGTGCTTAACATTCCACGGAATTGCTAGCTTGAAATTTTCATTTCAATTTTTACCTCGGACATGAGTTTATATTATAGCTTGATCAAGAGTGCAAGACATGCAAGAATTAAGTAGTGCTCCAGCATCCGCAGTGAGAAGGCAGTTTGATTTGGCCGTAACGCATAATATTTTTCTTAGAATCTCTAACAAGGGAAGCAATAAATATCTTAAATAGGAGCTCGCCACTTTGGTGATCAAGATATGCAAGATTTAAGTAGCGCTCCTGCATACCTTGGTGAAAAGCAATAACATTTCAATGTCCAGAGAAACAGACTTAGTTGATCAAGTGTTCCCCATTCTTAATTTTTCTTCTATCGAAAGGCAACTTGAGGTGTAATATTTGACTTCGGGTTTCTAACAGGAAAAGGAAATAAATGGTTTCTTAAATAGGAGCAAAGAAAACAAAATGAAAATGGGTGGTGCCTAGTGTTTTTTGGTTCATATAAGTATCATACAGTCGAAATTACTCAGTTCCATGCTTGGACTGTCTTATTTGTCATGATAGAGAAAATTATGTAAAAGAGATTTCCGATGGGCAGAGACACACGTTTGGCTTACCATGTGTTTCCCCACCCTAATTTTCTATCTCTCGGTAGTCATTTTGATTTGGGCACGCTGGGTACTACTCCCTCCGTCCCAAAATAAGTGGTTTGAATTTGTCTAGAAATGCATGTACCTATATACTAAAACATGTCTAGATACATCCGGATTTAGACAAACCCACGTCACTTATTTTGGGACGGAGGGAGTATTTGACTTTGAATATCTCACAGGAAAAAACAGAAAGAGTTTGAAATTAAAATGGGTGGTGCCTAGTGTTTTTTTTGGTTCAAATCAGTATCATACAACTGAAATAATCAGATACATCCCTTTCATGCTTGGACTATCTTGTCATGATTGAGAAATTTATGCAAAGAGATTTGAATGTCCGCAGACACACGTTTAGCCAAGTGTTTCCCATCCTTATTTTCTCTCTCAGAAGTCATTTCGATTTCGGGTGAGTCTGTAATATTTGACTTTGAATCTCTAACTATAACAGAAAAAAAAGCACAAATAGTTTCTTTCAAAGGAGCCAGGAACGCTAAATGAAAATGGGTGGTGCTTACTGCCTAGTGTTGTTTGGTTCATGTCACTATCATACAATTGATATAAATCAGATCCTTGCTTGGACTGCCTTACATGTCAGGATAGAGAAAGTTATGTAAAATAAAAAAATAAAACATTCGTTAATAGGTTGGAAGAATGTTTGGTCATCTTTCCTCCTGTCTATCCCCTCGGTTGACTGTTGTTCCACCATGTGTGACGAAATTTTCAAAGATGTACGCATTCATTTGTCATGGCAGGTGGACCTAGACACGTGCATCTAGTGGGTGAATCAAATCAAATCAATCAAGCAGGGTGTGAGGCAGGCAGGATCAGACCTGGATCTTGTACTTGGCGAAGAGTCCGAAGCGCTCGAAGAGGAGGGACGGGAAGCCGGAGAGGAAGAAGACGCTCTCGTGGAGGACGAAGGTAACGACGCTGGCCAGCTGGAACTCGCTGAAGTTGCCGATCAGAGACTGCATTCGTTCGTTGATCCCGACGGCAAACAAACAGTCAGGAGGAGGAAGACGAAAAAAAGATCCGTAAGATCGAGACGTGCAGCAGGAGGGATTGGGAGATCGGAGCGGTCGCGCGCGCATGTACCTCCCAGGCGGAGTCGATGGGGGAGGCCGCCATTGTCTCGCCGGCGGCGGACCCGATGGCAGGGGGTGGAGGGGGGGAAGAATCTTTCTTGTTGCTGTGTATTGTATCTGGCTGGCCGCCCTTGGAGCTTTCCTCGGCTCCTCTTCTTGTATGTCCACTCGGTCATGGGACTCGGAGGACTGGATGCGTCCACGTGTGTGGGGTTTTCCGCTCCTTTCGGCGCATCCCCTTTCCGTTTATTTTTTCTTCCTGTTGTTGTTAAAAAAATACTTCTGACATATCGGCCATCATGAATGAATTGTTGATAACAACCAACTAAGAAATTCTCCAAGCATTAATTCAACACTATTTGTCTCAGCCGTAGGGCCGCTGACCCGTTTGTTATTCCATACCCATCATGGTGCGTAGATACTACTGTAGCAAGATCTGTAGATGATAAGCTTGATGAGGTCCGTGTAGGAGTAGGTTTAGGATTAAGTACGACCGTGTGAGTTCTTGTAGAACTATAATTTCTAATTTTTCTAATCTCCTGGTTTTTCCGTGGACATGTATAAAAGCACACATAGGGTTACATCTTGTAACAATGAAATCACCAAAGAAATAAAGAGGCAAGACAGGTACGAGACGTGCTTGTGGCAAACCAAATATCTAGTTTCTAGGCTGCGTTTTATTTTCGTCGCCGAGTTCAGAAGTTCCTCGCCAAGAGGATCTGTTGCAAGCAGCAACGATCTAAAGCCTAAAATCCAACATTTGGTATCAGAACCAGGTTCTTGCCACAACGATAGGAGAAAGCGACGAATAGAGCTCCATCACTGACTCGAAATCCAACAATACTGGCGGCTCCAAGGCAAACAAGGACGGCAGAAAATTGAAGAAGAAGAAGAAGAAGGTTGTGACGACAGCAACAAGCGGAGCGGGTGGTGCAGACGTGATGGTGCGGCGCAATATCCTTGTGCAGTACCCGCATCTGACCGACACCAACTACGGTGTTTGTGCGGTAAAGATGAAGATTATTCTCCAAACGTTCTGAGTGTAGCGGGCAATCACTGGCGACGAGGTCGCCGACCAGTATGACCAAGGTGCCATGGCTCACATAGCCCATTCAGTGCCGCATTTCGTGTTGGTGGCATTGGTAAAGTTTGAGACGGCAAGAGAGACATGGGTCAGACTCAAGAAGACGAGGATCGCAGAAGATCACATTACAAAGGCTCAGGCACAATGCTGAAGCGCCAACTTCACAAGTTGCAGATGGAAGAAACAGAGTCCGCGAACAACTACGCCATGCGCCTCACCACTTTGGTGGGAGAGATCTTAGCACTTGGTGCAAAGCTCGAGGAAGCTGAGATCATGGAAAAGTTTTTCAGCTCCTTGAGTGATAAATTCACGTACATCATCGACACACTTGAGCAGCTTACCAACATCAAGAACATGACCATAACAGAAGCAATCGGACACTTGCGAGTGTGGGAAGAGAACTCTCGTGGTTTTCAGAAAGGCCAAGCAGGAGGCGGCGATCAACTGCTTTACTCACGCGTTGACTAGGAAGCACCAAGAATCAAAGAAAGGTGTGATGATGAATGATGAGACAACTCAAAGCGCAACGGGCATGATGATAAGGGCAAAGGAAAAGGCATGACAAAAGGGCATGGCAAAGGGTGATTGGTCCAACGAGTGGGAGCCATGGAACTCGGATATGTCCAAGATCAAGTGCTACAACTGCAATACGATGGGTCACTTTGCGAAGCAATGTCCGGACTTAACTAGAGGGAGATGAAGGCAAATTTGGCGAAGTGGGAAGACGATGAACTAGCTCTTATAATGTCCAAAGTTTGCGATCTCAAGCAAATAGTGGTTGTGAAACCAAATCGGAAGGTTCTACTTCATGACAAGAAGGTAACACCGAAGCTATCCGGGAACATACTAAACCATGGTGACCTAGATGATCAAGATCACCATGATGCGGACACCAATGACGAAAATGAGGACACCATCGAAGATCTTGGAAATGATGCCACCCATGACACGATGCATGGTGATGATGATCACCACAAGGCATAAAGTGATGAAGACTATCACGATGATGATCACGATCATGACAACTACACCGATGACACGGATGCTGACGAACCGACGCCAACAATACCAAGAAATTGTTCACCTTCCTCAAGTGCATCTAATTCAACACAATTGTCCCCTTCTTCGCAAGACACAACAAACTCCTCTGGTCCATGTCTCTATAAGACCCTCAAGAAATTCTACAAACACACCAAGCTTGTTACGCTCAAGTGCTCCAGACTATGTTTGCTCGGAGTTGAGGTGCCGGCGAATTTTGTAGAGGCGATCAAATATCTAAGTTGGAAGCATACCATAGATGAAGTGTTGAAGGCAATTGAGAGCAACATCACATGGACCTTGGTAACACGACCTTCGAACCATAAGCTTATTGGTTTGAAGTGGGTATACAAGTTAAAAAAGGACACGAAGGGTGCTGTTGTGAAATACAAGGAAAGACTCATTGCAAAGGGCTACGCACAACGTTAAGGAGTTGACTATGAGGAGGTGTTTGCTCCGATTGCTCGACTCAAGAATGTGAGGTTGATCCTAGCTTTGGTAGTACAAGAGGATTGGAGGGCTCATCATATGGATGTTAAATCCGTTTTCCTCAACGTTGATGTCATAGAATAAGTGTACGTGGAACAACCCCGGGGTTATCAGAAGAAAGACGAATAAGATAAGGTTTACAAGCTCAAGAAGACACTATATGGGCTGAAGCAAGTGCCAAGATTTTGCAAGTCAAAGTTGGACCAATGTTTGGTCTCTCTCGAATTCAAGAGATGTGCCCTCAAGAACGTAGTCTATAGAAGGAACCCAAAGACTCGAACCTACTAGTTGGAGTTTATCTCGATGATCTGATTATAACCGGAGATATCGCGTAAGAAAATTAAAAGTTTTAAGATGTGGATAAAGAAGAAATTTAGCATGACTGATCTAGGATTACTTAGTTGTTACTTAGGCATCAAAGTGAAGCAAAACTCTAGAGAAATTTCCCTATGTCAATCGTCTTACACGGTCAGTTGTTGGCAAGTGTGACATGGCAGATTGCAATGCAGTACAAGTTCAAATGGACCAACTAAAGGGGTTCACGGCACAAAACAAAAAAATCCTAGCTAGTGCAACACCCGATGCCACGATCTATCTATGAATTAAGCAGTAATGGGGATGGTGTTTTAGTTACATACCCTTGTATACCAAACGCGGATAACGTCTCGTGGGGAACGTGGATGAAGTAGACAATTGTAGATGACCTCAAGGTCGTGAAGCTCCTCGGTCGTCACCTCCTGGTCCTTGCATGACAGCTTCGGTACCACAAGTGGTAGTGCCCTCGAGGTATCACACACGTATGGTGTCTGACGACGACTCTCGTTCTCCTTGATCTAGCTGGGATGTGGAAGTAGATCCTCTAGAACTGGGATCTAGCAATGTGACAGCATGTTGGTGGTGTTGTCTCTCTCGTGCACAGTTCTTTGTGGAACCGCACTCGCATATTCAACTAAGAAAGAGGGGGAATTCCCTAAGGAAAATAGCCTTAGGAAATCCCCTTTTATTTTTGTGTGTGTTTTTCGGCCAATATAGACCTCTTTATATAAAGGAGAAAAGAAGGACTCCCCTCCCTAAAGTCCCAATGTGGGACTAAAAGAAAAAGAGGAAAGGAGGAGCAGTCGGTCGGCTGAGGCGGTGGTCGAGTGGGCCACCTGCGCTCCCGCCCAACACCCATGGCCTAGCACCGGCTTGCACAGCAGCGGCTAGCCGGGTGGGCCTTGCGCGTTCCGCTAGTGCGCCAATGCCTTCCTGCACCCGACAGCCGCCTGCGTGGGCCATGGGAGGGGCCCGTGCTTTCCTGCGTGGGCCGACTAGCTGGTTGAGGCCCAGCAATGGCGGTTGTGCTACCTTTGGGGTGGCTTCCCTCTGAGCCTTTTTCCTCTAGGGATTTGGCCCAATAGAGAAAGTTGCCCCATAAATATTAATTTAATATATATTAGTTCACAATTAACATGTATAAATGCATATTATAAATTCGAAACAGCTTTTCGTTTATTTCCTTCTTCTGAACAACTTCGCATCCTCTTCGGAACTATTCCGCTAATAATATCTCGAAACAATTCCGATATTCTCTTTCTCATCGTGATCCTTTTGCTTCCATAGCGATCTCAAAATGTTGTTAGACCCTTAAGTGTGTTACCCTATGGTTCGGGAATGGCACATACATGATAGAAAACTCTCAAGTCAATGATAAATAGCAGGATCGGGCTATCCATAATGACCCCTATGCATTTCATGAAACTCTATCGTTTGAACCATAAACTCTATGTCCAATTCCTTTTGTCTCTTCGATACATGACTTGTGATCTTTAGTATCAACATACTAGTCTTGTTACCGACAAATCCACTTAATCTCATTATTGTGACATCATATCCCCATGACCTAGTCATACGCTACAACTTATTGGATACAATCTCACCGAGTGGGCCCAGTGTATCTTCCCGTCACACGGGTGGACAAATCACGATCTTGATGCATAGGCCTCAATCTGTTCCTTTAGATTACCCAATACACACCTTTATAGTCACCCAGTTACGGTTATGGAGGTTGATGTGATCAAATCATCCTCTAGAGATAGTGATTAGTATAATCTCACATTCTAAGGAGAAGTTCACTTTGTTTCTAATTATCACAACGATGAACCATGTGACTAGATCACACTATAATACTTGTGTGGATATTTTCCATCATATCATTCTCCAATGACATGACTCCATTGTCAATTGGAATAAATGCTCCATGATCAGGAAACCTTGATCATCGGCTACCCAATGAACTAGTTGAATAGAGGCTACTAGGGACTAGGTTTGTTCGCATACCACACTTGTATCAATATTTCCTCTTGACAAAGTTATATCATAGTATGGAACTATTATTAACTAGATTGAGATATGATAATAACCTATTTATTATTTGCATATAGGGCATATCTCCTTTAGTCTCCTACTTGCACTAGAGTAAAAATAATCTAGTTACATTTGTTTACGGATCATGAACACATGTGTTTTAGATCATGTTTGTTTGTTGATGCATGTAAAATGCATACGTAAACTTTGTAGTCTATTGGCACATATTACCACATATTTAGAACATATATAATGTAATAACCATGTTTTGTATTGATTTTTGTGATTTACCAATGATTCCTTTTATTTTGGTTATAACTCTCCAGAACAGGAAAACCTTATTTTGTGTATTTTGATCTTTCAGGGACCTAAACAAAGTCCAATGGACAAGGGCTCACTTTCTTCTTTCCTTTCTCTCTCTTCTCTACAGTAGCTTGAGAGCTTCCTCGGTGGTGCCGGGCCAAACCAAAGTCCCTCTCGATGGCGATGCCATCGGAAGGTGACTGAGGGGCGACGCTGGCTTAGGTAGTTTAGGATTTAGTTTTTGTGTTGCCTTTGTGGAGTCTTGGAGTAGGGTTCTAGATCTTGCTGGCCAGATCTAGGACATCTCGAGCAACCTTCCCGTCGGGGTGGGAAGCTGGAGGATCTCCGCAAATAAGTCGGCCCCGAGCTACTCCTTAGCGCCATCGGGCGGCGCTGGGAGGTTGCTGCTCTCCCTTCTCATCGGGGCTCTGATGGTCAGAGCAAAGATGGGGAATGGAGGCATCGGCAGCTTGGAAGATAAGCCTGTTCTTCTCCGTTGCGTCTTCGTCAAGATTCAGTGGCCCCAAATGCTCTCGGCCGGCCGTGGTGGCGAGGGAGAGCGAGCTTGGGCGTTGAAGATTGGTGGAGACGTGGTGAAGTAGATCCCGAAGCTGCGTCTAGTGGAATTTCCAAGCGAAGGCACGTCGCTGGACCTACCTTTGGCCGGTGAGGCCACTCCACGCTCGACTGTGGCCGAGCTCCTTCTTCTTCCAGGGTTGTGCTTGCATAAGAGGGCGTGCACTAGCCTACAGGGAAGATCCTCTTTGACCTCAGAGTTGGAAACTCAGTTGGCGTTGCCCCCAAGTAGATTGTTCCCCAGCGGCGGCGCTTTCTCCAGTGTCTTGAGGTCTCCCGGCGGCAGTGTGGACCGTGGACTCGATTCCTTTTCTTATTTTCTTTCCAGGGTCCTGTTTGCAAACATGGATGCCTTATCTTTGTTTGATATTTTGTTTAGGGGCCTCTTTGTAATCTGTAACCGCCTGATTAATACCAGCAGCTTCTAGGCCCTTCAGGGTCTTTTCCTGTTAAAAAACGAAGTCCAATGGAGCCAAGATTCTAGGAAAGCCAATATTTCAGGAAGATGATGATTTGTAGTGCTTGGACCTCACAAGAGGGGCCTGGAGTCCCAAAAGAGGGTAGGTGGCGTGGCCAACCTACTACACGCGCCACCATATCTCTTTTGGCCGTCGGCCATCCGATTCGCTTCAATCTTTCACCCGCGGGCTTGGTTTGACCTAAAAAATGCTATATAAACACCAATAAGGAGTCGGAACCAGCAAAGATTGGAGGGGGAAACTCTGTCAAAGCTACCGCTGGAGGGATCTCTACCTTCTCCAACATCTCCAACTTCATCACCATCATGAAGAGGGAGTAGTCCACCTCTGGACTATGGGTTTGTGGCAGTAGCTTGATCTTTCTCTCTCTCTCTTGTTCTTCATATATCTAGTGCCATATGAGCTTTCCAACATGATTATGGTCATATATGTAATTCATATGTGGTGGATATTTATTCTATGATTTGATATATGAGATTGGAATCTATCTATGTGTAAGATGTATTGATAGATGCATATGATGTACCACGTTCATAATTACTTGTTTTTATCCAAATTATATGCAAGAGCGTGTGTATTAGATATAGTAACATGGTGGTAGTGATTGAATAGTGACAGCAAATTCGAGATCTACTATGGCTTTTATCTTTATTTTGTTACCTCACTAGGGAATAAGTGAATTCATGTGATATAATTATCATGTGACAGCCTGATAATATTGTGAAAGGATAATGGATGTCGCCTAGAGGGGGTGAATAGACTTTTAGAATAATTACGATTTAGGCTCTAATAAATGCGGAATAAAATTAACGTTTCATTTATCAAAGCACAAAACCTAAAACTACTAGGTTAAACTAAGTGCACCAACAACCTATGCTAAGCAAGACAAGCAATAAGGTGATAGCAAGATATATACTTCAAGCACAATGGCTATTGATGGCTGTGAAATATAGCCATCTACGTCCACATTTAAACTGGATATTATTCAGATTTTTGATGAAATATTTCTCTAAACACTGCCACTAATGCCTAATGATCAAATGGGTATGCAATCCTTTCTTTCTATTTTTTCTGCGCAGATAATGACGTTTGATGATGGAAATCACAACATTAAAGTCAAAGATACGAGATTTCCAACAACCCAAAGAAACCAGGCGTCGTGAAGTGGAGACAGACGCTTTAACGACCAACTATACGGCGGGAATAAAATTCCGACCGTATAGTTCCGGTCGTATAGTTGCCATTGACACCGCTTGGTCAAACAGAACAACTTTCGTGAAGGGACCCCTATATAAAGAGGCCTCGGGCGACAAGAAAAGAGAGCTCTTTCTGATCATCAGCCGCCCCCAAAACTCCATCCACAACACCGAAGAGCCATCAGAGGAATAGATTTAGATCTAATCTCCAAACCCTTCTCCATCACCATAGCCATATTCCACCACTTGTAATAGTAGATCTCATCTTCGATTGGTGACATTGTAAGACTATTTGCTATCAATCTCATGGTTTCCACTACAATGTTTATGATTGTTGATCTCATCTCTATGTGTGAGTAATTCTCCTTGGGCTAAGGGCCTAGGCCTAGCCATGTAGCTTTTGTGCATGTTATTTATCATAGATGGGATCATGTATTAGTTTGTATGACATGATGATTACTGTATCCTCTCTTGCCTCAATCTAAGGACTTGTCAGGTACCCAAGACCCTGAGGATTGAGCCAGGTATAGGGAGTATGAGTAATGACTAATCTGCAGGTTGGGAACCCCAGTGATAGAAGGGGTAGTACGGCTGTATGTGAGGGATTTACTTGGGATTAACGGTGGCATCACTATGCATACCCTATGGATGAGACTAGTAGGTTATTGCTATAAGCGGTTGCAGAGGTAATAGCAATTATGGATGCAGTGCCCACATATAATTTATCTTGCTCTAACAATTATATGCATACTTTATTATTATCTTTTATTCCCATCAGATGTTTTGCACAGCTACAGGTGAAACTGAATGCCCTAGGCCCTCTCTTTCCATCATCGACAACAACAAAAGACAGCAAACTCTCGGTCCGGTAAAACACAAAAGGAATTCTAAAACTCCTGAAGGTCCGTTAAAGTAACTTCTCTACGCTTCTGCTTCCCGAGGATTCGATAAACCTAGGTCTACTAGGGAAAAGGAGCTATACTACATCCGTAATCCGGATCAAAGGTATTAGCTATCACAATGTAAATTTCATAATGAAAAGGCTCGGTTGAGAGATAACCGATGGACACAGAGACAATGCTTTTTATCCTGAAGTTCACTTCCAAATAATCTACATCTCTGTTGGAGAGGTGCGATGGGGCACCACTCTCCGAATGCCACAAATGGCTCACCTTGAGGTGTGGTGGCTCGATGCTCACCTAACACCACACAAGGACTCACCCCAAGATGTGAAAGCACACAACTCATCAACGCCACAACAGGCTCACCCTATTCTCCTGTGAGCTCACCACAAAAGGCTTACTAACTATCCACTATGGGACACTTGAGGGCGGTCACCGAACCCATACAAGCTTGGGGAAAACTCCACAACTCAACTGGAAGGCTCCCAAGAATCACCACAGAGGCTTCGACCTTAGGGAATCTCCAAAACTCAATTGGAGGCCCCAAGGGTATCACACCACTACCACACAACCGTCTATGGTTCCAAGAACCCAAGAGTAATAAGCCCAAGAGCTTGCACTCGTCGAATATCTATGGAGAACTCAAACCTATGCACCAAATGCAAGAGGCAAGTCCTTCACTCTCAAATTCCACCAAAGCTATGAAAGCTATTGGAGGAATAAGAGAGGAATAACACATGAGGAGAACAGAAAACTCTCCAAGATATAGATCCCAAGGATTCCTTCACACATAAGGGATTTGGTTTGGTAGGGTTGTAGATCTAGATATCCTCTCTCAAATCCCTCAAAAATATGCAAGAATCATAGGAGGGGGAAGGGAGAGGACAAGCTCTTCAAGGTCAACAATGGAGGAGAGAGAGAGAAATAGACCAAAAGAGCTGATTCCATGAAGGGGAAGAGGAGCCCTTTTAAAGGGCTCCCAGATCTTGCCGTTTGGGTCAAAATGCGCCTAGCCGTTAGTACCGGTGAGCCACCAGAAGTTACAGTTATCCCCAGCTCCAACGGCTCGAAAGTAGTTGAAATGACCTAGTTGTACTGGCCAGAAGTTCCGCCCAACACTGGGCCAGAACTTCCGGCTGGTACTACCAGTCCACTACCGGCCAAGTACCGATAAATAAAACACAACCAAATAGAGATATGACTACGGGGTGCACAGGGCTAAGCGGAAGTCGGTGGGAATTTCCACCGGCACTACCGGTGGCAAAATGTGCCCGAGTGGTACTTCTGGTCAACTACCGACCCAAGTACCGGCAAAATCGCATCAAAATAGAACGGGTGCTGGGGGCATTTCCATGCTCACTGGAACTATACCGATACTTCCACCGGTACTACCGGCGCCAAAAGTGTCCTAGCGGTACTTCCGGTGAAGCAGCGGTAGTTCCGGTAAGGGAAACTCTAGAACCAAAACTGCCATAACATTTGCATCCGAACTCCAAATAAGATGAAACCAATTTTCTTGGAAATATAACAATGTTGGATACCATCTAGGGATAAAATATCATGAATATATATGAGAGATCTACCAAGGTGTGGAGCCAGAAAACCTGCAAGATCAAAAACGCAATAAGATATTCAAGGAAAATCCGTTTTTTATGAATAGAGCTTGTTATGAAGATAACCACAAGCTCTAGATCCTCTCATGGACAAGATCCAAACAACAACCAAGAAAGATGATGCTATGTATGCAAAAGTTTGAGATCTCTTGGAGAAAATGATCGACCTACTCACTCGAGAGATGGTCCGGCTATCTATCCTAAACTTGGTCTCCCAATAACTACAAGAGCTCGATAAAATAGAAAACCTATCAAGATCATACGTTTGCCTTGAGCATTCCACTTGAGCTTGATGTAGACTGTCTTATCTTCTTCAAGATGGAACATCTTTCTTGATAGCTCCTGCTCATGCTTTTCTTGATGAAGACTTGTGAATTTCTCCCCCATACTCCACGAGGAAACCTCTTCTTTGAACTTGTCTTTATCACACCATGATCACCGAGGATGGCAAGCTTCAAGATGTGATCTTCTAGAGATACGCATCTTGAGCTTGCACTAGATTTCTTCTAACTCTGTTAGGATGATGTCTTGAAGATAGCCATGAGGAAATCCATCTTCTTCTTGAAGACACACTTGATAGTATTCTTATTCTTCTTCTCCTTCTTCTACATGATTCCAATGGGCATAAAGCCCTTGGACATTGCTTCTTCTTCATTTCTTCATTTTTCAACCTTGAAAGCAACATATGGCCCAAGCAATGCCAATGGACAAACCCTACAAGTGAAACTCAATTCAAATTTTAGTCCATAGAGATTGTCATTATTTATCAAATCCACACATGGGGCACACATGCATTTTCATCTTGTTTGGTCAAGGTAGCATATTTTTTATCCAAACATCATGTCAAAGTACCCAAGGCTATGCTCTGTTAATTTTTAATTCTAGATTGCTTGGAGTTTTCCCTTTCTAGAAGAGTATAAGAGAGATGTGTTGCATCATCTCTATGTTAGGACGTGATGCCCATATGAATGCTTATCAAGCACATAGTGAAGTTCCACCAATATTATATTGATGATGAATTGTTTTATGTCCACTACAACTTAAAAGAGAGTAGACAAGCGAACCCATGAACCCCGTTCCAACTTTTATCATAATAAATAACCTTCCAACACTACTACTATCATTTACCTTTTCTGAAATTTAATATTTTGAAAATGTAAAAATACTTTCTTTACCTGTAAACATAAACAAAACACAAAATACCTTTTTATCATTGCATTTACTTTACTTGCCTAGTTTTATATTATTGTACTTTATTAATTTTTATTATTATTTCATATTACTAATATGAAACCTTGTGATTGACAACCACACGGTGGAGTTGGGGACAATGAAAAAACTTTGTTTTGTAGATTGCTTGCGAGGAGAAGGAAAAGATACCTTTTTCCAATTCCCCGAGAGTTTGATATAAACCTCGAGTCACCCTTCTGGGAAAAATACGCTTGTTACAACACTCTACACTTGGAGTCCCAACTAGTTGGTACGCACAGAGTTGTTGTCATCACTTGTGGAAAACGTCATGTCTTTCTGATATGTTTTACCAGATCCGTAAGTCCTTTTGCAAATCACTAGTGTCTCCTAATTTTGACACTCGCACCATTATCACATAATGTGCCAAAGTATTTTGTATGGTGACAACATGAGACTTTGTTTCTTAGTATCATAATGATGGTCGACCAGTCACGAGAACTTTCACTGTGATCATATATACTAGAAAACCACTTAGTTGAAGTCGAACTTTATTAACCAAACTTGCCATAAGTTTCTATTGAAGTAGTTTCCTACCTCAATATCAATGTAGATCATTATATATCACTACGCTTCTGATGATACACTTACTCATGGTTTAGTGCTCACATGAGAACCTGTTCTTCTATCCAAGAACATGGGTCACATTTTCGTCAAGTATTCAACATAGTTATGTAGAAGAACCTATGACAGAGACATGGGAAATGAGGATCATCTCAATTATTCTTCTCAACCATCATTGTTTATACCCAATGTTTAATATAGTTTTACAAGTAAGAACATTTCTTTCTTGCTCCATTCTGAACTCTTTCGGAATCCAAACTAGTACATTCTGAACTTCTACTTTCAGAATTTGAACATAAACATATTGATTTTAATGTGAGACACACAAATCTATCTCCCATAGATTTAAAAGTCCAATACTTTGATCAACTTCATTCATACAATATTTCATAATATTACTAATATTAATTACTTCATTCATTATATGTCAAACACATATACTTGAATGTCGTCACGCTCCCACTCAAATATGGCATCCACATTAGATACTTTTATAACATCCTCATAACTCCCACTCAAACATGTCATTCACACATTTGATTAAGAAACTATTTATCTCCCACTTAAATACTTCACAAGTGTAGTTATTCTCGACATTTTGGCAATTCTAAAATCCTTTGATCATTTATAAAATCGAGAATTTCCCACTACGAGACATCAGCATTTTACTGCTAAACGCAAATCCACCAGACTTTAAGCAATTACTACCTTATCATCATCAACCATTGAATTTTTCAAGACAATCTTCATGACAAATCAAGATTTGTATCTTCTAGAGTTGCATTCTTTCCATATAACTTCTCAGTTATTTAGGAAGGATCAAGTAACTACTTACTTTGATAAGATCAAGTAACGCAATACTCTTGCAATATTAAATGTAACTTCTATGGATTTCATGACTCTTAGTCATTTCTCATATTCAGGCACATCATCACTTCTTCGTAGTACGTAGTTATACCATATTCATTCAACATGACAAGTAAATCGATAATGTATTTCCCATCATGTGGGAAATGCACCATTGAATCCTACTCTCTTAAGTTAAGTACTTAATCGAAACGTCATGATCACGATCATTAGTTTCACCTCCTTTTTGCAGAGTTTTGTTTCACAGAACATATTCTATTGTGCTACTCAACCTTCGGGTAAGATCGAATATGTTGATTTCTAACTTTCACTTTCTTTCATTAGCATTTTATCAAGAAACTTTTCTTAACAACAATTCCCCTAACAACATCTAGTATGTCCTTGGTTATGAAAGAGTATATTCAGAGTTGCCTATGAATATCCTATAAAAACTTATATTATTCATAACGACTTTATTAAAGTCTCTAGAAAATCGACTGTGCCATAACTCTTATGGTGTTGTTTCCACGAATCCTGATGATTCCCTATATTTATAAGTGTTTTCTATAGTAGACCTATAACTCTATCTTTCTTTGATAACCTTTGTAGAGATACTTTGGACCAAATGTATTATAATGTTTCTAAAACATACCAATACACTTTGACATATTCTAATCATCACAATCTGCGAATAAGTCCTTTTGTGAATGTTAAGCTATTAACTCAAATACTAGTCAAATGATCTAATCGTGGATACTTACTTGTTAATTTCATATCCATCTTATTCTGAAGGTATTTTGAATATTTCGAGTTGTTTCAGAATCATGTGTCTTTGAGTAAATACTCTTATTTACTTAAATCCATAGTTTTATTTAAAATAATGACTTCTACTATATTGTTGAACCGTAATACATCACTCATGTATAGTTTTCAGTATACATATTTTGTTTTACTAGAATGTGTTCTGTTTTATTCATATTTGCCAAACGAGGCACGGTATAGCATGTGTTAATAGATCAAGTATCCAGTAATTTCAAAGTATTCATCAATATGAATTTATTGCATGCATACGATCTATTTATAACTTAAACTAATAGTGTCATATACACTAATGTGTTATTATTAAGTTGGATATCCTTTTAGCTTTAACTGTATTATAAATGTATACATATTATCATCAATATCACAATAAGAAAAACACACTCATAACCAAAAATATGTCCATAATATAAATCATTCATATTAATAGAACAACTGATTTGTTACTTATATATATGCATAACCGTCTGGCGGTATGTAAGACACACTAATAGTTCCACAAGCTCAAATCGATAACAAATAATTCCAACTCTAGTAAGTCTAGAAAATAAATGCAGAAGGAGAAGTATTATTTTCCATCAGCATCTAGCATGCCTCCAACGCGCCATGTCCCCTTGTCTACTCCACACAACGCTCAAGCAGGTCCTATTTTCATAAAACAAGAATACGTATCAGTATACTTTATGAAAGTGCATTACGTTTTTTTTGAGAAACACATTTATAAACTGTATATCATATATACCTGCCCCGTCAATGATATCACCAGCAATAGGCTCTACCTTCACGTTCTTAATAGCTGCATGAACTGGTGAAAGTTGAGCGAATATCCTCTCATCATATAGCCATGGATGACCTCTTTGTAGCTGGGGGAAACGAGCGTAACACCCCTTCTATCACAAATTTGTCATCTATCCAGTAGCCAACCTCATACACAAGAGGTGCACGAAGCCTATGCATGATCTCCAAGTGGCTAACCAGGCACATATTTTCTTCCGTATTCTAGGAAAGAAACTCTGGGTGGTACGGGCAGGAAGAGGGATGCGATGTTCGCCAAATTGTCAGCTTCCTTGTTGCTGACCCTACCTATGTGTGATACTTTACACCTGTCGAAGTGGGCCTCCATTATATTGTACATGTCCCGGTAAGCGATCATGTTGTTGCTGATGGTGTCACATTTTTTCATTTCTTGCTGTGCAATAAGATTTGAATCACCAAATATCTTGAGGCGAGTTGCGCTGCAGGCTTTAGCCATACACATGCCGTGCAACAGGGCCTCATACTTAGCTTCGTTATTTGATGCATTCGGAAAACTCATCCAAAGTATGTAGCGCATTTTATCTCCTTGTGGTGACAACAATATAACTCCGGCTCGTGCCCCTTCCGTTCTCTTGGAACCGTCGAAATACATTGTCCATCCGCTGGAGAGGTCTGGCGGACCCGCACATCATAGTTCTGTCCACTCAGTAATGAAGTCCGGCCTAACCTAAGACTTGATTTTTTTTGCTTCTCATACATGGTGTCTCGAGGGGATAGCTCGATGCCCCAAAGAGAGACACACCATGTGGCTTCTAGATTGTTGAGTATGCTGGAGAGAGGTGCTTCATTGTCTACTACTATCGGGTGCTCTGAGAAATAGTGGCGCAGCTTGCGCGATGTCATGAAGACTCCGTATGTGAGTTTTTGGTAGTGCGGATATCTTTGTTTTGATGGAGAGAGGACCTCACTGAGGCAATAGACTGGCCTTTGGATGCCATTGGTTTTTCCTTCTTCGGGTCGCTCAACGACGAGAACTGTACTTACCACCCGATTGGTAGTGGCGATATAGAGCAACATGGGTTCTTTCTCTTTTGGTGACACGATGACAGGAGGTGTCGAAAGTGTTTTCTTGAGATCTTCAAAGGCTCACTGCGCTTCGGTCGCCCACTCGATTTTTTCTGATTTCTTCATGAGGGCATAGAACGGAAGTGCTTTTTCTCCCAGCCGAGCGATGAACCGACGTAAAGCCGCGACATGTCCGGCCAACTACTATACACCGAAGATTTGTTGGCTTTTTCATTGTGAGGATCACCTATATTTTCTCTAGGTTTGCCTCTATTCCTCTTGCCGATATGAGGTACCCGAGGAGTTGCCCTGTGGGTACTCCAAAGGAGCACTTTCTCAGGTTGAGCTTGATGCAGTATATGTCGAGATTATCAAATGTTTCGCAAAGATCGCTGATAAGGGTCGATTTATGATTTGTCGTGACTATGACATCGTCAATGTACACTTGAATGTTTGTTCCAATTTGGCTTCCAAAGTAGTTTGTCATCATCCGCTGGTACGTGGGACCTACGGTTTTCAGTTTGAAGGGCATTGTAGTGTAGTAGAATACACCATAAGGCGTGATAAATGATGTTTTATCTTGGTCCTCCTCCCTCATCCGAATCTGGTGGTATCCAGAGTATGCATCCAAAAAGGAAAGACGCTCACATCTAGCGGTTGCATCAATTATTTGATCAATTCGTGGCAGCGGGAAGTGTTCCTTTGGGCAATGTTTGTTTAGCACGGTGAAGTCGATACACATCCGTAGTTCTTTTGTGTTTTTCTTCGGGACACACATTGGATTGATGACCCACATTGCTTTCTTGATTTCCTTGATAAACTTGGCATCTGTGAGGGGGTGGAGTTCTCGTCCAATGGCCTTGTGCTTGGGTTTTGTGAAACAACGAAGTGACCGCCTTATAGGTTTAGCGTTAGGATATAAGTTAAGTGCATGCTCAGCAAGTTCCCTGGGGATTCATGGCATGTCAGCTGGTACCCATGCAAAAATCTCCGAACACTCACGGAGGAACTCGATGAGCATGCTTTCCTATGTGGGACCAAGATTGGAGGCCACACAGGTTGTTTAGGGTGGACCTGGATTTATCTGGTGTCTTTCACGGTGTCAACAACTTGATCGAACGTGATACGTGCCACCGGTAGGGGCTATGTTTCTGTTGAGATCTTTAGTTGCTTAAACTCTGCTTCCATCCTAAAAGATTTGAAGATTTTGTTGAATTCATGGTCGCAGTTGTCGGAGCAGGTGAAGCTGCCTCTCACAGTGATAATTCCGTTGGGCGCTGGCATCTTCATTACAAAGTACATGTAGTGAGGCACTACCATGAATCGTGCGAAAGCTGGGCACGCTAGGATCGCGTGGTATTGTGATGGCCAATCCATGACTTTAAACTCGAGCTTTTTGCACCTAAAATTTGCCCTCGATCTGAAGACAACATCAAGATAGATCTTGCCTAAAGGAATTTCGGCTTTACCCAGGACTATGTTGTTGAAAGATGTGTCTGTTGGCGCCAAGTTTGTCAAGGAGCGGTTCATTGTTCGTAAAGTTTTGGCGTAGATGAGGTTGATTATTCTTCATGCGTCCATGAAAACCTTCCTCATGTCGAACCCACTGACTTGGGCCTCCACTATCAGAGTTGAATGACCCGGTCAAGGGACTCAAAGCGGGTCATCGGCCCTACTAAATGTGATTTCTTGTTCTGACCAATGGAGATATTCGGGCATCGGTGGTGGCGATGTTACTACCATATTGACTTGTCATGTTATCAACTTCTGGATCATGTTGGATGGGTGCCCTTTTTGGATCATTGACATTGCTCCTTTGGACCTCGGGTATTTGTCCTCCTGGTTTCTGTTTGCTGTGGGTTGCGGTTGGCCTGCAGGCGGCAGCCCTGTTGGTCGTGGTGGTGCATTGAGGGCTAGGGTTTCTGGTGTACCATTGGTTTGCTTCCTCGGTTGCTTTTGCATCACAGACTTCCTGCAATTTTAGGAACGTGCGGCAATCCTTCATGAGGTGGTTTGAGCGCCTCCTACCCTCTTAGTCGATGTAGAAGTGCATGTTGCATAGCCCCTCGAGCATCTGCATTAGATACATCAGAGGCTCCCAAGACCTTCATTGGTATTACTGTGTTGGTCGGTTGATGGCTGCAAGTGCACACATCAATTGTAGCTAGTTTTAAAATAAGAGTATCATACCCATAGAGAGATATTTGGTTAAGGTCTTTATGCCCCTTATCACTTTCCACCAAAGGATACTTGTAAGCTGCCTTTGATCTCAAGTAAAGGGTGATTGAAAGGTTTTTGGTTGAGTGCAGAAAAGTAACTAAAACAATTAAAAGAAAGCAAGTAAAAAGGTTGTGTGAAAACATGGTTGAACTCAATAGGGCTAAAACAGTCTTGGGGATGTAGGATACACCACTAGCATGCTATTATTATTAATTAAGATAACATACTTCTTGTGTCATGATATGTGTGAAGAGAGCTCCATAATAAGATGTTCACTACAAGGATCGTAGGAAGCCACTTTGTTGAGCCAAGAATGAGGTCACCTCTAAATAACCACTGCGATGTCTGAGACCAATCACCCATACAAACCACTACAATTAAGGGTCTCCCCGTGGATATCATAATTAGCTTAGGGAGTCTCTCTTTATCCTCCTTTGACCATGTAGGTTGCTAGCCAACACCAACTATCACGATGCTCTCTGGGCACACTTCCAAACACGTCCAAAGGATTTCTCCCTCACTTTAGTCCTGAAGGAAAATGATATGTGGCCGACTACACATACCATCTAAAGAGAGAGATCAAACACAAATCATAAATCTATCATAGACTGACCAGTCATATGGACACAAGAATAGATCATCTTTATTGCAACTTAATAATAGTGCTAGGGTTTCTCCATATCCCTAAGAATGAGTGTAAACTACTCACACATGGAAGCAATCAACGACACCATCATAATCAAATGTATGGATAAAAGTATGGGGATAAATCTAGTGCAAACCACAATTGAATCTGGAATTACAACAAGATCTAATATATGTGAGATGGGGGTAGTAATGGTGATGGAGATGGAGCGGTTGGTGATGGAGGGGTGATGCAATGTCCTCCAATGATCCATGAAGCGGTAGGGATTTTTCCTTCTCCAAGTTCCTCCGTCAGATCCCCTTTTGATGTGTTTTTTCATGGTTTTTGGTGGCTATGAATGTCAGATCTCTCTGCCATCTTCGGCAGGAGAAAGTATTTGATGAGGCCGACGCGATGCCGTGTGGTAGGGGCAGGCTCCGCCTGTACCACTGGTTGTTATGAAGGCAGATGCTTTTCTCGCATTTGGTATTCTCCCAGGTGCGAAGGTAAATCAATAAAATGACTTTTATCACTTAAAAATGTCATATTATAATATAATATGACAATTCGAATTGATATGTTCATAAGAGACTAAGCAATCTGGGATCCTGTTGAAACAAGGACAAAAAGGCGCTGATACGTCCATTTTGCATCACTATTCTATGTCTTAATTCACTATTATTCATTGATATATTTCGTATTGAGAGGTGATACTTATGTTATTTCATCTGTTTTTGCATGGTTGATGACTTTTGGAGCATGGACCACTGCATTCAGGATTCTGATGGAAAAGGTGCTGTTTGGAGGCAAAATTCGCGAATATCAGAAAATCCGGGAAAATATACGGAAAATTCTATTTTTCAGAAGACTCAGGATGCCATAAGATGGGGTGGAGGTGGGCCACAGGGGGCCCACACCACCCCATGGCACGTGCAGGCCTAGGCCGCGCCAGGGAGTGGTGTGGCCACCCTGGCCCACTCCAGCCTCTCCCCTCTGGCGTATATCAACCTCCCGAAACCCTAAGACTCGGAGAGGGATCACAGAAAGATTCCGCCGCCTCTGCGGGGCGGAAAACACCGAGAGAGAAAGATCTCTCCGGCAGACAGATTTCTGCCAGGGGAATTCCTTCCCGGAGAGGGGAGATCGTCGCCATCAACACCACCATCAAGCTGGACTTCATTGGGATCATCATCATCATCATCACCATCATCATCCTCATCAGCACCCTCATCACCATCTCCATATTGCTGTAACAATTGGTTGAATCTTGCTATAGTTCATAGGGCAAACTTTCCCGGTGTTGATTACTCTTTGTAGTTGATGCTATTGAGTGAACCATTGAATTATTGTTTATGTTTAGATTGTTATACATCATTGTTCCATCTCTGATCATGATCCATATGATGTCTTGTGAGTAGTTCGTTTTGTTCTTGAGGACATGTGAGAAGTCTTGTTGTTAGTAGTGGAGTTGCGTTGAGAAAGATTCAATAGATTGTTACTTAAGTTGTGGTGTACTTCTTCTAGTGGTGTCATGTGAACGTCGACTACATGACACTTCACATATATGGGCCTAGGGGAATGCATTGTGTATTTGGCTACTAATCGTAGGGGTTGCCGGAGTGACAGAAACCTGAACCCCCGTTAGGAAACCATTGCACAAGGGACGTAAGGGTCTTAGAGTTTAAAGTTGTGGTTAGGTTTTACCTTAATTACTTTCTTGTACTTACGGATGTTTGTAAGAGGTATAATCACAAGTATGTATTTAGTCTTGGATGGGGCGGTACATTAGCACAGGTTCACCCACACAACACTTAGCAAGCTAGAGAAGATTAATCGACTATATGAAGCGAAAGCACTTGACAGTCTTCCCATGTGTCCTCGAGAACGTTTGGTCATCTATAGAAATACAATCGGCTTGTCCTTTGCTGCATAAAGGATTGGGCCACTTGCTGCATTCATTCTTACTGTCTTTTATTTACTCGTACTTTGTTTACTTGCTTTATCGAAAACCCCTAAAAATCCGTTTGCTAAGTATTTGCAGAGAATTCCTGATCCATACCACTAGCCAGCACCTTCTGCTCCTCGTTGGGTTCGACACTCTTACTTATCAAAAATACTGCGATACACCCCCTATACTTGTGGGTCATCAGGCGCACGCAGACGTAGTGAAATACGAAAATCCCTATTCTATTTATGCAAAAATAAAAGGTAAATTTGCTTAAATTTTGGACTCATCAACTCGCCCCAAGTTAGATTCTTGCTCGTCCCCGAGAAATATGGGTGCTTATGGACAAGATCATCATGTTCATGAGGCATGAGTCGTTACAATAAATGAGGCAGAAATTAAAACAGGAATACAATTTCAGATGTAAAGTTACCTCGGGGGATATTATCATACCCTTACACATCAAATGACTTAGAGCCTTCCACACCCTTTTAGTACCAATGAAGTTATAAGAATCTTTTAGTGATTCAACATATCATATAATTATAATGTTAAACGGACTAAGCACTTGATTTCAGTAATGAAGATTCATGATCACTCTTTTTCTTGTATCTTTCTTTTTCTTGGGATTCTTTTGATATCTCTTCTATTATTTCTCTCCCCTTCTATTTTTATCTTTTTCTATTTTCTCTCTCTTTTTTTAGTTCAGCCACTTGATCGTGCTCACTACCTTTATGGCTTTTTAAAACTCGTGACTATAATATGCTCCCAAAATTCTTCTTCTCATAATTTAATCAGTATTTTTATTGGTGTGGAAGTCCCTAAAATCATGACAGATGTACAAGTATCATAACACTCAACCTAGATCAATCATCTAATATAATAATCATGCATCAAAAGATAACTTCAAATATCATAAAGTCTCGAAACTCAATGGATATAAATCTTCTCTTGAACAAAAGGGAGCTGGAAGTTGATGCAACTAATGCGAATTCTGGAATTAAAACTGAACATGCATGCAGGAAAGTAAACATGCAAAAACTGTAAGATAAATTACAAGGTTCTCAAAGATCCCCCCAAACTTGGAATCAAGCCGAGTGGATCAAATAATCCCTTGCGATTATTTCATACCGTGGCGTTCTTCATGGTGAGGTAGTTTTTTTGGAGACCGCCGCACGAAGCTTCTTGTTTGTCTCTTCCAGGGCAAATATGCGACAAAGACACTTCTGCATATCCGAACACAAGAGGAACATCCCATCAGTGACCTTGCTCATCACATCATTGAGTTCCTTCTTTCCTTCAAGATCCAAGAGACGCTTGCACACGATCTTCCTATGGAGGAGCTCTTCTTTCTGGTACTTATCTATCTTGTGAAGATGATGTTCAGTGTTTGGAACATGCGCGCTGATGGGCATGTCCAAAAGGTTGAACCCCCAATCCTCTTGTGTTTTCACGCTCATGCGCGTGTTCATGGTGATCTTCTTTGTTGTTGAAGTATGCGCTGTAGTCTCCTGATAAGTTCCTGCATCAGGACAATTAGCTTTCTTACGCTTTGGTGAGGAGTAGTTAACGGCGATTAACTTGAGTGACTCCATGAACCCCTTCCCATGAGGTTTCTTGTCTTATTCCTCGTCTTCAGGCTTCACCATAGCCAGCAAATTCGGCTGCTTCCAACCCCTCTTTATTTGATCCATGAAGGTCTCAAATTCCTCCTCATCATCATTATCATCACAGTCATAGGCGTACCTCTTGTTCTTCAGGATTAGGCCTTGAGCTTCACGGTCATCATCTTCAACGTAGGAGGTCTGGAAACAATCCCATGAAGGAGCCATGAGATTTAGAGGCTTGCCTTTCCCTAGAACTGGGTAGTGCATCAAGTAGATTGGATCTGTTGATACGAGAGGTAGGAAGACCTCTAGGGAGGATTATTATGGGTTAGAAACAAGGAAAAATTCATATTAGAAGGAAACGGCTCGGCCAAGAAAAGAATCCCAACAAATATGGAAATAAATAAGTGCAAAAGGAAGAAATCACGATCGTAACAACCACTTGGTACGGGCGGATGCCCGTACGGTGCACCCGTACCAGGTCGTTTCCAAAAATTTGATGGAATAAGTCGGCAAATAGTCAACCATCAAAGTGGTACGGGCGGGGTCATGCCCATACTACCCGTCCGTACTAACTTTTACCGACTTTGTTTTTGTCATTTTTAAAGCAATCAAATAAAGAACGAATGAAAAAACACAAAGTCGGTAACGACCAGCTGTACGGGCGGACACGCTAGTACTACGCGGTCTTACCGATATGTGAAAATTGTACCGAAGGTTACTACCGCCTTAACGACCAGTGGTACGGGTGGACTCGGCCGTACCTCCTGCCCATACCGACCTCAGAAGACCGGTAGTGAACTCAGAAAAACAGAAGGAATACAAATATTCAAAAAGAAATAGTAGATAATCATCGAAAACAAAGATGTTTTCAAGATTTCAAATATCTTACTTATCCAGGGGGAATGAGTTTATTCGGGTACCTTCTCCTTCTTTTAGTTCTTGAATCAACCTTTTCTTTTTCCCTTTGAACAAGGTTGGTTGAAGAAAATCGCCAAAACCATTGCAAAGAGAAATCAAAAAAATTCTTTTAGGAATTGTAGTTCCCAAAGATATGCAGATGGATGACACTATCTCAGGTGGATCAACCTCCTCAATGTCCATGGATGCCTCCTCCTGTTCCTCTTTTCTTTGAAGAATCTATAAATCAAATCCTTGCAAAAGTAAAGTCCAACGGATCATTCTTGGCTTAACGTTAGTCCTTTCAAGAATCTCTTTTAAGCCAACACGATCAATATGCAATCTTATCTTAGAGTCAATAATATAAGGTCTAAACTTGTCATAGGAGAAAACCACAACAAAAATTCTTTTTTTTGGCATCGGATAATTCTTTTAACCGCCGTTTAAGGTGAGACTAGCATGATGAATGATATTAAGATTATCACCATCATACTAGCAAAGAATTGCTCCCATAGATTTAGCCTCACAGAATAAATCAAAAGGTTTCTTCCAATTAGGTGGTTTTATAATGGGAGCTTCAAGTAGGGCTTGTTTTAATATATTGAAAGCGGCAAGACAGTTTTCAGCAAAATTAAAAACAAGTAAAGGGTGTTTGAAAGGTTTTTGGTTGAGTGCAGAAAACTAATTAAAACAAGTAAAAGAAAGCAAAGAAAAAGGTTATGTGAAAACATGGTTGAACTCCATAGGGCTAAAACGTTCTCGGGGATGTAGGATACACCACTAGCATGATATTATTATTAATTAAGATAACATACTTCTTGTGTCATGATATGTGTGGAGAGAGCTCCATAATAAGATGTTCACTACAAGGCTCGTAGGAAGCCACTTTGTTGAGCCAAGAATGAGGTCACCTGTAAATAATCACTGTGATGTCTGTCAGCGTAATAGGATTGGGGGTCCCCCGCATTGCGCCTTAGCGCATGGGCCAGGATCCACCGGTCAGCGACCCAGACGATGTGTGGCTTGGCCGGCAAGGGCGCCGCGAGGATACGAGCACCATGCGCTCCAAGCAGGTATGGTTTTGTCATGATGCGCCTATGGAGACTAAGTGTCAGCTATGCTGTAGGTGCCTATGGGTGAGACGAATGCTACAAGGCGCTGATGGCTCTGTAATGGCGCCAGGAAAATGCTGGTGCAGTGTTGATGTAGAGATCGTTGGGAACCCAAGAGGAAGGTATGATGAGCACAGCAGCAAGTTTCCCTTAATTATAAAACCAAGGTTTAATCGAACCAGTAGGAGCAAGGAAACACCCCAAAGGTGTTACTAGCTGAGCCTTGGCAGGGCGCACTGCCGGTTCTAGTAGCAACGTGGAGACCTGCACAACACAACCACAGAACTTTGTCCCCAACTTGCGATGAGGTTGTCAATCTCACCGTGTTTTGCGGAAAATAAAGGATTAAACGTATCGAATGGAAAGAAGTAATAGTTTGCAGAAAGTAAACACAAAGCAGTAAAAGATTGTAGATTGTATGTAAAAGACAAGGACCGGGATCCATAGTTCACTAGAGGTGGCTCTCCTTAAGATAGATAACATGCTGGATGAACAAATTACAGTGGGGAAATTGACAAACATCGAGAAAGCAATACATGCATATACTAATCATCTTGACTCCTTTGGAACTTGATTGGGAATTACAACATTATACATAGACCGCCATCCAACTGCATCTATGACTAATAATCCACCTTCAGGTTATCATCCGAACCCCCTCCAGTATTAAGTTGCAAGCAACAGATTATTGCTTTATGAATTGCGTGTAAAGTAAACAATACAATTGTTCTATGAACAAAGGATTGTTGTTTTCTCCCTAGTAGCAACAACACATCTAGTACCTTAGAGATTTCTGTCACTTCCCCAGATTACCAGAGGCATGAACCCACTATCGAGCATAAATACCAACTCTTGGAGTTGCTAGCATTTACTTGGCCAAGATAGCTACTAACAACGGAAAGCATGCAAGATCACAAATAACAAAGACATGATAGAATCAATAATCAATCTGAAATAGCATCTCAATATCTAGCTACTACATGGATCCGTAGTCCAAGGATGAACTACTCACGCATCACACCGAAGGCTTGCATGGTGATGAAGAAGGCCTCCAGGGTGAATTGCCCTCTCCGGCAGGGTGCCGGGAAGAGCTTCAGATCCCTCCCGATCTAGGGATGGAGATGACGGTGGCTACAGACTCTTTCGTGGATTTTTGATCGGGCCTTAGGGTTTTCGTCCCGAGGGCATCTTATAGGCGGAAGGGGAGGCCGAGGAGGTGCCAGGGGACACCACACCACCCCCTGGCGCGGGCCAAGCCTGGCCGCGCGGCTAGGTGGTGTGGCCGGCCTCTGGCCCCTCTCTGTCTCGTATTCTGGCATCTGATGATTTCCGGAAAAATAGGCACTTTGGCTTTTGTCCTGTCCAATTCCGAGAATATTCATTTTTTGACTTTCCTGGAACCAAAAACAGCAGAAAACAGGCAGCTGGCACTATGGCTCTTGTTAATAGGTTAGTCCAAGAAATCATATGAAAAGTACTCCAAAGTTGGAACAAAACACAAGAAAGTGGATAAAACCAAGCATGGAACATCAAAAATTATATATACATTTGCAATGTATCAACATCCCCAAGCTTAACTCCTGCTAGTCCTCGAGTAGGTAAGTGATAAAAAGAAAGAATAATTTTTGAGGTGACATGCACCATCAAAGACTTGATCAATGTATTTGTAAAACATTCAAAGTTGGGATCATAGTACGTCAATCATAGCATGAAAGACAAAGTTCTAGCAATAAGACAAAGAAACTATGATGCAACATGAAAAGGCACAAACAAAAGATTCATGAATAACAATGCTTGGCAAGACGTTTATTTGTTTCACATAAGGAAAACATAGCATAATAGTATTCAGCTTGTCCCTCAAAGAGTAGCAAATATAAATGCATAGGACACCTTCAAAGTTCATAAGAGTGACTAGATACAAATAGTTTAAAACAAGCAATATCAAAGTATGCATCAATCAACTAGTCTTGGGACAATGCACATAGAACTAAGAATGGCCACTATGCTCTCATAGTAGGTGCATAAAGGTAGAAGGTGGAGACACAATATAATGGTGGAAGAAAGGCTTTTTTTAAAGGAAGTAGGGATTCAAGTCTCATAAAGAGCTTCCAAAAATTATGGTACTTATAGCTTTCAACTCTCATTGCCCCTATCATAAGCATCTTGAAGTGATTAAGGTTAAAGTGAACAAACTATGGTGTACATGCTTGATGAAGTATAAGTTAGAATTCTCATGTCCCTTGTATACGAGGGTCGCTCCTCATGCTACTCAAGTTTAGTCACCGGTAAGTTCTTGTCATTGTAAGTGCATGTGTATCATAGAGAACCGCCAACGGGGTACCCCTTGCCCGATGATACGGAATAATCCCCATATCAAAATGACAAGGCAAGCAGACAACGAGGATCTCAGCAATCTTCTTATTTACCATGGGAATATGGTGCTTTTTTCTCTCTTTCCTCTTTTCATAATCGCTTTTTTTTTCTCTTTTCTCTTTTTTTCTCAATATAGGAACCTTTTTTTTATAAGAAGAATGCTTCATAGACAGCTCATTATGGTTATGCTGCAGGTTTCCACCATGTCAGCATGGATTAGACCAGCGGCCCAGGCGTTTCTCTAACACATATACATAACTCCATGGACTTACAAGCTCCCCTTTCATTTCACACCGACGACTTCCATATACAAAAGAGCATGATATCAACTAGGTACAAGTACCAAGTGCAATGTTGAAAGCGTTCCCCATGAAATCATGGTTCTGCTAATTCCCAACAAATAATTGCAAGCATATACAACATAGACGACACAATGTTTCAAGTTTATTAAGGGCAAGAAAAGTAAAGTGTGCCATCAAGTTCGTGAGAGCTTTAATCACTAGTTTTCTCATAACAAGTTTAATTTGGAAGGAAAACAAAAGCATGAATATACTTGGAATAGCATAAGCTAGTAGGTAGGGATGGTGGACTCTTTGGAATAACTTGGTTTAGGGAGTTGGATGCATGAGTGGAACTCATACTTGGTTGTGGAGGCTAGCAAAAGACTGGGAGCGACAAACTAAGAGAGAAATAATGGCCATAATCATGCAGAGCGACAAAACATCATTGATCAAAGCATAAAGTGATACTACAAGTTGAAAACTAAAGGATCATAAAGGCTATGGTGACTTGAGATAGTCATAACATGGTGTGAGTATGCGCCAAGTCAACCCAAATAAAGCATCAAAGGAGAATACCACTATACTAGCTTTAATATGCTAAAACAACGCATGATTCATCCAAGGCACATTAAGCAATCTCAATTGTTTATAACAAGTCATGCTACATCAAAGAATACTAAGCATAAAGCCAAAACAATATCAAGCATGGTATGACAAAGCATAGGCCACAGTCAAAAACAAGCTCTTTTTACCACATAAGTATGAACTTTCCTACTCTTTTCCAAACCAAACTAAACTATTTGCAAACCAATGTATGAAAGAGGGGGTCCAACCAATTTATTTAGCAAACTAAGAAAACCAAGCAAACGAAAAACCAAAACAAAAATGAAAAAGAAGACGCTCCAAGAAAAACACAACTGTGGATGAAACAATAAAAATGAAGCGTTTGGAAGAAACCTGGGATTTTTATTGATGAAGAATGGGATGCCTTGGGCATCCCCAAGCTTTGACTCTTGTACTTATTGGATATTTCTTGGGGTGACACGCCTGGTATCCCAAGCTTGCGCTTTAGTCCATCCTCCATCTCATTACTCATTCCTTCCATACACCTGAAAATTTTCCTTCATACAAAACTTGACACAATCTTCATTAGCAACATTAGTGCACTCAAGATAAATAGGTCTTAAGGTTCAGTTCTAACACCAAATAGACTTCCATTAGAACACTAGCTACTGTAGCACTTCCCTCAAAAATCTCAAGTCCCCAAAAGAACTCAAAAAGGAACCAACAAGAAGCAAATGCAGAAAATGGCAGAAATCTGTCAAAACAGACCAGCAGGTAAAGACGAATACTTTCGAAGACCTGATGTTGCTCACATCAAAAAGTGTTGAACTAACGAAAGTTAGATAACAACCTGGGGCAGAAGCACAAAAATTTACGCCTCAAAAGGACTTTCAGAGATTTTATACGAATTTTTATGGTGAAGCACAGAAATCTTTTTTCGGGACAGCAACTTTCCCAATCATTACTTCTCTCTCATTAGAGGTTACTCTTGGCACAAAAAGCAAATAAAAAATGATAAGGAGAGGTTATTACAGAGGTAATAACTTCCAAAACTCATCTAAAACTCTTGGATTATCTCCCAATAAGTAATTTTTTTACCGCCTTTAAGTTAGGCATGATAGTTTGAGAGGATGCTCACATAAGAAATATGAATTGAAGTAAAAGAGAGCATCAAGAAGAAAATTCAAAACACATTTAAGTGTAACCCACTTCCTATGCATAGGAATCTTATAGGAAAATGAATTCACAAAGAATAAAGCGACATGCATAGGAAGATAAAACGAGAGTAACTTCAAAACTTTCAGCAAATAGAGAGGTGTTTCAGTGCCATGAAAACTTTTATAACCATATTTTCCTCTCTCATAATAATTTTTAGTAGCCTCATAAATAAACTGAACAATATAACTATCACATAAAACATGAATTTCATGATCTACAAGCACTAGAGCTTTATTATAAACATTTTCAAAAGAATCCACAGGAACATAACATTCATCCTCCTTTAGTAAGCATGGGGGACAATCAAGTAATGTAAGGGGTAAAAAGTTACTCTCGTTAGAAGGTAGGAATGGGTTGATCCATTCTTCCTCCTCTTGATCATCACTCTCCTCCTCTTTTTCATCCAGTGAGGTTCCAGTTTCAGCAATTTCTTCTTCCATAGGCTCCTGCAAGGCATTAATCTCTTCCGCTGGTGGAGAGCATCTATTAAGATATTCAAGAATATAGCAATTTTCTTCCTTGTAATTATCAAAGAAAAACTGAAGTATATCATAAACCTCATATTTCTAAGGTGCATCATCAGTATTTTCAAGCAAACTAGCAAGTTCAAATGCACCCTTCCAAGCAATAAATTCTTCAGTTTGTTCCACATCATAAAAGTCATAATGTCCTTTAACATAAGAAGATATGGTAACATTATGATTATACTCACATTGAAAAGGGAGGCGTTTATACCTCCTACAACAACAAGATTTATTAACGCAATAAGTAACATTATAAGTAGAGCACACGTTTCTAGCAATGGTATTCAATTTATCAATTTGTTCCCGTAAGAGTTTCCCTTTTTGTGACAAGCGGTGTTCCTTATAATAATATTTTTGTTCTTCGGCGAACCCACCTTGCCAAAAAGATTCAGTTTCAAAGAAACCAACCATTGATAGAAAGCATGATAAAGCAAGACAATAATAGACCAATGAAAATAACAACTATTTTTTTGTGTTTTTGATAAAGAAACAAGCAAACAAAACAAAAGGAAACTAAGAAAAACAAAAATAACAAAGTAAAGAGATTGGTTATGAGGGACTCCCCTTGTGAAAATGTCCTTGACTCCCCGGCAACGGCGCCAGAAAAATGCTTGATGACTCTATAATGGCGCTAGGAAAATGCTGTTACAGTGTTGATGTAGAGCTCGTTGGGAACCCCAAGAGGAAGGTATGATGAGCACAGCAGCAAGGTTTCCTCAGTTATAAAACCAAGGCTTAATCGAACCAGTAGGAGCAAGGAAACACTCCAAAGGTGTTACTAGCTGAGCCTTGGCAGGGCGCACTACCGGTGCTAGTAGCAACATGGAGACCTGCACAACACAACCACAAAACTTTGTCCCCAACTTGCGATGAGGTTGTCAATCTCACCGTGTTTTGCGGAAAACAAAGGATCAAACGTATCGAATGGAAAGATGTAATAGTTTGCAGAAAGTAAACACAATGAAGTAAAAGATTGTAGATTGTATGTAAAAGACAAGGACCGGGATCCATAGTTCAGTAGAGGTGGCCCTCCTTAAGATAGATAACATGCTGGGTGAACAAATTATAGCGGGGAATTGACAAACATCGAGAAAGCAATACATGCATATACTAATCATCTTGACTCCTTTGGAACTTGATTGGGCATTACAACATTATACATAGACCGCCATCCAATTGCATCTATGACTAATAATCCACCTTCTGGTTATCATCCGAACCCCCTCCAGTATTAAGTTGCAAGCAACAGATTATTGCTTTACGAATTGCGTGTAAAGTAAACAATACGATTGTTCTATGAACAAAGGATTGTTGTTTTCTCCCTAGTAGCAACATCACATCTAGTACCTTAGAGATTTCTGTCTCTTCCCCAGATTACTAGAGGCATGAAGCCACTATCGAGCATAAATAGTAACTCTTGGAGTTGCTAGCATTTACTTGGCCAAGATAGCTACTAACAACAGAAAGCATGCAAGATCACAAATAACAAAGACATGATAGAATCAATAATCAATCTGAAATAGCATCTCAATATCCATCGGATCCCCACAAACACAACATGCAGAATTACAAATAGATGATCTTGATCATGAACGGAGCTCATAAGATCTAGACATGAAAGCACACAGGAGGAGAACCAGCCATCTAGCTACTACATGGATCCGTAGTCCAAGGATGAACTACTCACGCATCACACCAGAGGCTTGCATGGTGATGAAGAAGGCCTCCAGGGTGAATTGCCCTCTCCGGCAGGGTGCTGGGAAGAGCTTCAGATCCCTCCCGATCTAGGGATGGAGATGACGGCGGCTACAGACTCTTTCGTGGATTTTTGATCGGGCCTTAGGGTTTTCGTCCCGAGGGCATCTTATAGGCGGAAGGGGAGGCCGAGGGGGTGCCAAGGGCCACCACACCACCCCCTGGCGCGGGCCAAGCCTGGCCGCGCGGCTAGGTGGTGTGGCCGGCCTCTGGCCCCTCTCTGTCTCGTATTCTGGCATCTGATGACTTCCGGAAAAATAGGCACTTTGGCTTTTGTCCTGTCCAATTCCGAGAATATTCATTTTTTGACTTTCCTGGAACCAAAAACAGCAGAAAACAGGCAGCTGGCACTATGGTTCTTGTTAATAGGTTAGTCCAAGAAATCATATGAAAAGTACTCAAAAGTTGGAACAAAACACAAGAAAGTGGATAAAACCAAGCATGGAACATCAAAAATTATAGATACATTTGCAATGTATCAACATCCCCAACCTTAACTCCTGCTCGTCCTCGAGTAGGTAAGTGATAAAAAGAAAGAATAATTTTTGAGGTGACATGCACCATCAAAGACTTGATCAAAGTATTTGTAAAACATTCAAAGCTGGGATCATAGTACTTCAATCATAGCATGAAAGACAAAGTTCTAGCAATAAGACGAAGAAACTATGATGCAACATGAAAAGGCACAAACAAAAGATTCATGAATAACAATGCTTTGCATGACGTTTGTTTGTTTCTCATAAAGAAAGCATAGCATAATAGTATTCAGCTTGTCCCTCAAAGAGTAGCAAATATAAATGCATAGGACACCAACAAAGTTCATAAGAGTGACTAGATACAAATAGTTTAAAATAAGCTATATTAAAGTATGCATCAATCAACTAGTCTTGGGACAATGCACATAGAACTAAGAATGGCCACTATGCTCTCAAAGTAGGTGCATAAAGGTAGAAGGTGGAGACACAATATAATGGTGGAAGAAAGGCTTTTTTATAAAAGGAAGTAGGGATTCAAGTCTCATAAAGAGCTTCCAAAAATTATGGTACTTATAGCTTTCAACTCTCATTGCCCCTATCATAAGCATCTTGAAGTGATTAAGGTTAAAGTGAACAAACTATGGTGTACATGCTTGATGAAGTATAAGTTAGAATTCTCATGTCCCTTGTATACGAGAGTCGCTCCTCATGCTACTCAAGTTTAGTCACCGGTAAGTTCTTGTCATTGTAAGTGCATGTGTATCATAGAGAACCGCCAACGGGGTACCCCTTGCCCGATGATACGGAATAATCCCCATATCAAAATGACAAGGCAAGCAGACAACGAGGATCTCAGCAATCTTCTTATTTACCATGGGAATATGGTGCTTTTTTCTCTCTTTCCTCTTTTCATAATCGCTTTTTTTTTCTCTTTTCTCTTTTTTTCTCAATATAGGAACCTTTTTTTATAAGAAGAATGCTTCATAGACAGCTCATTATGGTTATGCTGCAGGTTTCCACCATGTCAGCATGGATTAGACCAGCGGCCCAGGCGTTTCTCTAACACATATACATAACTCCATGGACTTACAAGCTCCCCTTTCATTTCACACCGACGACTTCCATATACAAAAGAGCATGATATCAACTAGGTACAAGTACCAAGTGCAATGTTGAAAGCGTTCCCCATGAAATCATGGTTCTGCTAATTCCCAACAAATAATTGCAAGCATATACAACATAGACGACACAATGTTTCAAGTTTATTAAGGGCAAGAAAAGTAAAGTGTGCCATCAAGTTCGTGAGAGCTTTAATCACTAGTTTTCTCATAACAAGTTTAATTTGGAAGGAAAACAAAAGCATGAATATACTTGGAATAGCATAAGCTAGTAGGTAGGGATGGTGGACTCTTTGGAATAACTTGGTTTAGGGAGTTGGATGCATGAGTGGAACTCATACTTGGTTGTGGAGGCTAGCAAAAGACTGGGAGCGACAAACTAAGAGAGAAATAATGGCCATAATCATGCAGAGCGACAAAACATCATTGATCAAAGCATAAAGTGATACTACAAGTTGAAAACTAAAGGATCATAAAGGCTATGGTGACTTGAGATAGTCATAACATGGTGTGAGTATGCGCCAAGTCAACCCAAATAAAGCATCAAAGGAGAATACCACTATACTAGCTTTAATATGCTAAAACAACGCATGATTCATCCAAGGCACATTAAGCAATCTCAATTGTTTATAACAAGTCATGCTACATCAAAGAATACTAAGCATAAAGCCAAAACAATATCAAGCATGGTATGACAAAGCATAGGCCACAGTCAAAAACAAGCTCTTTTTACCACATAAGTATGAACTTTCCTACTCTTTTCCAAACCAAACTAAACTATTTGCAAACCAATGTATGAAAGAGGGGGTCCAACCAATTTATTTAGCAAACTAAGAAAACCAAGCAAACGAAAAACCAAAACAAAAATGAAAAAGAAGACGCTCCAAGAAAAACACAACTGTGGATGAAACAATAAAAATGAAGCGTTTGGAAGAAACCTGGGATTTTTATTGATGAAGAATGGGATGCCTTGGGCATCCCCAAGCTTTGACTCTTGTACTTATTGGATATTTCTTGGGGTGACACGCCTGGTATCCCAAGCTTGCGCTTTAGTCCATCCTCCATCTCATTACTCATTCCTTCCATACACCTGAAAATTTTCCTTCATACAAAACTTGACACAATCTTCATTAGCAACATTAGTGCACTCAAGATAAATAGGTCTTAAGGTTCAGTTCTAACACCAAATAGACTTCCATTAGAACACTAGCTACTGTAGCACTTCCCTCAAAAATCTCAAGTCCCCAAAAGAACTCAAAAAGGAACCAACAAGAAGCAAATGCAGAAAATGGCAGAAATCTGTCAAAACAGACCAGCAGGTAAAGACGAATACTTTCGAAGACCTGATGTTGCTCACATCAAAAAGTGTTGAACTAACGAAAGTTAGATAACAACCTGGGGCAGAAGCACAAAAATTTACGCCTCAAAAGGACTTTCAGAGATTTTATACGAATTTTTATGGTGAAGCACAGAAATCTTTTTTCGGGACAGCAACTTTCCCAATCATTACTTCTCTCTCATTAGAGGTTACTCTTGGCACAAAAAGCAAATAAAAAATGATAAGGAGAGGTTATTACAGAGGTAATAACTTCCAAAACTCATCTAAAACTCTTGGATTATCTCCCAATAAGTAATTTTTTTACCGCCTTTAAGTTAGGCATGATAGTTTGAGAGGATGCTCACATAAGAAATATGAATTGAAGTAAAAGAGAGCATCAAGAAGAAAATTCAAAACACATTTAAGTGTAACCCACTTCCTATGCATAGGAATCTTATAGGAAAATGAATTCACAAAGAATAAAGCGACATGCATAGGAAGATAAAACGAGAGTAACTTCAAAACTTTCAGCAAATAGAGAGGTGTTTCAGTGCCATGAAAACTTTTATAACCATATTTTCCTCTCTCATAATAATTTTTAGTAGCCTCATAAATAAACTGAACAATATAACTATCACATAAAACATGAATTTCATGATCTACAAGCACTAGAGCTTTATTATAAACATTTTCAAAAGAATCCACAGGAACATAACATTCATCCTCCTTTAGTAAGCATGGGGGACAATCAAGTAATGTAAGGGGTAAAAAGTTACTCTCGTTAGAAGGTAGGAATGGGTTGATCCATTCTTCCTCCTCTTGATCATCACTCTCCTCCTCTTTTTCATCCAGTGAGGTTCCAGTTTCAGCAATTTCTTCTTCCATAGGCTCCTGCAAGGCATTAATCTCTTCCGCTGGTGGAGAGCATCTATTAAGATATTCAAGAATATAGCAATTTTCTTCCTTGTAATTATCAAAGAAAAACTGAAGTATATCATAAACCTCATATTTCTAAGGTGCATCATCAGTATTTTCAAGCAAACTAGCAAGTTCAAATGCACCCTTCCAAGCAATAAATTCTTCAGTTTGTTCCACATCATAAAAGTCATAATGTCCTTTAACATAAGAAGATATGGTAACATTATGATTATACTCACATTGAAAAGGGAGGCGTTTATACCTCCTACAACAACAAGATTTATTAACGCAATAAGTAACATTATAAGTAGAGCACACGTTTCTAGCAATGGTATTCAATTTATCAATTTGTTCCCGTAAGAGTTTCCCTTTTTGTGACAAGCGGTGTTCCTTATAATAATATTTTTGTTCTTCTGCGAACCCACCTTGCCAAAAAGATTCAGTTTCAAAGAAACCAACCATTGATAGAAAGCATGATAAAGCAAGACAATAATAGACCAATGAAAATAACAACTATTTTTTTGTGTTTTTGATAAAGAAACAAGCAAACAAAACAAAAGGAAACTAAGAAAAACAAAAATAACAAAGTAAAGAGATTGGTTATGAGGGACTCCCCTTGTGAAAATGTCCTTGACTCCCCGGCAACGGCGCCAGAAAAATGCTTGATGACTCTATAATGGCGCTAGGAAAATGCTGTTACAGTGTTGATGTAGAGCTCGTTGGGAACCCCAAGAGGAAGGTATGATGAGCACAGCAGCAAGGTTTCCTCAGTTATAAAACCAAGGCTTAATCGAACCAGTAGGAGCAAGGAAACACTCCAAAGGTGTTACTAGCTGAGCCTTGGCAGGGCGCACTACCGGTGCTAGTAGCAACATGGAGACCTGCACAACACAACCACAAAACTTTGTCCCCAACTTGCGATGAGGTTGTCAATCTCACCGTGTTTTGCGGAAAACAAAGGATCAAACGTATCGAATGGAAAGATGTAATAGTTTGCAGAAAGTAAACACAATGAAGTAAAAGATTGTATCGAGAAAGCAATACATGCATATACTAATCATCTTGACTCCTTTGGAACTTGATTGGGCATTACAACATTATACATAGACCACCATCCAACTGTATCTATGACTAATAATCCACCTTCAGGTTATCATCCGAACCCCCTCCAGTATTAAGTTGCAAGCAATAGATTGTTGCTTTACAAATGCGTGTAAAGTAAACAATACGATTGTTCTATGAACAAAGGATTGTTGTTTTCTCCCTAGTAGCAACAACACATCTAGTACCTTAGAGATTTCTGTCACTTCCCCAGATTACCAGAGGCATGAACCCACTATCGAGCAGAAATACTAACTCTTGGAGTTGCTAGCATTTACTTGGCCAAGATAGCTACTAACAACGGAAAGCATGCAACATCACAAATAACAAAGACATGATAGAATCAATAATCAATCTGAAATAGCCTCTCAATATCCATCGGATCCCCGCAAACACAACATGCAGAATTGCAAATAGATGATCTTGATCATGAATGGAGCTCACAAGATCTAGACATGAAAGCACAAAGGAGGAGAACCAGCCATCTAGCTACTACATGGATCTGTAGTCCAAGGATGAACTACTCACGCATCACACCGGAGGCTTGCATGGTGATGAAGAAGGCCTCCAGGGTGAATTGCCCTCTCCGGCAGGGTGCCGGGAAGAGCTTCAGATCCCTCCCGATCTAGGGATGGAGATGACGGCGGCTATAGACTCTTTCGTGGATTTTTGATCGGGCCTTAGGGTTTTCGTCCCGAGGGCATCTTATAGGCGGAAGGGGAGGCCGAGGGGGTGCTAGGGGCCACCACACCACCCCCTAGCGCGGGCCAAGCCTAGCCGCGCGGCCATGTGGTGTAGCTGGCCTCTGGCCCCTCTCCGTCTCGTATTCTGGCATCTGATGACTTTCGGAAAAATAGGCACTTTGGCTTTTGTCCCGTCCAATTCCAAGAATATTCATTTTCTGACTTTCCTGGAACCCAAAACAGTAGAAAACATGCAGCTAGCACTGTGGCTCTTGTTAGGTTAGTCCAAGAAATCATATGAAAAGTACTCCAAAGTTGGAACAAAACACAAGAAAGTGGATAAAACCAAACATGGAATATAAAAAATTATAGATACATTTGCAATGTATCAGGCGCGCCTCGATTTACCAGTCGGGCATGGACAAGGAGGAAAGGACAATGATGAGCACAAGGTGGTCCTGCCCCTCCTTCTGGGGGTGCCTTGGAAGGAGGGCGAGGGCACTGTTGGAGGAAGTGAGGCCGAGGAACGGCTCAACCGAGCCCCGCAAAGACCACGGGAGCACCCCTCCTGGGCCATGCGTGGCCCGGGAACCAGAGTCAACTATGCTTGACAAGGCGTGTCAGGCCCAGCCTTGGGAACCGGCGATGCGTCAGCATTGCTGGACATCATCATGGCATTGTAGTCTACTGTAGCGCACCACCGATAGGGGTGACAACTTTGAGCCTGAGGTGTCACTCGGCCATCGAGTGGATCTGAGCACCACCCCTGGCCATCCATTAGCCACAGGCACTGCCTATCTTCCTGAAGACCGTGTGGCACCCTGCGATTGAGCCCGGGAATGCCCCATATGGTCCTCCATGCCGACCCTATGGTGACCCCTTGGTGTATAAAAGGAGGCACTTGGCCGAGAGTTGGGGGAGGTTTTTTGGGAGTCATAGAGGTTGAGAGAAGGGGTTTTTCAGGAAGGAGAGAGGTTTAGAGGGCTTCTTAGTGGACAAGTGGAGAGGTCTTTGAGAGAGGTCTTGGAAGGGATCTAGGGCAGGATTCTTGGAGTCCTGAGCCAGAGGGAGAAACCAAAGAAGTGAGGAAATAAAGAAAGAGGAAGCCTGGGGAGTGTAGAAGCTAGAGAGAAAGCGTCTCCTCGGCACCATCGAGATCATCTCCTTGTACCTTGATCCACCCTAGATAATCCAACAAAGCAACACGTAGGGTTGTTAGCCGAAGGGCGACCCAAACCTTGGTAAAAAAATGCCTGTGTGTGCTCTTTGTGTGTTGTATGCTCGTATTAGTAGGTTCCTTCACCGATGTTGAGGCCGGAATGCCTTCGTGCCCACTATCAAACAAATAGGGGGTGTCCAACATCCCCAATGTCAGGGTAGGCGAGATGCGACTTCTGGCACACCAGGTAGGGGGACGCTCGCATTTTCGGCTTCAGCAATCATCTCCATTGTCAACAAGCTTCGTGAGCTTCGTTGTCATCACCGTCATCATCACCAACGCCTGCTTCATATTCGTGTTCAACATCGACATCGACCATGCCATCACCAACCATGGCACCGTGGAGAGGTGCTGGTGCTAGGACTGGCCCTGCTGCGGTAGACTCACCCGTTGCACGAACTCGCTCCCATGCCCTTCCCGTGACTGGGGGCTTGGATGCCGAGCCTCATGCACCTTATGGTTTGAATGATTCATGCACCAATAACAAAAAGATCAAACCAGTGTTTCACGTATAGGAATTGCCGGCGTGTGATTACCGTCGCAGGTCCCGCCCCGCGTCCAGGGCCAAGCACAACTGCGCCACCACCGCCGCCGTCACAATCGCACCGCGTAGTTGAGGAGGGCGAGCATGCTGGCGGCGGTGCTGTTGTGCAGGAGGTTGCACCACCAGGCGACGTAGGAGGTCTCGCGCTTGAAGATCCCTTCGCCGGCAAGAAGGAGGCGCCGCCGGTGGACCGCCCCTTCCTAGTGGTGTAGGAGACGCCGCCGGAGGGGGCCATCTGTCCGGAGGAGTCGCACCGGTTAGGCCAGAGGAGCCGACCCCAAACCGGAGCGTCATGCACCAGCCCAACACATACCAGCTCGCGTCGGGACACGTCTCGCCACACTAAGTACTAACTGCCAACCTTAGTCCCACCGCTCTAGGAACCGAAATTTTGGGGAAGCAATCGCTGCTGCCCGTGCCATAGCTTAGCACCCACCAGCTCCTGGGACGGCAGAGTATGCGGCATGGAGGGATGACCTCGACGCGTAGCTGGAGTTCATCAGGCTGCACCAGGGGTCTGCCCATGCTTGTTCCCACTCCAACCTGGGGCCGAGGCGTGGGGCTGAGCGCGCTCCTACCACTATCGTGGGAGCCATGCAAAACCCTGCCCCGAGGCCGTGTTCCCGAAACACTTCCCCTAGGCTAGGGGCTGCTGGACCCTGTGATGGTAGAAGGAGGACCGACAACCATCCCGTGGGCCACTTGGGGGATGGAGCCCCGATGTCGTGGGAATGGCCACGACAGTTGCTATCGGGGGTAGCGATTGGAAGGATTGAGGGCAAGAGCGAGTCGCCATCCGTGGTGCGAGATTGAGGGCAAAGACATAGGGATTTACCCAGGTTCGCCCCCGTAGGGTAAAGACCAACTCCTACTAGATTGTATTATCGGCGAGTGACTTACAAGGGTGGCGAGCTCGGCGGCTAGGTAGCGAGTCGCTTGGATGGGGTGTATGATGGAACATGAGTACAGAGAGAGTACCCTAGGGAGGTTTATATAGGGGGTAGCGCACTAGGGTTTACAAGATTACAACCAAATCAGTTAAGGTTTTAGAGGATATGACCTAATCTGACTGGGCCTATCTATGTTTCTGGGCCTCCATCTTTAGTCGTCGGGATTCTCCTTCAGTTGCTTTTCGGTCGCCATCCTACAGGCCCACTCGCAATGGGCTTGGGCCAGTCGAAACGTCATTCTAGGTATACCCCATTTGGCATATCCCCATCAGTAGTCCCCAAGGCAAATAGTGGTTCATCGCAGGTGTTTTACTTGGCCGTCGGTGTAGGCGAGTCCAGGTGGACGCCTAGTCAAATAGGTGGTGGAATCCTCCAATGAAGGGAGAAATTCCTCAAATGTGTCTTCAATCGCAGCATTGGCGAGTGGAAATGTGCTCGAGTTGCCACACCCAATCGATTGGAAGGGGCAGGTAAGCAGGCGAGTCTAGTGGATGAAGTTGGACCGCCAACTTGGTCAAACTAGCCATTGGGTAATTCCAATGGTAACTTCGGTGAATTTACTGCGAGGTAACAGCTAGCTCGAGATTGGCGGGTAGCGTCCCTTTATAAGGAGAATGACAGAGGGAGAGGTAGATCTTCTTCGCATTTCTCCACCCCTGCGCACCCACAGGCTCTACCACTCCCGATCCAAAATTTCCAGATAGGGTGACCTCTTTCTTATCTTGATGGTGCCTCCAAAGGATCTGTAGGGAAAATCAAAGTGCTCCACCGCCACCCTGAAGTCCTTTCAGGATGCGGGAATTCTCTATAAGGGGAACTGACGGATTCCTGCGTCTGGTGAGACAGAGCCGAAGCCGCGCCCCGGCGAATTTATCTGCTTCCAGAGCCATCTGGAGAGGGATCTAGGATTCCCCACGTCGATCTTCTTTCGGCGGTTCTATGCATACTACACGATTAAGCCATCGGATGTAGGGCCGCATAGCATCGAGCAACTCGCCATCTTCATCGCCTTCTGCGAGTGCTACTTGGGGTGTCACCCGTACTTCCCTCTCTGGCTGGAGCTGTTCCACGGCCACCTCAGTCGTGATGGGACAGGCGACCCTATCTTGGCAGCAGGCGGTGTCACCTTCCAGCTGAAGCCCAAAGCCAAGTTCCTAAAGCTACAGCTACCGAAGAAGGTCGTGAGCGAGTGGAAGAAGAGTTAGTTACATGTGAAGGAGTCGAATCCCTCTAGCGAGGTGCCGCTCCCAATTTACATCGTGGAAAGGAGCAAGCCACGCTGGTTTTCAGCGGCCAAGCTTCCCAGTGACTAGAGGATGGCCGTAGATGAGATGCTGGCCCGGGTTCAGGAGCTGAAGGACGAGGGCGTCGAGATCATCAATTTATACAACTGTTGGCTCAGGCTGCAGCTGGTTCCGCTGGCTACCCGAGCCCACTGGATGTACTAGTACACCGGGAAGGGTGACTCCATGAAATCATGCAGCAAGCCTTGGGAGCTAGAAGACTACACCACGATGCTGAAGAAGATCACGGAGGCAGAGTACGTCGACCCAAAGGCCGGGCTTCCCCCATACACAGCCAGGAAATGTCAGGCTCCCCCGGTGAGTTTATTTCATTCCCAGTAATTGTTTTGCAATCGCAGTTCTGCAATCACCTGATCCGAGTCACTGTTTTTCTCTGATTTTGCCAGCTATTCCAAGTGCTTGAGAATTGGCTTCCTCCGCTGGATGAAGAGGTTCCTCAGGAGCTCGAGGAGGAGGAGGAATCCTCCGAAGATGAAGAAGAAGCCGCATAGGTGCAGGCACCCTCATCCGCGGCCTCGAGGAACGTGACAGTGACATCAACATTGTCGAGGAGCATAGCTCGCGAAGAATGGTGATGCCGGCTAAGCCTGCACCAAAATCAAAGTTGAAGTCGCCGACGAAGGTCAAGCCCATGGCAAAGCCTAAGTTGCTGGTGAAGGCAAAATCACTGGCTAAGTCGCCAGCCAAGTCCTTGGCGATGTTCGAGTCGGACGACGAGTCTGACAACAAAGAAGGCATCGACATAGCAAAGATTCTAGAGGACCTAGCTCCGATGATCGCATCGGAGATTGTAAATGTGGTTGTGGGGATAGAGGTGCCCATCGTCGTGATTGTGCCGGAGGCCTCGGCGCCACCGGAGCCAAGGGTTGAAGCGGCCGTAGGGTTAGCGACTCCACCACTGAAGGAGATGCCTATGTCGTCAAAGATGGAGGTTCCCACGACCACGATGTCATCGGCGGAGAAGTCTGTGGCGGCGTGGAAGGCGAGCTTGTTGGAGAGGGGCCTCACTCGCAAGCTAGGCCCTAGCCGGAGAACCTGCACATATCAGCACTGGTCTGCGCGTCCTCCTAGTCGCCCGGTAAGTTTTTGTACTTTGCTTTGCCATAGTTTGCTGCTTTTATGTTGTTTCAAATCATTGATCGTGGCGAACTCGCAGGGGAGGTGCCAAGAAGATCCACCATCCGTCGGTGGCCAAGGTACCACTAGCCGATGCTGAGGAGGGCGATGATCCCTCCAGGAAGAGGAAGGAGGTTACCACCGAGGCACCAGGTGAAGGTGCGAAGAACAATAAGGAGGGAAACCCCATCGCCATAGCAAATGAAGGCATGGGGAAGAGCGACTCCACGGTCCCTCTTGGAGAAGAGGCGACTACTAGCATGGAGCCAAGCGGGGTAGACCTCCCTTCTGAGGCACCATAACCGGCAACCGGCGCAGTAGGGGCGACAGCCGCAATATTCCCACGCTTCATGGTGAAGGCCTTTGGCACAGCGGCTGGAGCTCAGTCACCGCAGGTTCCTGAGATCATCGATTGCGACATTGGTAGCATCGCGGGTGCACACCATTCCTTGTGCCCTCAGTGGACATCTTCGAGCTTCACGCATGCTTGGTGCTGCAATCCAGGTATGTCCAGTCCCTGAGGGTCTAGTCGCTAAATTTCAGCGGCTAGACACTCAAAACTTCGATTGTCTAGTCCCCGAGGGTCTAGTTGCTGAATTTTAGTGGCTAAACACTCAAAAACTTTGATTGTCCTTGTCTTGACTTTCAGTTGTGTTCAAGGTTTGCAGATTGAGTCAACTGAGCGGCTGGTTTTAGCAGAGCAATTGGAGCACGACCTGCGAGTTGCTTAGGAGGCCAATCGGCGACTCCAAGCTGTTGCAGGTGAGTTGTTCTTTCTCGTGAGGTTTGAAATTTTTTTGACTGTCCTATTTGCTTATTGTGATCTTCTTTGTTGTAGATGAGCATGTCGTTGGGCTCACCAAGGCCCGCGAGGGATACATTCCAATCGCTGACCTGGATGCTGCGAAGGCTTTGGCATTTGCAGCAGAAGAGCGGGCTAGATCGCTAGCGAAGGAGCCGGAGGCAGCGAAAGCTGCGGCGACCGAAGCGGAGGAGTGGGTCGGCTCGCCGTCAAAGGTGCTAGAGTCGGTGAAATCGGCGACGATTTCTTCTGAAGAGAGGACCAAGGCCGTGGTCATCGCGGTGGAGGAGGACTGGAAGACGTCTGACTCAGTTATCGTCGGGTTGTACGGGAAGCTCTCGGTGCTTGAAAAGTTTGTCACGGACAACTGCCGCAAGCTTCTTGGTGAGTCTTCTATCTTTTTCCTTGTTCTTTGTTTTGCCAGTGGCGAGTCCCCAAGCGGACGAGTCCCGAGCGGGTGAATCCCCGAGGTTCTCTTCCGCGTGAATTTAATTTGCTAACATTGCAGCCATTATAGGTCAAGGGGATCCGGTGGTGCGGACATTCGACGCCGAGTAGTGTGTGATGGTGGTGGTGAACGCGGCGACCACGTCGGTAATGTGCGTCCAAGCCGTCCTCTAGGGCGTTTCTCCCACCGAAGTGATTCCTAGGGGGGGGGAGGGGGTTGATCGAGGTGTGTTGGTACCTCGAGGAGGCACCCATAGTTGTCGAGTGGATGGCGCGATCGGCATTCCGTCACAGAGCCACAACGGTGCCGAGCCTTGGGCTCGTGTACTTCCCCGACGACTTCGATCTCGACGATGTCACCAGCGGGTACCCCTCGACGACTGGTATGGTGGAGATCGTGGAGGTCCTTAGGCTGACTGTCAAGGCCGCTCCATTCGCGATGGGAGATTTGCTACCATACTAGGAGATGTTGGTGGCGCCGAACGACCCCGAGCTAAAGCATCGTGACCTGAAGTCGGAGCAGCCATTCCGGTCGTCACTCGCAAAGAAGTTGACAACCTATCCGGCGAATCCCTAGAATCCATTCGTCCAGGTCAAGGGTGATGGCGGTGCCTCCTCGTCCAAACCTGTAGAATGAGGAATTGCCCTGAGGAATAACTTAGCATGGCGACTGGCCCTTTGTAATGTATTTTGTATCTGGACAATGTATTTTGTCCATTTGCAAGATATGTCAATCAACTCGTGTTTAACTTTGTGATTTTGTTTGTTTCGAGTTTGGGTTGTGCGACTCCCCGAGCGCGTCCGCCTTTTTGTGGTGTTGACCTCGCGTATATGTATGTTGGTTTGTATTAGGTGGTAGATTAACCGAGGTCGACTCGCCGTGGCTCGTGGAGCCATTCGCTTGACGACCCCAAGGGGTGCTTTGTACTTGGTGTTTTCCCTAAACGCGAACGGGGTCGGTTAGGCGAGTCCCCGAGCGTGGTACTTAACCGTTCGAGTCGCATAACCAAGGTAGGGGAGGATATAGTACGCTGTCTGTAACGTGTCTTCCCTCCTGACTTGAAAAGCCAGTCGCGTGGCGAGTCCAAGGCAAGCTCTGATACTTGGTGTGTTCTCGAGCCACGTTGGGGTCATTTTGGATGATTCCCTGAGCGTGGTACTATACCGTTTGAGTCGCTTCGTGCGAGGGTGAGGAGGACATGGCGCTGTGGGAAGCGGAGTCGATGGTCTTGGCTCGGAAAGCCAGTCGAGCGGGGCGACTCTGATGGTGGCTCCAGGTTGGCATTTTCGTGGACATGTCCAGGCCCGAATATTTGTAGTGCCCTTGGCCCACACTAATTATCCATGCCGGTCGCTCAACCAAGGGCTGACTACCGTGAATAGCATATTTCTATACATACGAGTGCGATTGCCACAAGGAAGGGCGAGTAGACACAATTTGTGCGAACCAGGTTTTTATTCCATCATGTGGTAGCTGAGTACAAGTTTTAGTTTGTGTAGAACTTCCAGAGATTTACATTCCATGGCCGATCGATGTCGAGCTGGCCGTCACCTCGTATGTCAATGAGGTAGTAGGCGTCATTGCCGAGGAATCTTCCTATGGAGAATGGCCCTTCCCACGGAGGACAGAGCTTGTGCATGCCCTTCTTGTCCTGGATGAGTCGTAGGACAAGGTTGCCCTCTTGGAAGGAGCGAGTCCGGACTCGGTAGCTATGGCAGCGGTGGAGTCCTTGTTGGTATATGGCGGTGCGGGAGCAAGCCAGGCCACGAGCTTTGTTGAGCAGGTCGACCCCATTTTGGCAGCCAACCTCGTTGTCCTCTTACGTGTAGTTGACGACTCGAGGTGAGTCATGTTCCAGGTCGGTCGGGATGACTGCTTCGGTGCCGTAGACCATGAAGAAGGGTGTGAATCATATCAAGCGGTTGACGGAGGTGCGGATGTGATACCTTCGATCCGGATTGCGGATGTAGTGTAGCGTCTTTTTCCCTAGTAGACCTAGGTTATCGAATCCTCGGGAAGCGAATGCATAGTGAAGTTACCTTAACGGACCTTTGAGATTTTTAGAATTCCTTTTGTGTTTTTACTAGACCAATAGCTTGTGTCTTTTTGTTGTTGTCGATGATGGAGAGAGAGGGCCTAGGGCGTTTGGTTTCACCTGTAGCTATGCAAAACATCTGATGGGAATAAAAAATAGAAATAAAGTATGCATGTACTTGTTAGAGCAAGATAAATTATATGTGGGTAGTGCATCCATAATTGCTATTGCCTCCACAACCGCTTATAGAAATAACCTACTAGTATCATCCATAGAAGAAAGAGAACTAATGATATGCATAGTGATGTCATCATTAGTCCCAAGTAAATCCCTCACATACAGCCGTACTACCCCTTTTGTCAATGGGGTTCCCAACCAGCAAATTAGTCATTATTCATACTCCCTATACCTGGATCAACAATCGGGGTCTTGGGTACCTGGCAAGTCCTTGGACCGAGGCAAGAGAGGATACAATAATCATCATGTCATACAAACTAATATATGATCCCATCTATGATAAATAACATGCACAATTGCTACATGGCTAGGCCAAAGCCCTTAGCCCAAGGAGAATTACTCACACATAGAAATAAGATCAACAATCACAAAAATTGTAATAATAATCATAAGATTGATTGAAATAGTCTTACAATGTCACCAATCAAAGAAGAGATCTACTATTACAAGTGGTGGAATATGGCTATGGAGATGGAGAAGGGTTTTGAGATCTAAAGGCGGCTAGAGATCTGTGGCCGAGACTTTTTGGCGAGGTCTGGCTTGTTTTCTCCTCGCCTGGGGCTTCTTTATATAGGGGTCCCTTCACGAAAGTTGTTCTGTTTGACCTAATGGTGGCGGCACCAACTATACGATCAGAGCTACACGGCCAGAATTTTTTCTCCATTCGTATAGTTGGTCGTTAAAGAGCCTGCCTCCTTCTTACGGCTCCTGGTTTCTTCTGGTTGTTGGAAATCTCGTATCTTTGACTTTAATGTAGTGATTCCCTCCTTTAAACGACATTATATACGTAGGAAAAATATAAAAGAAATGATTGCATACCCCTCTGAATATTAGCATTAGTGGCAGGGTTTAGAGAGATATTTCATCAAAATTATGAATAGTATCCAGTTTAAATGTGGACTTAGATGGCTATATTTTAGAGCCATCAACCTCCCCAAGCTTCAAATTGATCATCCCTGAGAAAGAAAACCAAAAATCAAAAAGGAACTCAGCATTTAAACTGAAATAATGAGATGGTGATCTTACTCATGATTGGTAGACTCATGTTTCGTCCACTTCATAAATATGAAAAACTTCAGCATAGATAGAGTAACGGCTAGCATATCATACGGGTTTCATGCATCCTTATAGTGCAGCAAAATTATTGTAAACATGGATGATTCAAATGAGTAAACTTTATTCCATGTCAAGTAATCAACTCATAGGCTTGCCTTTGAACAGTAAAGCATAATCATGTAAATTAAGAGTGTGAGAGTTGTCATGAAAGCATATACACTAGAGTATCTCAATTCTCCCACATCAATGAATCAAGACTTTTCAAGCACTACTTTTTTATTCATTTGTCCTTCAAGAATTTCAGTTTTTAAGTAATTGAGAGCATGCCAAAGATTTTCATTAGTTTATCGGGTTGTGATGGACACTCGTGGCATCACTAAGGTTTTTGTTCCTTTTGCATAATGATTACTCATAATAGCCAGAGGAGTGATTCGATCATGATTACAGCTACCCGGGAGTGCCAAGAATCTTACCCACTATAGCATTGCTGCTACAAGTGTTTAATCAACTCATAGATGAAATCTAGGAGTTTCCTCCATGAAGATCGTTCGTAGGCCAGCGGAGTTGTTGGCATCCCATGAAGTTTGACACGCGTAAAGCTATATCATTCTTCTGATTACCAAGTCAAACTTTGGCATGCTCACAAAAACCGCTAAACTTTAATTCAATCGAACAAATCCTTTTAAAGAGAGCTATCAAGTCAATCAGCATTTTCAGTGGTGTTGAGTGTCTCTAGCAATAAACCTTCAAGACTAAGCACTAAAACACCCAAGCCTTCAATTGTGAGACTTTTTCTTATTAGAATTGTTTAGTAATTTTAGGCAAGACTTGGTTAATTATGAGAGTTGGACATAATGTACCTAATTAAATACCCATGCAAATGAAAAATCTTACTACGATACAAATACTCACTCCACCAATATAATATCTCAACATTTACTACTAACTAGCATGGGTTTCTCAAACTTCAAAAGTGGGGAGTCATAAGGCATACATCTCATGTTTGGTTCCACTTCTCTCTTCCTTTTTTATTTGTTTTTTGGAAACTCGAAGTCGATCACTCTCCTGCAAACATATGAATACCTCGAGGCGGAAAGAAAAGAAAGAGGGAAAATAAGGAAAAAGGGAGAAATCTTTTTGTGATTTTTAAGAGAGGGAATTTAAAGAATAGAAAATTGGCGGCAAAGCTCAGCTAGAAAATATCGAAAGCAAATAAAGAACTTAGAAAATAAAGTATTGGGGAAACCAACACGAGTGCTTATAAACTCAAATAAAAATGCAACCTTGAAGTAAATAAAAGAAAATGAACTCAAACTAAAGATACATGAGGAAACTTCCCCAAGCTTAGGCTTTTGCAAGACCTACAAATCATTGTGGTGGCGGGATAAAGTCGTTACTCGAGTTCACAAATTGAGTTGAGAGGTTACTAGTTGATTCTCGGAGGTTCAAAGAGAGGCTAGGCATCCTCTCCACAGTCCCTCCAAGTCCATGGAAATCTTGGTATGTGGTGAACCGGGTTTGTGGCTGCTCCTCTTGGTAAAGAACTCTTGCTCCTTTTCTTGGTTCTCATCCTCTTCTTGAATCTCTTGCTCGGGTTGGTGTTGCTCAACCTGCAAGTCATATAGCAAACGTCCTTCCTCGATAGAGAAAAGACCATTAGGCATAGGAGCTAGGTCGAGACGCCCAGCTCTAGCAATATGCAGGTAATAAACACCACCTCTCCTAGTGAGCATTCCACAGGCTCTCAAAGTGGAGAAACCAACACGTGTCTCACCTAGCGCGGGTTGCAACTCACCTAGATCGATGTCTAGGGCATGGGCAAGCACGGTGATGATGCCTCCTCCTGTGATTGGCCCTTGGCTTTGGGAGGCTTGGTGCTCTAGGTATCGCACAAGGATGGCGCCCAAGTTGAGTGACAGGTTGCAGTTGATGTAAGATGCCTTTGCAAGGACTAGGATGTCCTCCTCGTTGAGTCTCGTGAACTCATTACGTGCCTGCAAGGTGTTACAAATAACATAGAACAAATAGAAAATTGCAGGATGTTGAATATTCTTCCCCTTGTTCACTCTACTAGTGAAACTCATTCCATTATAGTATTGTTCAGGGGAAGGACAAAAGCCAGTGAAGGATGTGTGTAAGGCATGAACATGATTGTTTGGCAAATTAAAGCATGCGCACCATTCATCTAATGTTAAAGTATAGTTGTTGTTCATCAGACAGAAAGAAATAGTGTCCTCTCCTTGCCATTGTTTAACGGTGCTTTGCGACGAACTTAGAAATCCAATGGTTAAGAAGTGATAAGTAGGTACACCATTGTACAAAAATTTTTGTAGGCTAGTTTTATTGCAAAGTAAATTAAAGTCATCAAAAATACCGAGTTGGTTCAATATAATGGGGCAAGCCCACTTCACGGCCTTCACTTCGTGGTTCTTGATCCTGTTGAAGCGATCACGATGGGCCTCATCCCTGAACCGTATCCCCATGCGTTCCTGAGCGGTAGCCCAAGAAGCGCTAGAGGTGGCACAAGCACGAGTTTGGCTCCTTGTCTTCATCATCTAAAACACTGAAGAAAGGAAAAAATAAAACTTTTTGATCCAACAACAGTAAGTATAATATATTTCTCATCAAAACACACTAAAGAATCTCCTCAAAATAATAATCTAGGCAAGAAAATTATGGCAATTGGTTCATAGTAGGTCTCACCCTAGATTGATAATGACAATAGATCAAAGATGAATTTGCAAAAAGTAATTGGGGGATTGGAGGAGAAACATACCATAGATCACTCGTGTGCGAGGAAATCGAACGAAGTTGAGTAGAGATGAAGATCTCTTGAGGATTTGAGAGAGTTTGGAGATAGAAGAGAGAAAAAGGATTGAAGTTTTGGAGTTGGAGGTACCTCCTCGTGCATTTTTATGGTCGCACGCAACTATACGTGCGCAACTATACGGGCGAAACATGTGTTCCCGCCGTATAGTAGTCTTTCTGTCAAAATATTAGGGTTTCCTCCTGGCGGTGTAGCTATACGGACGCAACTATATGGCCGGAACAAAATGTTCCCACCGTATAGTTGGTCATTAAACTATCTGTCCCCCAAAAGAAAATATACAAAGGCATCAATATCTATACGACCAGAAATGTTATTCCCGCCATATAGTTGGTCGTTAAACTCCCAGTACATTAGAAAAGAAATTGTACGGAGGCATTGATATCTATACAATCGGAGCTATATGGCTGGAATTTTTATTCCCGCTGTATAGTTGGTCGTTAAACTGTCAGTACATATGAAAATAAAATTGTCGATGGCAAAGGTATCTATACAGCCAGAATTTTTATTCCCGCCGTATAGTTGGTCGTTAAACTCTCAGTACATATGAAAACAAAATTGTCGATGGCAAAGATCATCAAAAAAAATTTGTTTCTTAGAAAACTATTTCTTTTCCTATAACTTAGTGATATACCTTGTTTATGATAGAAAATTGATAGTAAATATTGTCGACCAACAATTGCATGTATGTAGCAGAATTTCAAGTACTACCGAAATTCTTCTCCTCACCTAGAGTTTTCTAGCACTCTTTATTAAACATGAACTTAAACTAAAACTAAAAACTTAACTCAATCCTTTATTTAACATGGGTTGCCTCCCATGGAGCGCTATTTTATGTTCAATAGCTTGGCCTTAATGATACTCACTTGGGCTAGATGAGTGGAACACCCACTCCAAAGTAATTGGCCTTCAAAGTGATGGCCTCCTTCTCGTCATGTTTGGATTTCTTTTTCCTGGGGAAATGGATAACAAAAGGATCCCGCGAAGGCAATTGCAACTTCACGTTCCCTTCATGAAGGTTAATTAAAGCCTTTATATTTCTCAAGAAAGGACGACCTAGTATTATAGGAGCAATAGTATCTTTAGGCATCAACAATAACAAAGTCAATTAGAGCAGGACATCCTTTGATGTAAACTAAAGTGTTCTCCTTAATTCCTATAGCTTGTTTGTAGGTAGAATCTGCTAGATACAAATTTTAATTCAGTGATTTCAATGGAGCCAAGATTTAACTTGTTAAAAAGACTCTTTGGGATTGTTGAGACACTTGCACCTAGATCACAAAGTGTAGCTATCTCATTAGTCCCAATTTTTATCTTAATAGTAGGCTCAAATATGTCATCTAGTTTAACAGGTAACTTTTCATCAATTTTATTGTATTCCTCTTCAAGCTTGCGTACCTTAATTGCTACTTGATCAACAAAGTGTTGATACACGGCTTCATCGTTACCTTTACTTACTGGAATTTTATGTTGATCCTCTTTACGAGATCTTCGATGGTGTAGCTTGGTGAAGGGGCATTACTATAATCAAGTTCTTCAAGCTCCTCCCTTTGGATCGTCATCATTTTGAGTTCTTCAATAGGATTGGGCTCAGCTTTACCTACAAATTTAGCTAGAATGAGAGTTTGACTCTCGGTTATCTTACCTAACTGTGCCTCAACGATCCTCGTCCTTTCTTGGAGGGCCTGCAAATCGTTTCTCAAACTAACTACTTGGTTAGATAATTTACCAAGCATGGCATCATGGTTCTCTGTTATTTTAACAAGAATATTGTTTTGTTAATTTTGTGAATCTATGAAAGACTTAAGTGTTTCTTGGAGACTACCATTACTAGTTCCCATATTATTATTAGAATTACCTATAGGACTAGAATAATGTTTCTAAAAGTTAGGATTGTAACTCTTCTTCCAAGCAGGGTTATAATCATTACGAGCTACGAAGTCTATTTCTTAAATATTTGTTTTAGAGGTGGCTCTTACCTAGGTTTCCTTACCTTTTACGGCTAGTATGAGCTCATCCAACTTCTTCGTTTTCTTGTGGTGAAATAGCATTTACCTTCTTCGTGTTTGATCTTTCCACATGCCATTGGGCATGGTTGTCTTGTATATTGTCTAACAACTTCTTTGCTTCGGTAATATGTTTACCCATGAATGTTCCTCCAGCTGCAGTATCAAGCATAGACTTAGATACAGGATTAAGAGCATTATAAAATAAATGGAGGATTAACCAATCTTCCATCCCATGACTAGGATAGTTTCTTAGGCATTCTTTCATCCTCTCCCATGCAAGCGCTAGTGGCTCACGCTCTTCCTATCTAAAGCCAGTAATATTAGATCGGAGTTGCATAGTCTTTGCAGGTGGGAAAAATTTAGTCATAAATAAAGAAGTACATCCCACCCATGATGTAATAGTATTTCTAGGCAAAGATAGCAACCATTCTTTTGCTCTCCCTCTTAGAGAGAAAGGAAATAGATGTATTTGATTGCATCAGGGTCAACATATTTTATACGCATCATATCACATATTTCAGTGAAAGTATTTAAGTGCATACCTGTGTCTTCAACATTAGAGCCTCCAAATTGATTCTGTTGAACCAAACTTAAATATGTTGGGTCCGCAGCATAGAAAACAAAAAATTTCCTCCGGTGTGAACTACACGCCAAGATCTATCTACTAGGTACAAAGCAACGGGTGGACATACATCCAACGAAAACTTACCCTCGAAGACAAGTTTTGTTAACGAGTAGGAACTCGTGGTTGATGTAGTCGTACACTTGCCAATCTCAAGATCGTGAGGAAGTCCGAGCGCCGCAACTCAGCAGCGCATCCATACTCGCACACACGTTCAAGCCACCAGACAACCTCCACCTCCTTGCTCCAGCGATCCAGCGGAAGCAGCAACTCCTTCCAGACGAAATGCCACCGGGAACATGTATCTCGCTAATCCGAGACCATGGGGGAATAATTCTAGAGGGGGAGAGAGATCCTTCACAAGGAGGTGTGAGGATGAAGGAGGGAATGGGTGGCCTTTTATAGGAGGAGGGGGGGGGGTACCCCTCTCTCAATGGACGGCGCATGGCGGGGGTGACCCCTCACCTCCCCCATTCATGTGGTGGTAACCCCTCCACATTCAAATGCCTCTTCACATTCCCTTTTAAAGTCTCCACTTTAAATGCATTAAAATTCTCCAAATTTAATGCTCTCTCATTTAATAAAACTCTTTTATTAAATTTATTCAGAATTTTGTTAATTACTTTAATTAAGAAACATTCACATATAGCCCCTTGCAATATGTCAATATCACATGCATAACCACTTTCTGCAATTTCACCCGAAACAATTTCCGGTTTCTATTGAAACAATTCCTGCGCTTTGCAATTCTTTCGTCTGAAACATATGTGCTCCAAAATGGTGTCCGGTAACTCTTAAGTGTGTCACCCTACGGTTCGCGAATAATGCAGACATGATCGAGACCCTTCTCCGAGCAATAATCAACGGCGGGACCTGGAGATCCGTACTGACTCCTACACATTCAACGATGACTTCTGTGATCGTGAGAACCTTTAACGCTTGTAACTAAATCCCTTTGTCCCTCGATATGTTGCATGTCCGAGATTCGATCATCGGTATCTCCATACCTAGTTTGATCTTGTTTCCGACATGCACTCTTTTCTCGTTCCCGTGATATAACATTCTAGTGATCACATCACTTGCTTGCAAGCTATCTCAATGTGATATCACCGAGAGGGCCCAGAGTATATCTATCCATCATCAGGATTGACAAATTCCACTCTTGATCCATGAGCCTCAACATAACACCTTTGTAGTACTAAACCCATCTTTATAGTCACCCTGTTACGGTGTGACGTTTGATGTTATCAAGATACTCTTCAGGTGTTAGCAATTAACATGATCTCATGGTCTAAGGATAAAGATTACTCGTATGATGTTATAGCAATATAAACATAATGACTTGATCGTAATGCTATACTTCGGATGAATGTTCATCACATCATTCCACCAATGGTGTGACCTTGTTATTAACAACATCCAATGTCCATGATTAGGAAACCTTGATCATCTTGTTAATCAACAAGCTAGTCTATAAGAGAGGCATAACTAGGAACCCTTTTTGTTTATTAAACACACATGTATTGATGTTTCCGATCAATACAATTCTAGCATGTAAAATAAACATCTATCATATATAAGGAATACATAATAACAACTTTATTATTGCCTCTCAGGGCATATTTCCTTCAGTCTCCCACTTGCACTAGAGACAATAATCTAGTTCACATAGTGATAAATCTAACACCCATGGAGTTCTAGTGTTGATCATGTTTTGCCCTAGGGAGAACTTTAGTCAACATATCTGCTACTTTTGGGTCCGTGTGTACTTTACAAATCTTTATATCTCCATCCTTGACATGCTCGTGGATGGAGTGAAACCGGTGCTTAATATGCTTGGAATTCTTGTGAGACCTCGGTTCCTTTGCGTTGCCTATGGCTCCATTGTTGTCACAATAGATCACCATTGGGTCCAATGCACTAGGAACCACACCTAGTTCCGTAATGAACTCTTTCATCCAAACCGCTTGCTGCGCCGCTTCTGAAGCAGCAACATATTCCGCCTCCGTTGTTGATCCAGCCACCACAGGTTGTTTGGAACTCCTCCAACTAACTGCTACTCCGTTCAAGAGAAATATGTATCCGGATTGAGACTTAGAGTCATCTTGATCGGCGTCAAAGCTAGCATCGACATAACACTTAGCGACTAGCTCTTCTTCACCTCCGTATATAAGAAACATATCCCTAGTTCTTCTCGAGTACTTGAGGATGTTCTTTACCGCTATCTAGTGTTCCGAACCTGGATCAGATTGGTACCTACTAGTCAAACTAATAGCATGTGCCACATCTGGTCTTGTACATAGCATGGCATACATAATAGAGCCTATGGCCGAGGCATAGGGGATCTTATCCATCATTTCTCTTTCTTCCGCCGTAGCCGGACTTTGAGTCTTACTCAATGTCTTGCCTTGCAACATAGGTAAGAACCCCTTCTTACTTTTGTCCATATTAAACTTCTTTAATATCTTATCAAGGTATGTACTCTGCGATAGCCCAATTAGAGGCCTTGATCTATCTCTATATATTTTAATGCCTAATATGTATGACGCTTCACCAAGGTCTTTCATCGAAAATTTGCTGTTTAGATAACTTTTAACACTATTTAAAAGATCTATATCATTTCCAATCAATAATATGTCATCCACTTATAATATCAGAAATGCCACATTGCTCCCACTCACTTTCTTGTAAATACAAGCCTCTCCATAAGTTTGGACAAATCCAAACTCTTTGATCATCTCATCAAAGCAGAGATTCCCACTCCAGGATGCTTGCTTCAGTCCATAGATGGATCGCTGAAGTTTGCATACCTTATTAGCATCCTTAGGATCGACAAAACCCTTAGGTTGTATCATATACAAATATTCTTCAATATTACCATTGAGGAACGCAGTTTTGACATCCATCTGCCATATTTCATAATCGAAATATGCAGCAATTGCTAACATAATCCTAACCAACTTAAGCATCGCTACGGGGGAGAATGTCTCATTGTAGTCAACTCCTTGAATTTGTCGAAACCCCTTTGCGACAAGTCGAGCCTTATAGATGGTCACATTACCATCAGTATCAGTTTTCTTTTGAAAATCCATTTATTCTCAACAGCCTTTCGATCGTGAGGTAAGTCCACCAAGGTCCAAACTTTGTTCTCGTACATGGATTCCATCTTGGATTTCATGGCTTCTAGCCATTTGTTGGAATCTGGGCTCATTATCGCTTCTTCATACGTCGCGGGGTCATCCATTTCATCAACCATGAAATTCATAACATGATTACTGTACAGTTCAGGAGCTGCACATGTCCTGCTTGACCTACGAGGTTCGGTAGTGTCCTCTTTTGGAGTTTCGTGATCAATATCATTAGCTCTCTCTTCATTAGGTGAAGTCTACTCCGAAACAACTTCCGGTGCTGCACTACTCACCATTTCATGAAGAGAAGGTTCAATAACCTCTTCGAGTTCTACCTTCCGACTACTCACACCTTTCGCGAGAAACTCCTTCTCAAGAAAGGATCAATTCTTGGCAACAAAAACCTTGCCCTCGGATCTATGATAGAAGGTATACCCAATCGTTTCCTTAGGGTATCCTATGAAGACGCATTTTTCCGCTTTGGGTTCAAGTTTATCCGGCTGAAGTTTCTTCACATAAACATCGCATCCCCAAACATTAAGAAATAACAGCTTTGGTTTGTTTCCAAACCATAATTCATACGGTGTCGTTTCAATGGATTTAGATGGTGCCCGATTTAAAGTGAATGCAGCTGTTTCCAGTGCATAACCCCAAAATGACAGTGGCAAGTCAGTCAGAGACATCATAGATCGAACCATATCCAATAAGGTACGATTACGACGTTCCGACACACCATTACGTTGTGGTGTTCCGGCAAGCGTGAGTTGTGAAACTATTCCACACTCTTTCATGTGTTTGCTAAACTCGTAACTTAGATACGCTCCTCCACAGTTAGACCATAGAATTTGATCTTTCCATTACGATGATTTTCCACTTCATTCTGAAATTCCTTGAACTTTTCAAAAGTTTTAGACTTGTGTTTCATCAAATAGATATACCCGTATCTACTCAAATCATCCGTGAAAGTAACAAAATAACGATATCCACCTCGCGCTGACACACTCATTGGTCCACACACATCAGTATGTATGATTTCCAATAGATCTGTCGGCCGTTCCATTGAACCGGAAAACGGCGTTCTAGTCATCTTGCCCATAAGGCATGGCTCACATGTATCAAATGATTCAAAATCAAGTGATTCCAAAAGTCCATCAGAATGGAGTTTCTTCATGCGTTTAATGCCAATATGACCTATACGGCAGTGCCACATGTATGCAGATACATCATTATCAAGTTTAATCTTTTTAGCATTAACATTATGAATATGCGTAATATTACTATCGAGATCCAACAGAAATAAACCATTCAACACAGGTGCATGACCATAAAAGATATCATTCTTATAAATCGAACAACCATTGTTTTCAGATTTAAAGGAATAACCACTTTGCATCAAACACAATCCGGATACAATGTTCATGCTTAGTGCAGGCACCAAATAACAATTATTTAGGTTTATAACTAATCCTGATGGCATATGGAGAGGTAGCGTCCCGATGGCGATCACATCAACTTTTGATCCATTGTCGACCCGCATCCTGACCTCATCCCTTGCTAGTTGTCGCTTGTTCCGTAGCCCCTGAACCGAGTTACATATATTAGCAACCGATCCCGTATCAAATACCCAGGTGCTACTGCGAGTACTAGTCAAGTACACATCACTAACATGTATATCATATATACCTTTGTTTGCCTTGCCGGACTTCTTGTCCGCCAAATACTTGGGGCAGTTGCGCTTCCAATGGCCAGTCCCCTTGCAATAGTAGCACTCGGTATCGGACTTAGGGCCAGCTCGGGGTTTCTTTTCAGGCATGGCAACAGACTTGCCACCCTTCTTTCCCTTGTGCTTGCCTTTCTTGTCCTTCTTGAAACCGGTGGTCCTATTGATCATCAACACTTGATGTTCTTTTTTAATCTCCACTTCTGCAGTCTTAAGCATTGACAGAAGCTCGGGAAGAGTCTTCTTCATGCCCTGCATATTATAGTTCATCACGAAGCTCTTTTAGCTAGGTGGCAGAGATTGGAGAACACGATGTATGCCTAAGTCAATGGGAATCGTTATTCCCAAGGACACAAGCTTATCGGCGTACCCAGACATTTTGAGTACATGCTCACTAACGGAGCTGTTCTCCTCCATCATGTAGCTAAAGAACTTTTCTATAGCATTATAACTCTCTACGGAAGCATGGGTATCGAAAATCATTTTCAATTCTCCCATGGTATCAAAGGCATTGCCATTTTCGAAACGCTTTCGAAGTTCTGGCTCTAGCCCATACAGTATGCCGCAATGAACTAAGTTGTGGTCCTCCTGACAAGTCACATAGACATTCTTTTCCTCGTCAGGGGCATCAGGAACTGGTGGGGGGCCTAGCGGCGCATCTAGCACATATTGCTTTTGTGCATTAGTGAGGAAAATCCTCAAATTCATAGCCCAGTTGGTGAAGTTGCTACCATTCGCAGCAAGTTTCTTTTTCTCCATGAACACATTGAAATTAAAAGCAGGTGGTGCCATCTACAACAGAATTTGTAAAGTTTATTTAGACTAAGTTTATGATAGATTGAGTTCAACTAATCCAAATTACTAATGAACTCCCACTCAAAAACGACATCCCTCGTGCCTTTTTGGTGATTACATGAACCAAATCCACTACACCAAGTCCGATCATCACGTGAGTCGGTGTAGCTTCAAAGGCGAGCATCTATATGGGCATCATATCAACTATATGACTCATGCTTAACCTTTTGGTCCGTGTTCCGAGGCCATGTCTGTACATGCTAGGCTCGCCAAGTAAGAACCTTAGTATTCGCGTGTGTAAAACTGTCTTACACCCATTCCTATGAAAGCGTAGATTCGAGTACACCCGATCATCATGTGATGTCTCGAAACACGATCCACAGAACTGTGCATACTTAAGGAAGAACACATTTTTATCTTGATATCTAAATGAGGGATCATCTTACAATGCTACCAAAAGCGCCAAACTAGCAGTATAAGATGCTAACATCTAATGTGTAAAGTGAGATGATATGGTCCATGCATTTGATCTCTATCATTTGCATCGTGGTATGATCTCTATCATTCCTTTGTGTGTAAGGCCAAGGTCTATGGAACTTACACATTGAGTGTGTTGTAAGAGTATATATCATACATCTACTTACAACAATACCATATCAATACACTAGCCCAACAACGATCTAAACTAGACGCCTCTAATTTATCAATTGCAAGTTTTACGTGGCTTAGGGCTTTCGGAGATAGAACCGTTCTCACCTACGAACATGAACCACAACGAGGATAACTAAGTTATTAGCAACTCATTGTAAATCAGATATTGACTATAGTAGGAGAGACAAACACCCGCCAGCCACTTATGCAAAACAAGTTGCATGTCAGTCGTGGAACCGGTCTCATGTACGATGACATGTAAGGTTGGTCCGGGCCGCTTCATCCCACTATGCCACCAATATCCAAAATACATAGAAGATGAAATAACATGATCATCATCGCCCACATATAAACATATGTGTACTACCCGTGCAAAGCACCTACGCATAGATCAGGCTCTGATACCACTGTTGGGTCCGCAACATAAAAAATAAAAAATTTCCTACGGTGTGAACTACACGCCAAGATCTATCTACTAGGTACAAAGCAACGGGTGGACATCCATCCAACGAGAACTTACCCTCGAAGACAACGAGTTTTGTTAACGAGTAGGAACTCGTGGTTGATGTAGTTGTATACTTGCCTATCTCAAGATCGTGAGGAAGTCCGAGCGCCACAACTCAGCAGCGCATCCGTACTCGCACACACATTCAAGACACCGGACAACCTCCACCTCCTTGCTCCAGCGATCTAGCGGAAGCAGCAACTCCTTCCAGACGAAATGCCACCAAGAACATGTATCTCACTAATCCGAGACCATGGGGGACTAATTCTAGAGGGGGAGAGAGATCCTTCACAAGGAGGTGTGAGGATGAAGGAGGGAATGGGTGGCCTTTTATAGGAGGAGGGGGTACCCCCTCTCTCCATCGCCGGCGCATGGGGGGTGACCCCTAACCTCCCCCATTCATGTGGTGGTAACCCCTCTACATTAAAATGCCTCTTCACATTCCCTTTTAAAGTCTCCACTTTAAATGCATTAAAATTCTCCAAATTTAATGCTCTCTCATTTAATAAAACTCTTTTATTAAATTTATTCAGAATTTTGTTAATTACTTTAATTAACAAACATTCACATATAGCCCCTTGCAATATTTCAATATCACATGGATAACCACTTTCTGCAATTTCACCCGAAACAATTTCCGGTTTCTATTGAAACAATTCCTGCGCTTTGCAATTCTTTCGTCTGAAACATATGTGCTCCAAAATGGTGTCCGGTAACTCTTAAGTGTGTCACCCTATGGTTCGCGAATAATGCAGACATGATCGAGACCCTTCTCCGATCAATAATCAGCAGCAGGACCTGGAGATCCGTACTGACTCCTACACATTCAACAATGACTTCTGTGATCGTGAGAACCTTTAACGCTTGTAACTAAATCCCTTTGTCCCTCGATATGTTGCATGTCCGAGTTCGATCATCGGTATCTCCATACCTAGTTTGATCTCGTTTCCGACATGCACTCTTTTCTCGTTCCCGTGATATAACATTCTAGTGATCACATCACTTGCTTGCAAGCTATCTCAATGTGATATCACTGAGAGGGCCTAGAGTATATCTATCCGTCATCGGGATTGACAAATTCCACTCTTGATCCATGAGCCTCAACATAACACCTTCGTAGTACTGAACCCATCTTTATAGTCACCCTGCTACGGTGTGACGTTTGAGTTATCAAGATACTCTTCAGGTGTTAGCAGTTAACATGATCTCATGGTCTAATGATAAAGATTACTTCGTATGATGTTATAGCAATATAAACATAATGACTTGATCGTAATGCTATACTTCGGATGAATATTCATCACATCATTCCACCAATGGTGTGACCTTGTTATTAACAACATCCAATGTCCATAATCAAGAAACGTTGATCATCTTGTTAATCAACAAGTTAGTCTATAAGAGAGGCACAACTAGGAACCCTTTTTGTTTATTAAACACACATGTATTGATGTTTCCGATCAATACAATTCTAGCATGTAAATAAACATCTATCATATATAAGGAATACATAATAACAACTTTATTATTGCCTCTCAGGGCATATTTCCTTCAAAATAATGGGGCTTAATTTCATAGTCATCAGCAGCAATTAATGGCTAAGTAATAGGAGTACGCATATAATCATTGTTGGGAGTAGCAAACTTCCCAAGCTCCTTTTCAACCATATTTCCTATGTTTTTGGGTTTTCTTAAACAAAGATTTATAATAGTAAAAACAAGAATTTAAAGGCTAACTAATTTTTTTGGTTTATCAAATAAAGACTGAAAGCAAACTAACAAAATTAAAAACAAGAATTAAAAATTAGCAAGGTTCCTAATAACCTCACCAGGGTAGCTATTGCTTCCCCGGCAACAGCGCCAGAAAAAGGGTTGATACCTTCGATTCGGATTACGGATGTAGTGTAGCTTCGTTTTCCCTAGTAGACCAAGGTTATCGAATCCTCGGGAAGCGAATGTGTAGTGAAGTTACTTTAATGGACGTTAGAGAGTTTAAGAATTCCTTTTGTGTTTTTACCGGACCAATAGCTTGCATCTTTTTGTTGTTGTCGATGATGGAGAGAGAGGGCCTAGGGCGTTTGGTTTCACCTGTAGCTGTGCAAAACATCTGATGGGAATAAAAGATAGAAATAAAGTATGCATGTACTTGTTAGAGCAAGATAAATTATATGTGGGTAGTGCATCCATAATTGCTATTGCCTCCGCAACCGCTTATATCAATAACCTACTAGTCTCATCCATAGAAGAAAGAGAACTAAAGATATGCATAGTGATGTCATCATTAGTCCCAAGTAAATCCCTCACATACAGCCATACTACCCCTTCCATCAATGGGGTTCCCAACCTGCAAATCAGTCATTACTCATACTCCCTATACTTGGATCAACCCTCGGGGTCTTGGGTACCTGGCATGTCCTTGGATTTAGGAAAGAGAGGATACAATAATCATCATGTCATACAAACTAATATATGATCCCATCTATGATAAATAACATGCACAATTTCTACATGGCTAGGCCAAAGCCCTTAGCCCAAGGAGAATTACTCACACATAGAGATGAGATCAACAATCACAAAAAAATGTAATAAAAATCATAAGATTGATAGAAATACTCTTACAATGTCACCAATCGAACAAGAGATATACTATTAGAAGTGGTGGAACATGGCTATGGAGATGGAGAAGGGTTTTGAGATCTGGAGGCGGCTGGAGATCTGTGCCAGAGACTTTTTGGCAAGGTCTGGCTTGTTTTCTCGTCGCCTGGGGCTTCTTTATATAGGGTTCCCTTCGCGAAAGTTGTTCTGTTTGACCTAATGGTGGCGGCGCCAACTATATGACCGGATTATACGGCCAATTTTTTTGCTTCGGCCGTATAGTTGGTCGTTAAACCGTTTGCCTCCGTCTTACGGCTCCTGGTTTGTTTTGGTTGTTGGAAATCTCGTATCTTTGACTTTAATGTAGTGATTCCCTCCTTTAAACGACATTATCTACACAGGAAAATGTTGGGTCCGCAGCATAGAAAACAAAAATTTTCCTACGATATGAACTACACACCAAGATCTATCTACTAGGTACAAAGCAACGGGTGGACATACATCCAGCGAGAACTTACCCTCGAAGACAACGAGTTTTGTTAACGAGTAGGAACTCGTGGTTGATGTAGTCGTACACTTGCCGATCTCAAGATCGTGAGGAAGTCCAGCAGGTCCGCCTCCAGCACGTCCATCAGATCCAGCTCCAGCAGCACCAAGTCCAGCACCGCAAAGCAGCGGTGCATCCGTGATCGCACACACGTCCGGTACCCCGACAACCTCCGTCCCTTGCTCCAGCAAAGCAACGGAAGCAGCAACTCCTTTCCAGATAAAGCCACCAGGAACATGTATCTCGCTAATCCAAGACCAAGGGGGAATAATACTAGAGGGGGAGAGAGATCCTTCACAAGGAGGTGTCTTTGAGAAGTGAGGAGAGGGTGGCCTTTTATAGGAGGAGGGGTGGGTACCCCTCCTTCATGGCCGGTGCATGGGGAGGTGACCCTTCACCTCCTCCATTCATGTGGTGGTAACCCCTCCACATTAAAATGCCTCTTCACATTCCCTTTTAAAGTCTCCACTTTAAATGCATTAAATTTCTCCAAATTTAATGCTCTCTCATTTAATAAAAATCTTTTATTATTTTTATTCAGAATTTTGTTAATTACTTTAATTAACAAACATTCACATAAAACCCCCTGCAACATTTCAATATTACATGCAGAACCAATTTCAGCAATTTCACCCGAAACAGTTTCGGTGTCTATTGAAATAATTCCAGCGCTTTCTTAAATCTTTATCTAAAACATATTTCAATATTCAGCAATTTCACTTACCGACATGCACTTTTTTCTCGTTCCCATGATATAACATTCTAGTGATCAGATCACTTGCTTGCAAGCTATCTTAATGTGATATCACCGAGAGGGCCGAGCGTATATCTATCTGTCATCGGGATTGACAAATTCCACTCTTGATCCATGAGCCTCAACAGAACACCTTCGTAGCACTGAACCCATCTCTATAGTCACCCTATTACGGTGTGACGTTTGATGTTATCCAGATACTCTTCCGGTGTTAGCAATTAACATGATCTCATGGTCTAAGGATAAAGATTACTTCGTATGATGTTATAGCAATATAAACATAATGACTTTGATCGTAATGCTATACTTCGGATGAATGTTCATCACATCATTCCACCAATGTTGTGACCTCGTTATTAACAACATCCAATGTCCATGATTAGGAAACCTTGATCATCTTGTTAATCAACGAGCTAGTCTATAAGAGAGGCATAACTAGGAACCCTTTTTGTTTATTAAACACACATGTATTGACTTTTCCGATCAATACAATTATAGCATGCAAAATAAACATTTATCATAAACATGGAATAAGATAATAACCACTTTATTATTACCTCTCGGGCATATTCCCTTCAGTCTCCCACTTGCACTAGAGTCAATAATCTAGTTTGAAAAACTTTGCGTATTGAACACCTATGGCTTTCTAGTGTTGCATATACGCTATTGCTAGTGGTTAACATAATCTCCGGATCTGACAGTTTCAGGTCTGTGTGTATTTGCATGTCTCTGTGTCTCTACGCATCAGTCATTCTCAAATGAGATGGCATTATATAAATTTGGTCCTTTGGTGAGACCTTTAGTTCTCCGGTTAAAATATGTTGATATTATTGTCACACAATATATCTTCATAGTATTAGCCCACTTTGAACCACACCTAGTTTGATAACAAACTACTTAACACAAATGCCCTCCTATGCTGCTACTATAGCAGTCATATACTTAGCCTTTTGTTGTAGTATCCGTCACAATGTCTCAACTTTGGAACTCATCCAAATCCATCATGGAACATCCTTTCCATTACATTGTGCCACCCATATCTAAATTGAGATAAATTTAATTTGTATCTTGTGACAAAACTAGTATCAATGTAACACTTTACAATGAACTCCCTTTAACTATTTGTCACTTATACATGATATATTCTTAGTTCTTCCAAAGCTCATAAGAATATCTTTACTATCGTCCAATGATCATCTCATGAATCATTCTGGTATGTGCTCATAACATTTAGAGCATAGGACATTTTGGATATATACATATCATGGTATAATTGATCAAAATCTTCATGTGATTTTACTCACCAAGTGTTGAAACACTTGAATTTTAATACAATTCTTTTCATGCAGCAAGAACCTTTCTTGTTGTTTCCATATTGAACCCTTTCAATATCTCATATATGTATGTCTATCACAACCATATTTGCGCCTTAATCTATCTATATAGATATCGATGCCAAATATTCTGGGTTTGCCCAAGTCTTTCGTCGAAATCTTATTTTAATGAAATTCTTAACTTGTGTCAATACAAGATACATCATTTCCAATCAACAATATGTCCTCTACATAATGTATTAGAAATATGTCTCAGTGCTCCCACTTAATTTCTTGCAAATGCAAGCATCTTCATCATCTCCGATTAATTTAAACTCTTTTAACAGTTTCATCATGGTGAAGATTCCAACTCTGCTACGCTTACTTCAACTATTGAAGTTTGCATGCCCTTTTAGCACCCTTTGAATTAACAAAAACCCTTCGGACCGTGTCTTGTACACGGCCTAGGTAACCATTTATTAGAAGAACCTTGTTTTGTTTATTCAACTACCATATACCAAATTATATGTAGTGGTTGCTACATTAATCCGTCAAGACTAAATATCGCTATGAAAGATCAAATCTTGTCATAGTCAACTCCTTGAACATTGTCGTAAACTTCTTTTCGACCATTTGATTCTTACCGATCCACACGGTTCAATAGGAACTCTAATCTCCGAGATCACACCCTTTGTAATCACGGGAGCCATGAGCATTGTGGCTGCCACCGGGACACTTTCCGGTGCTGTGCTACTTAGCACATATAGCTAAGGTTCAACAACCTTATCAAAGTTCTATTGTCCTCCCACTTAACCTTTTGTGAAAAATTCCTTCTCAAGAAACTTGACATTCCGAGTAACAAACTCTTTTGTCCTCGGTGTTATGGAGAAATTCCCAACAAATTCTTTGGGATAACCTACAAAGACGTGCTTATCCGACTTTGGTTGTAAACATTTTACTTATGTAGAGCATACCAAAATTTAAGAAAAGACAATTCATGTTTTACCCAAACCATAACTTATATGGTGTCATTTCAACGGATCACGATGGTGCTCTTTTCAGTGTAAAAGAGGTACTCTCTAAAGCTTCAATCCTTAAAACATAATGGCAGTTTTATAAATGACACCTTTGATCTTACCATGTCAAACATGGTTTGATTTCATCTCTCGAATATGCCATACTCCTTGTAGCATCCCATCTGTCTAACATATGTAATGCTACTTGGTCTAGTAATATAATGGCTACTTCCTACATATAAATGTTGCATCATAACTATATCATGCTCATGTCATCATGCCACCTTGCATTTGAGCATCATATAAACCCTTTCCATTTGGTTCTTCTCTCATATGCATTAGTAATTGTATTTGGCTCTTGATATATTGTATTTGGTTCTTGATAATGCTTGATGCCCAAGTTGAGTTGGGGGCATATCTTTTATTCAACTCCATCACCTTTCTTTGTCACCACCTTATAATCCCACCATCCTAATTATCCATGAGCTTTACTTTTCCTGTGGCATTTAAATCTAGCTCATGTGGGTTGGGATGGATCTACTTCTACTTTCCACATGCCCTCACACTAGCATCATGTTGTTTCCACATTATTGATATGTGGAGCCACCTTTGCATGCATTAGGAGTGACACCCCTTTTTCTAGTTTCCATATGGATTCTTATGAATGTATGCTCATGTTGGAATATTTTTGAGACTATTAAACATCTAGTGGAATATACACACTAGCAAGTCCCAATTATATTCAAATATGATCATCTCCATCTAATCCACATGGAACCTCCTTTTAAATTCTTTTATCTTAGCCTTACTCCATATTTTGGAATGCATATGTATAAATGCCATGTTTATTTATTTTGTTTTCACAAGATTAAAACATGGCATTTAATGCTTTTGCATGGGCCATGCAAGATCACCACCATCTCTTCTCCTTGGGTTTTTCTTTGTTTTTGGAAGTGGATCTTGTATTTTGGGAATCAAACCAAGTGCATCATGTTCTTTTGTTGAGCTTCCCTTTTTTTTTCTCTCCCATTCTCACCCTCTTGTTTGTTCTCCCTTTGCCATGTGCATCACAAGCTTAACCTCACCACCATCTCCTCCATCTCTTGCATGACTTTGTTGGCTCATCACAAAAACCCTCTCACCACTTTTTCTCTCATCTCACTCTCCATGCCATCACCACATACTTGATGGATCTTTTAGATCATACTCTAAAAACCCTAAACCCCATATCTCTAATCCTCTCTCTAAACCCTAACCCTAACCAACCCTACCCCATGCTTGATCATGCTAAACCCTAAGACCCTACCCCTCATCTCTCCTCATCCCCCCTCTAGCCCTAGACCTAGCCGAGCATCTCACCTCTCGGCCCTCTCTCTTTCTCTCGCTGCACAAGAACCCCACCAGGCCTCCCCTCCCCTCTCCCTACTCCAAACCAAACCACCCCTCTAACCAACCCTAGCCGAGCCTCCCATGCTCTACCATGCCTAGCCTCACCCCCTCTCGGTTCCTCTATCTTTCCCTCTGCCAGGTAGGCCCCTCAACCGAGCCAGCCTCTCAGCCTCGCCCTCTCCACCTGCAGCCACACCCTAGGCCAAGCCCCAGCTCGAGCACGTGAGGGAGAGGGAGGAAAAGGTGACCAAAGCCACCTTTTTCTCTACCCTGCTCCCCCACGGCACCTCTCCCCTCTTCCTCTCTTTATCTACTCCCTCTCTGTCCTAGCCTCACCTAGATCCACCAGGGCCCTGCCTTCCCCCCTCTCCTTCTTCACCTACCCGACACCACCTCTCTTCTAGCCCCGGCGAACCACGTCGGCCTCCACCCTATCTCAGCAAAACCAGACGGCGGGCGGGTGTGTAGGTGTCGAGGAAGAACAAGCCGTCCCTCCGCATCGCCCTTGTACTCGCAGACGAGGAGGAGAAGGACCAGCCTCGCTGCACGCCAACGCGGCTGACACAAAACCCTAACCCGGGTGCGCCTGCATCACCATCGCCCTGCTGCTCCCCGTCCCGATCTGAGCCTGCCAACGAGCCCACGGTGAGCGTCCGAACCTCCCAGACAACATCCCTCCGTTCACCGCTTGCTGTACGCGCCACGCTGCTGGACGAGCGCCTTCGGTGCATCGCACTCGCTGTCGTCGAGGATCGACCTCTCGCCGGATACGCTTTACCTGGCCGCGGCTGCACGTCCTAACGTCTACCTTCCCCTAGCCCAGCGGTAGCCGCCGCCGCACGCTAGCGTCAGATCGCGGGTTCGAGCCCCCGTTCCGCCGCGCCGCGCACTGTTTTCTGTTTGTCGTCAGTTTTGTCAGAGGAAGATCCATAGTACCAGTTGGCAGTTTGCACATACCCCCCCACAACCTTTTTGCCTCAACCCGTAGTCCCCTGAGCCCCACCTGTCAGCCACCATGGTGGTTTTACAAAAAGCACCCCCAGGTTCCAAAAACCCAACCCGCAGTCCCCCGGATCCGCCACGTGTCGCCCACCGGCTGGCCGCGCGCGCAGTGGACCCGCGGCCCCGTTGGACCCACCTGTCGGCCTCCTGGGCTAGCATCTGTGCCGGTGAGAAAAGGTTCTGCGCATCGTCCCCACACAGTCAGCGCTGGCCCACCTGTCTATGGCTGGGGCTGGTTCTGTCTAGGCGTAAAAATCTGGCTGTTTATCTGTTTAAAGCAAATGATTTAAGAAAATGTTTAAATACAAATTTAAATCTGTTTTTAATAACTTTTGAATTCTAATTCCAAATAATGCAAATGGTATATGTTTTGGAATCAGAAAAATGTGAGGAATTCAAATATGCTATTCAAAATAATGTATGAACACTTTAAAATTTCGAGATGATTAAAATTACAATAAAATGCCCTTTTCTTAATAAATTAATAACTTTAAATCTATAACTCTAAATTCAACAAATAATATGTCTAAATCGATCAGCGCGACGAGCCCGTTCTATCTATGCATTCCTTGTTCTGAATTGAAGCATGCATCATGACATCATTAAAAATCAGAACTGTTTATGGCAATAAAACTTGACCACATAAATAATAAAATGCTTTGTTCTTGTACCCCACACCTCACCATGCCATGCTACATTATTTCCATGTAAATTATGCATCATTCATCATGGCATGCTTGTTTGCTTGTCGCATTTTTGATCATATGATTGTGCACTTTATTTATGTTGGCCCTTGTTTGTTTGGTTCTTCTTCGAATAGACGCCCAGCATGAGAATTATCAGGAATCACAGGAGTTCTACCCAGATCCATCTCTCGCTTCAACTGAGCTACCAGGCAAGCACTACCACATGCTTGCATACATATAGTATCTATTGCCTCTATCTTATCCTTGCATCATTGAGTCGCGATTGCATTAAATTGAATCCCAAGTACTGCATAGCCTTACTTTTAAACCCCACCGAGCCTGTTCCTCAATCCCATGAGCCATTACTACAGGAGTTGTTTGAGCCATGCGAGTCGTAGAAAAGCATGTGTAGGGTATGTGAGTGTCTGATGGATAACGAGGTACCTAAACAACTTAACCTGAGTAGTAATGGGATAACTAATGAAAGAGGCATCGGTGAGCAATATCTGCTATTTGGTTTTTCATGCTCACTTGTGTCCCGTAGGACCCCAAGTACTTGATTCCTATTCCTTGACTATTCGCACTATCCACATACAGGAGGCCTTATGGACCCCCTGAGTCAGAGCTTGATTCATTTCTATTTCTTGGGGCCACAAAGTAGTTTGGGGCTTCGTTAGTATTCTTTACTTATGCCATACTTACTGTTTTATTTAAGTTCGTGCGTGGAGCACCTGTACTATTTTGGATCACGCCACGTTTTCACGGTATCGACAAGCCCAGTCATATTTTTGGGTTCCTAGTCGTTTACAGCCGTCGTAGCAAACCCTAGGTCCGTTCCGAAGCCGGCCAACTTCGCTGCGGGTAGCTTAGTGGGGTGGCCCCTGAAATATTTATGAATCCTGTGATCGCTTTGTCGTGAATGCCTCGTTGGGTTTTGAGTTGGTTTTTCCGAGGTTGATCGAGTGTGTGTTGCTATTTGTGCACCCCTGCAGGGTAAATCTTTCTGAAAGCCGTGTCCACGGTTATGGACGACTTGGAGCACAGTTTCTCGATCATAGACAAGTATAACTAAAGTACTGCTTTTAATCTGACTAAGTACCTGATTAGTAAATAGTGCAATACTCATGGAATGGTTAATAAAACTGCCAATGGATGGGTTGTTCGTCCGCTTTCTCGTTGGTAAGCGAGAAGGAGGATGGATCTATTTATTATACTGTTATAACTGTTGTTACTAATTAACGGACATCCGTCTATCATTGGTTAGGCGGATGGTTAGCGTGTATCTATAGACTTGTTAGTTATTATGTTTTGGCTTGTTAGTTATTATCACTCGATGTAGAGATTCCGGGAACGGGGATCCGTGAGATCTGTGGGCGGGATGTGTTTATTTATGTGGCATCTTATGCCAATTTGCTTCTTATCCGTACTCGGATCTTGTTTTCCGCTTCCGCCTAATACTCTGATGTTTGATGTATGAGGAGCTATCCTAAACTATTATCTCTATCTAGGATATTTGGATCTTGCCGTATGGCGTTGCAATATTTCTATTTCTTTTAGATGGAATGGCTCTGTGAACAGTTGTATGGTGGCTTGCATACATACTCACTTGTGTATGTAGTTGATCCCTTCGCCCGCCGATTATGCCGCTCGTTCTTGTCCCGATGTTCTGAAAGTGGTTAGGACGGCCGAAAGGTCTACCTGTGAGTGGCCCCTGGGCCCCACCGTACTATTTTAACCACTCTCGCTCATCCAGGCATGCAACTAAGAGTGTAATTCACCGAGGTAGTTACAATTGGTATCAGAGCCATCCCGCCCTTCAGGGTCTCAGCCAAATGGTCGTTGTCAGTCTAGCAAATATTTTTGGTAGCTATGTATACTAGGAAAAAACAAAAACGTGAGAGTAGGACTGCTTCCATTTTTCTTCTTACCCACCCACCCACCCTTTTCTGGTAAGGAAGTGTAACATTTTCAATCCTCTTCTAAAAATTCAAACTAGGATTCACGTGTTTTGGGTTTCCGTAGTACCATAGAAAGTGTGTGTGAGTGTGTATCTCCTTGTCTATCTGTTGCATCAAACCTTGTTGTCGCAATCTGCTTTTGGTTATCAACTATTGGTACAGTCCATACTGACAGGCTTTTGTAAACCGACGCGATCTATCTGACTCCTTGTTAACCGGTGCCATCTTGTTAAGGGTGTTCTTCCTTCCAGCATGCTTTCATAGAATGTGGAGTTGCTAATCCCTATCCGATAAGTGGTTTTGCGCATTTATTGGTATTTTGATGCCGAAAAATGCAAAAAAAAATTCTTTGATACATCTGTGTTTCCACACTCCTCTTCAGTCGTGTTTGAAACATTATCTATCTTTCTTTTATCGGCATGTCCATGCTAACTCATTCTTTTGTCACCGGCGCTTAATCCTGGAGTTTTACTTCATCATCAATTCTTCTGGGCTAAATACATAACATGTGTCGATCCGATGCTTGTGATCGTAATTTGGTTCTCGGCAAAGCTGTATGACACTTATCATGAGTGGAGTATGGTCAATGCTATCGACACAATCCTCCAAATGGTGGAGGTTATCTCCTTTGATTTGAGTTACACCGTGATCATATCTATGCATATTCAAGTATCTTTGGCAATCCGGAGTTGTCTCAAGGCACTATAGTGGTCTATCATCTGTTTATCATGCTTCACATCTTTTTGGAACTCCATATCTGCAAAATTCTCTTTGATACGAGGGAATTGCATCTTTTCGTCTCTGATAGCTTTCTTAAGGTATGAGCTATCATCGTTCCTTTATCCAAGATCTCTTTATCTTTGTAACCGGCGATCCGATCGACAATGTGAACCAGGTGGCATTTCTTGTTCTCTTCCGAAGGACCAGATAATCTATTCTGCCAGTGCATCTTTCCAACATGAATCCTTGCTCTTTCAAAGAGCGTTGAGCTCAGAAAGTGTTTTGAGCATTGTTCGTTCTCCCACCTTTTGATCTTGATATTCTTGGAAGATTTTGTTCATCCGTGGTGGTATATCTTGATGATATGCTGGCCTATTCTATATCAATGGAAGAACATGGAAGATCATCTGTGTCTCTTTCTCTCAAGCTGCGAGAACACCGCTTGTGTGCAAAGTTCTCAAAGTGTGAATTCTGGCTTCTTGAAGTCACCTATCTCGACCACGTCCTTCTGCTAAATACATCGCGTCAATTCTGGAATCAGCAAGTCCATTGTTAATTCCATCCTCCACCTTCAATCAAACCCGGAGTATTTTCCTTGCTGGCGAGTTATCATCTTCGTTCCGCTGAAGAGTTCCTCAAGACTGCTAAATCTCTCTCAATCATTTCAAGAAGAACATGGAGTTCTTTTCACCTCTGTCTCGTCAAGTAATCTTTCGAAATTCTCTCGTTCCATCTTCTATCCTCAATTCACCGGATGCCATGGAGAATTTCTAGATCTTTTGTAATCCTTTTGTTCAAGTTGTTGCTATCTTTTCCTTATCTATTGAATCTTGCAGCTGTTCTCCATAATCTTTCTTCATATCCTTGCCGGTGTTTTGGGATCTTTCGACACGACGACAACATCATCATCTTTATCTACTCTGGATCCAACAAATCATTTGCATCATATCTTTGTTTCCTACGGAGTTCCATGAGTTTTATCAAGTTCTTCAGTCAGTTCAGCAGTTGGGTTGCATGGTTTTCCATTCATGTGTGGAGTAATGCTTTGGGTGCGGGATGGAGTAGCTACCATACCACTACTCTTATCATTCGCTCTTGTACATTGAATTGGGGAACTAATGTGATTTAACTCATTCCACGGATGTAGAAGTGGCCTTTATCCCTCGATACTTTTTCTTCCGTCCTTGTTTTCCGGAGTGCTCTCTCGAAGAAAGTAATCAATAATCTCATGTTGGTGATCTCACCATTTCTACACAGAATAAAATATTTAATTATCTGGTGGGAATAAACGCAAACTCTTTTCTGTCCTCGTCTTTCTACCGGTGCTCGACATTCCCAAACAAGATGGAGGAAAATATCTCTCTCTTTGTTTCATCAATTCTTTTTCTGTGGTAAAGCCAATTATGGTTGTTGCCATCAGCCACAAATCTATTGCGTTAGCCTCAAGGTTAAAGAAAGCAATAAGTATCTCTACAATAAACTCTAGATCCTCCATATTCTTTTCTTCTCGGGATTCCACCATAATCTAGCATCACCTCCTTGTCTACAAGATATATTCGCGCATCTCAATTGCGTGATCCTTGGTTCTTACCATTGCAACAAGAATCTAATCCGACAATGTCTAACTAAATCTCTCCGTTGATACCAAGGAACTCTATTGTTTGAAGGCGATATTGTTTCCGAACTTCTTTTCCCAAATCCGAGAGAAGAAACAATGCTATTTTCATAGTGGTTGATAACTTCTAAAAAGTCATTCTTTTCTTCCGGTGAGACAAAGATTCATCTTCCCTTGTATCTGTAAATCTTTAATCTTAATGAGGTGTCGTTTCTTTCTCCCTGATACATCGTCCTTTCTATTTCTTTCACAAGTGGTTCTATTATTTTATCATGTTTCTCGAGAAAACCGGAGCTATGTTCATCCTATCCTTCTTGTCTCACGATAATCCTTCAATTCTTCTAACCCTTTGTGTCTCAAGCAAAACGCAAGACTCGCAACAAGTCTAGCAAGTTTGCAAGGTGTAGTGGTCACACCATTCCGTTGTTCATCAACTCGGGAACATGAGGGTCACCTTCGTTCCGAACACCCGCCTCTCCTTGTGTTGGTTTCTTTTTCCTAGGAATCTCGGGGCGAGATTCTTGTTTAGTGGGGGAGAGTTGTAGCATCCCAATTGTCTAACAATTGCAATGCTACTAGCCTAGTCTATATATATGCTACCTTCCTACATATAATTGTTGCATCATAATTATATCATGCTCATGTCATCATGCCACATTGCATTTGAGCATCATATAAAACCCTTTTCATTTGGTTCTTATCTCATATGCACCATTAATTGTATTTGCCTCTTGATACACTATATTTGGTTCTTGATAAATTGCTTCATGCCCAAATTGAGTTGAGAGCATCTCTCTTACAAATCTTCTCACTCACTAACTTGACATCTTCTCATTCGTTTGATACCATCTACCTACAACTCTAACATACCTAGGTATGTGGGCTGTTGCATTCTCTTTTGGTTGTTATTCAAGCCTAGAAATCTTGGTATGGATCGTCACTACTCATATTCGTGGCTACATGATGGTCTGATCTAAATCAATTTTAGATGTCATGTGCTTGTCCTACTCCCAAAAACTTGCTTTATTTGAATATTTTTATCCTCACACCACCTTCATGTTTAGCTTCCTAAAACTATATGTGTTTTGGCCTAATTCTTTCTATGCTAGACCATCTAACCATCGATAAATCTACTGCATATTGCACCCATGTGTATATGTCTACACTTTTGTGCAAAATTCTAAGCCTTCATTTTGCCTAGAATTCATTTTTGTGCCTCATCTCAAAATCTGACCTTTTTGTTTTCTTCTTTTCTTCGCAATGTTCCAGTCTGTCTAGCCTTGAATTCTTGATGACATATTGTTTTCGTCTTCTCTACCCGTCCCTGTTCAAAAACATTTAGATGTCCTATGAGGGCTATTCTTTGATTCTCTACTCCCATAACTTGATCTCTTCTTCTTATGTTGTTAATTTAATGCATCATCCTCTCCTTTGTTTGCTGGTATGTCTAGATCCTCAATTCCGCATTCTATGCTATGAATCTTTTCCATGAGCTGGTACAATATTTAGTTCCTTTTTCTAATTCTGTAGCTGGAGACTACATGCAGAGAGTTTCAGGTTCAGGCAACACCAACCCTTTGGTCCCTTCTTGCCGTTTACTGTACATCCCCTTCTCCTTCCTTTTGTCTCTGTAGAAAACGGCGAGGAGCTGGTGACCGTCTTCTCTGTTTGCCTCGTCACCGAACCCCATCCCCTTTTTGTCCTCATGCCTGCGAGCACCAGGAACCCTAGGGTCTCTCCTCCCCTTCTGCAGCATCGCTGCCTCTGCCCCCCTCCATTTTTCTCCACCTACCGAGAGAGACCAAGAGGGACGCGCGGAGGAGAGGCTGCACCGAGCCGATGCCATGGCCATCTTCGAGCCCACTTGAGCGCGGGAATCGAACCAGATCGCAATCCACGCCCTCTACGCAGGAGATCCGGACCCAAAGATTCCTGGAACACCATGAATCAGAAGTTTTACTGAGCTTCTTCTCGCTGTCAACGTCGTCCGTGCACAGCGCATGGAGCTCTGCCGCCTCGCTCCCGGCTTCCCCACCTTGGTCCTCGTCACAGGAAACCCCAGGGTGAGCCACTGACTCCTACGCTCATGTACCCTGATATCTTTCTGCATCATCAGTGTCCGTCGCCCGCGCATCATCCTCACAAAACCCGAGTTGAGTCTGAACCCGACGAAGAGCTTGCAGACAATTGTTTGGTTGTATTTCGTCAGTCTGGTATTCCGTCATTGATCTATTTAAAAAGTGACCGCGCTATCTTTCGTACAACAACTTGATTGTATCACAGTGGCTACATCCTGGTGTCTTAGTCAAGAGATCAAGGGATCAAATCCTCTCTTGACCTATATATCTATATATATTATTTTTTTGCTCGCTTTTGTTTCCTGTGCAGCATCTCCTAGAAATTCAGGTTCCAGTCCCTGTCATTTTTTTTGTTTCGTCAGTTCCAGAGCCGGCTTGGATTCAGTAAAAAAAAAGAATGCATGCGCCATCTTCTGTACACGAACTTGATACCAATCCTGTGAATACGCTGCCGATCTAGTGTATCTTGGGATCTGGGTTCCAATCCCACCAGTCTTAATCACCACATCACGCATGTTTCCTCTTTTTATTCCCTGATGAAGGTTCTGCATTTAACGTACAATATATTATCGACAGAACCTTGTTCTGATCAACATCCAAACGAGTAGTTGTGTGGCACTAGACCTGTATGTTTATTCTCTTGATCCGTAGTTCAAATCCCCACAAACTCTTTTTTTATAAATTCTGCCCCTTTTGTGTTGTTTTCATCTCTGTTTTCCCTACGAAGTTGGTACAGTTAACTGTGTTCTCCACTTGTACACATTTAGTACTGCAGATTAGTGGCTACTAAGTTGCCTCTGTACTCCCCAGACCGAGAGATCAAATTCTAGCCTGGGCCATTTTAGTTCGCACCTTTTTCTCTGTTATTTTGCCGAGATCCTCGTCTCAGAACTGTTTCAAAATCTGCGTGGTTGCCATATTGTACAAGGACTGTTTCAGAACTTGGAGGCTGTCTTCAGTGTCCCCAACGATCAATTCCTAGCTCCACTGGATTTATCCTATCTTTTAGTTTTATCACTTTTGATCCATAAAAATACCTTAACCCCTCTAGCAGCCCATTGCCAACGTCATCTCTTCCAGAATCATATCACCTTCCTTCTCGTTCTTTTTCTTTCTTTTTTGCAATCTGCTTAATTTTGTATCTTTTATCTCTTAGCTCATTTGAGAAGAAGATATACATGAATTTGAATCAAAAAGTGCAATCAATCTTAGTATGCAATCCCAAAATAATTTCTGGGAAAAATAAAATTTCGAAATTATTTAAATCCTATTAAATGTATTTTCTTAATTAATTAATAACTTTAACTCTATAACTCCAAATTTGACAAATAATATGTCTAAATCGATCAGCACGACGAGCCTGTTCTAACTATGCATTCCATGATATGAATTGAAGCATGCATCATGTCATTATTAAAAATCAGAACTGTTTATGGCAATAAAACTTGACCAAATAATTAATACAATGATTTATTCTTGTCCCCACACCTCACCCTTGCCATGCTACTTTATTGCCATGTAAATTGTGCATCATTCATCATGGCATGCTTGTTTGCTTGTCGCATTTTATTTATATGCTTGTGCACTTTATTTATGTTGGCCCTTATCTGTTTGGTTCTTCTTTCGAATAGACGTCGAGCAGGGGAAATATCAGGAATCCTAGGAGTACTACCCAGATCCATCTCTCGCTTCAACTGAGCTACCAGGCAAGCACTAGCACATGCTTGCATACATATAGTACCTATTGCCTCTATCTTATTCTTTCATCATCGAGTCGCGATTGCATTAAATTGAATCCCAAGTACTGCATAGCCTTTACTTTTAAACCCCACCGAGCTTGTTCCTCTATCCCATGAGCCATTACTACAGGAGTTGTTTGAGCCATGCGGGTCGTAGAACAGCATGTGTAGGGTATGTGAGTGTCTGATGGATAACGAGGTACCTAAACAACTTAACCTGAGTAGTAATGGGATAACTAATGAAAGAGGCACCGGTGGGCAATATCTGACATTTGGTTTTTATGCCCACTTGTGTCCCGTAGGGCCCCGAGTACTTGATTCCTGTTCCTTGACTATTCGCACTATCCACATCCGGGAGGCCTTATGGACCCCCCTAAGCTAGAGCTTGATTCATTTCTATTTCATGGGGCCACAAACTAGTTTGAGGTTTTATTACTATCATGTACTGATGCCATGCTTTACCGCTTATTTAAGATTGTGCGTGGAGCACCTGTACTATTTTGGATCGTGACACGTTTTCGCTGTATCGACAAGCCCAGTCACACTTTCGGGTTCCTAGTCGTTTACTGCCGTCCACACAAACCCTGGGTCCGTTCCGGAGCCAGCCAACTTCGTTGCAGGTAGCTTAGTGGGGTGGCCCCCGGAAATATTTCTGAATCCTGTGATCGCTTTGTCGTGAATGCCTCGTTGGGTTTTGAGTTGGTTTTTCCGAGGTTGATCGAGTGTGTGTTGCTATTTGTGCACCCCTGCAGGGCAAATCTTTCTGAAAGCCGTGTCCGCGGTTATGGACGACTTGGAGCACAGTTTCTCGATCATAGACAAGTATAACTAAAGTGTCGTCTTTAACTTGACTAAATACCTGACTAGTAAGTAGTGCAATCTTCATGGAATGGTTAATAAAACTGCCAACGGATGGGTTGTTCGTCCGCTTTCTCGTTGGTAAGCGAGAAGGAGGATGTATCTGTTACTTTATACTGTTATCACTGTTGTTCCTAATTAACGGACATCCGCCTATCATTGGTTAGGCGGATGGTTAGCGAGTATCTATAGACTTGTTAGTTATTATCTTTTGCTGCAAGTCGCAGAGTTAAAGTTGTCCATCAAAAACCTTCCGGTCTTCTACAACCATTGAAGCCTCCGGAATGGAAATGGGAGAAAGTAGAGATGGACTTCATAACCGGTTTTCCAAGGTTGCAGAAGGGCAACAATGCAATCTTTGTTGTCATCGACAGGCTTTTTAAAGTGGCTCACTTCTTTCCCGTCAAGGAAACAATTTCTGCAATTCAATTGGCTGCGCTCTACATCAACAGAATTGTCTCTCTGTACAGGGTTCCTCTTGAGATCAGTTCAGACCGTGGAAGCATCTTCACTTCTAAGTTCTGGGGAAGTTTCCAAAATGCTTTGGGAACAAAATTGAACTTCAGCACAGCTTACCACCCTCAGTCGCAAGGACAAGTCGAAAGGATCAATCAGATTCTGGAAGATATGCTCCGTGCTTGCGTTATCTCTTTCGGCATGAAGTGGGAAGAATGCCTTCCTTATGCTGAATTCTCTTACAACAACAGCTTCCAGAAAAGTCTAAAGATGACACCATTTGAGGTTCTCTATGGTCGCAAATGCAGAACTCCGATTGGTTGGTCGAGCGTAGGTGAAAGAACTTGGTTTGGCCCTGACATTGTAACTCAAGCGGAGGAGAAGGTTCACATCATTTTGGAAAATCTGAAGATTGCTCAAAGTCGCCAGAAGAGCAATTATGACAGAAAGCACACGGACATGGAGTATGTCCCTGGTGATCTCGTTTACCTTCGTGTCACTCCCATGAGAGGCACGCACTGTTTTGGTATCAAAGGAAAGCTGGCTCCTAGATACATCGGTCCTTTCAAAGTTCGCGGAAGAAGAGGAGAAGTTGCTTATGCTCTTGATCTCCCTGAAAAACTCAAGGTCCATGATGTTTTCCATATCTCTCAACTCAAGAAGTTCTTCAAGGATCCCGGCAGGACCGTGGACCATGAACTCATCAATCTACAAGAGGATCTGTCTTATCAAGAACACCCCATAAAAATCCTAGAAGTCACAGAAAGAAGGACTCGCAACAAGTCCATCAAGTTCTGCAAGGTGCAGTGGTCGCACCATTCCGTTGATGAAGCCACTTGGGAACGCGAGGATGAGCTCCGTGCCAAGTATCCTACCCTCTTCGTGTCTTCTTCTTCTTCCTAGAATCTCGGGGCGAGATTCCTGTTTAGTGGGGGAGAGTTGTAGCATCCCATCTGTCTAACATATGTAATGCTACTTGGTCTAGTAATATAATGGCTACTTCCTACATATAAATGTTGCATCATAACTATATCATGCTCATGCCATCATGCCACCTTGCATTTGAGCATCATATAAACCCTTTCCATTTGGTTCTTCTCTCATATGCATTAGTAATTGTATTTGGCTCTTGATATATTGTATTTGGTTCTTGATAATGCTTGATGCCCAAGTTGAGTTGGGGGCATATCTTTTATTCAACTCCATCACCTTTATTTGTCACCACCTTATAATCCCACCATCCTAATTATCCATGAGCTTTACTTTTCCTGTGGCATTTAAATCTAGCTCATGTGGGTTGGGATGGATCTACTTCTACTTTCCACATGCCCTCACACTAGCATCATGTTGTTTCCACATTATTGATATGTGGAGCCACCTTTGCATGCATTAGGAGTGACACCCCTTTTTCTAGTTTCCATATGGATTCTTATGAATGTATGCTCATGTTGGAATATTTTTGAGACTATTAAACATCTAGTGGAATATACACACTAGCAAGTCCCAATTATATTCAAATATGATCATCTCCATCTAATCCACATGGAACCTCCTTTTAAATTCTTTTATCTTGGCCTTACTCCATATTTTGGAATGCATATGTATAAATGCCATGTTTATTTATTTTGTTTTCACAAGATTAAAACATGGCATTTAATGCTTTTGCATGGGCCATGCAAGATCACCACCATCTCTTCTCCTTGGGTTTTTCTTTGTTTTTGGAAGTGGATCTTGTCTTTTGGGAATCAAACCAAGTGCATCATGTTCTTTTGTTGAGCTTCCCTTTTTTTTCTCTCCCATTCTCACCTTCTTGTTTGTTCTCCCTTTGCCATGTGCATCACAAGCTTAACCTCACCACCATCTCCTCCATATCTTGCATGACTTTGTTGGCTCATCACAAAAACCCTCTCACCACTTTTTCTCTCATCTCACTCTCCATGCCATCACCACATACTTGATGGATCTTGTAGATCATACTCTAAAAACCCTAACCCCCTCTCTCTAATCCTCTCTCTAAACCCTAACCCTAACCAACCCTACCCCATGCTTGATCATGCTAAACCCTAAGACCCTACCGCTCATCTCTCCTCATCCCCCCTGTAGCCCTAGACCTAGCCGAGCATCTCACCTCTCGGCCCTCTCTCTTTTTCTCGCCGCACAAGAACCCCACCAAGCTGAGCCTCCCCTCTCCCTACTCCAAACCAAACCACCCCTCTAACCAACCCTAGCCGAGCCTCCCATGCTCTACCATGCCTAGCCTCACCCCCTTTCGGTTCCTCTCTCTTTCCCTCTGCCAGCTAGGCCCCTCAACCGAGCCAGCCTCTCAGCCTCGCCGTCCCCACCTGCAGCCACACCCCAGGCCGAGCCCCAGCTCGAGCACGTGAGGGAGAGGGAGGAAAAGGTGACCGAAGCCACCTTTTTCGCTACCCCGCTCCCCCACGGCACCTCTCCCCTCGTCCTCTCTTTATCTACTCCCTCTCTGTCCTGGCCTCGCCCAGGTCCACCAGGGCCCTGCCTTCCCCCCTCTCCTTCTTCACCTACCCCGGCACCACATCTCTTCCAGCCCCGGCGAACCACGTCGGCCTCCACCCTACCTCAGCAAAACCAGACGGCGGGCGGGTGTGTAGGTGTTGAGGAAGAACAAGTCGTCCCTCCGCATCGCCCCTGTACCCGCAGACGAGGACGAGAAGGACCAGCCTCGCTGCACGCCGACGCGGCCGACGCAAAACCCTAACCCAGGTGCACCTGCATCGCCGTCGCCCTGCTGCTCCTCGTCCCGATCCGAGCCTGCCAACGAGCCCACGGTGAGCGTCCGAACCTCCCAGACAACATCCCTCTGTTCACCGCTTGCTGTACGCGCCACGCCGCCGGACGAGCGCCTTCGGTGCATCGCGCTCGCCGTCGTCGAGGACCGACCTCTCGCCGGATACGCTTTACCTGGCCGCGCCTGCACGTCCTAACGTCTACCTTCCCCTAGCTCAGCGGTAGCCGCCGCCGCACGCTATCGTCAGATCGTGGGTTCGAGCCCCCGTTCCGCCGCGCCGCGCGCTGTTTTCCGTCTGTCGTCAGTTTCGTCAGAGGAAGATCCACAGTACCAGTTGGCAGTTTGCACATACCCCCCCCACAACCTTTTTGCCTCAACCCGCAGTCCCCTGAGCCCCACCTGTCAGCCACCGTGGTGGTTTTACAAAAAGCACCCCCAGGTTCCAAAAACCCAACCCACAGTCCCCTGGATCCGCCACGTGTCGCCCACCGGCTAGCCGCGCGCGCAGTGGACCAGCGGCCCCATTGGACCCACCTGTCGGCCTCCCGGGCTAGCATCTGTGCCGGTGAGAAAAGGTTCTGCGCGTCGTCCCCACACAGTCAGTGCTGGCCCACCTGTCTGTGGCTGGGGCTAGTTCTGTCTGGGTGTAAAAATCTGGCTGTTTATCTGTTTATACCGAATGATTTAAGAAAATGTTTAAATACAAATTTAAATCTGTTTTTAATAACTTTTGAATTCTAATTCCAAATAATGCAAATGATATATGTTTTGGAATTATAAAAATGTGAGGAATTTCGAGATGATTAAAATTACAATAAAATGCCCTTTTCTTAATAAATTAATAACTTTAAATCTATAACTCTAAATTCAACAAATAATATGTCTAAATCGATCAGCGCGACGAGCCCGTTCTATCTATGCATTCCTTGTTCTGAATTGAAGCATGCATCATGACATTATTAAAAATCAGAACTGTTTATGGCAATAAAACTTGACCACATAAATAATAAAATGCTTTGTTCTTGTACCCCACACCTCACCATGCCATGCTACATTATTGCCATGTAAATTGTGCATCATTCATCATGGCATGCTTGTTTGCTTGTCGCATTTTTGATCATATGATTGTGCACTTTATTTATGTAGGCCCTTGTTTGTTTGGTTCTTCTTCGAATAGACGCCCAGCAGGAGAATTATCAGGAATCACAGGAGTTCTACCCAGATCCATCTCTAGCTTCAACTGAGCTGCCAGGCAAGCACTACCACATGCTTGCATACATATAGTATCTATTGCCTCTATCTTATCCTTGCATCATTGAGTCACGATTGCATTAAATTGAATCCCAAGTACTGCATAGCCTTACTTTTAAACCCCACCGAGCATGTTCCTCAATCCCATGAGCCATTACTACAGGAGTTGTTTGAGCCATGCGAGTCGTAGAAAAGCATGTGTAGGGCATGTGAGTGTCTGATGGATAACAAGGTACCTAAACAACTTAACCTGAGTAGTAATGGGATAACTAATGAAAGAGACATCGGTGAACAATATCTGCTATTTGGTTTTTCATGCTCACTTGTGTCCTGTAGGACCCCGAGTACTTGATTCCTGTTCCTTGACTATTCGCACTATCCACATCCGGGAGGCCTTATGGACCCCCCTGAGCCAGAGCTTGATTCATTTCTATTTCTTGGGGCCACAAAGTAGTTTGGGGCTTTGTTACTATTCTGTACTTATGCCATGCTTACTGTTTTATTTAAGATCGTGCGTGGAGCACCTGTACTGTTTTGGATCGCACCATGTTTTCACAGTATCGACAAGCCCAGTCATATTTTCGGGTTCCCAGTCGTTTATAGCCGTCGTCGCAAACCCTGGGTCCGTTCCGGAGCCGGCCAACTTCGCTGCGGGTAGCTTAGTGGGGTGGCCCCCTGAAATATTTATGAATCCTGTGATCGCTTTGTCGTGAATGCCTTGTTGGGTTTTGAGTTGGTTTTTCCGAGGTTGATCGAGTGTGTGTTGCTATTTGTGCACCCCTGCAGGGTAAATCTTTCTGAAAGCCGTGTCCGCGGTTATGGATGACTTGGAGCACAGTTTCTCGATCATAGAGAAGTATAACTAAAGTACCGCTTTTAATCTGACTAAGTACCTGATTAGTAAAATTACTAGTCAAGTACTTAGTCAAATTAAAAGCGGTACTTTAGTTATACTTGTCTATGATCGAGAAACTGTGCTCCAAGTCGTCCATAACCGCGGAGATGGCTTCAGAAAGATTTACCCTGCAGGGGTGCACGAATAGTAACACACACTCGATCAACCTCGGAAAAACCAACTCAAAACCCAATGAGGCATTCACGACAAAGCGATCACAGGATTCAGAAATATTTCAGGGGGCCATCCCATTAAGCTACCCGCAACGAAGTTGGCCGGCTCCGAGACGGACCCAAGGTTTGTGTCAATTTCTGTAAATGACTAGGACTCCGAAAACGTGACTGGTCTTGTTGATACCGCGAAAACATTCCACAATCCAAAACAGTACAGGTGCTCCACGCACAGTCTTAATAAACCAGTAACATGGCATAAGTACAGGATAGTAATAAAGCCCCAAACTACTTGTGGCCCCAAGAAATAAGGATGAATCAAGCTCTGGCTCAGGGGGGTCCATAAGGCCTCCCGGATGTGGATAGTGTGAATAAACAAGGAACAGGTATCAACTACTCGGGGTCCTACGGGACACAAGTGAGCATGAAAAACCAAATAACAAATATTGCTCACCGGTGCCTCTTTCATTAGTTATCCCATTACTACTCCGGTTAAGTTGTTTAGGTACCTCGTTATTCATCGGACACTCACATATCCTACACATGCTTTTCTACGACTCGCATGGCTCAAACAACTCCTGTAGTAATGGCTCATGGGATGGAGGAACAAGCTTCGGTGGGGTTTAAAGTAAAGGCTATGCAGTACTTGGGATTCAATTTAATGCAATCGCGACTCAATGATGCAAGAATAAGATAGAGGAAATAGGTACTATATGTATGCAAGCATGTGGTAGTGCTTGCCTAGCAGCTCAGTTGAAGCGAGAGATGGATCTGGGTAGTACTCCTGTGATTCCTGGTAATTCTCCTGCTGGGCGTCTATTCGTAGAAGAACCAAACAAACAAGGGCAAACATAAATACAGTGCACAAACATATGAATTAAAATGCGACAAGCAAGCAAGCATGCCATGATGAATGATGCACAATTTACATGGCATTAAAGTAGCATGGCAAAGGTGAGGTGTGGATACCAGAAATAAAGCATTTTATTATTTATTTAACCAAGTTTTATTGTCATAAACAGTTCAGATTTTTAATAATAACATGATGCATGCTTCAAATCAGAACAAGGACTGCATAGATAGAACGTGCTCGTCACGCTGATCGATTTAGACATATTATTTGCCAAATTTGGAGTTGTAGAATTAAAGTTATTAATTTATTAAAAAAAGGGCATTTTATTGTAATTTTAGTCATCTCGAAATTTTAAAGTGCCCAAAACATATTTTGAATGGCATATTTGAATTCCTCACATTTTTCTGATTCCAAAACATATATCATTTGTATTATTTAGTTTTGTAAATTAAAAGTTATTGGAAATCAGATTTGAATTTGAATTTAAATAATTTTGAATTTGTTTTGTTTAAATAGCTAAACAGGAAGTCTTTTGTCACCCAGGCAAACCTAGCCACAGCCACTGACGGTGGGCCAGCTGCTGACTGGGGGAGACCCGCGAGCAAAATTCTTTTTACAACCGCGTTTGCTTCTAGCCACTGCGACTGACTGGTGGGGCTGGGTGTTTATGGGGCCACACACGTGCGCGGCCAGCAGGCGACTGACACGTGGGCGGTCCGGGAAGCGCGGGTTGGAAATCCGCAAAGCACGGGGGCTTGCTTGCAAAGTTCCACCGGGGCTGACGCGTGGGGCCGTTGGGGCTGCTAAGGACCTGCGCGTGGTCGACAAAAATTGCGGGGGTTCTTTTCGCAAAACGGCGCTCGAGCCCTGGACTGAACTGCGCTCTGAATCGCGACACGACCTGACGACGGCGAGGTATTCCGGCGAGGGTGGCGTCGCAACTACGGCGAGATAGATCTTGCCGTAACAACAAAAAAGAAAGAGGGCAGCGCCAGCTACGGATCTTGTTCAGGGAGGTTCGTCGGCGGCGGGCTGTGCTGGACGGGGCACGTCGGGGAACAGAGGGGGAGCGCCAGGCTGGGTTTATGCGTCGGCGGGGCAGCTCACCGTCGGGGGCCAAAATCGGGCGGCAAACGGCATGTAGAGGGGGGGGGAACGGAAGAGGGTCGAGGGGGAACTCACCTCGTCTGATTCCTACTGAAATCGGAGGACGGGACGGCCGGAGCAGAGGGGGACGGCGAGGTCGCGGCGGTGGTGTACTGATTACTGGTGAGGGGCAGGTGCGGGCGTGTTCGGCTTCTCGTCGCAGGCGGAAACGACGCCTCGGTCCACGGCGACGCTTCCCGGCAAGTTCTCGGTCACCGGCTGGGGCGGCAACGACGTCGCGGCGCATGGTCTGGCGGCGGCGTGGTACGGTGGAGAAGGGGAAGGGAGAACAAGGACGGCCGCTAGGGTTCGGCAGCACAGCGCGAGAGGATAAGGGCGGGGCGGATCATGTGCTCGGCGTGCCTGCTGACGCGGATGACGACGGGGGGGAACGGCCACCTGCTCCTCTCCGTCAGAGCAGAGGAGAGAGGAGGGCGAGACGGCGTCAGTCGGAGGGAGAAGAGAAACAGCGCGAGGCGACGCCGAAGCGGTACGGCTGGGGAAGTGGCTGGGGAAGTGGGCCGGGAGAGGCCCGCGAATAGGTAAGGGCTGCTGCTGGGCTGCTGGCTGAGCTGCAGGTAAGGTTTTTCTGTTATTTCGTTTTTCTTTTTATTTTATTAACTGATTTGATTTTTGTTTTGTTGCAGATTCAAACAACTCAAAAATACCCCTTTTTGGAAGTTTTTGTAAATTTGAAATAAAAGAGAGAGAGCTGGCTTTGGAGTGAGGTGGGGCCTAGTGGTTGGGCACAAGTTGGTGAGGAAAACACAAAAGAGAGAGAGAGAGAGGGGTGGGGTCTAAAATTAAATAAAAAGAGGATCCCCTATGAACATGCTTGATGGAGAAATGGTTTTGTTGGGACAAGGAAATGGTGGAGAGAGGTGGAAAAGGTCCCACAAAGTAAGATCCACTAAACAAAGGAGCTAAAGGTGGTGATGGTGGTTGCATGGCCCATGCAAAATAATAAATGCCATGATTTATTTTGTGAAAACAATAATAATAATATGGCATTATTCTTATGCATTCCCAAGAAATGGAATAAGGCCAATCAAAAGAATTAATAGAATTAGATCCACCCCAACCCACATGAGCTAGAATAATTATCAAAAGAAAAGAAAAACAAGCTCATGGGTAATAGGATGGTGGAATTATGAGGTGGTGAAAGAAAGGTGATGGAGTGGAATAAAAGACATGCCCCAACTCAACTTGGGCATTAAGCAATATATCAATAACCAAATACAATATCAAGAGGCAAATACAATTAATAATGCATATGAGAGAAGAACCAAAGAAAAAGGGTTTTATATGGTGCTCAAATGCAAGGTGGCATGATGACATGAGCAAGATATAATTATGATGCAACAATTATATATAGGAAGTAGACATTATCTTACTAGACCAAGTAGCATTACAATTTTTAGACAATTGGGATGCTACAACTCTCCCCCACTAAACAGGAATCTCGCCCCGAGATTCTAGGAAGAAGAAGACTCAAAGAGGGTAGGATACTTGGCACGGAGCTCGTCTTCACGTTCCCAAGTGGCTTGATCAACGGAATGGTGCGACCACTGCACCTTGCAGAACTTGTTGCAAATCCTTATTTCTGTGACTTCAAGAATTTTTATGGGGTGTTCTGATAAGACAAATCTTCTTGGAGATTAATGAGTTCATGGTCCACGGTCCTGCCGGGATCCTTGAAGCACTTCTTGAGTTGAGAGATGTGGAAAACATCATGGACTTTGAGTTGTTCAGGGAGCTCAAGAGCATAAGCAACTTCTCCTCTTCTTCCATGAATTTGGAAAGGACCGATGTATCTAGGAGCCAACTTTCCTTTGATACCAAAACGGTGCGTGCCTCTCATGGGAGTGACACGAAGGTACACGAGATCACCAGGGACATACTCCATGTCCGTGTGCTTTCTATCATAATTGCTTTTCTGGCGACTTTGAGCAATCTTCAGATTTTCAAGAATGATGTGAACTTTCTCCTCCGCTTGAGTTACAATGTCGGGGCTAAACAATATACTTTCACCTGCACCCGACCACCCAATAAGAGTTCTGCATTTGCGACCATAGAGAGCCTCAAATGGTGCCATCTTTAGACTTTTCTGGAAACTGTTGTTGTAAGAGAATTCAGAATAAGGAAGACATTCTTACCACTTCATGCCGAAAGAGATAACGCAAGCACGGAGCATATCTTCCAGAATCTGATTGATCCTTTCAACTTGCCCTTGCGACTGAGGGTGGTAGGTTGTGCTAAAGTTTAATTTTGTTCCCAAAGCAATTTGGAAACTTCCCCAGAACTTGGAAGTGAAGATGCTTCCACGGTCTGAACTGATCTCAAGAGGAACTCCATACAGAGAGACAATCCTGTTGATATAGAGCTCAGCCAACTGAATTGCAGAAATTGTTTCCTTGACTGGAAAGAAGTGAGCTACTTTGGAAAGCCTGTCAATGACAACAAAGATTGCATTGTTGCCCTTCTGCGACCTTGGAAAACTAGTGATGAAGTCCATCTCTACTTTCTCCCATTTCCATTCCGGAGGCTTCAATGGCTGTAGAAGACCGGAAGGTTTCTGATGGACAGCTTTAACTCTGCGACAAACATCACACTCCGAGACATACTTGGCACAATATCGTTTCAAACCAGGCCACCAATATTGTGTTTTCAAGTCCATGTACATCTTAGTGCTGCCAGGGTGGATAGAAAGAACAGAATCATGCGCCTCCTTGAGAACTTTCTCTCTTAAACCCGGGTAGTTCGGAACAAACATCCGGTGTTCAAAGAAAAGAGTGCCTTGGTCATCTACGTGGAAAGACTCATACTTCGGAAGATGAATGTTGGAGATGATCTTTTTAGTGTAAGGATCACCAAGTTGAATGGAACGGACCTTTTCTTCCAAGAGAGGTGTTGCTAGAAGGTTCAGAATATAACCTTGATCCACAATTTCAAGGTTGAGTTTGCGGAATTCCTCGCACAAGAGAGGCTGTTGTTCTTCCACCATGAGATTGTTGACATAAGCTTTTCGGCTGAGAGCATCGGCCATGACATTGGCTTTGCCCGGAGTGTAGTTGATGGTCAAATCGAAATCATTGATTGTTTCAATCCACCTCCTCTGACGAAGGTTGAGATCCGGCTGTGTGAAGATATACTTCAGACTCTTGTGATCAGAAAAGATCTCACAACGGTTGCCAAGCAAGTAATGCCTCCATACTTTCAAGGCAAAGACAACTGCTGTGAGTTCGAGGTCATGTGTAGGATAGTTGATCTCATGCGTCTTCAACTGACGAGAGGCATAAGCAACAACTTGTTTTTCTTGCATAAGGACCGCACCCAATCCTTGCAATGAGGCATCACAGAATATTTGGAAAGGCTTTGATGTATCTGGAGGAACCAAGACTGGTGTGGAAGTGAGATTCTCTTTGAGTGTTTCAAAGCTTGCTTGACATGCAGGAGTCCAAAGGTATTTCTTGCCTTTCTTGAGGAGATCGGTAAGAGGCTTCGCAATCTTTGAGAAGTTTTGAACGAATCGCCGGCAGTAACTGGCCAAACCAAGGAAACTCCGGACTTCTTTGACATTTATGGGTGGAAGCCAGTCCATAATTGTCTTAATAGTTTCTGGGTTGACGGCAATGCCCTTGGCAGAGATGACGTGACCAAGGTAGGTGACTTGAGGCAGCCAGAATTCACACTTGGAGAACTTTGCATACAGGCGGTTCTCACGAAGCTTGTTTAGGACACACCGAAGGTGTTCTTCATGTTCTTATTTTGACTTAGAATAGACTAGAATGTCATCCAGATAGACCACAACAAACTTATCAAGATACTCCATGAAAACCGAGTTTAGAAGCCTCGAGAAGGTGGCAGGTGCGTTGGTGAGACCGAAAGACATGACCGTGTACTCATACAGGCCATAGCGGGTGGTGAAAGCTGTTTTGGGAACATCTTCCTTGCGAATCTTGATTTGATGATAACCACTTCTCAAATCAAGCTTAGAGAATACAACAGCTCCAGCTAACTGATCGAAGAGATCATTAATCCGTGGAAGGGGATATTTATTCTTGATTGTTTTAGCATTGAGTGCCCGATAGTCAACACAAAGTCTATCAGTCTTGTCTCCCTTCTTCACAAAGATGGTTGGGCTACCCCAAGAAGAAGTACTGTGCTGAATGAAACCCAACTTCTCTTGTTCATCCAACTGACGTTTGAGTTCAGCCAACTCAGCAGGACACATTTTATAAGGCCGCTTGGAAATAGGAGCGGTACCAGGTTCAAGTTCAATGACAAACTCAACCTCACGATCCGGAGGCATACCTAGCAACTCTTCAGGAAAAACATCTGGAAACTCACAGACTACATGAACACTCTGAATACCTTCCATAGCATCATCATTCAGAGCCGCCAAAGAATAAAGCTGAATTGCAGGAGTCAGACTTGGAGAATAGACTATATGGCCTTCAAGAATTTTCAGAGAAACCGAACGTTCAGCACAATCAATCACAGCTGCATTTGCTGTTAACCAATCCATGCCCAAGATAACATCAATATCAGATTGCCCAGAACAATTAAGGAAGCCGGAAATGAAGAGCCACCAATCTCAATTTGATTGCCATGGCTGATCTTGATAGATAACAATCTTGCCCCGGGAGAAAGAACCATTAACTTTTTATCCAGCTGGTCTATAACAAGCTCATGCTCATTTGCAAATTTGTGAGAAACGAAAGAATGCGAAGCACCAGAATCAAACAAAACTCATGCAGGAATTGAGTTAACAGGAAGCATACCCATCACAACTCCAAAGGCATGCTCAGCTTGAGCGACGTTGACACAGTTGGCACGAGCAACCGTAGACCCAGGCTTAGTGTTGATGTTGAGAGCCTGAGGTGGAGGTGCACGAATCATAGGAGCACTTGCCGCAGGTCTTGGAGGTGGTGGTGGAAGAGCTTTCTTGTTCATAGGACAATTCCAGTGCTGATGCCCAGTGTTTCCACAAGTATAACAAGCACCAGGTGGACGTGGAGCAACGTAGCCAGGGACTCCGCCCGGCGCTCTAGGGTAGTTGTGGTTGTAGCCCCTGGGAGCCGCAGTGAAGGAGTTTGGTGGCCTTGGTGCGTAGCTTGACGGTCTTGGTGGAGCAGGGAGCGACGGTGGGGTGTTAGGAACCCAGACACGACGCTTAGAAGGAGCTGCCATAGCAGAAGAGCTTGCTATATCACGGCTGTGTTTCTGTGACTCCTCAAACACTTGCCTACTTGCTTCTTCCTGCAGAGCTGTGTGTTGAAGTTCCTGAAAAGATGCCGGCCTTGCATGAGTGATAGCATATTCGATGGAAGCATTGAGGCCTTTCCGGAACCTCTTTTGCTTCTTCTTGTCATCTGAGATCTCATCGCCACCATAACGAGAAAGGTTCATGAAATTTCTGATGTAGGTGTTGACATTGTCAGTGCCCTGCTTGAGGTTGAGAAACACTTCCTTCATCCTTTCCATGACAATTTCTGACAGATATTGCTCTTTGAAAGCAGCAGTGAACCGCTCCCAAGTAGGCTGAAAACCAGAAAGATCTGCCTTGAGGTAATTTTCCCACCACAGAGCTGTATCTCCCTTCAGAAGGTGAGTAACACATTTGACCCATTCTTGCTCGGGAACATCCGCAGTCATCAACAACCTTGACACTTCACGAAGCCAATCATCCGCATCAAGTGGCTGATCAGACACCTCAAATTGGCGTGGGTTGAACTTGAGAAAACTCTTGATGTCTCCTCGCTTGGGAGTTTGAGGTAGCGGAACAAACTCATTCCTCCTCATGCTTTCCTCGAAGCGCTGCTGGTTCTGTTGCATACTTGCCAAAGCAGCCCCATGTTCAGGTGGTATGTCCTCCTCAGAACGGTGTGGTGGTGCCATCCTATGATTGATATAAAACACAAGTCAGTACTATAACGGAGAATGATAATAATCCAAAATAGTACCAAAATGGAATTAACCAAGATTAAAGGATGCAATTCACTGAGATGATATTAAAATATCAACAAAGTTCAAGGCAACTAGAAGATATTAAGCATAACGCACACGACTGAACAAGGAGTGTGGTACACAACTAACAAAGAAAAAATTTCCGCAAATTTTGGCATTAAAATGCCACTATATGCGCAAAACCACTACACGAATCAAGATTAGTAACTCTACTAGTTCAACATACAAGAGCAAATGATAACAGTAGTGGTATGGTCGCGACTCCATCCCGCACTCAAATCATTACTCCGCACATGAATCAGTAAAACACATATCCCAACACCTTCTTCTTAAGATGAACCTAAAGATTGGTAACTACGAAAAAGAACACCCCAATAAGATAACGTCGGATAACAAAGAGTAAGATATATCGCATCGGTATACAACGAATCAGAATAGATCACGTCGGTTTACAAAGGCCTGTCGGTATGGAATGTACCAACAGCTGATAACCAAAAGGCAGATAGTGATAACATTTGGATGCAACAGATAGACAAAGAATTCACACACACACACACACACAACCTATGGTACTACGGAACACAGAACACGTTAACCCTAGTTTGAAATTTAGAAGAGGATTGAAAACGTTACACTTCCTTACCAGAAAAGGGTGGGTGGGTGGGTAAGAAGAAAAATGGAAGTAGTCCTACTCTCGCGTTTGTTTTTCCCTAGTATACATAACTACCAAAATATTTGCTAGACTGACAACGACCATTTTGGCTGAAACCCTGAAGGCGGGATGGCTCTGATACCAATTGTAACTACCTCGGTGAATTACGCTCTTAGTTACATGCCTGGATGAACGAAAGTGGTTAAAATAGTATGGTGGGGCCAGGGCCACTCACGGTAGACCTTTCGGCCGTCTTAACCACTTCATAAACATCGGGAAAAGAACGAGCGACGTAATCGGCAGGCGAAGGGATCAACTACATACACAAATGAGTATGTATGCAAGCCACATACAACAGTCCTCAGAGCCATTCCATCTAAAAGAAATAGAAATATTGCAACGCCATACGACAAGATTCAAATATCCTAGATAGAGATAATAATTTAGGATAACTCCTCATACAACACGCATCAGAGTATCAGGCGGAAGCGGAAAACAAGATCCGAGTACGGATAAGAAGAAAATCGGCATAAGATGCCCCATAAATAAACACATCCCGCCCACATATCTCATGGATCCCTGTTCCCGGAATCTCTAGACCGAATGATCGTTGCCAACATCATGTGTCTCCTCCACCCAATATCCATCTTGCGGGTAAACCTGTCCATATGAATCAAACAATTTATCGTGTGAGACCCTAGGGGTACTCAGCAAGTCTTTATGCTGCTAAAGGGGACACAACCTGGGGTGACGCAATTGCAGCAAAAGATAATAGCTAACAATTATATAGATACTCGCTAACCATCCGCCTAACCAATGATGGACGGATGTCCGTGAATTAAGAACAACAGTTATAACAGTATAATTAACAGATCCATCCTCCTCCTCGCTTACCAACGAGGAAGAGGACGAACAACCCCCATCATCCGTTGGCAGTTTTATTAACCATTCCATGAGTATTGCACTACTTACTAGTCAAGTACTTAGTCAAATTAAAAGCGGTACTTTAGTTATACTTGTCTATGATCGAGAAACTGTGCTCCAAGTCGTCCATAACCGCGGAGACGGCTTTCAGAAAGATTTACCCTGCAGGGGTGCACGAATAGTAACACATACTCGATCAACCTCGGAAAAACCAACTCAAAACCCAACGAGGCATTCACGACAAAGCGATCACAGGATTCAGAAATATTTCAGGGGGCCACCCCATTAAGCTACCCGCAACGAAGTTGGCCGGCTCCGAGACGGACCCAAGGTTTGTGTCAATTTCTGTAAATGACTGGGACTCCGAAAACGTGACTGGTCTTGTTGATACCGCGAAAACATTCCACAATCCAAAACAGTACAGGTGCTCCACGCACAGTCTTAATAAAGCTGTAACATGGCATAAGTACAGGATAGTAATAAAGCCCCAAACTACTTGTGGCCCCAAGAAATAAGGATGAATCAAGATCTGGCTCAGGGGGGTCCATAAGGCCTCCCGGATGTGGATAGTGCGAATAAACAAGGAACAAGAATCAACTACTCGGGGGCCTACGGGACACAAGTGAGCATGAAAAACCAAATAGCAGATATTGCTCACCGGTGCCTCTTTCATTAGTTATCCCATTACTACTCCGGTTAAGTTGTTTAGGTACCTCGTTATTCATCGGACACTCACATACCCTACACATGCGTTTCTACGACTCGCATGGCTCAAACAACTCCTGTAGTAATGGCTCATGGGATGGAGGAACAAGCTTCGGTGGGGTTTAAAGTAAAGGCTATGCAGTACTTGAGATTCAATTTAATGCAATCACGACTCAATGATGCAAGAATAAGATAGAGGCAATAGGTACTATATGTATGCAAGCATGTGGTAGTGCTTGCCTGGCAGCTCAGTTGAAGCGAGAGATGGATCTGGGTAGTACTCCTGTGATTCCTGGTAATTCTCCTGCTGGGCGTCTATTCGTAGAAGAACCAAACAAACAAGGGCCAACATAAATACAGTGCACAAACATATGAATTAAAATGTGACAAGCAAGCAAGCATGCCATGAGGAATGATGCACAATTTACATGGCATTAAAGTAGCATGGCAAAGGTGAGGTGTGGATACCAGAAATAAAGCATTTTATTATTTATTTAACCAAGTTTTATTGTCATAAATAGTTCAGATTTTAATAATAACATGATGCATGCTTAAAATCAGAACAAGGACTGCATAGATAGAACGGTATCGTCGCGCTGATCGATTTAGACATATTATTTGCCAAATTTGGAGTTGTAGAATTAAAGTTATTAATTTATTAAGAAAAAGGGCATTTTATTGTAATTTTAATCATCTCGAAATTTTAAAGTGCTCAAAACATATTTTGAATGGCATATTTGAATTCCTCACATTTTTCTGATTCCAAAACATATATCATTTGTATTATTTGGTTTGTAAATTAAAAGTTATTGGAAATCTGATTTGAATTTGAATTTAAATAATTTTGAATTTGTTTTGTTTAAACAGCTAAACAGGAAGTCTTTTGTCACCCAGGCAAACCTAGCCACAGCCGCTGACGGTGGGCCAGCTGCTGACTAGGCGAGACCCGCGCGCAAATTTCTTTTTACATCGCCTTTGCTTCTAGCCACTGCGACTGACTGGTGGGGTTGGGTGTTTATGGGGCCACACACGCGCGCGGCCAGCGGGCGATTGACACGTGGGCGGTCCGGGGAGCGTGGGTTGGAAATCCGCAAAGCGCGGGGGCTTGCTTGCAAAGTTGCACCGGGGCTGACGCGTGGGGCCCTGGACTGAACTGCGCGTGGTCGACAAAAATTGCGGGGGTTCTTTTCACAAAACAGCGCTCAAGCCCTGGACTGAACTGCGCTCTGAATCGCGACACGACCTGACGACGACGAGGTATTCCGGCGAGGGTGGCGTCGCAACTGCGGCGAGATAGATCTTGCCGTAACAACGAAAAAGAAAGAGGGCAGCGCCAGCTACGGATCTTGTTCAGGGAGGTTCGTCGGTGGCGGGCTGTGCTGGACGGGGCACGTCGGGGAACAGAGGGGGAGCGCCAGGCTGGGTCTGTGCATCGGCGGGGCAGCTCGCTGACGGGGGCCAAAATCAGGCGGCGAACGACACACAGAGGGGAGGAAAATGGAAGAGGGTCGAGGGGGAGCTCACCTCGTCCGATTCCTACTGAAATCGGAGGACGGGACGGCCGGAGAGGAGGGGGACCGCGAGGTCGCGGCGGTGGTGTACTGATCGCTGGCGAGGGGCAGGTGCGGGCGTGTTCGGCTTCTCCTCGTAGGCGGAAACGACGCATCGGTCCACAGCGACGCTTCCTGGCAAGTTCTCGGTCACCGGCTAGGGCGGCAACGACGTCGCGGCGCACGGTCTGGCGGCGGCGTGGTACGGTGGAGAAGGGGAAGGGAGAACGAGGACAGCCACTAGGGTTCGACAGCACAGCGCGAGAGGATAAGGGCGGGGCGGGTCACTTGCTCGGCGTGCTTGCTGACGCGGATGACGGCGGGGGGGGGGGGGGGGGTACGGCCACCTGCTCCTCTCCGTCAGAGCAGAGGAGAGAGGAGGGCGAGACGGCGTCAGCCGGAGGGAGAAGAGGAACAACGCGAGGTTACGGCGAAGCGGTACGGCTAGGGAAGTGGCTGGGGAAGTGTGCCAGGAGAGGCACGCGAACAGGTAAGGGCTGCTGCTGGGCTGCTGGCTGAGCTGCAGGTAAGGTTTTTCTGTTATTTCATTTTTCTTTTTATTTTATTAACTGATTTGATTTTTGTTTTGTTGCAGATTCAAACAACTCAAAAATACCCCTTTTTGGAAGTTTTTGTAAATTTGAAATAAAAGAGAGAGAGCTGGCTTTGGAGTGAGGTGGGGCCTAGTGGTTGGGCACAAGTTGGTGAGGAAAACACAAAAGAGAGAGAGGGGTGGGGTCTAAAATTAAATAAAAAGAGGATCCCCTATGAACATGCTTGATGGAGAAATGGTTTTGTTGGGACAAGGAAATGGTGGAGAGAGGTGGAAAAGGTCCCACAAAGTAAGATCCACTAAACAAAGAGAAAAACAAAGGAGCTAAAGGTGGTGATGGTGGTTGCATGGCCCATGCAAAATAATAAATGCCATGATTTATTTTGTGAAAACAATAATAATAATATGGCATTATTCTTATGCATTCCCAAGAAATGGAATAAGGCCAATCAAAAGAATTAATAGAATTAGATCCACCCCAACCCACATGAGCTAGAATAATTATCAAAAGAAAAGAAAAACAAGCTCATGGGTAATAGGATGGTGGAATTATGAGGTGGTGAAAGAAAGGTGATGGAGTGGAATAAAAGATATGCCCCAACTCAACTTGGGCATTAAGCAATATATCAATAACCAAATACAATATCAAGAGGCAAATACAATTAATAATGCATATGAGAGAAGAACCAAAGAAAAAGGGTTTTATATGGTGCTCAAATGCAAGGTGGCATGATGACATGAGCAAGATATAATTATGATGCAACAATTATATATAGGAAGTAGCCATTATCATACTAGACCAAGTAGCATTACAATTGTTAGACAATTGGGATGCTACATACCCGTGCAAAGCACCTACGCATAGATCAGGCTCTGATACCACTGTCGGGTCCGCAGCATAGAAAACAAAAAATTTCCTACGATGTGAACTACACGCCAAGATCTATCTACTAGGTACAAAGCAACGGGTCGACATACATCCAACGAGAACTTACCCTCAAAGACAACGAGTTTTATTAACGAGTAGGAACTCGTGGTTGATGTAGTCGTACACTTGCCGATCTCAAGATCGTGAGGAAGTCCAGCAGGTCCGGCTCCAGCACGTCCATCAGATCCAGCTCCAGCAGCACCAAGTCCAGCACCGCAAAGCAGCGGTGCACCCGTGATCGCACACACGTCCGGTACCCCGACAACCTCCGTCCCTCGCTCCAGCAAAGCAGCGGAAGCAGCAACTCCTTTCCAGATAAAGCCACCCGGAACATGTATCTCGCTAATCCGAGACCATGGGGGAATAATACTAGTGGGGGAGAGATATCCTTCACAAGGAGGTGTCTTTGAGAAGTGAGGAGAGGGTGGCCTTTTATAGGAGGAGGGGAGGGTACCCCTCCTTCATGGCCGGCGCTTGAGGAGGTGACCCTTCACCTCCTCCATTCATGTGGTGGTAACCCCTCCACATTAAAATGCATCTTCACATTCCCTTTTAAAGTCTCCACTTTAAATGCATTAAATTTCTCCAAATTTAATGCTCTCTCATTTAATAAAACTCTTTTATTATTTTTATTCAGATTTTTGATAATTACTTTAATTAACAAACAGTTTCGGTGTCTATTGAAATAATTCCAGCGCTTTCTTAAATCTTTATCTGAAACATATTTGCTCCAAATGGTGTCGGTATCCCTTAAGTGTGTCACCCTACGGTTCGCGAATAATGCAGACATGATCGAGACCCCTCTCAGATCAATAATCAGAAGTGGGACCTGGAGATCCATACTGACTCCTACACATTCAACGATGACTTCTGTGATCATGAGAACCTTTAATGCTAGTAACTAAATCCCATTGTCTCGCGATATATTACATGTCCAAGATTCGATCATCGGTATCTCCATACCTAGTTTGATCTCGTTACCGACATGTACTCTTTTCTCGTTCCCGTGATATAATATTCTAGTGATCACATCACTTGCTCGCAAGCTATCTTAATGTGATATCACCGAGAGGGCCCAGAATATATCTATCCGTCATTGGGATTGACAAATTCTAGCCTTGATCCATGAGCCTCAACATAACACCTTCGTAGCACTGAACCCATCTTTATAGTCACCCTGTTACGGTGTGACATTTGATGTTATCAAGATACTCTTCCGGTGTTAGCAATTAACATGATCTCATGGTCTAAGGATAAAGATTACTTCGTATGTTATAGCAATATAAACATAATGACTTTGATCGTAATGCTATACTTTGGATGAATGTTCATAACATCATTCCACCAATGTTGTGACCTCGTTATTAACAACATCCAATGTCCATGATCAGGAAACCTTGATCATCTTATTAATCAACGATCTAGTCTATAAGAGAGGCATAACTAGGAACCCTTTTTTGTTTATTAAAATCACATGTATTGACGTTTCCGGTCAATACAATTATAGCATGCAAAATAAACATTTATCATAAACATGGAGTAAGATAATAACCACTTTATTATTGCCTCTCGGGCATATTCCCTTCAGAAAAATATAAAAGAAAGGATTGCATACCCCTCTGAATATTAGCATTGTTTAGAGAGATATTTCATCAAAATTACGAATAATATCCAGTTTAAATGTGGTCATAGATGGCTATATTTCAGAGCCATCAGGATGCCCCATAACAAGGAGGGGAGCTGTTTGACCCAGCACCCAAGGGTCCGTTCTATTGGTTGAGGCCATGGAGGATGCTTTGGTTGGCGCGCTCGGCTTGGCCGTTTGACTCTGAGTGGGCGACTGAGGCGAGGTCGAGTTGGATGACATGCTCCTCGTAGAAGTCAACCATGGCGCCTTTGAAGTTGGTGCTATTGTCCATGATGATGCTGTGCGGGTAGCTGTACCGGTAGATTAGCTCATGGAGGAACTTGGTGGCGGTCTCCCCGTTGCATTTCTTGATCGGCTTTGCTTCGACCCACTTGGTGAACTTGTCGACGGTGACCAGGAGGTGGGTGTAGCCTAATGGAGCTTTTTTGAACCAGCCCACCATGTTGATGCCCCATACAACGAATGTCCAGGTGATGGGGATGGTATTAAGGGCCGAACCAGGGATGTGCATCTCGTTGGAGTACTTCTAGCACCCAACGCATCGTTGGAACATGTCGGTGGAATCGACGTGTGTGGTGAGCTAGTAGAAGCCGTGGCACAAGGCCTTGGCGACTAGCGACCGGGGCGCCAGCATGGTGGCCGCACTTGCCGCCATGGATGACCTGTAGGATCTTGCTTCCTTCTTCTGGCCGCACGCAACGTTCGAACACGCCAGTCATGCTGCGCTTGTGGAGTTCTCCATTGATGATGACGAAGGATTTGCAGCGTCGCACGATCATTTGTGCCTTAGTCTCGTTGTTGGGCAGGAATTTGTGCTCGAGGTACGCGATGTAGGGTGTGGTCCAGTCGCTGGCCTCCATGACCATGGCGACTAGGACGGGCTCGGGCTGGAACGGTATCCCAATGTCGACCTCCTTTGGAGGGGAGACCGATGGTTTATCAATGATATCCCAGGGGTGGAGTTTGGCGAGCCGACCTGATGCGCGAGAGTGCGTCGGCCTCCTCACTCTTACGTCGGTCGATCCACTCGACGGAGTAGCCGGCGAAGTGCCCCCTCGGCTGGTCCACCGCTTGGTGGTATGCTATCATGGTGGTGGCGACGATGTTGCAGGTGCCAGCGACTTGTGCCCCGATGAAGCCGGAGTCGCCGTAGCACCTTAAGCGATTGATGTTCATATCCTTGGCAGCTCGCATGTTGTGGAGGAGGGACTCGTATTCGGCCATGTCGTGAAGTTATCTGCAACACGTATCGGAGCTTGTCGCCTTTAGGGGAGGTGAGTACGATCCCAGTCCCTATGTCGTCTGCGTTCTTGGAGCTGTCGAAGTGGAGGGACTAGTAGTGGAGGTAGGGCAGCTTCTTCAGTTGTTGCGCCTCTTCCCAATCGGTGAGGAAATCGGCCACAGCTTGCGACCTGATCGCTTTCCGCAACTCGTACTTGATGTGGTGGATGCTGATTTTGACTGCCCACTTGGCGACTCGCCCAGTCGTGTCGCGGTAGCAGATGATGTCCTGCAACGGGGTGGAGGAGATGACCATAATGGGATGCTCCTCGAAGTAGTGTGGGACCCTTCTTTGGGCTCGGAAGACCACGTAGGCCATCTTCTGGTACTGCGGCTAGCATTGGCTCGCCTTGGTGAGGACCTCGCTGATGTAGTAGACGGGGCATTACACAGGGTGCTCCTTGCCCTCCTCGGGTCGCTCGACCACCATTACGGTGCTGACGACTCTACTAGAGGCCGCGACGTAGACGAGAATTGGCTCCTTGTCCATGGGGACTGCGAGTACTAGTGCCGCAAGTAGCACCTCTTTGAGCGCTTTGAGCGCATTGTCTGCTTCGTCGTGCCACGTGAATGTGGGGTTCTTCCACATCAATTGGTAGAGAGGCATTGCCTTCTCTCCGAGCGAGGGGAAAAAGCGACTGAGAGCCACTACTCGCCCGACCAACTTCTAAATGTCGTGAAGGCACTCAGGTTTTCCGAGTCGCGTGATGGTGTCGATCTTGGTGGGATTTGCTTCGATGCCTCACTTGGAGACTACGTACCCCAGGAGCTGTCTGGTGGGCACGCCGAAGGTGCACTTCCCCAGGTTGAGCTTGATCTTGTATTTCCACAGATTTGCGAAAGTTTTAGCCAGGTCGGCGAGTAGGTCGCTCTGGCGAGTTGACTTCACCACCACGTCGTCAATGTATACGTGGATGTTGCGATCAATTTGGCTCACGAGGCACTTCTGCATGCACCGTTGGTAGGTCGTGCAGACATTCTTGAAGTTGAGCGTCATTGTGGTGTAGCAGAAGGCACCAAACGGCGTGATGAATGCTGTTTTCTCCTCGTCCTCGACTGCCATCTTGATCTAATTGTAGCCGGAGTACGCGTCGAGGAAGCACAACGACTCCGACCCCGTGGTCGAGTCGATAATCTGGTCGATGCGTGGGAGAACGAACTCCTCCTTTGGGCAGGCGCTATTGAGGTTGGTGTATTCGATGCACATTCTCCAAGTGTTGTTCTTCTTCAGAACCAGGACTAGTTTGCCAGCCACTTGGAGTACTTAATTGGTTGGATGAAGCCTGCAGCGAGCAGGTGTTGTACTTCTTCGGCGATTGCTCGGCGGCGCTCTTCATTGAAGGGCCGTAGCGACTGCCTCACATGTCGCACTTTGGGGTCGACATTGAGTTTGTTCTCAGCGAGTTCCCTCAGGACACTAGGAATGTCAGATGGCTTCCATGCAAAGATCTCACGATTCTTACGCAGGAACTCGATGAACATGCTTTCCTATGCAAGGTTCATGTTTGTCCCGATGGTGACCTTCTGGCTTGAGTCGCCTGGTATGAGCTCGACGGTGCGGGTGTGCGTTGATGCCTCGAATGCTATTAACCCAACATTCTCTATGTTGGGTTTCTTTAGGATCCTAGGGTCGTCCTTGTCGATGCCGCTCGCATATTTGGTGAGCTCATTGGCATGGTTGGTTTCCTCGGTGATGACGGTGTCGACAAGCTTAGTGATGTTATCCTCGCATTCCACGGCCATGTCTGGGTCGCCATGGATGGTGATGATGTCACATGGCCCTGGGAGCTTCATCTTGTTGTACGCGTAATGCGGGGCCGCCATGAACTTGGCGAATGCCGGTTGCCCCAGGATGAAGTGGTAAGGGCTGCGGAAGTTCACCATCTTGAAAATGATTCACTCGGTGCGGAAGTTGGCTGGCATGCCAAAGGTGACTAGCAGCGTCACCTTGCTGATCAGGTATGCCTTCCGATCCCGTGGAAGGTGGTGAGGGTCGATTCGACCATCGACTGTGGGAGCTATAGCCTCCTGAATGTGTCCAGGTAGAGGATGTTATTGGAGCTTCCGCTCTCCATCACGGTATTGGGGAGCCAGTATTCAGCCACTTTGGGCTTGACCACCAGGGCGACTCGCCCGGGGTACTCGATCGACGGCGCATGATCCTCGCGCTCTAGGTGATTCTCTACTCGGACCAGTTGAGGAAGCGGGGGATGTCGACTTGAGTCGCCATGTTCATAGCAACTGCGCGGGCGAGCACCTTCTTCTCGCGTTTGGTGCTGAGTCCGGTATGAAGGGGTTCTGTAGCAGAAAACAAAAAATTCTATCTACTCGAACACTAATACCAGGATCTATACTATGTAGACATACACAATGGAAGAGAAACACGGTATTCATACCTTTTGAAGACTGACACGCCTTACGTAGGAAGGCGTATATTGATGAAGAAGAGAAGCACCTCAAGTGTGGTGCCTCCGAAGTTCGTCACATGTCCGGTGTGGGTGACATCAACTGGACTCCGATCCAGCCGAGCAGCGGAAGAAGTAGATGCCAGATCGCTGATCACACAATGGTGGTGTGAAGGTGGAGAACTCACCCACGAGGTCCTCCCCAATATTATGGAGAATTCCTCAATGGATGAGAGAGAGAATGGGAGGGAATGGTGTATTTCCAAAGGGGGAGGGGGACCCCTATATATAGTGGCAGGGGGGCGCACCACCCAGGGGCCAGGCGGTGTGGGACTAATCCCCACACCCACCGGCCACCTAGGGGCATCCGCCGGCCCTAGGTGGGCCCCATTGGGGTGGCCCACCAAGCCCAGGCTAGTGGCCCCCTTCTCCCTAGGCGCCATGCCCTATTGAGCCTCCCTTCGGGTGAGGCCCATTAGCATTAGGAAGCCTTTAATAATAAAATAAAATATATATTTAGTATTAATTCTCTAATTAACATGCACATACATATATTATCATATTCCTTTTCTCCGGAACATCTTCCGGACCCCTTCCGATCTCCATCGAATGTTACCCGGAACTATTCTGGTTTCTCTCTTTCTATTTCTCCTACGATACCTCATCTACCCTAAGCGTCCCCACCCTTAAGCGTGACATCCTTCGGTTCAGAAACACTCCGGACATGATCGAGACCATTCTCACATCAATGAACAACAGAGGGACCTGGATGGCCATGTGACCCCCGTGCGTTTCACGAATATAATCGCTCAAACCGCGAGATAGTCGTTTCCCATTCCCTTTAACATTTGATACCTAATTCATCCGAGACTTCATCTTCGGTATCTCCATACCTTAGTTCAGTCTCGTTAACGATGAACTTGTTTACTTGTTCTCATGTCGTTGCATTCTATGACCAAGTCACGTGCTTGCAAGCTTCATTAATGCAACGTCACCGAGATGGCCACATGTATCTATCCGTTACATGGATTAGACAAATCCTGGTCTTGATATGTACTTGATACGTTGCAAATGTATCGATAATGTTTGATGTTCCATGCTTGGTTTTTATCTACTATCTTATGTTTTGTCCACACTTTGGAGTACTTTTTATAAACTTTCTTGGACTAACCTATTAACAAGATGCCACAGTGCCAGCTGCCTGTTTTCTACTATTTTTGGTTCCAGGAAAGTCAGAAAATGAATATTATCGGAATTGGACCAGGCAAAAGCCAAAGTCGATATTTTATCGGAAGACTCACGGAGCTAGATGACGAGATGGAGAGGGGCCACAGGGCGGCCACACACCCCCTTGGCGCGGGTAGCCCTAGGCCGCGCCAGGGCATGGTGTGGGCCCCCTAGTCGGCCACTGATACATTGCAAATGTATCTATAATTTTTGATGTTCCATGCTTGGTTTTATCCACTTTCTTGTGTTTTGTTCCAACTTTGGAGTACTTTTCATATGATTTCTTGGACTAACCTATTAACAAGAGCCACAGTGCCAGCTGCCTGTTTTCTGCTGTTTTTGGTTCTAGGAAAGTCAGAAAATGAATATTCTCGGAATTGTACGGGACAAAAGCCAAAGTGGCTATTTTTCCAGAAGTCATCAAGTGCCAGAATACGAGACGGAGAAGGGCCAGAGGCCGGCCACACCACCTGGCCGCGCGACTAGGCTTGGCCCGCACCAGGGGGTGGAGTGGCCTGCCCAGGCACCCCTCGACCTCCCCTTCCAACTATAAGATGCCCTCGGGACGAAAACCCTAAGTACCCAATCAAAAATCCACGAAAGAGTCTATAGCCGCCGTCATCTCCATCCCTAGATCGGGAGGGATCTGAAGCTCTTCCCGGCACCCTGCCGGAGAGGGGAATTCACCCTGGAGGCCTTCTTCATCACCATGCAAGCCTCCGGTGTGATGCGTGAGTAGTTCATCCTTGGACTACAGATCCATGTAGTAGCTAGATGGCTAGTTCTCCTCCTTTGTGCTTTCATGTCTAGATCTTGTGAGCTCCGTTCATGATCAAGATCATCTATTTGTAAATCTGCATGTTGTGTTTGTGGGGATCCGATGGATATTGAGATGCTATTTCAGATTGATTATTGATTCTATCATGTCTTTGTTATTTGTGATCTTGCATGCTTTCCGTTGTTAGTAGTTATCTTGGCCAAGTAGATGCTAGCAACTCCAAGAGTTAGTATTTATGCTCGATAGTGGGTTCATGCCTCTGGTAATCTGGGGAAGTGACAGAACTCTCTAAGGTACTAGATGTGCTGTTGCTACCAGGGAGAAAACAACAATCCTTTGTTCATAGAACAATCATATTGTTTAATTTACACGCAGTTCGTAAAGAAATAATCTATTGCTTGCAACTTAATACTGGAGGGGGTTCAGATGATAACCTGAAGGTGGATTATTAGTCATAGATGTAGTTGGATGGCGGTCTATGTATAATGTTGTAATGCCCAATCAAGTTCCAAAGGAGTCAAGATGATTAGTATATGCATGTATTGCTTTCTCGATGTTTCTCAATTGCCCCGCTGTAATTTGTTCACCCAGCATGTTATCTATCTAAAGGAGAGCCACCTCTAGTGAACTATGGATCCCGGTCTTTGTCTTTTACATACAATCTATAAACTGTTACTGCTTTGTGTTTACTTTCTGCAAACTTTTACTTCTTTCCATTCGATACGTTTAATCCTTTGTTTTCCACAAAACACGGTGAGATTGACAACCTCATCGCAAGTTGGGGACAAAGTTCTATGGTTGTGTTGTGCAGGTCTCCACGTTGCTACTAGCACCGGTAGTGCGCCCTGCCAAAGCTCAGCTAGTAACACCTTTGGGGTGTTTCCTTGCTCCTACTGGTTCAATTAAACCTTGGTTTCATAACTGAGGGAAACTTGCAGTTGTGCTCATCATACCTTCCTCTTGGGGTTCCCAACGAGCTCTACATCAACCACGCACTAGCACTTTTCTGGGCGCCATACACAGAGCCATCAGCCACCGACCTTGCCTCTTCGCTTATAAGAAGCCTCCCGATGCAAAAACCCTAAAGAGCTCCATCCACGAAAAGCTCCACAGTGCCGCCGCCACTAAAGGGGAGATTCGGGGGACAGAAAGTCTCTGTTCCGGCACCCTACCGAGACGGGGAAGTGCCCCCGGAGCCATCTCCATCGATCTCCACCACCATCTCCATTGTCGTTGCTGATTCCCATGATGATGAGGGAGTAGTTCTTCCTCGAGGCTAAGGGTTCTACCGGTATCTATGTGTTCATCTATCTCTATGCATGATCATATTGTGATCATGAGCTTCGTAATCAAGTAGATCTACCTTGCTACTCAAGTGCTTTAATAGATCTCTGCTCTCCCCATGTGTGTGAAAGTGACAGCGTGCACACCATGGTGGCACTTAGGCTAGAGATTACAAATACTTGTTATGAGTTATATTTGGAGTTGGATGTCTCTATGAAATTGTGGTGTTTGTTGGAACCATCTAGTGCTCAAAGTGACAGTGTGGGGTTATCTAGATGCGGAAAGCGAACTTTGAGGAGTGCTGTTATAGCCCTACCATGGATTAGAGTGTCCAACCGGAGAGTAGTTAAGAGTAGTATCATAAAGAGAAGATATTTATATGAGAGTGTTCACTAGTGAAAGTATGATCCCTAGGCCTTGTTTCTAAGCATTGAAACACCGTTTGTAACTAGATCTGTTACATGTTTGCTTATTGCCATCTTTATTTTAGTTTGCCTTTAGTCTCTTCCACGCCATCAAGCTATTTTATAGCACCGTTGTCTTATATCCATACCACTTGTATTTCACCATCTCTTCACTGAACTAGTGCACCTATACACCTGACAAGTGTACTGGGTGTGTTAGGGACACAAGAGACTTCTTGTATCTTGATTGCAGGGTTGCTTGAGAGGGAATACCTTTGACCACTTCCTCCCTGAGTTTGATAAACCTTGGGTGATCCACTTAAGGGAAAACTAGTAGCTGTTCTACAAACCTCTGCACTTGGAGGCCCAACAACTATCTACAAGAATAGAAGTGCGTAGACATCAAGCTATTTTCTGGCGCCGTTGCCGGGGAGGTAAGGTAAAAGGTACTCACATCCTCCGATGTGAGTGCTCGAAGTTATTTCCTTTAGATTCTGCAATTTTGTCTTTTTGTTTCTTGTTTTCATTTTCACTAGTTAGGCTTAATGGAAAAAAAATAGAGAGCTTTACAGTATTTATCTTAAGTTAGGACATGAAGTGTTTGAAGAGAAAATTAAAAAAACCCATGGAACTTTATTTGTATGCTAATAGCTTGTTAGTATGAATTCTTTGGACACAATTATTGCTAATGCTATGGAAAAGTCTAAGCTTGGGGAAGCTAGTTTTTATGAAAATGATCTTTTTAGTTCCCCAGCTTTGGAAGATAGCTATTCTATTGCTTATGATGATACAAAACCTCCAATATATGATGATTACATTGATGAATATGTTATTTTCAGTCCGCCTACTATTGAGGAGAAAATTAATTATGATTACAATATGCCTCCTATATTTGATGATTATGGTGATGAGAATAATAATGATAGCTATTTTGTTGAATTTGCTCCCACTACAATGAATAAGAATGACTATGCTTATGTGGAGAGTATTAATTCTTTTATGCATGTGGCTCATGATAAGAATGTTTTATGTGATAGTTATATTGTTAATTTTATTCATCATGCTACTGAAAGTTATTATGAGAGAGCGAAACATGGTTTTATCTCAACAATATTAAGTCTCCTCTCTTTATGTTGAAAGTCTTGAAGTTGCAGTTGTTTTGCTTTACTATGTTTGTTGCTTTCTGATTTCATGACTTGTTTCTTTACAAGATTCCTATGCATAGGAAGTGGGTTAGACTTAAATGTGCTTTGGATTTGCTTCTTGATGCTCTCTTTTACTTCAATTCATATTTCTTATGTGAGCATCTTCTCAAACTATCATGCCTAACTTAAAGGCGTTAAAGAAAAGTACTTATTGGGAGATAACCCAAAAGTTTCAGTTGAGTCTTGGAAGTTATTACTTTAGTATTATCTCTCCTTATCATTTTTGTGTGGTTTTTGTGCCAAGAATAACCTCTAATGAGAGAGAATTAAGATTTGGGAAAGTTGCTGTCCCGAAACAGATTTTTGTGCTTCACTGTAAAAATTCATGAAAAATCTCTGTATGTCGTATTGAGCATTAATTGTTTTTGCTTCTGCCCCAGGTTGTTATCCAACTTTCATTAGTTCAACACTTTTCGATTTGAGCAACAGAAGGTCTTCGAAAAAATTGGTTTTTACCTGCTAGTCTGTTTTGACAGATTTCTGCCATTATTTGCATTCACTTCTTGTTGATTCCTTTTAGGGTTCTTTTTGGGGAATTGAGCCTTTTGAGGGAAGTGCTACAGTAGCTTGTGTTTAATTGGAAGTTTTATTGGTGTTGAAACTAAACCCAAAGACTTATTATCTTGAGTACACTAATATTGCTAATAAAGATTGTGTGAAGTTTTGTATGAAGGAAAAATTTCAGGTGTAAGGAGATAATGATGTAATGAGATGAAGAATGGACTAAATCTCAAGCTTGGGGATGACACCCCGTGTCACCCCAAGAAATATCCAAGAATTACAAGCGTCAAAGCTCGGGGATGCCCAAGGCATCCCCTTCTTCATCAATAAAAATCTCAGGTTTTCTTCCAAACACTTCATTTTTATTGTTTCATGCACAGTTGTGTTGTTCTTGGAGCGTCTTTGTTTTTGTTTTTGGTTTTCATTTGCTTGGTTTGCTTAGTTTTCTGAATAAATTGGTTGGACCCCTCTTTCATGCATTGGTTTTCAAATAGTTTGGTTGGATTGGAAAAGAGTACGAAAAGTTCATGCTTAAGTGGTAAAAGGAGTTTGTTTTTGTCTGTGGCCTATGCTTTGTCAAGCCATTCTTGATATTGTTTTGGCTTTATCTTAGTGATCTTTTCTGTAGCATGACATGCTATAAACAAATGAGATTGCTTAATGTGCCTTTGAAGAATCATGTGTTGTTTTAGCATACAGAAGCATAATATTGTGGTATTCTCCTTTGATGCTTTATTTGGGTTGACTTGGTGCATGCTCACACCATGTTATGACTATCCCAAGTCACCATACGCCTTTATGTTCCTTGAGTTTTCGACTTGTAATATCACTTTATGCTGTAATCAATGATGTGTTGTCGCTCTGCATGATTATGGTCATTATTGCTCTCTTAGTTTGTCGCTCCCAGTCTTTTGATAGCCTCCATACCAAGTATGAGTCCCACTCATGCATCCAACTCCATTAAACCAAGTTATTCCAAAGAGTCCACCATACCTACCTATTAGCAATTTCTATTCCAAGTATATTCTTGTTTTTATCAATCTTCCGAATTAAACTTGTAATGTGAAAATTAGTGATTAAAGCTCTCACGAACTTGATGGCACACTTTACTTTTCTGCTGTTCTACAAAGCTCTGCACTTGGAGGCCCAACAACTGTCTACAAGAATAGAAGTGCGTAGACCTCAGTACTCCTCTACGCATCCCTTTGGAAAACCAGAGTGGCACCTTTTTGATCACCCTTTATGAGATGATTCTTGATAACCATCTAAGCTTCCTCCAGAATGGTGATTTGCATTACCTCACAGTCAAAGGATCAGGTCGCGAGGTTCTCTTTGTTTTATCATAAATGGTGAACTTTGTAACTAGATCTCAGTCAAGATATAACGGTCGGATGTTTGTCTATCATGTTACTCAACTAATAACATGACCCCATTGTCAATTGGCATAAATGCCCATGATCTTGAAACCCAGATCATCCTCATGACCAGTGAACTAGTTCGCCAGAGGTAACTAGAGACACGGTTTCTTTACATACCACACGTGTATTAAAGTTTCGTATTAACATAGTTATAGCATAGTATGACACGTATTATGAACATATAGGAGATATATCAAATAATACACTTTATTATTTGCCTCTAGGGCATAACTCCTTCAGTCTCCCACTTGCACTAGAGTACAAATAAAACTAGTTTACAATAGGCAGGAACCTAACACCAATGGAATATCGGTGTTGTTCGTGCTTATCTTGTAGGAGAGCTTTAGTCAATGGATCTGCCATATTCAGTTTCGTATCTACTTTGCAAATCTTGACTTCACCTTCGTCAACATTCTACCGGATGATGTGAAATCTAAGCTTGATGTGTTTGGATGCGGAATGAGTCCTTGGTTCCTTTGCGTTTGCAATAGCTCCCGTGTTATCACAATAGATCGTCATGAGGTCATGCACATTTGGAAAACTCCTAATTCGATGACAAAATTCCTTAGCCAAACAGCTTCATTCGCTGCATCAGCCGCAACAATGTATTCAGACTCCATTGAAGACCGTGCCACCACCGGTTGCTTCTTACTCTTCCAGCTAACAACCCCACCATTTACTAGGAACACAAATCCTGTTTGAGACTTTGAGTCATCATGACCTGAGTTCCATCTCGCATCCACGTAACCCGTTACGTTTAGAGCTTCATCACTTCCTCCATAGATTAGGAACATATCCTTTTTTCATTTGAGATACTTTAGGATATTCTTCACAGCTGTCCAGTGATCCAGTCCTGGATTACTTTGGTATCGGCTCGTCAAACTAAGAGCCAATGCCACATCAGGTCGTGTACTCAACATTGCATACATGATAGATCCTATGGCTGAGGCATAGGGGATGTAGGACATCTTTTCTCTATCATTATCCATTACCGGACATTGAGTCACACTCATTTTGCAATTCTTCATCATTGGCACAGAGCCCTTTTTGGCATTGTCCAGTTTGAACCTTTTCAAAATCTTTTCGATGTAAGTACTCTGACTTAATGCAATTAAGCGTCTTGATCTATCTCTATAGATCTTGATGCCTAATATGTATGTAGCTTCTCCTAGATCCTTCATGGAAAATTGACTACTCAAATATGCTTTCACGCTTCTCATAAGATCCACATCGTTTACCATGAGTAATATGTCATCCACATATACTACTAAGAAAACAATTGAGCTCCCACTCGCTTTCTTGTAAACACAGAACTCTTGTTGATTTTGGACAAATCCAAAACTCTTGATTACTTGATCAAAACGTTGGTTCTAGCTCCGAGATGCCTACTTCAGTCCATAAATGGACCGATGAAGCTTGCATACCTTTCTAGCATCCTTAGGATCAACAAAACCTTCCGGCTGCATCATATACAACTCTTCATCAATGTGACCATTGAGGAATGCGGTCTTGACATCCATCTGCCAAATTTCATAGTCGAAATGTGCAACAATTGCTATTAAAATCCGGACAGCCGTAAACATCACTATGTGAGAATAAGTCTTATCGTAATCAACTCCTTGAATTTGTTGAAACCCTTTTGCGACAAGTCGAGCTTTGTGAACGGTCACATTACCATTCGCATCTATCTTTTTCTTAAAAATCCATTTATTTTCCATAGCCTTGCGGCCTTCTGGAAGATCTACCAAGGTCCAAACTTGGTTCTCATACATGGATCCTATTTCGGATTTCATGGCTTCTAGCCATTTCTCGGAGTCAGCACTATCCATAGCTTATTTGTAGTTTGCAGGTTCTTCATGTTCATCTAGGATGACAGACATCACAAGGCTACTATACCAATCTGGAGTGGCACGTATTCTTGTAGACCTACGAACCTCGGGAGTTTTGATGTTGTTGCTTTTATCATCATCATTGGGATCTTCCTCCATGTTGGAGAGCGGTTTCGGAACAGCTTTCGTTGTGCTACTCGGAATTTGGAAAGAAGGGTCAACAACTTCACCTAACTCAATTTTCCTTCCACTAACTCCTTTATCAAGAAGTTCTTTCTCAAGAAAGGTGCCGGTTTTTGCGACAAACATTTTGCCTTTGGCCTGGTTGTAGAAAGTATACCCAACGGTTTCCATTGGATATCCCACAAAGATACATTTTTCCGATTTGGGTTCGAGTTTGTCAGGCTGCAGTTTCTTGACGTAAGCCTCACAACCCCAAAATTTTAGAAACGACAACTTTGGCTTCTGTCCATACCATATCTCATATGGAGTTGTCTCCACGGATTTGGATGGTGCTCGGTTTAAAATAAAAGCAGCGGTTTCCAACGCGTATCCCCAAAAAGACACAGACAAATCAGTTAAAGACATCATGGACAACACACTATCTAATAGGGTTCGGTTACGTCGTTCAGACACACCATTATGCTGTGGTGTTCTAGCTAGCGTAAGCTGTGGGATAATCCCATAGTCCTTCAAGTGCATGTTAAACTCATAACTCAAATACTCGCCTCCCCGATTCGATCGAAGATGCTTGATTCTCTTGTTAAGTTGATTCTCTACTTCTTTCTGAAATTCCTTGAACTTTTCAAAGGTTTCAGACTTGTGCTTCATTAAGTAGATATATCCATATCTCCTTAAGTCATCAGTAAAGGTAACAAAGTAACGATAACCGTTGCGTGTTGAGACACTCATTGGTCCACATACATCCGTATGTATGATTCCCAGTAGGTCTACATCTCTCTCCATTGTCCCGGAGAATGGTGTCCTAGTCATCTTGCCCATGAGGCATGGCTCACATGTATCAAGGGATTCAAAATCCAATGATCCAAGAAGCCCTTCTGAATGAAGCTTCTTCATGCTTTTTACGCCAATGTGACCAAGATGGCAATGCCACATAAACATGGAATTATCATCATTATGCTTACAACGTTTAGCATCAACACTATGGATGTGTGTATCACAATCAAGATCAAGTAAGAATAAACCACCATACGCAGGGGCATGAACATAGAAAATATCATTCATATAAATTGAACAACCATTTGTTCCTGATTTAAACGAATAATGATCTTGCAACAAGCAAGACCCACTCACAATATTCATACTCAATGCGGGTACATAGTAGCATTTATTAAATCAAAAATAATCCTGACGCTAGACAGAGATGCAGGGTGCCGACAACCATCACTTCAACTCTCGAACCATTGCCGACACGCATCGTCACCTTGTCCTTCCTTAGGCACCTCCTACTCTACAGATCCTGCTGAGAGTTACAAATGTGAGCAACATAACCGGTATCAAATACCCAGGTGTTACTCCAGGCGCTTTTGAGGAACACATCAATAACATGTATATCATATATACCTTTGTCCTTGGCGGCTATCTTGCCGGCTTGCTTGTCTTCAAGGTATTTGGGGCAGTTGCATTTCTAGTGCACATCCCCTTTGCAGTAGTAGCACGTAGTGCCGGGCTTAGGGCTAGGCTTGCCATTATTTGAGGTATTGGAAATGAACTTGCCATCCTTCTTAGGCTTCCCCTTTTGTCCCAACTTCTTAAAGTTGGTGGTCTTATTTACCATCAACATCGTGTGCTCCTTCTTCATTTCTACCTCAGCAGTTTTGAGCATGGCGAACACCTCAGCAAGGCTCTTAGTCATCCCTTGCATGTTGTAGTTCATCACAAAGCTCTTATAGCTAGGGGCAGCGAGTGCAGCACCCTATCAATCATGAGCTCCTCCGGGATTTTGCAATCCAGGGCGTTCAAACGCTTAACGTAGCCAGACATTTTGACTACATGATCACTGATATTGTTGTGCTCTTCCTTTTTAGCAAAGAAGAAGAGCTCGAAAGCATCATACCTTTCTACTCGAGCTTGTGTAGCAAAGCCAGCCTTGATATCCTCAATGATCTCAAAGTCATTCATCTTATCAAAGCACTTTTGAAGCTCTGGCTCCATGGCATAGAGCATTCCACTCTGTATAAGGGACTTTTCGTCCTGGGAGGCGGAATCTGCAGGCTTAGCCGGAAGCTCAGCCTCGATGACATAAGTTAACTTGTAGGGGACTAGGAGGATCCTAAGATTCTGGGACCATGCGGTGAAGTTGGTTCCATCAGTTTTCAACTTGTCCTTCTCGAGGAAAGTGCTAAGGTTGAAGGTGGGTGGGCGAGACATCTATAATGGATTTGCAAAGTGTTTAGACCATGTTCATAATAATGAGTTCAAGTTTTAATTTATACTAACAAAAGAACTCCCACTCGAACGAACAGCCCTCCACTCGTTTAGTGATCACATGATCCCAATCCCCTGCACCTCCCCCGATCATCATGGCCATCAGTGCAGTATCAAAGGTGGACATTCCCTAATGTCGATCACATCAACCATGTGATTCATGCTCGACCTTTTAGTCTCCTATATTCCGAGGCCATGTCTCTGTAACATGCTAGGCTTGCCAGTTCTAACTTGTGTGTATTCGCAGTGCAACATGGCTTACACCCACTGTATGCGAATGTATATATGTCTAACACCCGCTCATCATGGCCTGACTCATACTGAAGAACTTTCTTGGTGGTGCACACACAAGGGGAATACAATTAACTGGAATACTGTGAGGGATTATCTTATTATGCTACCGTCGAATATATAATTATACCAGCACAATAAGTAATACTTCATAAAGTAAAGTGTTATCACATGGTTATAGCATTTTGATCATCATCAATAGCTTCAATGAAAGTTTCACAAATTGTCATTGCCATGTCATAATACATGCCCCTATGCAATAATAAAAATAGACGCTTCTAATTATCTATTGCAAGTTTTACGCGAATTTAGGGCTTTCGCGGTAGAACCGCTTCCCACCTATGAACGTGGAGCCACAACATGGATTTAATGATTGCCGTTCTTCTTCCCTTTTCAGGGCCCTCCAATGTCGATGCCATATCAACTACTGCAGAGAGACATACACTCCCCTAAGTCACTTTGATTCGTGGACCAGTCTCGTGAACCACCACGTGAGGTTGGTTGGGGGCCGCTTCATCAAACAGTACCGCGATATGAATAAGAACATTAAAAGAGGGTAGCAACTAGAGAATCAATGCCCACATATTGCTATGTGTTCTATCCGTACGACATGTCTACCCATAGACCCGCTCTGATACCACTGAAGGGGTTCCATAGTAGAAAACAAAAAAATTCTATCTACCCGAACACTAATACCAGGATCTATACTATGAAGACATAGGCAACAGAAGAGAAAAACAGTATTTATACCTTTTGAAGACCAAGCCACGCCTTACGCACCAAGGCGTATATTGATGAAGATGAGCAACACCTCAAGTGTGGTGCCTCCGATGTTTGTCACACATCCGGTGTGGGTGACATCAACCGGACTCCAATCTAGCCGAGCAGCGGAAGAAGTAGATGCCGGATCGTTGATCACATGATGGTGGTGTGAAGGTGGAGAACTCACCCACGAGGTCCTCCCCAATATTACAGAGAAGTCCTCAATGGATGAGAGAGACAGATGAGAGGGAATGGTGTATTTCTAGAGGGGGAGGGGGACCCCTATATATAGTGGGAGGGGGCGCACCACCCAGGGGCCAGGCGGTGTGGTACTAATCCCCACACCCGCCGGCCACCTAGGGGAAGCCGCCAGCCCTAGGTGGGCCCCAATGGGGTGTCCCACCAAGCCCAGGCCGGCTGGCCCCCTTCTCCCAGGCCCCATGGCCTATTGGGCCTCCCTTCGGGTGAGGCCCATTAGCATTAGGAAGCCTTTAACAATAAAATAAAATATATATTTAACATTAATTCTCTAATTAACACTCAAATACATATATTATCATATTTGTTTTCTCTGGAACATCTTCTAGACCCCTTCCGATCTAGAGGATGTTACTCGGAACTATTCTAGTTTCTCTCTATCTATTTCTCCTATGATACCTCATCTACCCTAAGCGTCCCCACCCTTAAGCATGACTTCCTTCGGTTTGGAAACACTCCGGACATGATCGAGACCATTCTCACATCAATGATCAACAGAGGGACCAGGATGGCCATATGACCCCTGTGCATTTCACGAATATAATCGCTCGAACCGTGAGATAGTCGTTTCCCATTCCCTTTGTCATTTGAAACCTAATTCATCCGAGACTTGATCTTTGGTATCTCCATACCTTAGTTCGGTCTCATTACCGATGAACTTGTTTACTCGTTCTCATGTCGTTGCATTCCGTGACCAATTCACATGCTTGCAAGCTTCATTAATGCAACGTCACTGAGATGGCCACATGTATCTCTCTGTTACATGGATTAGACATATCCTGGTCTTGATATGTACTCCTCTATGCATCCCTTTGGAAAACCTGAGTGGCACCTTTTTGATCACCCTTTTACGAGATGATTCTTGATAACCATCTAAGCTTCATCCAGAATGGTGATTTGCATTACCTCATAGTCAAAGGATTAGGTCACGAGGTTCTATTTATTTTATCATCAATGGTGAACTTTGTAACTAGATCTCATTCAAGATATAACGGTAGAATGTTTGTCTATCATGTTATTCAACTAATAACATGACCCCATTGTCAATTGGCATAAATGCCCATGATCTTGAAACCCAGATCATCCTCATGACCAATGAACTAGTTTTCTAGAGGTAACTAGAGACACGGTTTGTTTACATACCACACGTGTATTAACGTTTTGTATTAACATAGTTATAGTACAGTATGAAACGTATTATGAACATATAGGAGATATATCAAATAATACACTTTATTATTTGCCTCTAGGGCATAACTCCTTCACGGTAAACGTATGCAGCGAGCCGACATTGTTTGCGAACCTACCGACATTGCCATTGTCCCTTGGTGGGTCATTGTGGGGCCCTCCCTTGCTCGCCTTGCCTTCTTGATGTCCTTTAGGGAGTGGCAGTCAGCGGTGGTGTGGGTGGCGGGCTTCCCCTCCCTGCTGTGGTAGACACAAGGTTGGTTGAGTAGTGCGAGGGGGTTGAATCTTGTCCTCACCGTGTTGTTGGCACGGTAGTTCCCTCCGTCACGGTGAAAGTTCTTCCGGTCGCGCTGCCCATAGCCAGCATTGGCGACGAAGTCGACTCGCCCATCTCCGTGGTGCTTGCCGGTGAGGCGAGTGTTGCTGTAGCGCATCTCGCGTTGTCTCCCGTTGTCATGGCCGCCAACACGACGACTCCCACCCGACTCGTCATCGGAGTCTTGGTTGAGGTCCTCCTTCGCATAGTGCTTGGTGATCTCGAGGAGGTCGGGGATGTTGTCGAGCGTCTGGTAGACCCTCTTGATCTTGGCGACCAGAGGTTCATACCGGCATGCGTTCTTGAAGTAGTGGATCGCCGTGTCCGGGTGGATGCTATAGGCATTGATCCACATGTCCTGCCACAGTTGTACCCAGTGGTGGGTCGACTCGCGTTGTCCCTGGATGCAGTGCTCCAGGTCCTCGATGGTGGTGGCGCGGGTGTAGGAGCCCTCGAAGTGCTTGACGAAGGCCTCTCGCATGTCCTCCCATGAGTCGATGTTGTCCACATGGAGGGTGTTGATCCATTACTGTGTCGCTCCCTCCATTATCAGGGGGAGTTAGCGAGCGCTGAGCAGGTCGTTGTGGCCAGCGATCCCCATTGCCACGAGGTAAGTCTCGATCCACAACCACCAGGTCATACGTGGGATCGTAGTTCTCGATGTCCTTCGACGCTTTGAAGGTGGAGGGGTACATCTCGCCTCGGATCATTGGTGCGAAGCACTGTGGGCCGACTCGGCTTAGGGAGCCCCTTGGCTCGGGCTCGCTGTGGTTGGTGAGGGTGTGCCTCAGGTCATTCGGCTGCCGTTCTCACCAGGCCTGATTGTTGACGATGTGGGTTCGCGTGTTGATTGGCTGACCGTTCACAGCGACCATGTTGTTCGCAGGTCGCGGCTCATTGGTGAAGAGTGCGGGATTTGCGGCCCACAGTTGGAGTTGTTGGGGCTCGGTTGGGGGGCAGTTGAGGGTGTTGGGGACCGTTGGATGCCCTCTTGATGCCCCCTGGCTTCCGGATGAGCGGGACTACTTCCTCCCCCACGGGTCAAATCAAGTGGCTTTCTGCTCGATGGCCCTGGTGAGTAGGGCCTGTGCGTACTTGATCTGCAATGCCCCCTCTCTCATGATGTTGAGATTGATGACTGCAGCTTGCCCCATGATGACATTGTCCATCGGGGTGGAGTAGAGCGGTAGTCCATTGGATTCCCGGGCTTGTGGGGAGATGATGATCCACGGTTGCTCTGGAGAAGGCGTGCGGTGGGGTGGTGGTGGAGCTCCAGTCACAGGCGCCCCAGGTGGTGGGCGATTGCTCCTGCCGGGCGGTGTGTTGTCGCAGATCTCGCGCTCGGCCGTGCGAGCGGGGCCATGCTCGTCGTTGAAATTCAGAGTGTAACCCTGGATGTTGGAGTTCAGGCGACTCTTGATGCGGTGCTGGTGGTAGAACGACAACTCCTGCACCGTTTGCCGCTCAAGGCGGTACTTCTCGCGCTCGGCCTGCTCCACACGTGTTGTCGCTTCCAATTGTAGGAAGTACTCCTCGACCTCCGTTGCCATCACATTCGGTGGGATCAGCATGGAGAAGGGATCTAGCAGGGCGCTCGCGCTTCCCGCCATGTAGATGGTGCTGAAGCGATTGGATCTGGCGCGGAAGTCGTCTGGAGACTCCGACCCGGAGTCAGAGTCGAAGATCCCGAGGATGGAGGGGTCCTCGAAGTCCTCAGCGTTGGAGACTCGTGTAATGGAGTCTTCATGTGACGCATCGGTGATGGATCAGGCGACCGAGGCAGGGGTTGCCGAATCGGCATCGTCACGGAGGGCCGCGTCACTTGCGGCCGCGACGCTCCCAGCCGCATTGCTGGCGGCCGAGTCATACTCGGAGGTGAGGTGGGTGATGGAGCGGATCTGGCCTTCCGAGAGTAGATTGTGGCATGGTGGCGATCCATCGATGATCGCCATTTCCGCCAGGCCGAAGACATCCGTGAACCCGATAAACTGGTTGATGGTGCTGACCGGCATCACCGCACTATGCATGATTAGGCGTGACGTAGGGATGTAATTGTTGGGTAGGATCTGAAGGATCCCACCGCTTGCGGTCATGCGGCCGGTGGCGATCGGCCGATGGATTAGCGAGTAGGGTCTCGCCGCAGAACTTAGGCTGGACCGACCATGCCCCACGGTGGGCGCCACTGTCGTGGGAATGACCACACAGTCCCTACTAGGGGTAGCGATTGGAAGGATTTAGGGCAAGAGCGAGTCGCCATCTGTGGTGCGAGATTGAGGGCAAGTACACAGGGTGACGTGGGTATACCTTATAGGTAATTGAGATTAACCTATACAGTTCAGCCCAATAAGGAGTCCATGGTGTGATCGAAGCCCAGCAAAGATTCAGGTGGCCCATTGGAGTTCGACTTCTTGGAGGACACGACAAAGTATAGATAGAAACTCAAAGGGGAAACCCTAACTTGTAACCGTCTCGACCTGCTACCCCGAGACCTAGCATCTCTATATAAAGGCTAGGAGGGGGCGAGGAGCACCCCTGCATACACCTCTTAAGATTGCATCTGCGCACCCTTGTAACTTTCGATTCCCTCATAATCAAGAGCAGACAAGAAGGAGTAAGGTCCTCTACGAGGCCTGAACCTGGGTAAACCCTCGTGTCACATGTGTGCTTGTTTGCTAGCCAAATGATGCCTCTAGTGCTCCCCACTTCCTCGAACCTAGGTCCATCAACGATAGGCACTGATGAGTTAACCCCTCGTCATTAGGCGCCGTCTGTGGGAAAGGGGAGTGCTGATATTGCGGCTTCATCGGCCCCATCAACCGCAGTCTATGACTTCGATGCAGTGGAGACTTGCCTCCCCTTCAGCACCCTCGACTTCATTGTCCACACATCGGTGACTCACCCGGATCTCGAGTCCATGGGCGACGGGATCGGCCTAGCGATCGGAATCCTACGTTTCAAAGTTGGTCGGCTCAGCACGCTTTGCCTCCCCGATCAGCCAAAGACACCTGCGATTGCTCCTGCATCGTGGTTCCCACTGCCGATCAGCACCCTGAGCAAACTCAACGCCTTGGTGTCAATCGAGAGCACAGATGGCAACAACAGCTGCAGGTCCGATCTGGGCAATCTAGTGACAGAAGACGAAGCCTACGGCTCCGGATCTGAGAGCTGCGGAACAGCTTCCCCAGCCACTACATGTGCATCGTCATCAACACCGGCAATGGAGGCACTTCAAGGGAAAATGCCAACGGTGGACCCACCAACAACGGGCCGACAAATCGATCCCCTATCATCGGCCTCGTCCAAGAGGACCATCAGCTGCCTAACCTTGTGAATGAAGTTCCGCGCCTCCAATAACAAAGCAGAATACGAGGCCCTGCACCATGGGATGCGGATGACCAAAACTTGTGGTGCAACACGACTCATTATCTACAGTGACTCCAAGCTCATGGTAGACCAAACCATGAACCAGTGTGATGCCTTAAGAGACAACATGATTGCCTACCGCAACCTCTACGACACACTCGAAGGAGACTTTGATGACTGCAAACTATGGCACGTATGCCACGAAAGCGATGAAGAGGCAGACACACTCGCCAACATAGGATCCAGCTGCGCCCCGGTGCTGCCCGAAGTATTCCTGGAACAAATCTCTGAGCGCTCCATCAAGCCAAAGGCTCCAGTAGAACCAACTAGCACATCAAAGGACTCGAGGGCTACGCCACTCGAAGGACTCGAAAGTCCTGATGATGAAGAACAAGGACCTGGACTCAAAGGTCCCATGGAGGTCATGCTCATCAATCCATCCTGGACGCAGCCGTACATCACATACCTGCTCAGCAATAGGATGCCAGATGACCCGACAGATGCGCGACACATAGCATGATGCTAAAAAGCTTTCACCATCATCAACGACGAGCTATACAAGCACAACATCATAGGAGTACTTCATCGATGTGTCTCCAATGGTGATGGGAGATCCATCCTCCTCGATATACATGAAGGCACCTACAGGAATCACTTCGGAAGTCGCGCCCTTGTCACCAAAGCTCTACGAGCTAGATTCTACTGGCCAATGGAGATGTGTGATGCCAAGGATCCAAAAGTGCAATGCCTGCCAAAGGTTTGTGGATAAACCGCATGCACCTGGGGCAGAACTTAGGCCAATACATGTGGCATGTCCCTTTACGCAATGGGGACTCGACATGGTTGGCAAGCTGCAAAAGTCATCACCTGGACATTACACTTTCCTCCTCGTCGTAGTCGACAAGTTCACCAAGTGGATTGAGGCCATGCCGGTGACGAACCAGATAGGTGACACCACTGTTAAATTCTTCGAGTCCATCATATTCAGGTTCGGGGTGCCACATAGCATCATCATCGACAATGGGACGAACTTAACATCGAATGCGTTCCAGGATTTCTGCCAAAACCTGGGAATCAACATCAGCTATGCTTCGGTAGCACATCCCTAGACCAAAGGTCAAGTTGAGAAGGCCAATGGCCTCTGATGGCTCAGTGTTGATGTAGAGCTCGTTGGGGAACCCCAAGAGGAAGGTATGATGAGCACAGCAGGAAGTTTCCCTCAGTTATGAAACCAAGGTTTAATCGAACCAGTAGGAGCAAGGAAACACCCCAAAGGTGTTGCTAGCTGAGCCTTGGCAGGGCGCACTACCGGTGCTAGTAGCAACGTGGAGACCTGCACAACACAACCACAAAACTTTGTCCCCAACTTGTGACGAGGTTGTCAATCTCACCGGTTTTGCTGAAAACAAAGGATTAAACGTATCGAATGGAAGGAAGTAATAGTTTGCAGAAAGTAAACACAAAGCATTAAACAGTTTGTAGATTGTATGTAAAAGAAAGGACCGGGATCCATAGTTCACTAGAGGTGGCTCTCCTTAAGATAGATAACATGTTGGGTGAACAAATTACAGTGGGGTAACTGACAGACATCGAGAAAGCAATACATGCATATACTAATCATCTTGACTCCTTTGGAACTTGATTGGGCATTACAACATTATACATAGACCGCCATCCAACTGAATCTATGACTAATAATCCACCTTCAGGTTATCATTCAAACCCCCTCCAGTATTAAGTTGCAAGCAACAGATTATTGCTTTACAAATTGCGTGTAAAGTAAACAATACGATTGTTCTATGAACAACGGATTGTTGTTTTCTCCCTTGTAGCAACAACACATCTAGTACCTTAGAGATTTCTGTCACTTCCCCAGATTACCAAAGGCATGAACCCACTATCGAGCATAAATAAAAACTCTTGGAGTTGCTAGCATCTACTTGGCCAAGATAGCTACTAACAACGGAAAGCATGCAAGATCACAAATAACAAAGACATGATAGAATCAATAATCAATCTGAAATAGCATCTCAATATCCATCGGATCCCCGCAAACACAACATGAAGAATTACAAATAGATGATCTTGATCATGAACAGAGCTCACAAGATCTATACATGAAAGCACAAAGGAGGAGAACCAGCCATCTAGCTACTACAGGGACCCGTAGTCCAAAGAAGAACTACTCATGCATCACACCGGAGGCTTGCATGATGATGAAGAAGGCCTCTAGGGTGAATTCCACTCTCCGGTAGGGTGCCGGGAAGAGCTTCAGATCCCTCCCGATCTAGGGACAAAGACGACGGTGGCTACAGACTCTTTCGTGGATTTTTGATCGGGTACTTAGGGTTTTTAACCCGAGGGCATCTTATAGGCGGAAGGAGAGGCCGAGGGGGTGTTAGGGTCGGCCAGACCACCCCTGGCGCGGGGCAGGCCTGGCCACGCGGCCAAGTGGTGTGGCCGGCCCCCAGCCCTTCTCCGTCTCGTATTCTAGCATCAGATGTCTTCCGGAAAAATAGGCACTTTGGCTTTTGTCGTGTCCAATTCTGAGATATTCATTTTCTGACTTTCTTGGAACCAAAAAGAGCAGAAAATAGGCAGCTGGCACTGTGGCTCTTGTTAATAGGTTAGTCCAAGAAATCATATGAAAAGTAGTCCAAAGTGTGGACAAAACACAAGAAAGTAGATAAAACCAAGCCTGGAATATCAAAAATTATAGATACATTTGCAATGTATCAACATCCCCAAGCTTAACTCCTGCTCGTCCTCGAGTAGGTAAGTGATAAAAAGAAAGAATAATTTTTGAGGTGACATGCACCATCAAAGACTTGATCAAAGTATTTGTAAAACATTCAAGGCTGGGATCATAGTACTTCGATCATAACATGAAAGGCAAAGTTCTAGCAATAAGACAAAGAAACTATGATGCAACATGAAAAGGCACAAACAAAAGATTCATGAATAATAATGCTTTGCAAGACGTTTGTTTGTTTCACATAAAGAAAACATAGCATAATAGCATTCAACTTGTCCTTCATAGAGTAGCAAATATAATTGCATAGGACACCTTCAAAGTTCATAAGAGTGACTAGATACAAATAGCTTAAAACAAGCAATATCAAAGTATGCATCAATCAACTAGTCTTGGGACAATGCACATAGAACTAAGAATGGCCACTATGCTCTCAAAGTAGGTGCATAAACATAGAAGGTGGAGACTCAATGTAATGGTGGAAGAAAGGCCTTCATAGAGGGAAGCAGAGATTCAAGTTTCATAAAGAGCTTCCAAAAATTATGGTACTTATAGCTTTCAGCTCTCATTGCCCCTATCATAAGCATCTTGAAGTGATTAAGGCTAAAGTGAACAAACTATGGTGTACATGCTTAACGAAGTATAAGTTAGAAATCTCATGTCCCTTGAATACGAGGGCCGCTCCTCAGGCTACTCAAGTTTAGTCATCGGTAAGTTCTTGTCATTGTAAGTACATGTGTATCATAGAGAACCGCCAACGGGGTACCCTTGCCCGATGATACGGAAGAATCCCCATATCAAAATGACAAGGCAAGGATACAACGAGCATCTCAGCAATCTTCTTATTTACCATGGGAATATGGTGCTTTTTTCTCTCTTTCCTCTTTTCATAATCTCTTTTTTTCTTCTCTTTTTCTCTTTTTTCTCAATATAGGACTCTTTTTTAATAAGAAGAATGCTTCATAGACAGATCATTATGGTTACGCTGCAGGTTTCCACCATGTCAGCATGGATTAGACCAGCGGCCCAGGCGTTTCTCTAACACATAAACATAACTCCATGGACTTACAAGCTCCCCTTTCATTTCACACAGACGACATCCATAGACAAAAGAGCATGATATCAACTAGGTACAAAGTACCAAGTGCAATGTTGAAAGCGTTCCCCATGACATCATGGTTTTTCTAATTCCCAACAAATAAGTGCAAGCACATACAACATAGACGACACAATGGTTCAAGTTTATTAAGGGCAAGAAAAGTAAAGTGTGCCATCAAGTTCGTGAGAGCTTTAATCACTAGTTTTCTCATAACAAGTTTAATTTGGAAGGTAAACAAAAACATGAATATACTTGGAATAGCTTAAGCTAATAGGTAGGTATGGTGGACTCTTTGGAATAACTTGGTTTAGGGAGTTGGATGCATTGGTGGAACTCATACTTGGTTGTGGAGGCTAGCAAAAGACTGGGAGCGACAAACTAAGAGAGCAATAATGGCCATAATCATGCAGAGCGACAAAACATCATTGATAAAAGCATAAAGTGACACTACAAGTTGAAAAACTAAAGGATCATAAAGTCTATGGTGACTTGAGATAGTCATAACATGGTGTGAGCATGCGCCAAGTCAACCCAAATAAAGCATCAAAGGAGAATACCTCTATACTATGCCTTAATATGCTAAAATAAGACATGATTCATCCAAGGCACATTAAGCAATCTCAATTGTTTATAACAAGTCATGCTGCAACAAACAATACTAAGCATAAAGCCAAAACAATATCAAGCATGGCATGACAAAGCATAGGCCACAGTCAAAAACAAGCTCTTTTTGCCACTTAAGCATGAGCTTTCCTACTCTTTTCCAAACCAAACCAAACTATTTGAAAACCGATGTATGAAAGAGGGGGTCCAAACAATTTATTCAGCAAACTAAGAAAACAAAATAAAACCAAAAAAACGAAAACGAAAAAGAAGACGCTCCAAGAACAACACAACTGTGCATGAAACAATAAAAATGAAGTGTTTGGAAGAAACCTGGGATTTTTATTGATGAAGAAGGGGGTGCCTTGGGCATCCCCAAGCTTTGACGCTTGTACTTCTTGGATATTTCTTGGGGTGACACGCGTGGCATCCCCAAGCTTGAGATTTAGTCCATCCTTCATCTCATTACTCATTCCTTTCATACATCTGAAATTTTTCCTTCATACAAAACTTCACACAATCTTTATTAGCAACATTACTGCAGTCAAGATAATAAGTCTTAAGGTTCAGTTTTAACACCAAATAAACGTCCATTAGAACACTAGCTACTGTACCACTTCCCTCAAAAATCTCAATTCCCCAAAATAACTCAAAAAGGAACCAACAAGAAGAAAATATAGAAAATGGCAGAAATCTGTCAAAATAGACCAGCAGGTAAAGACAAAATTTTTAGAAGACCTTATGTTACTCAAATCAAAAAGTTTTGAACTAAAGAAAGTTAGATAACAACCTGGGGCATAAGCACAAAAATTCGCACCTCAAAAGGACGTACAGATATTTTACACGGATTTTTACGGTGAAGCATAGAAATCTATTTCGGGACAGCAACTTTCGCAATCATGACTTCTCTCTCATTAGAGGTTACTCTTGGCACAAAAAGCAAATAAAAAGGATAAGGAGCGGTTATTACAGAGGAATTAACTTCCAAGACTCATCTAAAACTTTTATGTTATCTCACAATAAGTACTTTTCTTTAACGCCTTTAAGTTAGGCATAAGAAGCAAGAGAAAATCAAGTGTTCTCAAATGAAGAAGCATTAAGACCAAATTTTGTTTTCATAGGAGAGGCAAAAGAAATATTCTCTCTCTTCTTAGGTAAGTGTTCTATACCTTTCTTGCGTGGGAGTTGATATTTAATGGTGCCTTCTTCCATATCAATAATGGCACCGACAGTTCTAAGAAAAGGTCTTCCCAAAGTAATATGAGAAGAGCATTGCATTCAATATCCAAAACATAGAAATCAACGGGGACATAGGCATTGTTAACCAAAATAAGAACATCATTAATACTCCCTATGAGTTTCTTTTTAGAATTATCATCAAGTGGGACATTCAAATAACAATCTTCAAGTGGTGGCAAATCAAGCATATCATAAATCCTTCTAGGCATAATAGAAACACTACTATCAAGATCACATAAAGCTTTGAAATCAAAGTCATTCACTTTCATATTAATGATGGGTTCCCAACCATCTTCTTGTTTTATAAGAATATAAGCTTTATGTTTCATCTTTTCTTCTTTAATCTTTATGAGAGCATCCGTAATGTGTTTTGTAAAGGCCATGTTCATAGCACTAGCATTAGGACTTTTAGAAAGCTTTTGTAATAACTTAATAACTTCAGAGATATTACAACCATCAAGATCAAAATCATAATTATCATTTAAAGTAGTAGAACTATTACTAGCATCAACACTAGTGGTAGTGATAGTAGAAACACTAATGTTTCTAGCAATTTCATCTTCTCTTTTCCACTTAGCATGTAATTCAGCTAATAGTCTAACATTTTCATCAATTCTAACTTGTATAGCATTAGTAGCTGCAAAGGGATTATCATTAGTTTCAGGTTTAGCAGCCATTTTATTAATCAATGAAGATTGAGCTTCAGACAAAGATGATATATTCCTTTCAGCATTAGAGAGTTTCAATTGTAAACTAGATATTTCCCTATTTAGACTTTGAAGTTGATGGCTAATGTTCTTCAATATGGTAGATTGTTCCTCCATAGTTTTAGTAAATAGTTTATTTTGCTCGTATTGCATTTGCATGAAGTTTTTAGTGGCTCTTTCAACTTCTAAAATTCTTCCTTCACTAGGTAATCCAGTTTTACCATTATAACCATAAGTATTATTAGGAGGGTAGGGCCTATAATTGTTATTACCATAAGCATTATGGCCAAAATTGTTATTTCTTATGATGTTCACATCAACTTGCTCTTCTTGAGCAACCAAAGAGGCTAAGGGAACATTATTTGGATCAATATGGGCTTTCCCATTCATAAGCATAGACATAATAATATCAATCTTATCACTCAAGGAGAAGGTTCCTCAATAGAATTTACCTTCTTACCTTGTGGAGCTCTCTCAGTATGCCATTCAGAATAGTTAACCATCATATTATCCAGAAGCTTTGTTGCAGCACCCAAAGTAATGGTCATAAAGGTACCTCCAGCAGCAGAATCCAATAGGTTCCTTGAAGAATAGTTCAATCCTGCATAAAAAGTTTGGATGATCATCCAAGTAGTTAGTCCATGAGTGGGACAATTCTTTACCAAAGATTTCATTATCAGATTGTTTAAACTTCATTATTTCACTTCTCATAGATATAATCTTAGCAGGAGGATAGTATTTTCCAATGAAAGCATCTTTGCACTTAGTCCAAGAATCAATACTATTCCTAGTTAAAGAATTCAACCATTCTTTAGCTTTTCCTCTCAAAGAGAAAGGAAACAATTTCAGCTTAATAATATCACCATCTATATCCCTATGCTTTTGCATCTCACAAAGTTCAACAAAGTTATTTAGATGGGCAGCAGCATCTTCATTACCAATACCAGAAAATTGTTCTCTCATAACAAGATTGAGTAAAGTAGGTTTTATCTCAAAGAAAGTATCTTCAGGCATAGGTGGACCAATATCTGTGCTCATAAAATCATTATTGCTGGTGCTAGTGAAGTCACACAACTTAGTGTTTTAAAGAGTAGTCATTTTGTGTGTTTTTGATAAAGAAAGCAAACTAGTGCAACTAATTTTTTTTGTGTTTTTGATAAAGAAACAAGCAAACAAAACAAAAGTAAACTAAGAAAAATAAAAATAACAAAGTAAAGAGATTGGTTATGAGGGACTCCCCTTGTGAAGATGTCCTTGACTCCCCGGCAACGGCGCTAGAAAAATGCTTGATGGCTTAGTGTTGATGTAGAGCTCGTTGGGGAACCCCAAGAGGAAGGTATGATGAGCACAACAGCAAGTTTCCCTCAGTTATGAAACCACGGTTTAATCGAACCAGTAGGAGCAAGGAAACACCCCAAAGGTATTGCTAGCTGAGCCTTGGCAGGGCGCACTATCGGTGCTAGTAGCAACGTGGAGACCTGCACAACACAACCACATAACTTTGTCCCCAACTTGCGATGAGGTTGTCAATCTCACCGGTTTTGCTGAAAACAAAGAATTAAATCTATCGAATGGAACGAAGTAATAGTTTGCAGAAAGTAAACACAAAGCAGTAAACAGTTTGTAGATTGTATGTAAAAGAAAGGACCGGGATCCATAGTTCACTAGAGGTGGCTCTTCTTAAGATAGATAACATGCTGGGTGAACAAATTACAGCGGGGCAATTGACAAACATCGAGAAAGCAATACATGCATATACTAATCATCTTGACTCCTTTGGAACTTGATTGGGCATTACAACAATATACATAGACCGCCATCCAACTGCATCTATGACTAATAATCCACCTTCAGGTTAGCATCCGAACCCCCTCCAGTATTAAGTTACAAGCAACAGATTATTGCTTTACGAATTGCGTGTAAAGTAAACAATACGATTGTTCTATGAACAAAGGATTGTTGTTTTCTCCCTAGTAGCAACAGCACATCTAGTACCTTAGAGATTTCTATCACTTCTCTAGATTACCAGAGGCATGAACCCACTATCGAGCATAAATACTAACTCTTGGAGTTGCTAGAATCTACTTGGCCAAGATAGCTACTAACAACAAAAAGCATGCAAGATCACAAATAACAAAGACATGCTAGAATCAATAATGAATCTGAAATAACATCTCAATATCCATCGGATCCCCACAAACACAACATGCAGAATTACAAATAGATGATCTTGATCATGAACAGAGCTCACAAGATCTAGACATGAAAGCACAGAGGAGAACCAGCCATCTAGCTACTACATGGACCCGTAGTCTAGAGATGAACTACTCACGCATCACACCGGAGGCTTGCATGATGATGAAGAAGGCCTCCAGGGTGAATTCCCCTCTCCGGCAGGGTGTTGGGAAGAGCTTCAGATCCCTCCCAATCTAGGGACAAAGACGACGGTGGTTACAGACTGTTTCATCGATTTTTGATTGGGTACTTAGGGCTTTCGTCCCGAGGGCATCTTATAGGAGGAAGGAGAGGCCGAGGGGGTGCTGGGGTCGGCCAGACCACCCCCTGGCGTGGGCCAGGCCTGGCCGCACGGCCAGGTGGTGTGGCCGGCCCCCAGCCCTTCTCTGTCTCGTATTCTGGCATCAGATGTCTTCTGTAAAAATAGGCACTTTGGCTTTTGTCCCGTGCAATTCCGAGAATATTCATTTTCTGACTTTCCTGGAACCAAAAACAGCAGAAAACAGGCAGCTGGCACTGTGGCTCTTGTTAATAGGTTTGTCCAAGAAATCATATGAAAAGTACTCCAAAGTGTGGACAAAACACAAGAAAGTAGATAAAACCAAGAATGGAACATCAAAAATTATAGATACATTTGCAATGTATCAGCCTCGTCTACAACGGCATCAAGAAAAGACTCCTTAGACCACTCGAGCGAGCTGCTGGGTGCTGGCCTGAGGAACTACCATCAGTACTATGGAGCCTACGCACAACTCCAAACAGCGCCATAGGCTACACCCCGTGCTAATCTTATATTTAGGGTTGTTTGTGCATTCATGAGCATCATTTCTTAAAAATGCATGTAAAGAAAATAATGGAAACCCTAAACCCTAGTTTCCTTCTTCCTCTCAAATGAATTAAAAAAGGTTTTGAATATTTCTGAAAACTCAAAAACATGTGGATCCCAAATTGTCTACAAGGGCCCTGAGTGTTTTATATATCTTAAAAACCTTCTAGTATTTTTGAAATAACTCAAAACAGATTTGTATTTGAAAATACAAAAGAGAAAATGGGGGAAACCCAGGTAGCTGGCTGGCCCATCTCTCCCGTTCCTCTCTCCGCCGCTCAGCGCGCAGTAGTCAGAAGACCAGCTGGCCCAGCAGGAGCCCACCCTAGCCCAATACCGATTCGGTTCGAGTCATCGCCGTCGTCTACCTCTCGCTCGCTCTGAAGTAGGTGCGTGTCAGTCGCACCGCCGCTCGCCGATGTCAAGATCCTCGCCACCGCTCCGGAGGGAGATAAGGAGCAGCCCCACATGTCTCTCTCCCCTGGAAACTCCTTCCCTCTCCTGTGAGTTCCCTCCTCGTTCCCCACGATGGCCGAAACCGTAGCTCCGGCCGCCACTCTTCCCCACCATTGCCGGCCACCCCGGGCCAAGCTGAGGCCACCATTGGATCCGCCTCATCGTCCTCTTCCATTCCACCAACGGAATTGAGTTGGCGCGCCGCAATCGACGTCGCCGTCAACCTCTTCCCCTCCTCTATTGCAGCTTGCCGGTGACCATGTCGTCGCTCCCGACCCTGCCTGGCCTCGCCGAGGCTACCATCGGCCTCCTGGTGAGCTCTCGGTGGTGACGCACCCCTCCGTTTTCTCCCTCTCCCTCTGGTTCACTTTGCCATCGAGCATCACCGTCTGCCGCCGTTGTCCGTTGTCGTGCCACTGTCTCCGGTGACCCTTAGGTAGCAGCACCGCCATAGTTAGGTTCCCCACGCTGACCCCGTTTGAAACCACCCTTCCGCGCATCCTAGCAAGCCCCCTAGCGGTGCCAGCCACCGGCGGCCGACATGTACTCCAGCGAGCCCGCGTGGCGCCTATGTGGTGTCGATGTGGCGTCCGCGTGGCTATGACGTAGGCACCGCACAACCTCCGCCACCATGGCAACCGATGTGGCCCCTGGGCCCAACAGTTAGTGTCTAGGTCTAGCCTCTGCCTCGGTTAGATAAGTTTAGGTTTAGGGTTATCTGACATCAACCTGAGGTAATAATTAGGTTTAATAATTTCTGAAATTTATATAAACTTGTAAAATCAATAAGTAATTCACATTAACTCAGAAAAATGTGTATAATATATCAAAATGTTCATAAAAATGAGATCTATCTGTTTAAACTATAACCATGCATTGTTCAACAACTTTCATAACAAGTTTAATTAGAAGCACATTTGAACCCTCGTAGGTGACTCCGAGGTTTTCCCTATTCTAGGGTTTGCGACCCTCGGACCATGTTTAAAATGGTCCAGCATGTCTTAGGGTTTTGTTAAAATACTAATTAACTTGTCATATCATCATCCTTTCTTGAGCATTGCATCGATGCCATGTGTTGATTGTTGTTCCCTTTTTCTTTCCGGTGTTTGTTTCTTCCCAGTAGAATACGACATCGAGGTCAAGATCGAAGACCGAGATCAACACCATTGAAGTTCGACGAACAATACTTGACCAACTATAATCAAGTCAAGTACAAGGCTCCTGAAGATCTATATCTGGGTATCAACAGGCAAAGGCAAGCATAGCCCCACCATTATACAATCCCATGGTTTCGAAAGTATTTCATTATTGTCATGTTGCATACGATTCTACTGTGGACTTTTATCGATAGATAGAGTATCTTATCTGTTGCATTACTCCCTTGAGCTTATATTACCTGATCTACTGCTCCTAGCATAACTAGGTTTGGCTTGTGTGCACTGCTAGAGCTTTATCTGTGTCTTGCTTAACCATGCTTAGCTATCAGTGTTGGTTCATACAGAAGATATACCAAATGCAGAGAATCTAGTATGACAGGAGAACGAGGTATACTGATGAGGTAAGACTAGTGGTAAAACCCGAGTTCTTGCCTTTGGAACCGAGACAAGCGTACAACCACACAGGGCCTAGAAAACCTCACGAGTAACTAACTTGCCTAGTAGATTCCATGAGTCACATAGTTCGGGTGTTCCATTCGACATATGCATAGAAAACATTTTGAAAGATTTGGCGGGTGAAGGTGCATCATAACAGGTAGGTAAGCACGGCCAGGGTTGCTTGGGGTCGATGGAGCCCCTGGTAAACCAACCTCGACAGACATCTCTAGGGACCGGCTTTGGGATTTGACTTGTTACGGCAGAACCATTCTTAGGGCGTGACTCATGGTCTCGGTAAAAGCAAGGTAAAGGTTGTGTCCAACCACCCTCTGCCGGCCTTCCAAGGAAGAGGGCTAAAACGCATTAAGAGTCGGTTGGTACGTGTGGGTAAAGTTGTACACCCCTGCAAGGTTAAATCTTTTCGAAAAGCTATGTTCACGGTTATGAACGCTTGGTGACCGAATTCGAAGATCATGGAGAACTATAACCTAATCGTAAATCTTGGCAGTTCAACGTGTGCTTAAGGATGCTTCCTCATGGGTACGAGGGGGTGATCCTAGTTGTGAGATGAGGATTACTTGGGTGGATATCAAGATGATGATCAATTCTTCGGAGATGTCGCTCTCGTATCCCCTTTTAAAATATTCTGATTAGACGAGCTTCTTCTCCCTCTTGTTTTACAAATAAAGATGGCTTTATGCAAAATAACCCCACCAGCTATAAGTCTTGCAGAGTACACCCTGTACTCACCCTTGCTTTGTTGATACTTTTAGAATAAGTGTTCCCCTGAAGACGAGTTCCGTACGACATCGACACTGACGAGTAGCTTGGGGTTCCCGGCCGGTAGCCTGGAATCTATGGGTTGGGACGTCATCGTTATGCTTCAGGCCTCTTAGGCCATTTGTTAAGTTTGCTATACTTAATAGCATAATTTGCCTTCCGTTGTTTAATGTTTGTGGTTAGTGACCTGTTCTTGTAATATTTTGGTTCTTTGCTCAGTTATGAGCTTGCTGTAATAATTTTGTTGTCGCAGGGTTACTGTTGTGTTACCGATTACTCACTGGATATCCTTGAGCTCTAGGGTAAGCTTATGTCAGGCTAAGGTCTGGATTTGTTTAACCCTGACCCCGGGGGTGTCACACAGTACTACCTCCAGAAGTGCGCTATAAGGCCCCAAGGGTCGTGGCGTACAACGAGGATGAATCAACAACTGCACTCGAAGACTCCGTCAATCTCCTCGACGAAGCACACGAGATCGCGGCGGAGCGATCCATGATCTACCAGCAGAGCCTCCGCAACTACCATAGCCGATGGCTGTGCCCAAGGTCCTTCGTTCAAGGAGACCTTGTCCTACGACTGAAGCAGAAAGGACACCTCAAGCTCGAGTCCCCTTGGGAGGGATCCTATGTGATTACCAAAGTAATCCCAGGTGGCGCCTATCACCTGAAAGACGTAGAGAGCGGAGTCGCATACTCCAACCACTAGAACGATGCGCAGCTGCGCTGTTTCTAACCTTTGATGTTTTTACTTTTACAATAAGGCCACTTAGCCAGGCTACTTATCCAAACACTATACCTCCTGATACTCTACAAATAAATAAAGTTAAGTGCCTCCAACTTTGTGTTTTGTTTTCTTTTACTTCCATTTCTATTTCTCATACTCGGGGGCTGCGCCTCCATGGCGACCTTATTACTATAAGAAACTCGCAACACAGTAACCTGAGTAGCTGACATGTTGTTAATCGAACCCTTGATAAAACCCATCCTAGCTACAACGCATCTGACAGGTTGGCAAGGTGCTGAGATAAGTACATGCCAGGCTAATGAAAAGGCACTGCATAATTCAAGCTACTAAAAAACATACAAGCTAGCAAGCTTTACATATAATATGGGTAACATAGCACCCAGTCCAAACTATGCGAACTTTACAACACATATACATCTTTATGTAGGTCAAATACTACTCTACTGACATAAAAGGAGAAAGTTGGTACGCTGGTCGAAAAAATCGATGATGTTTTTGGCTGGCTGATTGACTACTCAATAGTGGGGTACCATGTTCCACGCCATCTCTCTAGAGGTGGTGGCGGCCCTGCAACAACGACAACCAAGTACATGTCGGGTCGATGCATGTGCACAAGTGCTAGCACAGCCTTGGCGCCATCTCTCTATGACTCGAATAGGCACTCGGGAGCTACTCCCATAGGGAGCGCTAGCCGTGCACCCTATGAATAATCTTAGTCATTAAACGCATGTTGATTACGTCCACATTCAAAACGACAAGTCCGCCTCATATTCTCCCTGCAAAGACACCGCGTCTCCTGGGTCACCCGAATCACCTCCGTGGTGACTAACAAATTCGGATGCCACATTTACAACGTGAAGGTAAGACCTTAAAAAGGCCTAGCAATGCATCTTCTCTGCTCTACCAGATATAAGTCGTGCCTACATGCATGATGAAATAATCCTTACAGACGCATCGAGTGCCCACACCTAAAACATCAGAATTCGAACTCTATAAGATCTCCATGGCTAGAGTTGAATTACGGCAGCATTATTCTGAATTCGAGTCCGAGGACTCGAATTTGAGTAGATAGCGTTGTTTTGTCCTAAGGCAGTTAACTGATCCTGATCCATCAGATGAATCAGGCATGCATATCAACAATCCCTATGACATAAACTATGGTACCCTAAATAACTTTGGATGAGCTTGTATCCCACGCACTCAAAAGACTTATAGGCTCCACTAGAATCTTCGATTCGGCTGGACACTCGGGGGCTACTGATGTGGGTATACCTTACAGGTACTTGAGATTACCCTATACGGTTCAGCCCAAGAAGGAGTCCACGGTGCGATCAAAGGCCAGCAAAGATTCGGGTGGCCCATTGGAGTTTGACTTCTTGGAGGACACGTCAAAGTATAGATAGAAACTCAAAGGGGAAACCCTAACTTGTAACCGACTCGACCTACTACCCAAAGACTTAGCCTCTCTATATAAAGGCCAGGAGGAGGCAGCGAGGAGCACCCCCGCATACACCTCGACATATTGCATCTGCGCACCCTTGTAACTTTTGATTCCCTCATAATCAAGAGCAAACAAGCTGGAGTAGGGTCCTCTATGAGGCTTGAACCTGGGTAAAACCTCGTGTCACCTGTGTGCTTGTTTGCTAGCCAATCAATGCCTCTAGTGCTCCCTACTTCCTCGAACCTAAGTCCATCAATGATGGGCATTTATGAGTTAACCCCTCATCACAGGGATTTACCCAGGTTCGCCCCCCTAGGGTAAAGACCTACTCCTGCTAGATTGTATTATCGGCAAGTGAGTTACAAGGGTGGTGAGCCCGGCGGCTAGGAAGCGAGTCGCTTGGATGGGGTGTGTGATGGAACGTGAGTATAGAGAGTACCCTATGAAGGTTTATATAGGGGGTACCTCGCTAGGGTTTACAGGATTACAACCGAATCAGTTAAGGTTTCAGAGGATTTGACCTAATCCGACTGGGCCTATCTATGCTTCTACACCTCCAACTTCTAGTCACCGGGCTTCTCCTTCAGTCGCTTTCCACTCAGAATGGGTTTGGGCCAATCGAAACGTCCTTCTGGGTATACCCCATTCGGCATATCCCCATCACCTGAGGCCTGCCAAACAAGATCACCTCTCTATGGGTTCATCTGCCAACCCCATGCACCAGCACGCTGATGGGCGCTGAGATGATTCTGTCCCAGTGAACGAGGCACTAGTTCGAGATTACCTGCTCCAGTTGTGTCAATTGGTTACGAGTGTGGCCGTCCCCAACCCGTGGGGCATAGCTGAGATAGGAGTCATGGCTTTGGGATACGGAAGCGGTTGCCCGGCCTTCTCTCCTGCCTTACGACAGGTGGCGTGGCCGCCAAAGTTCCGTCCCATTGTCCCCGTCAAGTTTGAAGGCAACACCAACCTGAAGGAGTTTCTGGCAATATATTCTACTGCAATGGTGGGTGCCAGTGCTGATGAGAAGGTCATGGCCAATTGGTTTCCAATGGCCCTGAAGGGCATGACCTTCTCCTGGCTCATGCATCTACACAAGGAGTCCATTCATTCCTAGTCCGAGTTGTGTACTCTCTTTGTGAGTGCATTCCAGGGAGCTTTCAAGTGCTCGGGAACACTCATTTAGCTCCACACAGTGGTCCAGGGGAGTAGAGAGGGGCTACGAGACGTTATGCTGTGATTTTCTCAGAACGCACACACTATCCCGGAGGCGGAGGACGCCGCCATTATTGGCGCATTCACCATGAATGTGCATGACAGCAAGATGCGCGAAGAGCTTAACATGCATCACGTCAAGAGAATCCATGAGTTGTGGGTGTTGGCTGACCTTTGCTCCTTAGCAAAGGACGCCTCGCGCCCGAGGACGCTGCTAGGTAAGCCGTTGGAGCAGCGGACCCGGGAAGCACTGCTGCAAAGAAGAGTGTCTCGTGTAAGAGGGGAATCCGACGGGCTTTGGATGCGGAGCCTAGTGCTCCCACTAGGGCTGAAAAGAAGGCCAAACCAGAGGAAGAAGTGGCAGCTACCAAGCCCGCCACGGGGAAGTGGTGTCTTGTGCACGAGTCCGACGAGCATGCCGCTCGTAACTGCTGCTCCATCCTTGGTTACACTGAGGGACAGAAGAGGCACATCGCTGAGCAGGGGCTAACAGTACCCTCAGGAACTATTACCGCTGCAACAAGGCTGGCCATCATGCAAAAGACTGCCTGGTACAACTTGGTCCAGGCACCCTCGCTAGAGGTCACGGGGGCAACGTGGGCGCTTCACAAGGAGGAGATGGATGCGGTGGGGGCAGAGCAAGAGCAGGGCGCAGGGGGGGCCGTGGAAACGCAGCCCCTCAACCGCAGGGCAATGGCCCTGCCGTTAACCAAGGTGGCAATGACGATGGGTGCGGACAATAGCCACAAGTACAGTACTGCGCGTGCACACACGGAGGAGCCTACGCCATAACTTCCCATGGGGAGTTTAAGCATTTATCTCGTGAACTGTGCACCATGCAGCCCAGCTTGAAGGCGTAACAACCACTTTGGTGGTCTCATGTGTCAATTACTTTTGATGCGGGAGATCATCCGGACTGCAACGCCTGGGTCGGCACGCTACCCTTGGTGGTCTCCCCCATCATAAAGAACGTCTGAATTACAAAGATGTTGGTGGATGGAGGGGCTGGCCTCAATATCCTCTCAGCAAAGCTGTTGGATAAGATCCAGATCACTGAGGATCAATTGGCCCCTACGGGGTCTTTTCTGGTCGTAAGCCCGAGAGCTATCCAGCCATGGGGGATGATTGAACTGACAGTCACATTCAGAACTCAAGACAACTACCGCACGAAGAACATCATCTTTGATGTTGCGGACATTGCCCTACCATATAACAACATAATGGGGTGCTTTGCCTTGGAAAAGTTCATGGTGGTCTCCCACCAGGCCTACGACTTGTTCAAGCTTCCCTCCTCGTGGGGGACCTTGACTATGAAGGGTGATATCGGGGATGTTGTGTTCTGCTCTGAACAACTATTCAAACTGGCAACCACCGCTTCCCCTGTGACTCACACCGGCTCTTTGTCCGATTCAGACCAACATTTTGCCCCAATTCCCGGCTCACCCGAGAAAAGGCTGTGACCCTTTCTAGAACTTAGTTCCGATGACCTTTCTGGTACTGGTGGCTCTCCGAGTAAGCTAACAACTTCTCGCATCCACCCTACCAGCTAAAAAGCCCGAGTGTGAGTGGAGGTTTCCCCGGAAAATCAAATACCGGGAGCGTGCGTGGTGCTCCCATCAAACTTAAAAAAACAAAATATATATATATTTATAATAAAAGCCTAGGTGTGAGTGGAGGTTCCCCCGGAAAATGAAAGCCCATGAGCGTGTCTGGTGCTCCTGGCAATCCTTAAAATCCCAGGACTGGGCGTGGTACTCCCAACAAAACATTAATGCTCGGGTGTGAGTGGAGGTTCCCCAGCAAATGAATGTCCGGGATCGTGCGTGGTGCTCCTGACAAACCTTAAAGCCCATGAGTGAGTGTAGTACTTGATGGCTGTGATATAAAACACTTTTTAGCAATATAAATTGTGTCATTTGCCTATCATATCATGCTCCATCTAACTATTGCTATGCTTAATATGCATGATTACTTGTTTTTGTTAAATTCAATATGAGCCTTGCACATTTAGTAGTTTAGGTATAATTTTATCCCTCTTCCTATTCTTTGACATGTGTGTAGGTGTTGATGATGATTATGGACAAAACAAAGGCAAAAGGAACAAAGAGAGCATAGTATGGAGGAGCTGTAGGGACCATTTGAGAGGTTGGAAAAGTGAATTTTTCCAAATACTCAAAATAAATATCCAATACAATGGGGTTGTAGACCTCGATGATATGAACTCAACGAGCCTAAGAACACCCAAAACGGAGTTCGTATGAAGAAACAGCGGCCAAAATACTAAAGCATGCAGAGAATTTAACGAGCAACTATACGGCCAGAGCTATATTTTTGGTCATATAGCTCCGCCCGTATAGTTGCCAAAAAGGTCGGAAACAACGAGATTTCACCCCAGAAAAGCTCCATAACCTTTCCTAAGTCATATGACGGTATTGGGGGAACCCTAGGACACCCCAAGGCCTATATAAAGGAGGGAGGACCCAAGGAAGCCACAACATATACACAAGACACCATATACAAGATCTAGATCCCATCTACCGCCTCCACGGTGGCGCCCTGCTGCCTCCATAGCCTCTATAGCTCCACTAAGATCTAGATCTCCATCAACACCACCAAGCCATCCAAGCAAGAAGAGGAGGAGAAGGAGGACGTCGCCATCACCATGCTGACGCCACCATCACCGCGCTGTCATCACCATCTCCATCGCCGCTACTCCTTCATCCTTCCCCATCATGATCTCCGTGATGGGTTGTAACATGGCTTGAACCCCCTTTTATTAATGTTATGATGATTTGAGTAATTGAATGTGGTGTGTTCTTGTTAATTAATATGTTTGTGTTTTCTCTTTACATATTCATGATATTATTCTAGTGATTGGAGACGTTCAATCCATTATTGAGGAATTTACTAGGGATTCACGGAGTGTCACAAAACTTAGCATTAGTCTCTACTCATTCCATGGGCCTGACAAGTCTGTGGGTAGAACTAATAGGATATTTGCTATAAGTGATTTGTGGAGGCAATAGCATCTTAGGATGCAACGCCCATTAAGATTTAATTTCCTCAAGATCACTCATGATATAGATAGGTATAGTGTTGCGAATTGCTTGACCCCAAAAGTGACATATGGGATATCTTGTGACTACCACACTTGCTTAGGAGTACGGTTGTCCATAGAACTTAATGGCTTTGCTCTGGTTTACCTTGATTGGTCTTGTTACCTTAATACACTATTATCTTACGAATGACCCATGTCCGGAGAGGGTGTGAACAATTGAGTTGTCTAGTTGCCACTTACCAACGGTGGGAGACAACGGTATATGAGGGACCGCCACAATTATAGTTAACAGCTATTCCATAAGCACTTATCATGCACACAGGTATACACAACATTACTTGACGAATCATAGAATTAATATTTCATCTCATTGCATTCACCTATTTTCAGTTTTACTTTTGTTCTAGTTTTCTTCTAGTCCTAGTAGTAGTTATTACAAAACATCTTAAATTCATTTATCCTAGCAACTTATAGAATAGGCTATTTCCAAACCACGGTTTGGGTGCGTACGTGGTGCATTGACAACGCGGCTGCGGGGGTCGTGTTCGTCAAGCTCCCATCGGGACAAACTCTTAAATATTTGTTGTTGCATCAGTAATACCCCTGTTTTGGTGCAGGAACCCCAGCCCATCGGTACTCTTGGAAAATGCGATGAATACTAGCATATATGGCCTGGCCTGCCTATGTGTACATCACTCGTAACCCGGGGCTGCCCCTGTTTTGGAATGGAAATCCCGTTGCTCTCATTCTTCTGCCCGTTTTCATTTGCCGAGCCTTTTCGGGATTTTGCATTCCTTTCGATTTTCTTGGGGTCGTATGTGGGTAACGAGACTGCGAGGCTAGGAAACATCGTACTCTCATGATCCGCTCTAAGGTATGAGCGTTGTGCTCTAGGCATTGCCGACAAGCACTAAATCACGAAGACACACCTCCCACGGCAGGCCTCCGAGTTGGCAACATCGTGCGCCCTGATCAAGCACACGACACCTTGTTTTAAACCTGAGGCATGGGTAAGATGCCGTAAGGTGTGTTCATCGTGTTTCAGGATGAGTAGCGGATGGATAAGAAGATGAGGCCAGGGCAAGGGTGATAGGCTCACCGCCGGATAGCAGCAACATGGGGCGGCTGGCCCTGCAAGCAAGGCATGAGACAATCGCAAGTGTCGTTGTATTGGGAACGGCAGTACCTGAGGAGGTTAGATAGAGGGATAGCCGGCCTGTCTTGCCCTGTCCGGCTGCATCTGGTCAGCCGGACGCGCTCTGACTGTCTTGTTTCTTATTCGGTTGGGGTACCTGGGGATCATCCCCCTGACACTAGCCCCCGAGCGCGTGTGGATTCCGCCCTTAGGAGAAATGTGCGCGCGCTTCCTCTTGCTTTTGAATTTGTGTCTGGCTGAGCTTGGTGGTCGCGCTACCCGTGACGTCAGTGCTGACGCCGGCCATGCATGGACGCGCCATCATTACTCTACGGCGGGCAGCGTCACGTCCCGTCGCACGTCGCCTCGAGAAACTGTTGTCCGGCACTTCGGTTCCCGCTCCAGGATCTTCTGCGCATCCTGCTCCGGCACACGGGATCTTAGGCGGCGGTTGGGGTGTGGGTCGCCCGGATGCGCGCCACATGCCCCGTCGACGATTGCCCTTCTCACTCTTTAAAGGGACGCCACGGGGGAGGCGATTTCTTTCCTTCGCTCCCCCACTGCAGTTCCTTCTCTTTTGTTGCTTCCGCTCCTACGCCCTTGCTCTTTGCGCCGCCATTTCGCCGTCGTCGACGCTACGGGCCATCGTCAATCCTCCGTCGCCACTCCCCCTCGTCAACCGGAAATGGCCGCCGATCGCGGGGCCTGGTGCGGCTCCGCCGTCACCGAGGACCAAATCGCCAAATATCGGGCCACCCGCGTCCTCCCGCCGGTAGAGGAGGTGGCGGTGCGGCTGGCGCCGGCTAGGGAAGTGTCGTCGCAACCGGAGGAGGGCGAGCGCGTCATATTCCTGTCCCACCTGGCCCACGGGTTCGCCCTTCCGGTGAACCCGTTCCTCTTGACCTTCCTCGCCTTCTTTGACCTTCGTCTCCACCACCTCGGCGCCAACACAATCAGAACGTTGGCGCATTTCGTTGCTTTCTGCGAGAGCTATCTCGGGATCCAACCGGATCTCGGGCTCTTCTGACGGCTCTTTCGAGTCCGGCCATAGGTGCAGTTCACCCATGGGCCCTTAGTCGTCTGCGGCGGCGCCTCCATTTACTCCCGCTCGCAGACCGGCTACCCCAAGTTCCTTCTTCACGATACGGTGCGACTGTGGCAGCAGTCGTACTTCTACGTGAAGAACCTTACCAACGTCGACTGGATAAATCTGCCGGCCTTCCAAGACGTCAAATCCAGCCGGCAGAACTGGGACTTGAAGTTCCACGGCGACAAGGCAGAGACGGACGAGCTGCTGAAGCGCATGCGCTCGCTCGTCCACTCCCGGCTGACCGGGCTAGACGTCACCCTCAGCTGGATGTCCCAGCTGATGATGCCGTTGCAGCAACGAGCACACAAGATGTGCTACTATTCTGGCCGGCTGGACCCAACCCGGCTGTCGCCCCGTGATCCCCGCTACCACAACCTGAAGGAGTGGGTGTGGACGATCACCAAGGAACGGCTGCCGGAGAACTGGAAGTTCAGCCTGGCACCGTATACGCGGGAGAACCGCGCGCCTCGGGTAAGCTCTTCTAACCGGATGCACTTTTGATGTTTTCTTGTTCTTGTTCTTTGTCTTCGTCTGGCTGAATTTTGTGTTCGGCAGATGTTCCCCTGCATCATCCGCGAGGAGGGCGTGGCAGCCCTCGAGGAATTCGCGCCTAACCTGCCCGAGCCGCGCGCCTAGTGGTCCTGTGAGGAATCGTATGGGGATGGCGATGCCTTCCCCAGCCGGAACGACGAGCCGGCCGCCGACCCACACCTAGAGGTGCACGAGGAGGAGGCCGTGCCGACCGCGGAGGCGGCGACGCGCTCCACGATGGACGGGGGAGCGGGTGGGAGCGGCTCCAGTCGCTCCGGCTCCCGCTGCCCCGCGGCAGAGGAGCCGACGCCCAAGAGGAGCCGGTCCGACGCCCCGTCGCCAAGCCGGTCCGGCACCCTGCCGTCAAGCCGTCTTGGCCGGAAGAAGGGGCCGTCTCCTGTGGTGCTGGGGTATGTTCTTTCTCCCCCTTCCCTTTCTGTCTGTTTGCCTTTTTCCTCCTTTTCTGACTTTGGCTTGTTTTGCTCCTGTCTTCCTCGCTTTTTCCTTAGCACGCTCGTTTCCTTCGGAGCCGCGAGCCCGGCTCGCGCGCCCGCCGGGTCGCCGCCCCGTGCCCCGACTGCGCCGACCAGCGCTCCTCCTTCCTTTGAGGCGCAGCCTTCGCCTCCCCCTCGAGCTGAGCCGACTGCCCCCGCCCAGCCGGAAGTCCCCCAGCCGGAGGCGAGGTCCTCCCAGCCAGAAAGCTCCTCCACGGGCGCACGGGGGGCTGCTGGCAAGGAGCTCGTCGTCGTTGGCGACAACAACTCCGACGAGGAGCCCGGGGAGGAGTGGCAGGCGGCGGTGGTCGCGGCGAAGGAGTCCCTGGCCGTCAACGCCGTGGACGATGACACCTCTTCCGCTGCCTCGCTGTCGGACCTTGCCGCCATGCTCGAGCTGGTGGTGAAGCAGATCCGGCTGCTGGAGGCCACAGCCGGCGGGAACCGGTCGTTGGAGCAGAAGCTCGCTGCCGCCAACGGGACCTCCCAGAGTAAGTTCACTTCATCCGTCTCCTTTTTTTTGGGTACTGATAGCCGGTTTCGTTGCAGCTATCCTCGTGTGCGCTTAGCGCGAGATCGATCACTTGAAGAAAGCGAACGACCAGCTGAGCAAGTCCAACTCTACTCTGCGGCTACAGAACAAGGATTGGCATGCGCTGGTGGACGGTTTGGAGGCCACCGTCAAGGAGCGCGACGCCTCGCTCGCCAGCTGGACCGAAGCTTTCTCCCTTCTCGAGGCCTAGAACAAGGACCAGGAGAAGGAGATTAAACGGTTGGCGCTCAAGGAGAAGGCGCTGGTGGAGGAGCTGATGCAGGTCGGCCACACTGCCAAGGGTGAGTTCCTTTTCCCGTCTTCCTTTCTTTCCGGATCCAGTAGCCGGATCTGACCCCTCTTTTCTGACAGCCTTTTACCCCGGCATAGACCTGCTGGCCTACAACCGGCTACAGGAGAATTGGCCGGGAGCGCAGCCGACGGCCCAGGAGCTTGTCGTCCTTCTTGGCGAGGAAGCCGCCAAGCTTCGTCAGGCAGCGAGAGACGTCTTCTCCTTCGTCTGGCCGGAGGCTCCGATTCTGGAGACAATGGCGCAGCTGGCTGCGAAGGTGGGGGAGGTGCCGGCTGCAGTGGACCAGCTGCGGGACCTGGCTGCTCGAGCCGGAGCGGAGATGGCCCTGGCTCTGATGCTCTCCTGGTACAAGGACGCCCACGTCGAGAAGATCGACGGAGGCTTCCGTGCCGGGGTTGATCTTGCCGCCATCCGCCAAGCCCATCCGGAGCTCCGCGGGTCCGCCATCAAGATCGCCGACTATGTGGACCCTGACGAGGTCCTCACCGACTCAGAGTCTGTTGGCACTCCTGATGTGGAGGCCCCGATGCCGCCGCCTGCCAGCGCCGGGACCGGATCAAGCCCCGCGCCTCCTCAACCGCCTGAAGCCTCCGCTGGCCAAGATCTCCCCCACGGCAAGGGTCCTGCTGCCTAGATATCACCCCGGGATGCCGGGTGTAATTGTCTTGTGTTGTACACTTGTGAACCTTGTCTGTTTGTGTCGGCTGTCTTTGACGCCGGGTAAGTTGTGAGAGCTTCGTCTCTCTTTTGCTTGTTATTGTTGAAATCCTTTTTCCTTACTTGTGCGCTGAGTTTCTTTCTGCCATTTTGCCCGGCTAACCTTGTCCGGCTACACGCCTTTAGCCGGATAACCTACACCTCCAGTGGGGGCGCGCAAGCGCACCCACTGGGTGTAGCCCCCGAGATTCGCAATAGTTGGCGAAGACAGGTGCTTCGAATCTTCCTTCTTTCCCAGTTCTTCTATCTTTATCTGACTAGACTCGTCTCAGTAGGTTGCTTTCGCTGGCTGAACCCTTTTAGCCGGGGGAACTAACATTCTAGTGGGGGCGCGCGAGCGCACCCACTGGGTGTAGCCCCCGAGATTCGGAGTAGCTGGCGTAGCTAAGTGCTTCGAATCTTCCTTGTCTTCTCTTGCTCCAGCCCTTGCCCTCGCCTGGGCTCCGATCGATCGGCTAAACGCCTTTAGCCGGTCGGGAACCACAAGATTCCACTAGGGGCGCGCGAGCGCACCCAGTGGGTGTAGCCCCCGAGATTCGGAGCGCTTGATGAAGGCAAGGACTTCGAATCTTCTTTCCTTTTCCTGAATTCCGACTCTAGGTAGCCGGACGAAACATACGTACGCATACACACATGTCCACATAGGTTAGTAGGTTATTCTGCCAAATTGTAGCCGGAAAACGGCTTGTTTTTTCGAAAACTGGCATGTCGCTTTCTAGACACTTAGTCGCTTTCCCGTGCGCTCTGCTGTTTTCGCTGCATCCTTGCCGGGTAGCCGGGTTGCGGTCTACAGCCGGAATTGAAGGGAGCTGACAGTACATTGCACACGGTACTAATGACTTAGCAGCTGGATTGGTTCGAGCTAGTTGCAGGGCCAGGATACCCGATCTGTCGCGTCTCCTCCCCGTTTTTCGTGTGGGATGCCTCGGGCTTTTGCTCTTGCTAGCCGGACAGCCGGGTTGCGGTATGTATCTGAGACGAAGAGTGGGCCTCTGACATCATCGCACAGTACTCAGCCGGTTTGTTGACTTAGCAGGCCGGGCCAGCCGGCGAGCCCCGGATAGGGGTTGCCGGAGCCGGAAAATAATAACCGGAAAACAGGTGCATACATATTTCTGGCAAGGAGCCCCCGAGATTCTCGAGGGGGTCCGTATTTTTATTCATAGGGGTTTCGGGATACATACACTGTCTGGCGACTAGGTGTAAAATGGGCGTAGCAGGGCCGCGTTCCAGGGACGCTCGGTCTCCTCATCTTACTTGTCCATCTTGTTCTTGCGTGGCTGCTGCGTGTCGATGAGGTAGTAGGAGTCGTTGGGCAGCGCCCGGCTGATGATGAAGGGGCCCTCCCAGGGTGGCGATAGCTTGTGCATGCCCTTCGTGTCTTGCACCAGCCGGAGAACCAGGTCGCCCTCGCGGAATGCGACTGGGCGGATCCGGATTGAATGGTAGTGACGTAGTCGCTGCTGGTATAGGATTGATCTGGACAAGGCCAGCTCGCGGGCCTCCTCCAGGAGGTCCACTCCGTCCTCCCGCGCGCTCCTGGTTGGCTTTTTCTTTGTAGAGGAGCTTGCGAGGGGAGTCGAACTCGATGTCGGTGGAGAGGACGGCTTCCGATCCGTAGACCAGGAAGAATGGCGTGTAGCCGGTTGACCTATTCGGCGTGGTGCGGAGGCTCCACAGCACAGCCGAAAGTTCTTCGATCCAACATCCGGGTGAACGCTCCAACGGCTCGATGAGACGTGGCTTGATGCCGGCTAGCACTAAGACGTTTTTGCCTTTCAACTTGCCCGTTGGATTGCGGGTGCGCGACGGAGGCGAGGTCCAGCCGGATGCCCTTGTTGCTGCAGAACCGGGCGAAGGCCCCCTTGGCGAAGTTCGTGCCGTTGTCGGTGATGATGTTGTTGGGGTAGCCAAAGCGGTTGATGATGTCGGTGAAGAAGGTGACAATCGTCGCCCCGTCCAGCTTTTGGATAGGCTTGGCCTCGATCCACTTCGTGAACTTGTCCACCGCCACTAGCAGGTGGGTCATGCCCATGCGTGCTCGCCTGAAGGGACCGACCATGTCAAGGCCCCAAACCGCGAATGGCCAGGTGATCGGTATGGTCTTGAGTACCGAAGTTGGCATGTGACTGAGCTGCCCGAAGCGTTGGCACCCATTTCATGCACGGACCAGCTGCTCAGCATCCTCGAGGGCGGTGGGCCAATAGAAACCATGGCGAAACGCCTTGGCGACTATCGCCCTTGACGAAGTGTGGTGCCCGCACTTGCCCTAGTGGATGTCCTTGAGTAGCCGGTGGCCCGTATCCGTATCAACACATCTTTGGAAGATTCCGGATACACTGCGCTTGTATAGCTCGCCGTTTATGATGATGTATGTGTGCGCGCGGCGCCGGATTTGTCTGGCCTCTACCTCGTCGTCCGGGAGTTCTCCATCGGTGATGTAGCTCATGAAGGGCTGTGCCCAGGATGGCACTTCCCGAATGACGAGGATGCTCATGTTCTCCGGTTGATGGGTGTCTGGGGGTCATCCGGATGGCGTATCCGGAGCGGTAGCCCTCGAGCCGCTAGGCGAGCCGGAAGGCACTGCCTGGCCGGAATTGGTGCGGGTCTTCTTTTTTGGTGGTTCTACCGGCTCTGCTTCCGCCGTTCCGTCGGTCGGAACGGTTCCTGCCCAGACGATGGAGTCGGATTCTGGCGACGGGTTGACGGATGGCTTGCATAGGTGCTCCAAGGACACCCCTGGTGGGATGGCCTGCCTGGTGGATCCGATCTTGGAGAGCCCATCGGCTGCCTTGTTGTTGACGCGGGGGATGTGGTGAAATTCGCAGCCGTCGAATGAGGCACTGAGCTTCTGGATGTGGAACCGGTAGAGAGCCATGTTTGCGTCTTTGGCGTCCCAGTCCCCGGATACTTGCTGCACCACCAAGTCCAAATCGCCGAAGCACAGGATCCGGTTGACACCGATCTCCTTGGCCAGCCGGAGTTCATGCGCCAGTGCCTCGTATTCGGCTACGTTGTTGGAGGCCTTGAAGTGGATCTGTAGTACGTACTCCAGCCGGTCTCCCTTGGGCGAGGTGAGCACGATGCCGGCTCCCAAGCCCCCGAGCATCTTTGATCCGTCGAAGTGCATCCGCCAATGGTCCGAATCCAGAACAAGTGGGAGATACTGGGTCTCAGCCCAGTCGACGAGGAAGTCCGCCAACGCTTGCGACTTGATCGTGAGCTAGGGCTCGTACTGGATGGAGTAGGCGGCAAGCTCGATGGCCCACTTGGCTACTCGGCTGGTGGCGTCCTTGTTGCCGATGATTTCCGAAAGGGGTGCAGTGCACACGACCTTAATCGGATGCTCCTGGAAGTAGTGCTTGAGCTTCTTGCATGCCAGGTACACGCCGTAGCACATCTTCTGGTAGTGGGGGTAGTTCTGCTTGGAGAGGGAGAGAACCTCACTGAGGTAGTAGACGGGCCTCTGAACCGGCTGAGCCTTGCCTTCCTCGGGGCGCTCCACCACCAGGACGACACTGACGACCCGGCTGATGGCTGCTATATAGAGCAACATCGGCTCCTTACAAGCCGGCGTGGCTAGAACCGGTGTTGTGGATAGCATGCGCTTGAGGTCGTGAAACACGGCGTCGGCTTGCGAAGTCCAGGAGAACTTGTCCGTCTTCTTCATCAACTGGTACAACGGGAGTGCCTTCTCCCCCAGCCGGCTAACGAAGCGACTGAGGGAAGCCAGGCATCCGGTGAACTCCTGGACTCCAAGCAGGTTCCTGGGCGGCTACATCCTCTCGATGGCCGCGATCTTCTCCGGATTTGCCTCGATACCTCACTGTGAAACGAGGAAACCGAGGAGCTGACCGGACGGTACCCCGAAGATGCACTTCTCTGGGTTCAGCTTCATCCGGTACTGGCGGAGGTTGCCAAATGTTTCTCCCAGGTCCTCGAGGAGGGTGCGCTTCTCCTTGGTCTTGATAACCACGTCATCCACGTAAGCATGCACGTTTCGGCCTATCTGTGAGTGCAAGCATTTCTGCATACATCGCTGATAGGTGGCGCTTGCGTTCTTTAGGCCGAAACGCATGGTTACATAGCAGAAAGCCCCATAGGGGGTGATAAATGATGTCTTAATCTGATCAGCTGGGTTCAACCGGATCTGATTGTACCCGGAATAACAATCTAAAAAAGACAACAAATCACAGCCGGCAGTGGAATCGATGACTTGATCGATACGGGGCAAGGCGAAGGGGTCTTTAGGGCACGCCTTGTTCAGGCTGGTGTAGTCGATACACATGCGCCAGGTCTTGTTCTTCTTCAGCACTAGGACTGGGTTCGCCAGCCAGTCCAGGTGGTATACTTCCATGATGAACCCGGCTGCAAGGAGCCGGGTGATCTCGTCACCGATTATCTTTCTCTTCTCCTCTGCGAACCCGCGCAGAGGTTGCTTGACTGGCTTGGCATCCGGACGCACGTGAAGTGAGTGCTCGGCGAACTCCCTCGGCACACCCAGCATGTCCTTGGGGGACTATGCGAAGATGTCCCGATTCTCACGGAGGAAGTCGACAAGCGCGCCTTCCTATTTTCTATCCAAGCCGGCGCCAATGGTGACGAACTTGGTCGGATCGGAGGGGTCGAGCAGGATCCTCTTCGTCTCCTTTGCCGGCTGGAAGGCTCCTTCTCCAGCCGGCTTGCTGCTAGCCGGAATGTCCTTCTAGGCCATGGCCACATTGCGCATGATCATGCGCTTCTCCTCGACTGAGGGCCTCTGCCAGTTTGGAACCGGCTGAGGCGCACTCCATCGATCGCCTGAAGCAGCCGGCGACGGTGATCATGCCGTGGGGTCCCGGCATCTTCATCTGGAGGTAGGCGTACTGGGGGATGGCCATGAACTTGGCGAGGGCGGCGCGCCCGAGGAGAGCGGGGTAGGAGCTCGTCAGATTTACCACCTCGAACCAGATTGGTTCGCGGCGGAAGTTCTCCTCGGTCCCGAAAATGACGTCCAGCTGGATTTTCCCCAGCGGGGCGCAGGCTGGCCCCGGCAGTACGCCGTGGAACGTCGTGGTAGTCGGGCGCAGGTCGCTTTCGCGAAAGCCCAGCTTCTCCAGCGAGGAATGGTAGAGGAGGTTGAGGCTGCTGCCTCCGTCGATGAGGACGCGCGAGAATCAGCAAGTGCGCGCGTGGGAGACGATGAGGGGGTCGCGCACCATGGCGTAGCCCCCGGGAGTCGGTAGATGCTCAGGCTGATCCGCCCGGCTCCAGGTGATAGGGGTTTCCGACCAGTTCAGGTACTGGGGGACCGGAGAGGCAATGGTGTTGACCTCCTTGGAGCGTCGCCTGTGGCTGTGCTTGTCGTCCTGCTCCGTCTCGAAAATGTGGTAGGAGGCGTGCGGCTGGGGGTAGCCGTTGTTGTTGCCGCCGTTGCCGCCGTTACCATCATTGCCAGCTCCCCTAGCCGGTGGTGGAGGTCCACCCGGTGGGGGAGACGGGGGACGAGGCTGGTTGCCCTGGTCCTTTAGCTGGCGGGTCCAGCTGCAGTTCCGGGTGGTGTGCGTAGCCGGCTTGAAGGGACCGTTATGCCACTTGCATGGGCCATCGAACATCTGGTCGAAGGTGTGCCGTGGCTTCTGCCTCCTTGCTTCATTAGTAGGCACGTCGGGCGCGCCCTCCACAGCATTGACTTGCCGCGCGTGGTAGCGAGGTTTCTGCTGTCCGGCCTGACGGTCCCCGTGGAACCGGTTGTCGTTGCCGTGGCATCTAGAGGGTCCGGCTTCTCCAGCCGGATTGCTGGGTCGGTCGCGAGCCGGCTCCGTGGGAGTCCGACGGCCGTCCGTGTTTACCCGGAGGGGCTTCTTCATGGCGGCGTCCACCGTGGCATACTGGCTCGCAACCGTCATGAGCTCCGCCATGGTTTTCGGCTCGTCACACAGTAGCCGGTGGCGAAGCATGGTGCCCTCGCGGCAACCCTCGATGAAGAAACCGATGGCTTGGCTCTCCAGGATGCCCTCGCAAGTGTTGCACAGCTCCGTCCACTTGGCGAGGTACTCGCGGTCGGTCTCGTGGTCGCCCTGGACGCACAAGGCCAGGTCGCGCGGGCGCCCTGGGCGCTTGTACGCGCCGTTGAAGTTGCGGACGAACACCTTCTCGAAGTCAGGCCAAGCGTTGATGCTGTTGGGCGCGAGGCTATTGAGCCATGTCCTCGCTGACCCGGTTAGCATGAGGGGGATGTAGCGCACGGCTGTGCCCTTGTTCCATGCTGCTGGGCGATTCCGACTGCCATAGCGTAGTCGGTCAGCCAGTCCTTCGGTTTCATGCTGCTGTCGTACTTGGGGGTGTCCCTGGGCTAGGAGAATTTATCCGGAAATGGCTCGTTCCGGATGCGGGGTCCGAAACAAACTGGACCGGTAGAATCTTCCTCCTCCGTGACGCGCGCTTGAGCGAGGAGCTCGATGCGCTCGCGGGCATCCGGGCAATCCGGGTTGGGCGCTCCCACCCGGCCCGAGAGACGGGAACCGGCTGGTCTGGGCGCTCCGGCTGGCGGAGGGGGAGGTGGCGGGTTGCTATTCACTGTCTGCTCCTGGCACGGCTGGCCCCTGGTACCGGAGCTGCGACGCCTGCTGCGGGCCCTAGGCGGCTGAGGGGAGGACGCCTGCTAGGTGTCACGCGGCGCGCCCCTGCTGTTGGCCGATAGCTCGCTCCTCCTGGAGTAGCTAAGGTCTTCCTGCACCTACCGGTTGGCGCCAACCTGCTCGTCCGCGACGCGGAGGAGCTCCTACACGCGAGCTTGCTGGCGGGCTCGCTCCTCGCCCTCTAGGCTGGGCAGTTCCTCTGCCGCGGCTCGCGCCGCGCGCAAGTTCTTGATGGGCGTGCTGTAGATGGGCCGTGCGAGGGCGGGCATAGGATCCGGTTCCCCGTCCTTTTCCAACCTACCGCCATGCTCACCGCCCCGACGCCGTACCTAGCCGCGCCGGCTCGGCTCCGCGGTAGCCGGAGTGAGGCCGTGCGCGCAGTCGTACTCGCACCGGGTGATCTCGAGCTGCTTACGGGCTGCAGCTAGCTCCATGGCCTCATGGAGGAGGATCTGTCTCTCCATGCTGAAGTTGGCCTCCGCCTCCTCCGGGTTATCCCCGAGGTTAACCGGCGTCAGGAGCCGATCAATGGCATCCTCCACCGGGTTCCGGGGCTGCGGGGGAGCAGAAGTTCCCACCTCGTCCGCGCCTCGCTCCCGCGGCTGGCAGGGATGGGAGCTGGAACCGGCCATCATGACCTCTGTGCCGCGAGGTGCGGCGGAGGCGCTGCCGTCTGAGCACGGCAGCTCCGCGACAGAGACGATTTCCCTAGGGAAATGCTCCAGAATGGTGGCGACGTAAACGGGGAGGTCGCCAAATAGCAGGACGGTGCCGTTCGCCGGGAAGGAGGTTCCAGCGAAGCAGGAAGCGTTGTCGATGACGCAGTCGAACTTGCCGAGCGTGAGCACCAGGCCGGAGGCCACGCGCTCACCGGCTGAAGTGCGGGGTCCCGTGCGGAACATGACTCTGGTCGAAGCCATCTAGCCCCACGGTGGGCGCCAACTGTCGTTGTATTGGGAACGGAAATACCTGAGGAGGTTAGATAGAGGTGTGGGGACTAGCAGGGAAGCTATCGACGGCGTCCGTAGGCGGGATTGGATACAAGCGAGCATAGTGGGGCGCGAGAAGTACCCAGGTTCGGGGCCCTCGTGGTGAGGTAAAGCCCCTACTCCTGCCGGATCTGACTATGTGGAATACTTGAACTACAAGTGCTCCTCGAGCTGTATACGCTAGGTACTGCCTTAAATGTTGTAAGACCAACCCTTTCTACTGAGGCCTTGCCTCTCCTTATATAGGCAGAGAGGCAAAGGTCTCACTGGCCAGTCCGACTGGCGGGCCCCACAGGCGGGTCCCAGCCGACTAGTTATCCACAGTGTCCAATGTGGCTTGTCCTGTCGGAGTACGAGCGGTATGGCTATCGTAGGCACAGTGGACGCCGTGCGAGCCTGTCGTCAGCACCGGCCACTATTCCTGCGTCACCCCCGCAAAGTCTTCGGTATGGCCGGGTAGTTGCCAGTCTTTTCACCGTACAGGGCGTACCGTGCACTGATACACACGTTGCCCTGTCCCATTGATTGAGTCTGGCTACACCGCCGTATCCGGCTGCCTCCTGCTGATCTAGCTACCGGGGGATAGCCGGCCTGTCTTGCCATGTCCGGCTGCATCTGGTCAGCCGGACGCGATCTGACTATCTTGTTTCTTATTCGGTTGGGGTACCTGGGGATCATCCCCCTGACAGCAAGGCTGGTGCTAAGGAAATGGGAGCAAGGTTTGTGAGACGATGAACGATGCCCCCACGGGCCCCTCGGAGGTGCCGAGGCGGCAATAGACAGTCGAACCAAGGTCAGCACACGACACGACATAGAAAAGATCGGGTAACACAAGGCAAAGGTAAAAATACTAACGGTAGCCAATTGGCATTACATTTGAAAAATGTACAATGTAGCAACCAGCGCACAAGAAGACGCTCGATGGAAGGATGCAGGAAAAAGGCTACGCGCTAGGAAAAGGGGTGCAAGTGCCGCTCCCTGCCGTTCCCAGCGACATCGTGTTGCCTAGTCGTCCCCCTGGCGTCCTCTATGTTATGAGGAGCGCCCCCTTTACCCCCCTGTCGCCAGGGGAGTAGGGAGGGTAGCTGCAGCAGCACATGGTGTCGTCGAAGACCTTTACTACGAGCCGGCCCGCACCACTGTAGCAGAAATTTAGCATGTGACAGGCCCGTAGCTTATACCAGTCTAAGAATGAAGGCCACTCCTTGCTCAGAACATGCGTCCCTCTTCATCGATCTCCATACAAAGATCCCACACATGTTGGCCCCTACTGGTCTTACACAACTCTACATCGCCTACACGAAGACCATTCCAATCCTTGGCCAGGGAACGAGGAAGCACCAACCACTTCTTGAACCCTATGTCTAGGATGACCAAGAACTCGGAGCCCACTTAGTCCCCCATGTATTCCTCCTAGGACTGAGACGGAGAGCTTGAAGAAGTCGAATGTGGGAGTGAGGTTCGTCCGCTATGACCCTACCAAGCCGGGCCGCGTCCTCACCTTGGAGAAGGAGAATGACGACCGGGAGGGCCTCCCCGTCCGTTGCCGCCTTCTCGACGACCGCAGCGGGGCGGGGCCTCAGTTCGCGGTTGCAGGAGATCCATGCCAGCGCCGGAGGATACGGTGCACCATGGCCCCTCTGACGAGGCCGGAGCCGTCTCCCCCACCCATGAAGGAGGATCGTCATCACTAGAGCTTCCCGATGCCATCGTCTTCACTACTAAGCAGTGAGTTGGAAGGAAAGGCTATGGGGGTAGTGGAGAGTGAGCCACAGCCTCGTGCCTTCCCTCCCATTCATAGAAAAAAGTAGGGGGAACAGTTGCTGCCCACCTCACCGGCTCACAAGAGGGCAATGATCACGCCCCACCAAAGTTATTTTGCAGGAATTGAAGCGGGCGCAGTCAATGCGGGCTGCCGCAGAAGCCAAGGCATCGCTCGGCAGTCTTGCAGCCACTTGAATACGCATGCATGCGCATGTCAGCTCTATGGGATCGGAAAGTGTGTCGTCTAGTCTTGTTGCACTTCCCGCGACGTGGACTAGGCCCACGCACTATTGAAGGGCAAAGCCCGACAACAGCCTCTTCGTAAAACCACAATATGTGTCGCAAGTTGTCGGCCCTCGCCCGGGGGCTTCTATCGCAATAATGGGATCGGGGGTCCCTCACATTGCGCCTTGGCGCGTGGGCCAGGACCCACCGGTCTGTGACCCAGCTGATGTGTGGCTTGGCCGGCAAGGGAGTCGTGAGGATACGAGCACCGTGTGCTCCAAGCAGGTATGGTTTTGTCATGATGAGCCTATGGAGACTAAGTGTCAGCTATGTTGTAGGTGTCTATGGGTGAGACAAACGCTACAAGGAACGCCTCGATCCGCCAGCCGGGCGATGGCAAGGAGGAAAGGACAACAACGAGCGCAGGGCGGTCCTACCCCTCCTTCCGGGGGTGCCCCGGAAGGAGGGTAAGGGCATTGTTGGAGGCAGCGAGGCCAAGGAGCAGCCTCGACCGAGCCCCAGAAGGACCATGGGAGAACCCCTCCTAGGCCAGGCGCAGCCTGGGAACCGGAGTCAACTGTGCCTGACAAGGCGTGTTAGGCCCAGCCTTGGGAACAAGTGATGCATCAGCATTGCTGGACATCATCATGGCGCTATAGTCCACTGCAGCGCGCCATCGATAGGGGTGACTTCTCGGAGCCTGAGTTGTCACTTGGCCATCGAGTGCATCTGAGCACCGCCCCTGGCCATCCATTGGCCACAGGTGCTTCCTATCTACCTAAAGACCACGTGGCACCCCACAATTGAGCCTAGGAATGCCCCGGATGGTGCTCCACACCGGCCCTATGGTGACCCCTTGGTGTATAAAAGGAGGCACTTGGCCGAGAGTTGGGGGAGGTTTTTTGGGAGGCATAGAGGTTGAGAGAAGGGTTTTTCACGAAGGAGAGAGGTTCAGAGGGCTTCTTGGTGGCCAAGTGGAGAGGTCTTTGAGAGAGGTCTTGGAAGGGATCTAGGGCGGGAATTTTGGAGTCCTGAGCCGGAGGGAGAAAGCAAACAAGTGAGGAAAGAAATAAGAGTAAGCCCGGGGAGTGTAGAAGCTAGAGAGAAAGCGTCTTCCCGTCACCATGGACATCATCTACTTGTACCTTTATGCACCCCAGATAATCCACCAAAGCAAGACGTAGGGTTGTCAGCCGAAGAGCAGCCCGAACCTGGGTAAAAAATGCATGTGTGTGCTCTATGTGTGATGTATGCTTGTATCAGGAGGTCCTTCGCCGATGTTGAGGCCGGAACACCTCCGTGCCCACTACCGAACAAATAGGGGGTGTCCAGCATCCCAGATGTCAGCGTAGGCAAGACGTGACAATGTCAGAGAGAAATCACCCATACAAACCACCGCAATTAAGGGTCTCCCCGTGGATATCATAATCATCTTAGGGAGTCTCTCTTTATCCTCCTTTAACCGTGTAGGTTGCTAGCCGGTGCCAACTATCCTGAAGATCTCCGAGCAAACGTCCAAACACGTCCAAAGGATTTCTCCCTCACTTTAGTCCCAAAGGCAAATGATATGTGGCTGACTACACATACCATCTAAAGAGAGAGAGAGAGATCAAACACCTATCATAAATCTATCATAGACCAACCTGTCATATGGACACAAGAATAGATCATATTTATTGCAACTTCATAATAGTCCTAGGGTTTATCCATCTCCCAAAGAACGAGGGTAAACTACTCACACATGGAAGCAATCAACAACCATCATAATCAAATGGATGGATAAAAGTACGGGGATAATCTTGTGCAAACCACAATTGAATCTGAAATTACAACAAGATCTAATAGATGTGAGATGGGGGTAGTAATGGTGATGGATATGTAGCGGTTGATGATGAAGGGGATGATGCGATGTCCTCCAATGATCCATGAAGCAGCATGGATTTTCCCTTTTCTAAGTTCCTCCTTCAGATCCCTTTCTAATGTGGTTTTTCATGGTTTCTGGTGGCTATGAATGTCGGATCTCTCTGCCACCTTTGCAAGGAGAAAGTATTTGATGAGGCAGACGCGATGCCACGTGGTACGGGCGGGCTCCGCCCATACCACTGGTCATTATCGCGACAGATGCTTCCCTTACATTTGGTATTCTCCCAGGTGCGAAGGTAAATAAATAAAATGACTTTTATCACTTAAAAATGTCATATTAATATAATATGACAGTTCCAATTGATATGTTCATAAGAGACTTAGCAATCCAGGATCCTGTTGAAACAAGGATAAAAAGGCGCGCACACCAGTGAAATATGAAAATCCCTATTCTATTTATGCACAAACAAAAGGTAAATATGCTTCCATTTTGGACTCATCAACTCCCCCAAAATAGATTCTTGCTCGTCCCCGAGCAAGATGGGTGCTTATGGACAAGATCATCATATTCATGAGGCATGAGTCGTTACAATAAATGAGGCAAAAATTAAAACAGGAATACAATTTCAGATGTAAAGTCACTTGGGGGGTATTGTCATACCCTTACACATCAAATAACTTAGAGGCTTCCGCACCCTTTTAGTATCAATGAAGTTATAAGAATCCTTTAGTGATTCAACATATCATATAATCATAATGTTAAACTGACTGTGCACGTGATTTCAGTAATGAAGATTAATGATCATTCTTTTTCTTGTATCTTTCTTTTTCTTGGGATTATTTTGATAGCTGTTTTTAGCAAAGTCTTGTTTCTGGTTGTTTTTGTAGGAAATAAAATCAGGGAAAAATACCATGCCACTTTTTTATTATAAAAATAAGGAGTCTGAGCATTGGACGACACGAGAGAGTACCCGAGTCCCAAACAGGCACACCACACGCTGCCAGGTAGTGGGGCCGCGTGTGGCATGCTCGTTTGGCCCACGAGCATTGTCTCGCCTTCAGTTTTCACGTAATCCCGTATATACCCCCAAAACTGGTTACCTAAGGAGGACAGAGATTTTCGCGAAATAGAGCGCCGCCAGAGCCATGATCTTCGATTTTGGGGTCAGATTGATCTAGGATTTCTCCCCTGAGGGAGGGATCCGGAGGCCGTCTTCACCGCCTTCATCCCCATCAACCATGAGCTCCATCTCCCCCACCATGAGGGAGTAGTTCGCTATAGTCATATGAGGTGGATGGGGATTGGATGAGATTGATCATGTAATTGTATTAGTTGTTCGAGATTTTAGGGGTTTGTCTTGAAGATATTCTTGTATTGTGTCGATGCACTTTAGCTATGTTTAATTCTTGCTACTAGGGCCCAAGTGGCATGATTTTAGTACTGAACTTATTTTTCCCTATCATAAAATTGAGTTTGGTATCTATCTGGAAAGTGTATTGCCTATTATTATGTTGAACCTGCGAACCCTAAAACGACATATAGGGAAAACAAGGGGGTATGTTTTAGTTCGAGGATTCTATGTGTTAATGGAGTGTTAATGCGTTGTTTTGGGCTATTCGAAAGGGTAGACCTTAATTACCTATAGTTCCATGTTGGTCCTAGTGAAATGGGCAGGTAGGACAAAAGATGTTGTGCAAATTCTCTTGGTTAGTACGCACAACTAAATTCGGAGCACATACCTATACACATAAGAGTTAGATAAAAAAACCCATGCTATTTGTATTTTATCATATGATGAATCTTATTCATGCAGCACCCCGCTATCACCTCATGCCTATGTTTTAATCTCTAAGAGTTACACGTTCACTACTTCCGGTGAAAAATGGAAAACCGTTTCAATTACTCTTGTTTTATTTTTCTTGCTCGAATTAAATTACTACCATCACCATTCTCTTGAGTTTACTGATACACAAGTGTGGTTGAGAGTGATGTCTCAATTGCTAAAGATTTATTGATATTACTGTGTTCCCCTTGAGTATAACTATAAATTTTGGTAATACTTCCCATTGAAGATTTCAGCGATCCCCTATACTTGTGGGCATCAAGACATTTTCTCGAGCCATTGCTGGGGTTCCTAGCTTTATTGGTAAGACCAATTGTTATAATTTATTTGCTGAACTTATTTGCTTTCCAACTATGGGAAAGGAAAAGAATATTTCTAAGAAGTTTATGATGCCTTCCACTACTCGAGGAGGTAAAGATTTTCCAACTAGGCCCAACTTTTCTCCTAATACTATTTCTACTACTGGTACTAAAAATAAAAGTGTTACTTTACCTAGTTCACCATTGCCTAAGATGTCTAAAATACTGAAAATGATTCTATGTGTGGTAGTGTAGACAAAGATTTTTTCTAAATCTCCGATAATTAATAATGTAGAATATGATTTGGATGATAATGAATATGATGATGATACTGAATCTAAAGAGGAAGGTGATTTTACCAAGGCTTTCATTAATGCAAATTTTGATGATCTGGATAAACTTGATAATTACAAGGATTCTCCACTTAATGAACTATTCCCTGCTACTAGAAAATCCAATGCTTCTGCTATTTACATTGAAGATAAAGATTATGAATTCAACATTGGTCCTGAAATAATTAGAAAGGCTGAGAAGTCTAAATTCTATGGGAAAGTCGATGAGTTTCCTTATGAACACATCACTACCTTGCATGAATTATCTGTCTTATTTGGTAAAAATGAAATCGAACGACAATATTATTTCTTGAAATTGTTCCATTTCTCTTTAGGGGGGATGCTAAAATTTGGTAGAATGGTTTAGCACAAAAATCTATTACTAGCAAGGAGACATGTCTTAATCTATTCTTTAACAAAAAAAATCTTGCTAGTAAGATGCATGCTCTAACTCTTGGTATTAGCAATTTTTCACTAAGGGAAAGAGAGGAATTGCCTCAATCTTGGGGGAGATACCGTGCTTTGGTCAGGCAATGTCCTACCCATGGTTTTAAGGATAATCAATTACTTGATATATTTACAATGGACTAACTGAAAGTACTAGGTGCTACCTAGATAGCATTGCAGGTAATGTTTTTATTGACAGGACCATTGATGAAGCCACATAATTATTGAATACCATTTCCCAGCACTATGAAGATTGGAATATTGAAGAGATGAATGAGGAAGAATTATTTCCTAGCAAGAGATGTATTCTTAAATTAACTGAAGAAACAATGAAGGAAGCCTCAAAGTCTATTAAAGAGAAGGGAATTAAAACCTCACATCTCAAGGAATTGTCTGAAATGGGTGTTAAACTTCCTATTGACCAACCATGCTTTCTTATTCATGTTAATTCTATATGTTCCATGGAAGGTAAAGAAAAGGTACCACCCACTGCTTAAGTATCATATGTTAATGACTTTCCTTATCATAATAATTTTGAGGAATATGAAATTAGAATGAAGCTTATGGAGAACTCTCATAAAATAAAATTTCTTCGTGAAGAGCTAAATGCTAGTATAGATTCTATTAAAATGATTGTTAAGCATTGTGAAATGATGAATAATCAAGTTGAACAAATGTTTTCTCTTCAAAACCAATTATATGAAAAGCTTATTGTTGAGAAGAAACAAGTTTGTGGAGTTAATACTAGGGGAGGTGCAAGTACTCAGAATCCTGATTTTCCTGAGGATCATCCAAGAAGGATGCAAGATGCTCTCAAAAAGAAATCTTATGTAGGTAAATATCCCAATGAAAGTGAAGTCAATGGGAATTCTGAAGAACAAGAGAAGGATATTTCTATTTCTGATGCTGAGACTGAGGATAATAATAATAATAATAATAATAATGAGGATGAGGAATTATCTCCACCTGATGAAGAACAACAAGAAGTTCAAAAAAAATGAAGAATCATAACCTATTGCAAGAGAGGATCCTCAACCATCCACTGAGAAGAGTAAAAAGAAGAAACCTCCAAGAAAAAAAAGGTAAAGATAGGGATCTCTACGTGCAAAGACCCATACCATATCCCCAAGAGGTAATGAAATCTTTGGATGATGCTAGATTTGAGAAGTTTCTTGAGTTGATTAATAATTTATGTTTACAAATTCCTCTTGTTGATTCTATTTAAATTCCTCCATACTCTAAATACATGAAAGATATTGTTACTAATAAAAGAAAGATACCTAATGAATCTACAACTGCTATGCTTGCTAAATATTCTTTCAAAGGGAATTTTCCTGAGAAGCATGGAGACCTTGTTATTCCAACTATTCCTTGTAAGATTAAATAAAATTATGTGAAATATGCTTTATGTGACTCAGGAGCTGGTGTTAGTGTTATGCCTTTCTCTCTATATAAGAAACTTAACCTAAAAAAATTGGTTCCAACTAAAGTTTCACTACAAATGGCTAACAAATCAAGTGCTATTCCTATAGGCATTTGTGAGGATGTTCCTGTTTCTATTGCTAATGTACTAATTCCTACAGAGTTTGTTATATTATAAATGCCTTAAGATGATAATTTATCTATTATTCTTGGGAGACCCTTTTTGAATACTACAGGCGTTGTGATAAATTGCACTAGGAACAAAATGACATTTAGTGTCAAAGTAAATAAGCATACCATTTATTTTCCCAAGAAGAATCATATAACATCTATGAAGAAAAGTGTGAATTCTTTTCAAATGAATACTCTTATGATTGGGAGCTTTGAATTTGCACTACCATCTCCTGAACCAAAATATGCTACCTTGATGATTGGAGCTATTCTAATCAAATATGAGGTATCCTGAACTTTTCCTTTTTATGTTGAAAATTGAATCATGTATTTTATCTTTACCATGTTATTAATAAGACCCGATCAACCTTATTACTAATGTGGAAAAGATGGAGACTTGATTCCCATAAAAATTGTAGTTATATCTTAATTTTACTTACATTGGACTTTACTTTATTTTGAATAATCATAATTATTTTAGATGACATAATTAACAGAAAATGAAGTTTGAAAAATTCTCTATATAAAATGTTCTCAGAAAAATTTAGGGGTCAGTAACTTTACTAGAGGGGCCACTAGGCAAAAGAGTGACAACAGAAGGCCACCTGGGCCAAATGAGCAGACCACACATGGCTAGGTGGTGAGGCCACCTGTGGCATTCCCAAATGGGCACAGGTGGGTGTTAGGTGAGCATCAAGTGCCCAGGTTCGTCTTCCCCACTCAAAACACTCCCTGGTATTTTTCAAAAATAAATCCCGAGCTCTCTCCGTGCCTTTCTTGGATCTCCAAGTTTAGAGCAGATTTTTCAAATTCCTTGTGTGGGATTGCTCCTTGGTATGTGACTCCTCCACAAATCCAATTACTTTTTGTTCTCATGCCTTATATGTTGAGTATTTTCCTGCACTAGATGTCACTTAATATGCTTGAGAAATCAATGGATTTGAGTTTTCTAGTTGACGTTCATGAATAATATTGATTGTTGGACTCTCCATGGTTGGGTTAATGTTGTTTTAACTTTCTACATCTTACTTTTTTAGTGATCTTTATTTTTGGGCAGCAAAGTTCTCACCATGCTTAAGGGAAACAGACTCTTGGGTAACATGGCTACATGGACAAGGAGGGGTGTAGCAAGGGTCTCCATCAACTTCGAAGAAGCTCAACAATGGGAAGACGATGCTTTGTACCAATCGGAGTCACTTCGTGTTTGTAGCACAAGGTGGAAAGACCCCTTTGTTCTTCAAACATGGGGGTTGCATGAGGACTTCAACTTCTTGGCGACCCAAATGGGGTTGGTCGAGTTCTCCCGTCATCCACAAGATACATATGTGGAAATCAGCAGGGAATTCCACGCCACTTCATGTTCAATCATATCAAAAGCTACAGACCAAGCAAAAGAGGCAAAGAGACTGCACCCACCTTTACTATTAAGTTCAATATGAGAGGTGAGAGGTTCGCTATGTCTCTTGAAGAATTCTGAAGAGCGATACATGTTGAAAACACAGGGAGTTGGGCTGAAGTCCAGGGGATACTAATGAGGAACTTGTTTCTTTTTGGAGAAGTATTAGCGTAAATTGTAGGGGTTCACACATGAAAACAATAAATTTTTCCCTACGCTCAGAACCCCAGTTGCCAGGACCTATCTATTAGTAATGCATTAATGGGAGGGGCTTTTCACGAACTTACCCTTGAAGACCGAAAAGTGTTGTCAACGCTCGGGAGAGCGTGGTTGATGTAGATGAACCGAAGCGGACCTCAAGGTCATGTTGAAGTCCTAGTAGCTCCTACGGCTCCAACGACTCTTAGTGCCCCAAGCGTTGCACCTTGCAGGGAGTTACACACATTCAGTGCCCGGCGACTCCCGCTCCTCCGATCTAGTAGCAGTTGTGGAAGTAGAGCTCCTGGATCCGAATCCCATAGCGCGACGGCGCTCTGTAGTGAAGAAGACACCTGCTCGCGCGATTCGGACTTGGGACCACAGTCATGAGAGAGAGAGAATCAATTGTAGGTCTCCCCAAAATAGAGGGAACCTTTTATTGATTATTGTGTATTTAATTTGTGAAAATACCTCTCTTTATATAGGGGAAACCCCCCATAGCTATCTATCTTAGCCATGTGGGACTAAAAAAGGGAGAGGGGGCATGGCCGGCTAGCCAAGGCCCTTGTGGGCCCCGCACGGGGTCCCCAAGGCCCAGCCAGCCACCCCCTCCTCCTTCCTCCCTTCGGTCTTTCCCTCATGGGCCATTTTCTCTCCGGATTTGGCCCAATTAGGTATTTGACCCTTTTTAATTCTTTTTATTTTATTGAATGATTAAATCAATATTGAATATTCACTTACATATTATTTAATCCCCATTGATGTGGAACTCATTCCGTCTCATTCCAGACGTCCTCCAGACTTACCAAAACCCTTCTGGTTTTCTCTCTTCTCTTTTCTTCGGTGATTCTTCCGATCATTAAACACTCTATGAGAATCATCAAGCCCTTAAGCGTGATACCCCATAGTTCGGGAATACTCTAGACATGGTCGGGACCCTCCCGCACCAATGATAAACAGAGGGAGCTGGATGGCCATGTCACCCTTGTGCATTCCACGTAATCTTTTGTCGTTTGAACCATGAACATTGTGTCATATTCCTTTTGTCTCTCGATACTTGCATTGTCCAAGATATGATCAATGACATCACCATGTGATGTTCAATCTCGTTACCAACAAATGCTACTTGACTCGTTCCGACAAGTGATATCCCCGTGATCAAATCACACGCTGTGCAACTATTGGATACAACTTCTCCGAGTGGGCCCTCGAGTATCTTTTCCGTCACGCGGATGGACAAATCCCGCTCTTGATGCATATTGCCTCAACTGTTCCTCTGAATACCTGAACACACCTTTATGATCACCGTTTCACCGAGTGACATTTGATGCTATCAAAGTACCCTCGGGTAACAGTGATTGATATGGCCTCACAGTCTAAGAAATAGTACACTAAGTCTATTCTAATCATCATAACTTGAACTTCGTGACATGATTGGGTCACGATTCTTAGGTTGGGTATAGCTCATCATATCATTCTCATAATGAGGTGACTCCATTGTCAACTGGCATAAATGCCACATGATCAGGAAACCTTGATCATCTGTTGACCAATAAACCAGTGACTACAGTTTCACCGGGAACTCCTGGTTGTTTATATATCACACGTGTATTGACGTTTCCTTCAAAATAAAGTTATATCGTGATATAAAACTTAATCATAAACTTTATGAAATATGATAATAATCCATATTATTATTTGTCTCTAGGGCATACTTCCAACAGTCTCCCACTTGCACTAGAGTACAAATAAACTAGCTGAAAGAGCATGTATGCCCCCATGTGTGGTTTTGGTAATTAATGACAATCTCTATGTACTTATGTGCAAATTGAGTTTCACTTGTAGGTTTGTCCATTGGCATCGCTTGGACCATGTGTTGGGTTCAAGGTTGAAAAAGAAGAAGCAATGTCCAAGGGCTTTGTGACTATTGGAATCTTGTTGAAGAAGAAGAAGAAGATCAAGTATGTCTTGAAGAAGAATAAGATGGAGTTCCTTATTGCCATATTCAAGACATCATCAAGAAATGAAGTGTAAGCTCAAGATGCACCATCTCTAGAAGATCTCATTCTTGAAGCTTGCCATCCTCGACGATCATGGAGTGATCAAGACAAGTTCAAAGAAGAGGTTTCCCCATGGAGTATAGGGGAGCATTTCATAAGTCTACATTAAGCAAGAGAAATCAAGAAAGGCGATCCATCTTGAGAAGAACAAGACAGTCTACATCAAGATCAAGTGAAATGCTCAAGGCAAAGGAATGATCTTGATAGGCTTTCTATTTTACCGGTCTCTTGTAGTCTTGGGAGACCGGGTTTAGGATAGATAGCCGTACTATCAACAGGGTCTCTCGAGTGCGTGACTCGAATGCATCTTTCAGATAGAGCTCAAACCTTTGCATACATAGCATCATATTTCTTGGTTGTTATTTGGTTCTTGCCCATGAGAGGATCTAGAGCTTGTGGTTATCTTCATCACAACCTCTAGTTCATAAATAACGGATTTCCCTTGCATATCGTTTTGTGTTTTTGATCTTGCGGGTTTTCCGGCTCCACACCTTGGGAGATATCTCACATATATATATTCATGGTATTTTCTCCCAATGTTTTTGTTGGATTCTACACGTCGTTATCTTTCCCAAAAAAATTGGTTTCATCTTGTTTGGAGTTCGAATGCAAAAGTTGTGGCAATTTTGGTTCTGGAGTTTCCCTGGGCGGAAGTTCCGGCTCGTGACCAGTAGTACCGCTAGGGCATGTTTGCCGCCGGTAGTATCGAACCTAGTTCCGGCCAAAGTTCTGGTAACATTCAGTAGGTCTCTGTTTTGGAATGCGCTATTTAACGGAACTTTAGTTAAATTTTCTAGCGATAGTACCGTCCCCACCAAAAGTTATGGTGGATGGCCGTAGTATTATCCAGGCTCGCTTTTCTGCCCCTCCCATTGCTATTTTCTGACCGTGGAAATGAAGCTAGAGGTAGTATGCCGACCCAGCGGTACTATCGGTCGTGCATGAAAATGTGCATAATAGCCAGATCGGGGAGCCCTTTAAAAGGAGCTCCCCTTCCCTTTCGTGGGTCAACTTGCTTTTTTTGGTTTTGCCCTTCTCTCTCTCCATTATTGACCTTGAAGATATTTCCCTCTCCCCTTCCCCATCCTATGATTCGTGCATATTTTTTAGGGATTTGAGAGAGGAGATCTAGATCTACAACCCCCACCAAAACAATTCCCTTCTTTGTGAAGGAATCCTTGGGATCTAGATCTTGGAGAGTTTTGTGTTCTCCTCTTGTGTTCTTCTCCCAATAGCTTTTGTAGTTTTGGTGGAATTTGAGAGTGAAAGACTTTCCTCTTGCATTTGGTGCATAGGTTTGAGTTATCCTTGAAGATTCAGCGAGTTCAAGCTCTTGGGCTTGTTTATCTTGGGTTCTTGGAACCCTAGACGGTTGTGTGGAGTTGTGGTGTGTTCTTGGGGCCTCCAATTGTTGTGGAGTTCCTCAAGCTTGTAGCCTTTGTGGCATTTCTTAGGAGCCCTCCAATTGAGTTGTGGAGTTTGTCCCAAGCCTTGTACGGGTTTGGTGACCACCATCAAGTGTCCCATAGTGGAATGTGAGTAGGCCTTTGTGGCAAGCTCACGGGAGAATAGGGTGAGCCTTTTGTGGCATCGGTGAGTTGCGTGCCTTCGCATCTTGGGGTGAGGCCTTGTGTGGCCTTGGGTGAGCATCGAGCCACCACACCTCGAGGTGAGCCATTTGTGGCGTTCGAAGTACATTGCACCGCACCTATCCAACAGAGACGTAGCTTCTTTGGAAGTGAACTTCGGGAAACAAATCATCGTCTCCGCGTCCATAGATTATCTCTAAACCGAGCCCTTTACTTATGCAATTTACATTGTGATAGCCATCGTGCTTGAAGTATATTATCTTGTTATCACCTTGTTGCTTGTCTTGCTTAGCATAGGTTGTTGGTGCACTTAGTTGAACCTAGTTGATATAGGTTTTGACTTGATAAATTAAACGTTAAGTTTTATTCTACATTTATTAGAGCCTAAACTGTAATAATTTTAAAACGCCAATTCACCCCCCTCTAGGCGACATCCATTTTCCTTTCAATAGCTGTATTTGTCCTTAATCATTGGCACCATATGTCCTGACACATTTGATCATGCTTGCTCATGGAAGAGGTTGAGTCTTGGGTCTGTACTTTACAGTCCCAAATCCTTTGCAACTTACTAATGTCACCTTGATTGACATTAATACTTTATCATCACATGATAACATCTTTGTGTATGCATTGTAGTTATGGCAGCATAAAGAGGTCGGTTTCCTGGAGCGAACAGTGATGTTAGATCAGCCACTTCGAGCTTCTCATGGGCACTGTACCCTGGGACACACCTTCTGCGTAAAGATGAACAAGTCCCGCCATAACAATATGCATCACTTTTGAAACATCCAAAATTCTGCAACCCTGATTAGTTGCCCAGAATGCAAAAAATCAGGGGGAAAAAAAACTTTTTCTTGTTCATTGGTGCAGTGTTTGCTTTTTGTTTGTTTGTGCTGGTGCATGTGAGTGTATACCATATGATACTCCTTACCTCAACACCAGTTGACAAAAGCTACTTCCCAAAATTGTCTTGGCTTAATTTCCACATTCTCAAATGTCCTGGCATTCCAAAACATGCGCCAAGATGCTTATGTAACCAAAACTATTTTAGTAGCATCTATTGACAAAACTATGGAGACCTGCAATCTCCCTATGCTCTCAAGACAGAACCTTCAACTACTCCTACCTCTAAGATTTACAAAACCTTTTATAAATCTTTTGAACTCTACTCTTGGTAGAGATACCAAGGACCTTACCTTGTTAAACTCCAACCTATTCAAAACACCCACCCTTACCTCAAGCTAAGTTTGATGGTAACCCTAGAAGCAGTTGATTTGTTTGTAAGAAGAGTTGCCTTGATCTGTTGTTTGACTTGATTGCTTGGAAGTAGTCTGAGCTACTCTAGGAGCTCATCCACTAGGATCAAGGTACTCTAAAATCACCAAACTGTAAGAAAGAATACAATCTGGATCTAATCTCTAGATACTAGGTGATCATCTAAAACCCTTAACCAGACCAGCTCTGAACTGATCTAATGCTAGAAGTTTCCAAGTCAATGAAGACCAGTATCAAGCAAGGATCCTTCCTACTCAATATACAGTTCAACATCATCCCCTTGATGATGCTTTGGTACCTTGCAACCCCTCAAAATCATCACCACCCACATTCTAGTCAAAAACCCTAAATCTGCCAAATTTGGCCAAGTCTGGAAATCTGTTCCCAACATCACCTTTTTGAATGTCTCCCTTTCTCAACCCTTGTGCATTTTTGAAAATGCAATTGAACCATCTTATTAACCATCCTAAGGACTACCAAGGCCCACTCTTTCCCTTGGTTAGATCATCCTCCAACCCACTTGTCCTTGATGGTTTTTCAGACAGGAAAATAACTTTCCTGCAAATCTAGTCATCATGCCTACTTTGGTAGAAGCTCACACCACCATCCAACCTTCTATGGACCAAATATTTGCATGGTTCTGGTCTACTCATATAGGTCTATCAATATCTACTTCACTTGTTCCAAGTGGATCTTTTTGCTTCTTAAACCCACAAGGTTTTGAAGGCTAGTTGATAATCTATGTTGGCAGGCTTATTTTATTCAAAGTTTGGAATCAATCCTTGGAGAGCTCAAGCAATATCAAGCTCCAAACTCTATACCATGTTGATTTAAATCACTTGGTCTATCCATCCATATATCCCCTGCCCCAAGGGGAGATCTGAACTCCAAAATACAACCATGTTTTAATGGTATGAAATTAACATCACCCAAGATCCTTAAATCTCTAGTTTTCACCAAAATCAACTTGGACTCTCCAATCCCAAGGTTGCAAATGATTGCTACAACTTGTCTACATCATCTACCTTGATCATCAAGATTTATCAAATATTATCCATAATTATTATGGCTCCAAATCTAATTAATCTCTTTAATAGTCAAAATCTCCAAAACTTCTCCCATAAAGGAAAGTTTGGTTTTTGCCAAAACACTTCCCCAACTTTTGGCTCAATTAAGTTCCACATATCATACACTATCTTCCCACTTCAAAAACAAATATTTTTTGAAGAGCCTTATTATTTCTTTTTGCCCATCTTCTTAAATGGCTGAATTGGAATAATAATTGTTTTAAATACTTTTGTCATCCAATAAATCTTGGGAAAATTCCCCTAAGTGTGTATTCACATTTGGGACCATCCCAAACCAAAATCCAACCCTGTCCAATGTAAATTTACCAAATGAGCTCCTATAAACCACTTCTGCACTTTTTGAATAAATAGATTTAAGTGGACTAAAACTCATTTGAAAAATCCCAAGTAAATCATGGAGAAATATCTTGACCCCATCCACACACTAGTACCATTCCTTCACCTTGTCCAGTACAAGTTTTTCAAACTCCTTCACAAGCCATCTTATGATAAAAATTTGCAAAACCATCTAGGCTTAAGCTTAATCAAACCAAAGCTACCTCCAAACTTGTCCATTACACCACCTCACCAGCATCACTCAATCTGGTCGAGCTACACTGTAGCCTTAATGTAGCATCACCCCCTCTTTTGTCCCATGTGCTTGTATGAGTGTATCTTGCATCATTTCTAGTGCATTGAAAGCAGTAGCAGCCCTGCCCGGTCATACCTCTCCCTAGTCCCATCCATGTGTGATACAACTCCCCAGGCACGCCTCCGACCTTCCTCCCCCTCACCCTCGCACCCCACTGACCCCCAACCAGCGGCATCCACGACGGACAGGTCGACCTCGCCCCCTCTCGCCTCACCCTCCCTGTGGTGCAAAACCAACACGCGACCGTGCGAGAGACAGCGCCTACCCCTAATCATCTCCCTACTCCTAGCCTCGTCCCTCACACGCGCCTATCCGAGCCCTAGACGCCTTGACGCGTTCCGTCGAACAGCTTGCATGCGGAGGCGTTGTCACCCTCACCTTGCTCACTCCCGAGGCCCCTGGACCGTCCCATCGTGGAGACCACGCAAAAAGCCACTCCACGTATCCCACATCCTGGCCAACCCAGCGCATCCACGTACCCTCCCCACTCCGTCGTGCTCTCGGTGCACCATGGACACGCTCGTCGTGATAAATAGAACCCCAGCCCCGCCCATGCATGCCAACCACCCCATTCCAGTCCCAGAGCTCCCCAACACCACCCCAGATAGGAGGCCAAGCCTCCCGCTCTCTGCTGCACACTATCCTCACCGCACCGCCGTGGTCCCGAGGAAGAAACGAAGGGGTAGCACACGCTGCATGCCCTTCTCTTCTGTCCATCAGCTTGCATGCGCTCCCCTGGACTAGCACTGACTTCCCCGCCCCCTTTTTATCCCGCATACAGGCCTCCCTGAGCTGCTCCGGCGAGCTCCCGAAGCCGCGTCGTGGCTGCTCTCGCGCGAGCCACTTCTCGGAAGCGAAAGGCGCCATGCCGCCCCTCTCCGGGATCGCCGTCGACGACCGCATCTCCTCCGCCACTCCCCGGCCACTAGCGGGCCCCCAGGTGAGCCTCCCAGCCGTCGCCGGCCGCTCTAGGGTTCCGCCGCCGCTGCTCTGTTTCGCTGGTGATGACAAAGCCTGGCCATCGATCGCCACTTAATCGAGCGGTCGGAGATGCCCCGTACCTTTTCGCAGGTTTTGTTCCGCTGACGACCGGGCCTGCTCGTCAGCAATTTAAAACCGTCTCCCGCCCATGCAGGCGAGCCCAGCTGGTCCGAATTCTCTCTCCTGGGCCTAGTATGCCCCAGAAACCTCGGCCCAGATACCCCTTCTTTTAAACATTTATTCCAGATTTGTAGTATACCTTGAGGATTAAATCAAAACAAAAAGGGAAAACCCCATATTTTGGAAAGATACAAATTTATACATATTCCAACATGTTTTGCCCAACATGCAGAACCAAAATCCTAGCCTAATATTATTTCCAATTTGTGTAGAAATTAAAATGCTAGCACCTATCCATTTCACTAAATAAAATCCTATGTGATCTTCACATATCCATTTGGAGTGAAACCAACTGCCCTTGGTAGCTTTTGAACGTACCTATCAAATAGCCCTTGTCCCTAGCTAAGTGGAACTATTGATCTGAAGATATAAAAATAACAAAAACAGGGCACTTCTGCCTTTAAGATTTTCTCTGGGCCAATTTAACATAGGTACTGACCTAAATCCAACTCTCCTAGTTCCTAAAACAAAAGATATATCAAAATCAAGGAGCCCATAATTTTCTAGGCCTCAGATAGTTTATTGTGAATTAATTTGTTCTGGGCTTAGTAATTTCACTAATAAAATCACCTCAGTAGTTTTGCCACTCCAAAAAGATTCATTCCAATTTCTACAGAAAATTATTCTAAATACCTACCCTGTTCCATTGGAATAAAATCAAAAGCTTCTATAGATTTAATCTGGTGAAAAAGACAAATTTTCTATAGAACTGCATTTGGGAATTTCCTGAGGGTATTCTGGTAATTATTTCGGATTGATTCCAACTCCTAGTGAACAAGTACATCAATCCTTACCTAACCACCCAAGGAAATAGTTTTTGGAGCTCCAGAACTCTTCTGGTGAATTATTCCCTAAAACTAGAAGTAATTTCACAAGAAAAATCATAACTAAATAAAGAAAAGTGATAAATTAGTGAAACTACTTTTGTTGGTTTCATTTTATCAACACCTATCTGATGGTATCATATTTACACAATGGAATCATACCGAATATGTCCTTGGTCGAAAAACCCCTCTTAAGTAACTCCTAGACTATAAATCCTAAGGGATCTTCTTCCATATTTCCAAGACAAAGCCAATCCTATTAAATCCGTTCTTCCTAAGACCTAATGATCTGTGAACTTGTATTGTTCATTGTTTGCTGTATGTATTGGTGCTTGCATGCCTTGTGTTGATTGCGGTTTGGTTTGCTTGCATGTGCTATCTTGACGACGCTAGTTGCGATGATAGCGGGAGCAGAAGAAGATGGTTTTTATTGGTTATTGGGTATTCTAAGAAGAAAACCAGGGACATATTGCCATATTGCTGATCATCGGGCAAGCCACCTTCTTGCTCATAAGACTTGTCCTATTGTTTTACTTATGCATGTTTTAACTACTGTTTATTAAAACTACATCGTTTTACCTTATGTTGATGTATATATGGTAGTGGATTGGCTCCTCCGAACTATTACACTTCTGTACTATTGAGTACCACCCCTTGGTGATACCTACTTGTCCCTAATAGAATAGATGGTGCATATCCACCATACCTCTTTGGAGACCCCGTTTTAGCCGAAGCAAAAACTAAAGGATGGGAAGACCCTGGAAAAAGGTTTTTACCAAATTGTTTATGAGAAAACCTTGGTGAGGTGGGACCTCCCAAGTGATGTTGAGAAAGAAAAAGGGTTTTGTTTTACAGAATGCTAAAGAAAAGCTGGAAAAAAGGTTTACGAAAACGCACCCACTTCTTTGCAGTTTAGCTATAACAACTTAACCCCGTGCAACCACATTACCCTGGAAATGGGACAGGGCTGGATTTGATGTTTGTTTATTCTGGTATAAGCTGCCTCACAACAACTACAGGGATCGGGATCCCTGAAGGGTGGGCCTTCTCCGATAAAGGTCCATGTGGGACATCGACCTAGAGAAGGAACGAAGGGTCTGCTGGCCTCCACGCGTTACTATGAGCCCCTCATTTAAAGCGCACACTCGAGAAGTGGATAAAGCGCTCCGGTTGGTCCTCGGTGCCCGACATCCCGGTTTTGAGCGGATTAACACTCATAGGGTACGAACTTATATTGGAGTTGGAATCCGGAGAGTCTTGATCAGTTACTCGACCCACGACCGGTGAAGATCAGGGTAGTGTACCCGGATGGTGTGGGTAAAGTGTACAACCTCTGCAGAGTGTAAATCTATTCGAATAGCCGTGTCCGCAGTTAAGGACGGGTTGGACAAACTTCTGTAGAGCGGTGCTGGTTTTGTTTTCAAAAGGGATTTCGGAAAAGAAATGGCTTTGGAAATGTTTTGACCATGGGATGGTCGGAAAGGATCCCTGTTTTGACCATTGGATGGTTAGAAAGGGATGGAAGGAGTTTGGTCATGGGATGACCGTAAAGGAGAAGCAAATGGGTGACCCAGTCCTAATGTTCAAAATGGTTTCCAAAATGTTTACAAAAGTTTTCAACAAAGATATGTAGATGCTATATCTACAAGAGAAACTATTTGAGAAAAGAACATTTCTTGGAGCCCTCCTAATACCACAGCCATATTGCATATCCTCTTGTTATTATTATTTTCTTAAGGTGGTTTGCGAGTACATTCAAAGTACTCACTGGCATTGTCCCTGGCTATTAACTTGGCCAGATATTAAGAAGAAGGGGGTGTTGACGACTATACGAGCTAGGACGATCTCCCAGTCAGTTGCCTGTAGGTTAAGGCATGGCTCGGGCTCTACGCTTAATGAAGTTCCGCTATTGTTGAACGATGTAGCCATAATGGAAACTAAGGTATGACATGTATTCATTATGTGTTGGATGTTTACTTTGATACTTGTCGGTTATGTGCCACGACTAACTGATCATGGGATTGTGATTGTATGCATAACAGGGATTCTCGGAGGATTAATCTGAGGGCCCCACAGACTTGGTATCAGAGCCATCCTGACTATAGGAGAACCTTAGTTAGCATGGTCGCTAGACATGAACCTTATTTTGAAAACCCGCCTTTCGAAAACTAGTTTCTCAATGAGTTTCAAAAAGTTCTACTTCTTCTCTTACTCTAAGAAAATGCTTTCGAAAATGGTTTCCTCTAACTCTCGTCCAAACTTCAAACCTACGGAATTTAAATAACCAGGATCTAGAACCCCCTGAAGACAATGAAAACAAGATGAAGACAAGCCACTTCCAGCAAACACAAGGAGACTACAATATCGCTCCACCAGCGGAATCCTCCTAATCAGAAGACATCAGGTGTGCACTATCAAGAAACGTCCAAGATACGACGAAAACTTCATCTCCAAGATAGTGACCTGACTTGAAGAAGGACGATTATCTAGGGTCAATAGACCTAAGAATAGGGTTCCCCTACATCGCGAGTAGTTAACTCCTTGGTACCGAGCGTTGACCGTGTTTGCTTGCCTAAGTGCATCCTGTGTTGCTTGATGTGTATTGTTTGCCGAGGACATTGCGAGCCCCTTCACTCTGTTCGCCTTGTTTGCATGCTTTGGTTTGCTTGACCTCCTTAAAAATGTGACTCGAGGAGGGATAACCCACCTAGTAACTCCGGAAACCCCTGTGTTAGATGTCGGTAATGAGAACCAGACTAACCTCCAGAGTATATGAGAGGAAAAGAATCTCAAGAACGAGGAGTTCGACATCATCAAGACAAAATAACTCGAAGACTTCCCCTCAGCAGGATGGCATACCTCGTCAAACTCACCTCGCAAGACGCGTCAATAAGCAGCACACTCCCTTGTTCCTCAGTCTACTACAGCAAGAGTCCCATTGAAGCCAGAAGTCGATCATTGAAGGATCCTCCATATCCACAGGAAAACACCCGATAAGTCAACCAAGACAAGAAGTGATGACCTAACCACGATGACATTCGGGACGCCTCAGGAGACTACCTATTATAGTCGAACCTACCCAAACCGACGGGAAGTTTCTCCCTAGAAGGTTAGAACTACCCCTGAAGCCAGATGAAAAGGAAGCGTGAAGGCAACTAGTCTACTCAGTCTTCGAGCAGAAACAACTCCAAGTGTTCAAGAGACGACAACCCCTCTAAAACAATATGCCTCTACCCTGACGAAGCACTATCAAGAAGAGTCATAAACCGCTAAATTACCTTGACCTAACCACCCCAAAGGCTTCATTAGGAAACCAGCCCCGCCAAGGTTGATAAAATAAGGCGTCACTCAAAGACCCCAGCTCAAGACTCTGGGAAGATGCAGCTTTCCGCTAACATTAGGTCAGCACTCCCAGACAGCAGATCTGCACCACTCCTAAAGCACCTTAATGAAGCTCTAAGGTGGAAAGACGGCATCTTTCCACTCAATCTCCAGAAGACCGTCTACCAGAAGATACTTCCGAAAAAGTGATCCCCAGATTCGACGACTTCTCGCCAAACCACAACCTGAGAGTTCTCAGAGGAGAAACTAGCTGAAGATCCTACGAAGTCTCTTCGCTACTTCAACTGAAGACCTACCTGAAGGACCCCAAGATCGCCAACCATTCAGTTCCAATCGCTTAAAGGACGTGAGACTCCAACAGCTCCAGCAGACTAAGTACGAATAATCGTAGAATATAAACCCAGTAGGACCTACCTTCGTGGACCCCATCGGAAGAATTCCACCTCTATGAGAAAGAGTGACGACAGTCTTCAAAACATCAATCCACGACTCCAAGAAGAAAGGACTATGTCAACTCTCCGATCTACCCCAGTCAAATCCTAAGGGGGAAATACTGCATCTTTCCCACACAAATAGAGAAAACCCTCGCCAAGAGCCAACCCAGAAGCTTGGACACCAACGTCATTAATAGGATACGCTACGACCGTAAGGAAGAGCCGTGGACCCTCAGAGAAGGGTACACCAGGCCGTAGAATATATCCTCTGATGAGTACCCCGTGAAGTTCAGCATCGAGATAGTCCGCCTAGTCCAAGCCCTCGAGATATAGAGACCGGAAGAAAAAGGAGGTCATCCCTCACAATCAGCACTGGACTCTGTCCAACTCTCCGTATGTCCCAGAAGCCTGAAGCTCAAGTTCATCGACAGTGTAGTCACTTTCAAGGACGGAGTCCAAAAGATAGTAAGCGTAAGACACCTAGTATCAACCCGACTCAAAATCCCCTAACCCTACTCTCTTGAATCTTGGGACGAGATTCTTATAAGGGGGAAGGGTCTGTAACATCCCAAATTCTGCAACCATGATTAGTTGCCCAGAATGCAAAAATCAGGGGGAACAAAAACTTTTTCTTGATCATTGGTGCAGTGTTTGCTTGTTGTTTGTTTGTGCTGGTGCATGTGAGTGTATACCATATCATACTCCTTACCTCAACACCAGTTGACAAAAGCTACTTCCCAAAACTATCTTGGCTTAATTTCCACATTCTTAAATGTCCTGGCATTCCAAAACATGAGCCAAGATGCTTATGTAACCAAAACTATTTTAGTAGCATTTATTGACAAAACTATGGAGAACTGCAATCTCCCTATGCTCTCAAGACAGGACCTTCAACTACTCTTACCTCTAAGATTTCCAAAACCTTTTATAAATCTTTTGAACTCTACTCTTGGTAGAGATACCAAGTACCTTACCTTGTTCAACTCCAACCTATTCAAAACACCCACCCTTACCTCATTCTAAGCTTGATGGTAACCCTAGAAGCAGTTGATTTGTTTGTAAGAAGAGTTGCCTTGATCTGCTGTTTGACTTGATTGCTTGGAAGTAGTATGAGCTACTCTAGGAGCTCATCCACTAGGATCAAGGTACTCTAAAATCACCAAACTCTAAGAAAGAATACAATCTGGATCTAATCTCTAGATACTAGGTGATCATCTAAAACCCTTATCCAGACCAGCTCTGAAGTGATCTAATGCTAGAAGTTTCCATGTCAGTGAAGACCAGTATCAAGCAAGGATCCTTCCTACTCAATCTACACTTCAACATCATCCCCTTGATGATGCTTTGGTACCTTGCAACCCCTCAAAATCATCACCACCCACATTCTAGTCAAAAACCCTAAATCTGCCAAATTTGGCTAAGTCTGGAAATTTGTTCCCAACATCACCTTTTTGAATGTCTCCCTTTATCAACCCTTGTGCATTTTTGAAAATGCAATTGAACCATCTTGTTAACCATCCTAAGGAATACCAAGTCCCACTCTTGCACTTGGTTAGATCATCCTCCAACCCACTTGTCCTTGATGGTTTTTCAGACAAGAAAATAACTTTCCTGCAAATCTAGTCATCATGCCTACTTTGGTACAAGCTCACACCACCATCCAACCTTCTATGGACCAACTCTTTACATGGTTGTGTTCTACTAATATAGGTCTATCAATATCTACTTCACTTGTTCCAAGTGGATCTTTGTGCTTCTTAAACCCACAAGGTTTTGAAGGCTAGTTGATAATCTATGTTGGCAGGCTTATTTTATTCAAAGTTTGGAATCAATCCTTGGAGAGCTCAAGAAATACCAAGATCCAAACTCTATACCATGTTGATGAGAAAAAGGTTTTTACCAAATGTTTTATGAGAAAACCTTGGTGAGATGGGACCTCCCAAGAGATGTTGAGAAAGAAAAATGTTTTTGTTTTATAGAATGCTGAAGAAAAGCTGGAGAAAAAGGTTTACGAAAACGCACCCGGTCCTTTGCACTTTAGCTATAACAACTTAACCCCGTGCAACCACATTACTCTGGAAATGGGACAAGGCTGGATTTGATGTTTGTTTATGATGGTATAAGCTGCCTCACAACAACTACAGGGGATCGGGGATCCCTGGAGGGTGGGCCTTCTCCGATAAAGGTCCATGTGAGACATCGACCTGGAGAAGGAACGAAGGGTCTGCTGGCCTCCACGCATTACTATGAGCCCCTCATTGAAAGCGCACACTCGAGAAGTGGAAAAAGCGCTCCAGTTGGTCCTCAGTACCCGACGTCCCGGTTTTGAGGGGATTAACACTCATAGGGTAGGCACTTATATTGGATTGGGCATCCGGAGAGCCTTGATCGGTTACTCGACCCACTATCGGTGAAGATCAGGGTAGTGTACCTGGATGGTGTGGGTAAAGTGTACAACCTCTGCAGAGTGTAAATCTATTCGAATAGCCGTGTCCGCAGTTAAGGACGGGTTGGACAAACTTCTGTAGAGCGGTGCTGGTTTTGTTTTCAAAAGGGATTTTGGAAAAGAAATGGCTTTGGAAATGTTTTGACCATGGGATGGTCGGAAAGGATCCCTGTTTTGACCATTGGATGGTTAGAAAGGGATGGAAGGAGTTTGGTCATGGGATGACCGTAAAGGAGAAGCAAATGGGTGACCCAGTCCTAATGTTCAAAATGGTTTCCAAAATGTTTACAAAAGTTTTCAACAAAGATATGTAGATGCTATATCTACAAGAGAAACTATTTGAGAAAAGAACATTTCTTGGAGCCCTCCTAATACCACAGCCATATTGCATATCCTCTTGTTATTATTATTTTCTTAAGGTGGTTTGCGAGTACATTTAAAGTACTCACTGGCATTGTCCCTGGCTATTAACTTGGTCAGATATCAAGAAGAAGGGGGTGTTGACGACTATGTGAGCTAGGACGTTCTCCCAGTCAGTTGCATATAGGTTAAGGCATGGCTTGGGCTCTACGCTTAATGAAGTTCCGTTGTTGTTGAACGATGTAGCCATAATGGCAACTAAAGTATGACATGTATTCGTTATGTGTTGGATGTTTACTTTGATACTTGTCGGTTATGTGCCACGACTAACTGATCATGAGATCGTGGTTGTATGCATAACAGGATTCTCGGAGGATGAATCTGGAGGCCCCATAACTTTAGATGATACCCTTATCTATCCATACCTAATAATAAAGGAGCTAACATTTCTCTCTTTGTCCGCCGAAGTGCGCTTTTGTCCATCGTGCAAGGCGCCTCCGTAAGTCGCATGCAGCTACGGCTATGTCTTGGCCCGTGGTACCTCCATCGATTTGTGTACAACTCTAGCGTCCGCTCTTCCTATGTCAGGTCTAGACATCTTAAATCGTCTTGATAGGAGCGGGCCCACAGGAAGGTTTCTTTTGTACACTTGGTTCGTCATACGTCCAACATAGAGGCGCGCCCTACTCAAATTGTACATGCTACTACAATAACCTTATCGAATCGGCAGGCTATGCTGTTCACAATGATCGGGATAGGCTTCCATGTCGGGAGCGTTTCTAACTCCCATCCCTGGTTCCTATATATACACGTGAGGTCGAGAAAATATACGTGAAATCGACTACAGACCCACGCGACCATGGACTAGATCCTGCTCAGCGGCAGGAGGGCACGATCGCCAGCATACAGCCTAGCATTGAGGATGGGGATGATCCTGCGAACACTAGCTCGGGGGATAATTTGAGGCCTAGCTAACTACTAGGTAGTAGTACAAGGAAGCAATGCACGTCGTGTGTTTATGTTGCCCGATTTACATGAGGGAGCACACAAGGAAAGAAGAGGCCATCAAATTGGCACATGCGTGAGACAATCTAGAAAGCAATCACATGGGAACCAAGGTTGCCGGTCTGCATTATTAATATAGCAAATTGTAGCCTAGCAGCGGTATCAAATCGTGATTGCTATATTAATATAGCTGGTCATATGCCTATTTCGAGGAGGAGGTTGCCGGTCTGTATTATTTATTTCAACAGTTCAAACAATTTCGCTATAAATTACAGCAACTCCCACCGGTAGCCAATTTTCGTTTCGCCCGTGTTTACCACTCAGTTCGAGCGTCCGTCTAACAAAAGCGGCCCAACTCCAGTCAAAAAAAAATGCGTGCAAGCAGTCCAGCTCTGGTTAAAAGCTGATTTTGTGCAAGTCCATGAAACGAAAGCGGCCTAGCAGTCAGCACTGATCTAACAAATCATTCCATCCAAGCAGCACAACGCACTGCAATTTCCATATTTTGACCGGTTTGAAAAACCTATTTACGGAAGACATTAATCCTTACATCTAGACCTTCCTGCATGGTAGAATTTATGTGGAAAACCCTGTTTTTTGGTGTACCTATATAAGCTAAACCATTTAATCAAATATAAAACAATTAAATGCATATTTAAAAACCAACAACTGAACATGTCTAACCAGTGTTCCGACGACCCGTCCAACCAGTTTTCCGACAAATGAACCAACGAACAGAGATGCCAACTGGTTTGATTACCTATCCCATTTTTAACACTACGGTATCGGTTACCACATGATCCATTTAGTGCTTCCTTTCGGCACCACAAATTCCTATAGACGGACCTACCTGCTACCTCACTTGCACCAAATGTTGGGCGTCACATGGCCTTCTTTCGTGCATCGGTAGAAGGTGGAGCACGGGGGGTCAACCCGTAGCAACGCACGGGCACTTTTGCTAGTTATTATAAATTTAATCATCGAAACACTAGTGCATCCTATGCATCTTTCAATGTTTTATCACCTCGCTTTCTACTTGACTTTAGTCGGTATTATCGATACAAGAGTTTCCAATCCTCCAAGGTTAACACATTCCCTTATAACATAACCTTTATGCTTTAAGATATGTCATCCTTCATGGATTTTAAATCATGTCTACAGTTCTTAATTAGACACCACGGACAAACTTAGATCAACGTTCCATGTTTCATGCTTAATCACTTTTCAAACGTTCCTTTTCGGATCATATATTATGTTAAGTTGTCATCATGGTTTTTCAAGATAGAACCTATGTCTCAACATAATGGATGACGGTCATCATTTTCTTTCTTTCAACCATTGATGTTTAACTTAATGCTATTCCTAACTGGAGTGAAGAAGGACCATTCCTTAATCAATTCCTATTCTGAAACTCTTTTTAGAATCCCTTTTAGAAATACTACATAATATCATAATGTACTTATTATCAACTTATAATCCCTATAAATCATTAGTTATCAGTAGTTGTGCTTTTATTCTTAATGCGTCGTACACACACTTAAGAATAAATCTTTAAGATCCCACTCAAAATATGTTCCAACATATTTGAGTTCGATACTTATATTGCTCCCACTCAAAAGTGAGTTCCCGGTATATTTGAGTCCGAGACTTATATTGCTCATACTCAAAAATATGTCATTCACATATTATTTTAGAAAGACTTTCATAGCTCCCACTCAATTTCATGCAAATTGCATATCCACTCACTATTTTGAATACCTTCAAAATCCTTTGATCAATTATTGAACTGTGAGTTTTATTATGAGATGCTAGTACCTTACTAGTATTAAATCCACTAGACTTTTAGCATATTTGAATCAAATTCTTTTGAAATTGTCCAATACATTATTCATGAAAAATGTGCCTTTTTCATTCACCTTTTCCTTCATGACTTTGCAATCGTTTGGAAAATTCATGTAACCCATTACTTGGTAAGATTCAACAATGAATTGCTTTCTAATCTTAAGTGAATTTTGCATCTAGGATTTTTCTTAACTTTAGTTTACCATTATTTTCCTTCGTACTTCGTAGGTATGTCACATTCTAGTAATATGACAAGTGATTCACAAATGTGTCCATTACAAGATGTGGAGTATATTTTGAATCCTACTTTATTTAGTGAAAACACCAGTAGAAAACACAATGATTATTATCATTGATTCTTTCCTCTATGAAGAGAATCATTCAGGAACGCTTTTCGTTGCGCTTCTCAACACTCTAATATAGGGTTTTGAATAATCGTCGTGTTTTTGAAGGGTAACGGGTAGGCTACACTAGCGTAAAATCAAAATTTTCTACCGCGTCAACCAGGAATACTATTGTCATAGATCACGGGATTACCACTAGACGCGCAGGTGCGGAACTCGATGAAGCACGTTGCGGCAGTGTAGATGTTCTACGTCTCCTCCTCGTCCTCGACCCACGAGCAGCTCCCCTTCGCGCGGCTCGTCCAAGTGCTACAGATGTAGCACCTCCGAGGTATCCACATGTCCGGAGTGGAAGCCGTCACACGCCAGACTGCTAGGTCTGCGTGTGCAACACAGGCGGAAGAGGAGTGGCGGCTGGGTGGAATGCTCTACCCTATTCAGCTCGCCTCACCCTCTCTTATATAGGCATCACTGGTGGGCTTCTACATTAGCAGCCCATTAGCAGCCTAAGCCTGGTCTAATTCGGATCCAATCCTCATTAGGCTTCCAGCCCCTAAAGTGTGTGACCCTATAGGTTCATACACGTATAGACATGACGCGAGTACACTTACTCTGTCAATAGTTGGTAGCGGCCTCTAGCAAGACGTGTCAACTCCTAAACGCATATAAAGATCATTCGGACGAACCATCACAAGGTTGAGTACATGTCTTTCCCTTTGCCTCACGATATTTGGTCTAGCTCCAAGCTAACCTCTCATTCTCGATACTGTGATTCGGAATCCCTTTACTAGGTTAACTCTTAACCATGTGTAGCCCGGCCATGCATTTCTGGATCCGATCACTCGAGGGGCCCAGAGATATCTCTCTCAAGTAGAGAGGGGCAAATCCCATCTTGATTGGCCGATGCCTTGCAGCATGTATCAGGACAAACCCGAAAGCTACCTTTATAACTACCCAGTTACGGAGTAGTGTTTGATAGCCCCAAAGTAGGTCGATCCACATCTCAAGTACATGCGACAATCTCAGGTCTAAGGACAAAACGTACACGATGTGTACAGAGAGCTTCAAGTATTATTGTCAGTCTCATGTTGGGTCAGTCCAACCCCATGTTCATAACATGTGTCCACATTATTGGTTTGACATCTCCATGTCTATGACTTGCGAAACATAGTCACCAACCAATCGATGTGCTAGTCTAATATTCACGTGTGTCCTCGCATGAACTCCGACTAGGGACAATTATTAGATAACCATACAAGTAAAGAGTTTCACAAACAATTCACATAATTGCCAATCAATACAAGTTGCCTGGTATATGGGTATTCAAGGAACATTATAATAACTCATGGATACACATGAAATACAATCATCTCTATGATTTCCTCTAGGGCATATTTCCTTCAGTTTTTCACTATCTTCCATAAGCTTCACATTCGAGAACATAAACTTTCTCGAAAAAGCACCAAAATTTAAGCAACACTAGTTTTGTCTTTCTTTTGGTTCTAGCCATGGATTTCGTATTCAATGTTTCCAATGAATACTCTACAAGGACTTACTCGCTATTGTTTTAGTGATATCGAATAACTCCAAAACTTTCACGACGCTCCATACAAGATATGGCACCGGTCTCATGAATCCAGATGGTTCACTATATATAGTAAGTGAGTGTTTACTATTTCTAACTTATGGTCTCTACACTTACACTACAATGATTTATTCGGCGCTATCTATTCACCCACTTTTATCTAATATCACATTGTGATGCTTTTCATTTTTTTCATTTCAAACGCATTGCATTTCACAATTTAGACTAAGTTTATAATTATATGAGTTAAAATTAATAAATCCACTAAAAACTCCTATCCATAGAAGGGTTCTAGTGATTACACAATTCTTATTCACTACACCGCGCAAGATCGTCATGGCCAGCGACATAGATGTAAAGGTGGACGCCTAAACGTCGATCACATCATTCATGTGACTCGTGCTTGATCTTTTGACCATCCGTGTTCCGAGTACATGTCTACACATGCTAGGCTCTGACACATAATTTTTGATGTTCCATGCTTGATTTTATCTACTTTCTTGTGTTTTGTCCACACTTTGGAGTACTTTTCATATGATTTCTTGGACTAACCTATTAATAAGAGCCATAGTGTCAGTTGCCTGTTTTCTGCTGTTTTTTGGTTCCAGGAAGTCAGAAAATGAATATTCTCGAAATTGGACGAGACAAAAGGCAAAGTCACTATTTTACCGGGGGACACTTAGAGCCAGAATTCGAGACGGAGAAGGGCCAGAGGGCGGCCACACCACCTGTCCGCGTGGCCAGGCTTGGCCTGCACCAGGGGGTGGTGTGGCCAGCCCAGGCACCCCCTCGACATCTCCTTCTGCCTATATATTGCCTCTGATACGGAAACCCTAAGTACCCGATCAAAAATCCACGAAAGAGTCTGTCGCCGCCGTCGTCTCTGTCCCTAGATCGGCAGGGATCTGAAGCTCTTCCTGGCACCCTACCGAAGAGGGGAATTCACCCTGGAGGCCTTCTTCATCATCATGCAAGCCTCCGGTGTGATGTGTTAGAACTTCATCTCTGGACTACGGGTCCATGTAGTAGCTAGATGGATGGTTCTCCTCCTTTGTGCTATCATGTCTAGATCTTGTGAGCTCCGTTCATGATCAAGATCATTTATTTGTAATCCATACATGTTGTGTTTGCGGGGATCCGATGGATATTGAGATGCTATTTCAGATTGATTATTGATTCTATCATGTCTTTGTTATTTGTGATCTTGCATGCTTTCCGTTGTTAGTAGCTATCTTGGCCAAGTAGATGCTAGCAACTCCAAGTGTTAGTATTTATGCTCGATAGTGGGTTCATGCTTCTGGTAATCTGGGAAGTAACAGAAATCTCTTAAGGTACTAGATGTGTTGTTGCTACTAGGGAGAAAACAACAAACCTTTGTTCATAGAACAATCGTACTGTTTACTTTACACGCAATTCATAATGCCATAATCTGTTGCTTGCAACTTAATACTGGAGGGGGTTCAGATGATAACCTGAAGGTGGATTATTAGTCATAGATGCAGTTGGATGGCGGTCTATGGATAATGTTGTAATGCTCAATCAAGTCTCAAAGGAGTCAAGATGATTAGTATATGCTTGTATGCTTTCTCGATGTTTGTCAACTGCCCCACTGTAATTTGTTCACCCAGCATGTTAACTATCTTAAGGAGAGCCACCTCTAGTGAACTATGGACCCTGGTCCTTTCTTTTACATACAAACTACAAACTGTTTACTTCTTTGTGTTTACTTTTTGCAAACTATTACTTCCTCCCATTCGATACGTTTAATCCTTTCTTTTCAGCAAAACCGGTGAGATTGACAACCTCATCGCAAGTTGGGGACAGAGTTATGTGGTTGTGTTATGCAGGTCTCCACGTTGCTGTTGGCACCGGTAGTGCGCCCTGCCAACGTTGAGCTAGCTACACCTTTGGGGTGTTTCCTTGCTCCTACTGGATTGATAACCTTGGTTTCATAACTCAGGGAAACTTACTGCTGTGCTCATCATATCTTCCTCTTGGGGTTCCCCAACGAGCTCGTTAATACACGAGTCAGAAAGTATTTTTCTGGCACTGTTGCCAGGGAGTCAAGGACATCTTCACAAGGGGAGTCCCTCATAACCAATCTCTTTACTTTGTTATTTTTTTTCTTAGTTTATTTTTGCTTTCTTTGCTTGTTTCTTTATCAAAAACACACACAAAATTAGTTTCACTAGTTTGCTTTCTTTATTGAAAACACAAAAAAATAGTTCCTATCTTAAGTTGCCATTATGTCTAGCCTTGCTCCAATCACTATGTCACCTGAGGAAATGATTTTCACTTTTAAACAAGGAATTTAAGAAAGTTTCAAAGAAGCTTGGTCTAGAATCTCTAATCTACATGAAAAAACTGAGCCTAAAATGACCCAAAGCTTGTTCCTTAGCAGTTTTTACCTTGAAATTGCTCTTTGCTATAGATATGCTTTAGATGCTGTTGTGGGAGGAGATTTCCTCCAATGCAATGAGGATGATGTTGTTAATGTTATAAAGAAATTGATCTTTACTTACAACTTGCCTAGCAAAACTGATATTTCTTTCACAGACATATTTGTTAGATTGAACACTCTTGAGACCCGCACTACTAGCTTAAAGGATTGCTATAACATGCTTACAGAGCATCATAATTATGTTCCAATAAATTCGGAACCATCCAAGTGGCTTCCCACAGTAAAGATTGATATAAATAATGAAACTTTTCAAGCTCACTCTGATATCATGTCTGAATTTTGTCTTATACGCAAAGATATTTATGAATCTTTAAATCTTTGGGGGCTTACTGAAGGAGGAAAAGACATATCTCTTGCTAATAATGCTACAATGTTACCTATTGGAATAGTTGAAGGGGTGTTTACAAAGATTCTTGGGAAAATGATTTCTACTGATTATCTTGTTATTGAATGTGCAGGAAAAGGACAAATTACACTTGGAAGGTCCCTATTAGAACTCCTTGGAGCAATAATAGATGTGGGAAAGGGGACCATGCACCTTGCTTCTCCACCAAACAATCGTATTTTCCCCAAGGTTAAGAATAAAAGTAAGAGAGGTAAGGGCAAGAAATTTGGTTTTAATGCTTCTTCATTTGAGAACACTTGATTCTTTTTCTTACTTCTTATGCCTAACTTAAAGGCATTAAAGAAAAGTACTTATTGGGAGATAACCCAAAAGTTTTAGATGAGTCTTGAAAGTTATTACTTCTGTAATAACCGCTCCTTATCCTTTTTATTTTCTTTTTGTGCCAAGAGTAACCTCTAATGAGAGAGAAGTAATGATTGAGAAAGTTGCTGTCCCAAAACAGATTTTTGTGCTTCACCGTAAAAATTCGTGTAAAATCTCTGTACGTCCTTTTGAGGCGTGAATTTTTGTAATTCTGCCACAGGTTGTTATCTAACTTTCGTTAGTTCAACACGTTTTGATTTGAGCAACAGAAGGTCTTTGAAAAAAATCGTCTTTACCTGCTGGTAAGTTTTGACAGATTTCTGCCATTTTCTGCATTTGCTTCTCGTTGGTTCCTTTTTGAGTTCTTTTGGGGAATTGACCTTTTTGAGGGAAGTGCTACAGTAGCTAGTGTGCTAATGGAAGTTTATTGGTGTTAGAACTGAACCTAAAGACTTATTATCTTGAATGCACTAATGTTGCTAATAAAGATTGTGTGAAGTTTTGTATGAAGGAAAATTTTCAGGTGTATGGAAGGAATGAGTAATGAGATAAAAGATGGACTAAATCTTAAGCTTGGGGATGCCACGTGTGTCACTCCAAGAAATATCCAAGAAGTACAAGCGTCAAAGACTGGGGATTCCCAAGGCATCCCCCTCTTCATCAATAAAAATCCCAGGTTTCTTCCAAACGCTTCATTTTTATTGTTTCATGCACAGTTGTGTTGTTCTTGGAGCGTCTTCTTTTTCGTTTTCGTTTTGGTTTTTCGTTTGCTTTGTTTGCTTAGTTTTCTGAATAAATTGGTTGGACCCCCTCTTTCATACATTGGTTTTCAAATAGTTTTGTTTGGTTTGGAAAAGAGTAGGAAACTTCATGCTTAAGTGGTAAAGAGAGCTTGTTTTTGACTATGGGCTATGCTTTGTCATGCCATGCTTGATATTGTTTTGGCTTTATGATTAGTATTATTTGTTGTAGCATGACTTGTTATAAACAATTGAGATTGCTTAATATGCCTTGGATGAATCATGCGTTGTTTTAGCATATTAAAGCATAGTATTGTGGTATTCTCCTTTGATGCTTTATTTGGGTTGACTTGACGCATGCTCACACCATGTTATGACTATCCAAAGTCAACATATCCTTGATGATCCTTTAGTTTTCAACTTGTAATATCACTTTATGCTTTGATCAATGATGTTTTGTCACTCTGCATGATTATGGCCATTATTGCTCTCTTAGTTTGTCGCTCCCAGTCTTTTGCTAGCCTCCACAACCAAGTATGAGTTCCACTCATGCATCCAACTCCCTAAACCAAGTTATTCCAAAGAGTCCACCATACCTACCTACTAGCTTATGCTATTCCAAGTATATTCATGCTTTTGTTTACCTTCCAAATTAAACTTGTTATGAGAAAACTAGTGATTAAAGCTCTCACGAACTTGATGGCACACTTTATTTGCTTTGCATCTAATAAACTTGAACCACTGGGTCCTTCTTTGTTGCGTATATGCTTGCACTTATTTGTTGGGGATTAGCAGAACCATGCTGTCATGGGGAACGCTTTCAACATTGCACTTGTACATTGTACCTAGTTGATATCATGCTCTTTTGTCATTGAATGTCGTCGGTGTGAAATGAAAGGGGAGCTTGTAAGTCCATGGAGTTATGTATATGTGTTAGAGAAACGCCTGGGCCGCTGGTCTAATCCATGCTGACATGGTGGAAACCTGCAGCATAACCATAACGAGCTGTCTATAAAGCATTCTTCTTATAAAAAAAAGAGTCCAATATTGAGAAAAAAAAGAGAAAAAGAAAAAAGAGATTATGAAAACAGGAAAGAGAGAAAAAGGCACCATATTCCCATGGTAAATAAGAAGATTGCTGAGATGCTCGTTATCTCCTTGCCTTGTCATTTTGATATGGAGATTCTTCCGTATCATCGGGCAAGGGGTACCCCGTTGGCGGTTCTCCATGATACACATGTACTTACGATGACAAGAACTTTACCGGTGACTAAACTTGAGTAGCATGAGGAGTGGCCCTCGTATTCAAGGGACATGAGATTTCCAACTTATACTTCGTCAAGCATGTACACCATAGTTTGTTCACTTTAACCTTAATCACTTCAAGATGCTTATGATAGGGGCAATGAGAGTTGAAAGCTATTAAGTACCATAATTTTTGGAAGCTCTTTATGAGACTTGAATCCCTACTTCCTTCTACGAAGGCCTTTCTTCCACTTATATATTGAGTCTCCACCTTCTATCTTTATGCACCTACTTTGAGAGTATAGTGGCCATTCTTACTTCTATGTGCATTGTCCCAAGACTAGTTGATTGATGCATATCTTAATATTGCTTGTTTTAAACTATTTGTATCTAGTCACTCTTATGAACTTTGAAGGTGTCCTATGCATTTATATTTGCTACTCTATGAGGGACAAGGTGAATGATATTATGCTATGTTTTCTTTATGTGAAACAAACAAACGTCTTGCAAAGCATTGTTATTCATGAATCTTTTGTTTGTGCCTTTTCATGTTGCATCATAGTTTCTTTGCTTATTTCTAGAACTTTGTCTTTCATATTATGATTGAAGTACTATGATCCCAGCTTTGAATGTTTTACAAATACTTTGATCAAGTTTGTTATGGTGCATGTCACCTCAAAAATTATTCTTTCTTTTTATCACTTACCTACTCCAGGACGAGCAGGAGTTAAGCTTGGCGATGTTGATACATTGCAAATGTATCTATAATTTTTGATGTTCCATGCTTGGTTTTATCTACTTTCTTGTGTTTTGTCCACACTTTGGACTACTTTTCATATGATTTCTTGGACTAACCTATTAACAAGAGCCACAGTGTCAGCTGCCTGTTTTCTGCTGTTTTTGGTTCCAGGAAGTCAGAAAATAAATATTCTCGGAATTGGACGGGACAAAAGCCAAAGTCACTATTTTACCGGGGGACACTTGGAGCCAGAATATGAGATGGAGAAGGGCCAGAGGGCAGCCACACCACCTGGCCGCGCGGCCAGGCTTGGCCCGCGCCAGGGGGTGGTGTCGCCAGCCCAGGAACCCCTTCGGCCTCTCCTTCCGCCTATATATTGCCTCTGATACAGAAACCATAAGTACCCGATCAAAAATCTATGAAAGAGTCTGTAGCCGCCGTCGTCTCTGTCCCTAGATCGGGAGGGATCTGAAGCTCTTCTCGACACCCTGTCGGAGAGGGGAATTCACCCTAGAGGCCTTCTTCATCATCATGCAAGCCTCCGGTGTGATGCGTGAGAACTTCATCTCTGGACTACGGGTCCATGTAGTAGCTAGATGGCTGGTTCTCCTCCTTTGTGCTATAATGTCTAGATCTTGTGAGCTCCGTTCATGATCAAGATCATTGATTTGTAATCCATACATGTTGTGTTTGCAGGGATCCGATGGATATTGAGATGCTATTTCAGATTGATTATTGATTCTATCATGTCTTTGTTATTTGTGATCTTGCATGCTTTCTATTGTTAGTAGCTATCTTGGCCAAGTAGATTCTAGCAACTCCAAGAGTTAGTATTTATGCTCGATAGTGGGTTCATGCCTCTGGTAATCTAGGGAAGTGACAGAAATCTCTAAGGTACTACATGTGCTGTTGCTACTAGGGAGTAAACAACAAACCTTTGTTAATAGAACAATCATATTGTTTACTTTACACGCAATTCATAATGCCATAATCTGTTTCTTGCAACTTAATACTGGAGGGGGTTCAGAAGATAACCTGAAGGTGGATTATTAGTCATAGATGCAGTTGGATGGCGGTCTATGTATAATGTTGTAATGCCCAATCAAGTCTCAAAGGAGTCAAGATGATTAGTACATGCTTGTATGCTTTTTATCGATGTTTGTCAATTGCCCCGCTATAATTTGTTCATCCAGCATGTTATCTATCTTAAGGAGAGCCACCTCTAGTGAACTATGGACCCCGGTCCTTTCTTTTACATACAATCTACAAACTGTTTACTGCTTTGTGTTTACTTTCTGCAAACTATTACTTCCTCCCATTCGATACGTTTAATCCTTTGTTTTCAGCAAAACTAGTGATATTGACAACCTCACCGCAAGTTGGGGACAGAGTTCTATGGTTATGTTGTGCAGGTCTCCACGTTGCTGCTGGCACCGGTAGTGTGCCCTGCCAACGTTCATGTAGCTACACCTTAGGGGTGTTTCCTTGCTCCTACTGGATTGATAACCTTGGTTTCATAACTGAGGGAAACTTACTGTTGTGCTCATCATACCTTCCTCTTGGGGTTCCCCAACGAGCTCGTTAATACATGAGTGAGCAGGCTCCCCAACTCAACTTTAGTGTACTCACTTTGCAACATGGCTTACACCCACTATATGTGAACATAGATATATCTGACACCTGGTCGTCACGGCCTGCCTCATACCGAAGAACTTTCTTGGTGGTGCACACTAAGGGAGAACACTTTCATTGGTATTTTAATTAGGGATCATCTTATTAGGCTGACATCGAGTATCTAATACTAGCACACAATAATACATACAAAAAATAAACATTGAATGTAAGAGTGATGCGATATGGTCCTTTTCACAGTGATCTCCATCCTGCACCTCCGGATTCTGGCGCCAGGGTTCCGGCGTCATAGGAAATAGGGTACCGGTGCCCTCCGGCATGATAGTCCGTCATCTCCGTGACCATCCACTACTACTTAGCAACATAAAGTAAACTACTTTACCTTTGTCACAACCATATCACATCACAACGCCCCCTGCAAAACAAAGTTAGACGGCTGTACTTTATCTTTGCATGTTTTACGTGGCTAATAGGGCTATCGCACAAGAACTGTTCTTGCCTACGAACTTTCACCACAACGCTGATCAAGTAGTTGTCTATACTACACCCCTTTAGGGGCCCTCCGTTGCAAATGGCATACCAACTAATGCGAGAGAGAAAGACACCCCCAAAGCCACTTTATACGGTATAAGCCGTATGTCAAGTGTAGACCAGTCTCGCGAATGAACGCGTAAAGTCGGTTGGGGCCACTTCATCAAGCATTGCTATGGCATACACAAGTACACGTGGGAGGGTAACAACTAAAAGAACCCTAGTTGCTAGGACCTATCTATTAGTAATGCAGTAATAGGAGGGGCTTTTCACAAACTTACCCTTGAAGACCGAAAAGTGTTGTCAACGCTCAGGAGAGCATGGTTGATGTAGACAAACCAAAGCTGACATCAAGGTCATGTTGAAGTCCCGGCAGCTACTACGGCGCCAACGACTCTTAGTGCCCCAAGTGTTGCACCTCGTAGGGATTTACACACATCTGGTGCCTGGAGATGACTCCCGCTCCTCCGATCTAGCAGCAGTTGCGGAAGTAGAGCTCCTGGATCCAAATCCCGTAGCGCTATGGTGCTCCACGGTGAAGAAGACTCCTGCGCGCGCGATCTGGACTTGGGACAACGGTCATGAGAGAGAGAATCCATTGGAGGTCTTCCCAAAATAGAGGGAACCTTTAATTGATTATTATGTATTTAATTTGTCAAAATACCTCTCTTTATATAGGGGAACGCCCTCCCCATAGCTAACTAGCTTAGCCATGTGGGACTAAACAAGGGAGAGGGAGAGAGGGGGCATGGCCGGCCAAGGCCCTTGTGGTCCTCGTGCGGGGTGCCCAAGGCCCAGCCGGCCACCCCATTCTCCTTTCTCCCTTCGGCATTTCCCTCATGGGCCCTTTTCCCTCCAGATTTGGCCCAATTAGGTATTTGACCCTTTTTAATTATTTTTATTTTATTGAATAAATATAATTGAATGATTAAATCAATATTCAATATTAACTTACATATTATTCAATCCTCATTGATGTGGAACTCATTCCGAATGTCCTCCAGACTTACCGAAACCCTTCCGGTTTTCTCTATTCCCTTTTCTTCGGTGATTCTTCCGATCCTAAAACACTCTCTGACCATCATCAAGCCCTTAAGCGTGATACCCCACGGTTCGGGAATACTCCAGACATGGTCGGGACCCTACCGCACCAATGATCAACAGAGGGACCTGGATGGCCATGTGACCCATGTGCATTCCACGAAATATTTTGTTGTTTGAACCATGAATGTCGTGTCATATTCCTTGTGTCTCACGATACTTGCATTGTCTGAGATCTGATCAATGACATCACCATGTCATGTTCAATCTCGTTACTAACAAATGCTACTTGACTCGTTCTGACAAGTGATATCCCCATGATCAAATCACTTGTTGTGTAGCTATTGGATACAACTTCTCCGAGTGGGCCCTCGAGTCTATTTTCTGTCACACGGATGGACAAATCCTGCGCTTGACGCATATTTCCTCAATTGTTCTTCCGAATACTTGAACACACCATTATGATCACCGTTTCACCGAGTGAAGTTTGATGCTATCAAAGTACCCTTGGATAATAGTGATTGATATGGCCTCATGGTCTAAGAAATAGTATATTAAGTCTATTCTAATCATCGTAACTTGAAGTCCGTGACATGATTGGGCACGATGCTTAGGTTGGATATAGCTTATCATCTCATTCTCATAATGAGGTGACTCCATTGTCAACTGTCATAAATGCCACATGATCAGGAAACCTTGATCATTTGTTGACCAATGAACCAGTGACTAGAGTTTCACCAAGAAGTCCTGGTTGTTTATATATCACACGTGTATTGACGTTTACTTTCAAAACAGTTATAGCATGATATAAACCTTAATCATAAACTTTATGAAATATGATAATAATCCATATTATTATTTGTCTCTAGGGCATATTTCCAACATAAATGTACCTCCCACTCTTAATAGGGGTAAACTCACTCACACTCAGCACCCTGGGCTTAGATACTTTGCATTGTTCTTAGCTAGAGGCTTTCTTGCTAGAGATAATACTTCTGCTTGCATTTCATATATTATACACTTCTTAAAATGTGCAAAAGATGGAAGAATATCTGAATATAATTTGGGAGTAATGCTTGCTAGGTTTTTGTCTATTGCGGTTAAGAATAATAATAACGGAACTCCTCTCTACGTTGGTGCAATTGCTACTTTGATTTTTTATCATATTAAAGATGAGATACGTTTTTCCCACATGGGCACGAAAGTGTGTGAATCTAACTTGCTTGATTTTGAAATACTTAAACGTATGGGAATGATGAGGGAATATGAAGTATACTATATGTATCAATATATGGCCATAGGTGGACTATTGGTGTCCACCCCGCTCCCTCGCTTGGATTATTTTGACAGGAACGCTGGCAAGTGGATTGTCCCAGAGGTGGACAACTCGGCCTAGGAGGAGGAAGCCGCACCACAGGAGGTGGAACCTACCGTACCATGGAACACAGCACCGCTACAGTGGCGGAATTCTCCTCCCAAAATGAGGGTGGCACAGTCAGTTGGGACCACTAAAACCCAGGGTTCTAGCTTCGATCCAAGCTTAGGGGAGTACTCCTACCTCTTTAATTTGTTGTTTTATATCATGTTTCCTTTGATATGTTTTTAGTTCCTTTTGTTCTTAAAATTATAAAAACACAAAAATATTTTAGTTGTTTCTCTCACTTATTTGTCTCTGGTTATTGATCTTGTTTATCTTAAAATCGAAAAGAACAAAAACAGTTTCGTTTTCTCGAATATAATGAAAATCTGAGTTGCAAAAATTTGTTGAAAGCTGTCCACTGTTTGATTTTTCATATTTTTTCTGTAACTCTGATTGAGCTAAAATTTTAAACACAGCTGCAAATTTTTATTCCCTACATACACAAAAAATTTGTACCATTCTGAGGTGTTTAAGTAGGGTAAAAACAGTTCTAATTTTGAAGTAAGTTTTTTGGCAGAATTGAAATTTTAATGTGTAGTTCAAGTTGGTAAATGAGAACAACAATGATGAATTAATGTGTATGAATCGAGACGAGAGGTATGACACCTTTTCCATGCTTATGTAGACATCTTTAATAATAATAAGTGTGCATACCATTGTTTCTTTAACACTTAGGAAAGTGGTGATAAATTTTTATCTTGTCAGTGTTCATTTATGTTATATGGTGATACAAGGAAGATTTTATTAAGTGACAACACTTAGTTGTGGTTGAGTGATTGTAGTTTTAAGTAAAGGTTTACGCATCCCATTGTTCTTGCTAAACTTGCCCCACACTTGCAAAAAAAATCTTAGATACAAACTATGAGGTTATATGCTTGACGATAACCATGCTTTCATGGGGCACGTTTTCAAAATTGCACTTTCATATCTAGTTGATATCATGTCCTTTTGTTATGGATGCCTATCGTTGTGAAATAAGTTGGAACCTTTGTCAGCTCATGGAGTTTGTATATGTGCTAGAGAAACACCTAGGCCTCTAACCCAAGCCATGCATCATTCGTGGTAAAACATTACAGCATCCCATAGTGAGCATTCTATGAAGCATCTTCAATAAAAAGCTATACCAATAGTAAATAAAAAGAATTCCTGAGATGCTCATTGTCTGTTTGTCTTGTCATTTTGGTATGAGAAACCTTCCATACCATTGGGCAAGACGTACCCCATTGGCGTTCTCCATGATACATGTGTACTTATGAAAGAACATTTCATGTTTTTCTATGTTTTGCGTGTTAGATAACAATACTATGGAAATTATTCATGTGTGCTAAGTGTGCAGGAAGCTTTGAGGGGGGCCGGATAATCCGCCCCACCAAGGGCCGGCTAATCCGGCCTACCTCATTGCTCAAAGAGAGCCAAGGCGCGTCGCTCGGTATCCGGTCGGATTTTCTCCCGGAAAATCCGAACTGGGGCAGTTTTTCCTCCCCAAGATGGATAATCCGGCCCCCAGTTTTCAAGCAAAAGGAGCCAGGGCGCGTCGCTCGGTATCCGGTCGGATTTTCTCCTGGAAAATCCGAACTGGGGCGGTTTTTCTCCCCAGGCCGGATAATCCAGCCCTCGCATATGGCTGGATAATCCGGCCCCCAGAAGTTGATCAAGGGCAAGCTCGGCGTGACGCTCTGATAGGGGGCGGACTATCTGCCGGATATTCCGAGTCTACGGCGGTGTTTTCCCCAGGCCGGATAATCCGGGCCTCACTTGGGCCGGATAATCCGGCCCCCAAAGTGTCCAACGGCTGGTTTCTGAAAGGGGTATAAATACCCCTTCTTCCCCAACATTCAGAACTCTTGATTCATTCTAAATTGCCCAGACATTGTGCAAGAGCTCTCATTCTCGATCTCCCACTTCAACCACCCGAAGGTCTTGATCTTTGGGGGAATTGAAGGAGGAGAAGTTCATCATCATCATCAAGAATCAAGCGCTTCAACTCCTCTCCATTCACTTGGAGAAATCCCTGGTCTAGTATTCTTGTCAGTACCTAGATCTTGTTTATTGTATTTGATAACTTTGTTCTTGTGGCAGCCTGTTGTCATTTCGGGAGCCTCCAAGTTTTTGTGGAGTTGTTGCCCCGCTAGTTGTGTAAAGGCGCCGCGCCTCGAAGGGTACCTATAGTGGAAAGGTGGATCAGGCCTTTTGTGGCGAGATCCATCGGAGAATAGGGTGAGGCCTATTGTGGCGTGGTGGTATTAGTACCGCCTACCCCTCCAACGCAGACGTACTTCCCTTAACAAGGAAGGAACTGTGGTCGAACAAATCATGTGTCTCCGCGTGCTTCACTTTGGTTTACTCGTTCCTCTTCCACTCGCTCTTTACTCGCTAGTAGATAGGTTTGCATATAGGGAAATTCCACCTAATAGTTTATCTAGAGAATTTACCCTTTGTGTTAAGCCTAAAATTGAAAAAGTATTAAAATTGATGTAGCACCTATTCACCCCCCCCCCTCTAGGTGCCCATACAATCCATTTCAATTGGTATCAGAGCCCCGGCTCTTAATTTGGGCTTAACCGCCTAAGAGTAGTATGGGTACCAAGGATGATGGAAATGAGGCTGTGGATAAGCTCACAATGGATGATCTCAAGTCATTGGAAACAACCTTGTTGAAATCCTTTGAGGCCAAGATGGAGGAGATGAATCAAATGATTGCTCGCCTTACATCATCCATAGCCCCATCTCCATCCTCCTCTAAGCCTGCCACATCATCATCTAAGGAAAAGGGTAACACCGGATCCAAGGATGATGATGTGGAAGGTGAAAAACTTAATGGTTCCCCCTCCAAGAAGGGAAGTGGTAAGGAGGAATATAGTGAGGTTCGCCACGTATATTCCCCCGACCCACCTATCCCTCATCCTCATATAAACAATAGGGGTGATCCACCCAAGCTCACTGCATCCTCCTTTAATCAATGGCAATTCCTAATGAAATCTCATGTTTGCAGCTCCTCTATTGAATTGTGGAGGATTATTGAAGAGGGTCTTAATATTGGAGATCAAACCAACCTAACGAGAAGAGAAGTTGTGGACAGCCAGTTAAATGCCACCGCTCTCCACCTGATACAGCTGGGTGTGGGTCCCAAGGACATGCCACACATTGAACATCTCAACACAGCTAAAGAAGCTTGGGATGCTCTTATGGATCTCTTCATTGGAAATGAAAGCATGAGAAGAAACAGGTATGATGCCCTTAGTAATGAAGCTGAGGGATTCTACATGTTGGATGGTGAAAACCATGAGGACATGTATAGAAGACTCAAGGGCATCGCAACAACATTTCGAAAGCATGGATAAAAAGGAAATATGTTAGTGCCTTAATGCCTTTCGATCCAACGGACTTGAAGAGCCTGCAAGGTAGACATAACTATCATCAAATGACATCCAACGAAGTCATGCAAGAAATGGCGTCATTCAAAGTGGCTGCAAAGAATGCTGAAGATGCCCGTGCTTGGGCCATTGGAATGCAAAAGGGTGTCAATGTGGCTCTCAAAGCCAATGTTGTTGAGCAAGAGGAAGATGAAGGAGTTTTTGAGGGGGTATCCATGGACTGCCCCGATGAGGTCAAACGTTCTCATGGTGAGTACATGGAATTTTATGCAAGGAACTTTTGGAAGGACCCTGCCAAAGCCAAGTCTGAACTTGAGCGCAAGAACGGGTCAAATGGAAGAAGAGAAAGTGGCCCAAGATTGAGAACTTGCTTCAACTGTGGAGATAGAATGCACTTTGTAGCCGAGTGTCCATATCAAAATAGAGAAGACAATGGTGGCAGACTCATTCTTAAAGAGAAATCTAAAGCACCTTAGAAGAAGCCATTTATTAAGAAGAATGGCCCTTTCAAGAAGCAACCCAAGATTGTCTTGGTAGCTCAAGAGGAATACTCCTCCACAAGTGAAGATGAAGAGGATGATGATAGTTCCCGCGAGGTGGCTGCTATAGCCACCACATCGACTCCCTCATCACTCTTCGATTCGCCGAACGAGAACGCCATCAACAACAACGCCACTTGCCTAATGGCAAGAGGGTCCGAGGTATCAACTTTTAGCTCTTCATTTCCTAAGACTAACATAATTTTGGATATGGATGACCATGACAGTCTTAAAATGAAAGAAGAAGTTATTGCCTTGGATACCTTTTTCACTAACCTACAAGGTGAGCACAAACTCCATTTTGATGCTCTTATGAGTCAACTTGCTCAAGCCGAAGATCTTCTTGAAGAAAAGGGCAGAATTGAAAGAGAAGATGCCTTGGAGATAGCTTCTTTGAAGAATTCTTTAGAAGAGGAAGAGGAAGCTCGAGTATCTTTGGAAGAAAGACTCGAATCCCTTGAGGAGTCACAAGAAGAAGCTGTAGCTCAGCACGTTAAAGAACGTGACCATGCTCTTGCCAAGGTAAAGAAACTAAAGAAAGAAAGATTGACTTTGGGGATGTTCATGCTAGAATTTTGGAGAAGTTTGATAATCTTGAAAGTGCTCACAAGGCATTGAAGAGTGATCATTCTACTTTAAATGAGTCTCATGACCAGCTCCAACTCAATTGAAACGGTATGATGTGCCAAGTACCTCTACTTCATCCTCTATAAAAGAAGACCTTGCAAGAAGTTCTCAACACAAAGGTAAAGGGGTTATTGATGAGATACTGAGCAGGCAAAGGACAAACAATAGTAAAGAAGGTCTTGGTTACATACCCAAGACAAAGAGCAAGAAAAACAAGAAGAAGAAGAAGAAGAAGAAGAAGAAGAAGAAGAAGAAGAAGAGCAAGACTGCTCAACCAAAGACTAGCAACATTACCAATGATAAGACTAATTATGATGGTTTTGTAGGGATCAACAATCCTAACTTTGAACTATATTGTGATTATTATGGTGATGTTTATGCTAGTTTTGTAGGCCCTTATGATTGTTACATTCCTTGGTCTATTTGGGTTCCCAAGACCCTTGTTACTAACATGAGAGGACCCATTGAAAAAATGGGTACCTAAAACCAAGAAGTAATTTTCTTGCAGGGCTATGCTTCCGGTGGTTCTAAATGGGTACTCGATAGCGGTTGCACAAGTCATATGACCGGAAGCAAGGAGATCATCACGGAGATGCGGCCAAACCTTGATCACATAACCGTCTCCTATGGTGACAAGTCAAAATCTGAGGTATTGGGTCTCGGAAAGAAGTTGTGGTGGCTCACGATATCTCTCTCGTGGACGGCATGCTTGTTGAGACCCTCGGGTACAACTTACTTTCAGTTCGCGCCCTTGGTAAGATGGGCTTTGCAGTTTATATTGATGCTGATTTGGTGGTACTCTTGTGGAGCAAGTCTCTAAAAGTCGCTTTCATGGGATATGTCGAAAACGACCTGTACGTGGTGGACTTTTCGGGGAAAACCACTACAGGCCCGATGTGTCTTTGCGGAAAGGATGACGCGGGTTGGCTATCGCATCGCCGACTAGCCCACGTCAATATGAGAACTTTGCAAAGTCTCCACAAGGGTGGCCACATTCTTGGACTAAAAGAAAATGTCTCCTTTGCCAAAGATCGTGTTTGCAGGGTGTGTGTTGAAGGGAAAATGCATGACTCACCTCATCGAAGGAAAACCATTATCTCTTCAAAAAGGATTTTGGAGCTCCTTCATGTGGACCTCTTAGGACCTCCATCTCATGAAAGCCTCAGTGGAAAGAAGTATTGTCTAGTGATTGTTGATGATTACTCAAGATACACTTGGGTTTATTTCTTCAAGTTGAAGAGGGAAACTTAACAAACTATCATCGACTTCGCCAACGAGGTTCAACGTAAACACAACGTCCCCATTCTGGCTATAAGGAGTGATAACGGCTCTGAGTTCAAGAACTGCACCTTAAATGAGTTCCTAAGTCAAGAGGGGATAAGACATCAATATTTCGCTGCATACACCCCTCAACAAAATGGTGTAGCCGAGAGGAAGAATCGAACTCTAATGGATATGGCAAGATCAATGTTAGCCGAATTTAAATCTCCATATAACTTCTGGGCTGAAGCAATCTCTATTGCTTGTCATTCATCCAACCGATTATACCTCCATAAGATCTTGGACAAGACTTCGTATGAAATACTTACCGGTAACAAGCCAAACATCTCATACTTTTGGGTATTCGGGTGTAAGTGTTTCTTTCTTATTAAACGAGTTCGTTTATCTAAGTTTGAATCTAAGGCTTTAGAAGGTATTTTTGTTGATTATGGTGCCGAATCCCACACTTATAGAGTCTACAATAAGCTCTCTGGAACTATTGTAGAATCTTGTAGTGTGGTGTTCGAGGAAAATGACGGTGCCCGTGCGGAGCAAGTTGGTGTTTGTGATGCAGATGTTGAAATACCCCAAGATGCCATAAGAAGAATGGGCATGGGATTTTTCCGCCCCATTGAGGAAGCCCTTGTGGCTGACCAGGAAGGACAATGCTCTACTCATATAGAGCCCTCATCTACACATACTCAACATGTTCCAACCACGGGGGCAACTTCTACACCATCTCCATCAACTGCTGAAGGTCAAGATGTTCTAGAAAGCTCCAGGCCGGATTTTCTGGTTGACACCGGATTATCCGGCCACCCCGCTCCAGCTGACCATTTTGCTCCTAGTGGTGAAGATATCAACGTAAGCTCTAGGCCGGATTTTCCGGCTAGCCCCAGATTATCCGGCCCCTCGTCAGTTCAAGCAAGCCCCAGGCTTCCTGATGAAGCTGCTACAAATACTCCCAGGTCGGATTATTCGGCCTCTCCATCGGCCGGATTATCTGGCCCTGACTCTCCAGTTCTGCAGCCTCTTGTTATGGCTACGGACTCACCTCAAGGGCACGCGTCTCGACCACCTGCTACTGATATTCCAGTTACTGATCAAGGTCGAGAAAATGCTTCCAATGAAGACTCAATTGATGAATCTCCTCCTCCAAGAGACAACAAACTTATTGAACTTCGTCGCAAGGCTCGGGCTGATCGAAACCTTGAGTTGAGGGGTCACACTCTCGACAAGGTTGTTGGTGATCTTTGACGAAGGTTTTCTACAAGAAGGGAATTGGCCAGTTTTGGTGAGCATTAAGCTCATATCTCTATGGTGGAACCTAAGAAGGTCTTTGAAGCTCTTGAAGACCCAGACTGGGTTGTTGCTATGCATGAAGAATTGAATAATTTTGAGCGCAAAAAAGTCTAGAAACTCGTGGAGAAACCCAAAGAGTGCCGCAATGTTATCGGCACCAAGTGGATTTTCAAAAACAAGCAAGATGAGAATGGCATTGTTGTGAGGAACAAGGCAAGACTTGTGGCACAAGGTTACTCCCAAGTTGAGGGCATCAACTTCGGCGAGACCTATGCTCTAGTGGCTCGCCTTGAGTCCATCCGTATCCATCTTGCTTATGCTGCACATAACAATTTTAAGTTGCAGCAAATGGACGTCAAGAGTGCCTTCCTTTACGGTCCTCTACATGAGTTGGTATACGTAAAGCAACCCCCGGGGTTTGAGGATCCTAACTTTCCGAACCATGTCTACAAACTCGATAAGGCACTCTATGGCCTTAAACAAGCCCCACGTGTGTGGTATGAGCACCTTAAAGAGCTTTTGTTAGATCGTGGCTTCGAAGTTGGGCAAATCGATCCCACTATTTTTATTAAGAAGGTTAAGGGGAGCTCTTCGTATTCCAACTATATGTAGACGATATCATCTTTGGTTCTACTAAAAAAGCTTTTAATGATGAATTTTCAAAGCTTATGACTGACAGGTTTGAGATGTCTATGATGGGGGAATTACGGTTCTTTCTTGGATTCGAGATCAAGCAACTTAGAGAAGGAACCTTTATTAATCAAGCAAACTACATACAAGACATGCTCAAGAGATTCAAGATGACGGATCTAAATGGTGTCGCCACTCCGATGCAAACAAAATGTCATCTTGAACTTAACCCACATGGTAAAGATGTGGACCAAAAGGTATACCGGTCCATGATCGGCTCTCTTCTTTACCTCTGCGCATCTAGACCCGATATTGCATTGAGTGTGGGAGTGTGTACAAGGTATCAAGCAGCTCCTAAAGAAAGCCACTTAGTGGCGGTCAAGAGGATCTTTCGATATTTGGTTCATTCCCCTAACTTTGGTCTCTGGTATCCCAAGGGCTCCAATTTCTCTTTATGTGGTCATACTGACTCAGATTGGGCTAGTGATAAGGATGATCGGAAATCCACTTCTGGAGCGTGTCAATTCTTGGGAAGATCTCTTGTATGTTGGTCCTCTAAAAAGTAGAATTGTATATCTCTCTCCACCGCCGAAGCTGAATATGTTGCTGCTGCCAGCGCTTGTACTCAATTATTGTGGATGAGGCAAACTTTAAAGGAATACGGTGTCAATTGTGACAAAGTGCCTCTTTTATGTGATAATGAAAGTGCAATCAAAATTGCGTACAATCATGTTCAGCACACAAGGACGAAGCATATTGAGATTCGAAACCATTTTATTCGAGACCATGTTGCTCGCGGCGATATTGATCTATCTTTTGTGAGCACGAAGAACCAACTTGCGGATATTTTTAGAAAGCCACTTGATGAAGCAAGATTCTGCTACTTGAGGAATGAGCTAAATATCATTGATTCCAGGAGCTTGTCTTGATTACCCATGCACTCACTCATACCTCTCATTCCTTCTTTGGTCTAGGTGTGGGCATGGATATAGGGGGAGTGTGGTCCTAACTCACTGGGCTAACCCTCCCCCCATAAAGCCAATAGCAAGACAAATCATTTCTCTTAATATCATGTTGTGATATGTGAGCTTATTGATGAGTATTGGTCGTGAACCCAAGATATATCTTCGCGGTGTCACACTATACACTCCAACAAGGTGGCTTTGGCCACCACCCTCTCCCTTGAGGAGAATTGGATCTTTTTGGATGTTATTTGCTCTCTCATATTCTTATGGGAATCACACTCAATCTTGTCTTTTATTTGATTTGGATTTTGCAATTTTGAGTGTCTAGTACCATCTCAGTTTGGCTCTCTTAATCCTAAGCCTTTCCCTACCCCTAAGCCATCTATTCTAGCACACAAGTCCCTTTTACACCTTGTGGGGGTGTTTTTTGGGGATGCTCGGGCCTGGTTCTGTGTATAACAGAATCCTAGATTTTATGTCGGATAATCCGGCCCAAGTGTAGGCCGGATAATCCGTCCCTGGAGGATTTCATCTTAAAGGGAAGGGCTCAGGGGGAAGGGCTCATAACGAGCAGCACTTCTCCCCCAGCCCTCTCCTCCTCCTCAGCCACCGCCTGCTGCCTCCCACCCTCCCCGGAGCCTCTCCGGCCACCAGATTTTCCGGGCCTCCCCGGATCTTCTTCTCCGTGCCTCCGGGTACCTTCTCCTCTGCGTTCTTCCTCCAATGAGTGAGGGTAACTCCCTCTCTCCCCATCTTTGGCTAGATGTGTTACTTGTTGGGTCGAACGTTGTCTAGAAGTATGTGTTTTCGCATAGAAATCATAGTCTTGCAGTTTCTAGGCCCGATCTACTTTTTTGCATTCAATCCAGGTGAAATCGAAAATTTCTGCCAGGGCCGGATTATCCGCCCTTGGCCAGGACGGATAATCCGGCCTAACAGATTCGATTCTGGTTCAGTTTCACTATGGAATATGCATTGAGTAGTTTTGTCCTATGAACTTTTTGACTACTTTTTCCATGCTCTCTCCTGGACTTGTGTGTATGCTTATCCCCTTGCTATCGCCCTTATTCTCCTCACAGGTGGTTCCGGTGTTTCCAAGACCTACAAGCGTCGTCCTCGCGCCAAATACTTTCGGGACGACGGACAGGGTAACTTAGTGGACGAAGTTGAGTTGAGGAGAAGGAAGAACGAAGAGAAGCGCATGGCTGAACAAGCAAAGAGGACTAGGAAGGGGGTGTCCAAGAGGAAGGGCAAGGAGCCCAAGATCAGCTACAGGACTTTGGATGCGGTCTCCTATTCCGCCATCTGTCACCGTGACTTGTTTGCTGAGCTGCCTCGTGATGATGAGCTGGGGGATACTCGTTTTTTGTGTGCAGAACAGAAGGGGATCTATGAAGACATATATGCCAGGCTGAACATTAGGCCTATGCACCCACTGGTACTTGTTGATGTTTTGGAGAAGGCGCATCTTGTGGATGCGATGTATGTGGCTGAGAGGATGGGGCTGCACCATCTCATGTCTCTCCAGTGCTCCTTTGACTCTGAGGTGGTGAAGCAGTTCTTCTCCACTTTGGTCATTTGTGGGGATGAGCGTCGCACTACGAAGTGGATGACTCATGACAGGCCTATGACTGCGGATTTTCACGTGTTTGCTGAGGTTCTGGGGTACTCTTTCCGCAGCAGGGATAGAGCTAGTGGCCACCGCATCATCACTCAGCTCAAGCCCAACAAAGATGCAGCTCTCTCTCCTTGCACTGTGGACAATGGCATTGTGGGCACTTTGGATGGACTTGCTCCCATCTATGCTGCCTTAGTGAGTCTCTTCCGTGACTCCATTACTCCGAGTGGGGGCAACAATGATAGCATCCGTGGTCACCTTGTTTAGCTACTTCAATTTTCTCATGAGGTTGCCTCTTGCGAGGACGAGTCCGTGCAGTACAGGCTGGATGTCATGGACTTCATTTACCATGAGCTGTGTGATGCTATGTTCAACCGTCTGTCCATTCCCTATGCACCCTACATTATGATGCTCATTCGTCACCTGCTTCCTGCTGAGGAGTTCCACATCGACTCGGTGCACAAGGCCAAGAAGATCTACACCAAGGTTCGGAAGACTGCTCACCCCTCCTCTGCTCCTGAGGGCCTCATGAGGGATGCTCGTAGGCCCCCTGTGCCTCCCGTTTCCCGTGAGATCAAGCAACTGAACTGGTTCCAGCATAACATTCTCTGCATGGTCGTGGACACGCGCAAGGGTCGGTACGAGGCATACAAGCAGCGCCATGAGTTAGCTCACTCCCAGCAGCTCATTCTCCACCACGTGTCCGGCGCTTCGGGTGCTCCTCCGGCTCCTACACCTCCCACTCCATATGCTCGGTGGAACTCTTCCTCCGGGTTGAACTATGGTGAGCTGGAGCGTCACTTGTTCCCCTCTGCGCCTGCTGCTGATGATAAAGATGAGGAAGGTGACACTAAGGAGCTTGAAGATGAGGATGATGATGGGGATATGCCAAAGGGGGTATGCCCAGCAGAACGTTCCGAGTGGGCTGAAAGGCTTGCGAGTGCGTCTGAAGGATAGCGACTAGACTATGAAGAAAGGAAAGGCCCATCGACTAGCGACTGGAAGCCCAGAAGCGTAGCGGAAGCCCAGTCAGGTTAGGTCAAAAGTCTCTGGATCCTTATCTTGTTCGGGGACAGCTTGTAAACCCTAGCGAGGTACTTCATATATAAACCTCCCTAGGGTATCCTGGAACCTTACGTTCCATCATACACCCCCTCAAGCGACTCGCTGCCTAGCCGCCGAGCTCGCCACCCCTGTAACTCGCTCTCTCATAATCTAATCTAGCAGGAGTAGGTCTTTACCCTCCGGGGGGCTGAACCTGGGTAAACCCATGTGCATCCGCCCCCATCTCGCACCGCAGATGGCCGCCAACTCTTCCTCACGAAACACTCAATCGCTGCCAGTGGCAGCGACTGCTGTGGCCATTTCCACGATAGTGGCGCCCATCGTGGGGCATAGCAGGACTGGCCTGAGTTCTGCGGTGAGACCCTATTCGCCGATCGACCGGCCGCTCACCACCGGCCACATGATCGCCATCGGCGGGATCTTGCAGATCCTGCCCAGCAGCTACATCTCGGCGTCGCGTCCAGTCACTCACGCCACGGTGATGCCGATCGGCTCCATCAACCTCTTTGTTGGCTTCACCGGCACGGTTGATCTAGCCGCGGCGGTGATTGTCGGCGGGTCGCCTCCACACCACAATATACTTTCGGAGGAGCAGGTCCGCTCCATCAGGGGCCTCTTCACCGAGTAAGACTCGGCCGCTAGCGATGCGATCGAGACCAACGCCGCCACCAACGACGACGCGCTAAACGACGACGCCGACTCCACGACCCCTGCATCGATCGGCGGATCCATCACCACCGCGTCATGGGAGGACTCCATCACGCGAGTCTCCAACCCCAAGGACTTCGAGGACCCCTCCATCCTGGGGATCTTCGACTCTGATTCTGGCTCAGAATCCCCCGAGGATTTTCACGCCAGATCCAATCGCTTCAACGCGATCTACATGGCGGGTACCACGGCCGCCCCGCCAGATCCATTCTCCACGCCGATCCCACAGACCGCGACGGCCACGAAGGTGGAGCAAGCCCGCCTGCGTCTCATGGAGGTGCAACGCAACGAACTCGCCGAGTGCGAGAAATACCGCCTCGAACGAGAAACGGCGCGGGAGCTGTCACTCTATCACCAGCGCCGCATCAGGACCCGCCTGAACCCCGACGTTCAGTGCCGCGTCCTGAATTTCAATGACGAGGGCGACCCCACACGCGCCGCCGAGTGCGAATACTACGAGAACACGCCGCCAGGCGGGAGCAACCCTGCAAGACCACCACCTAGAGCGCTGGCGACTGGGGCCCCTCCACCGCCCATGGGCCACGCGCCCCCACCAGACCAACCGCGGATCATCATCTCGCCTCAAGACCGTGATGCCAATGGGATACCGCTATACTCCACCCTGATGGACAATGTCGTCGCGGCTGATGCCGCGATCGCCAACCTCGACGTCGAAGGCGATGGCACACTACAGATCCAGTACGCCAAAGCCCTACTCATCAGGGCCGTCGAGCAACAAGCTGCGGGAGTCGACCCGCGGGGGCGGATGTACTCCCGCTCGTCAGCAAGCAGGGCGGCATCAAGAGGCCACCCCACCGTGGCTAACGCATTAGTTTTCCTACCACCCCAGCCCCTGGTGAACCAACCACGGGTCACGAATCCCGCGTTGTCAACCAACGAGCCGCGACCGGCAAACAACACGGTCGCTGCCAATGGGTAGCCCCTCGATGCCCGAACGAACATCATCAACAATTAGGCGTGGCGGTCGTGCCAGCGCTACGACCTACGGCACACCCTCACCAACCCCGTGGTATCAGTGGCGAGTTATCAGTGGCGAGGTATCAGTGGCGACTAACAAATGCGCCATAGATGTTCAAAAAAGGTGCACCACAGAAGAGTTGTTTCCTAGTAGTGAGGGCGCGTCGCTCGGTATCTGGTCGGATTATCTCCCGGAAAATCCGAACTAGGGCGGTTTTTCCTCCCCAGGCCGGATAATCCAGCCCTCGCATATGGCCGGATAATCCGGCCCCCAGAAGTTGATGAAGGGCAAGCTCGGCGCGACGCTCTGATAGGGGCGGACTATCTGCCGGATATTTCGAGTCTGGGGCGGTGTTTTCCCCAAGCCGGATAATCCGGCCCTCACTTGGGACGGATAATCCAGCCCCCAAAGTGTCCAACGGCTGGTTTCTGAAGGAGGTATAAATACCCCTTCATCCCCAACATTCAGAACTCTTGATTCATTCGAAATTTCCCAAACATTGTGCAAGAGCTCTCATTCTCGATCTCCCACTTCAACCACCCGAAGGTCTTGATCTTTGGGGGAATTGAAGGAGGAGAAGTTCATCATCATCATCAAGAATCAAGCGCTTCAACTCCTTTCCATTCACTTGGAGAAATCCCTGATCTAGTATTTTTGTCAATACCTAGATCTTGTTTATTGTATTTGATAACTTTGTTCTTGTGGCAGCCTGTTGTCATTTTGGGAGCCTCCAAGTTGTTGTGGAGTTGTTGCCCTGCTAGTTGTGTAAAGGCGCTGGTGCCCGCCTCGAAGGGTACCTATAGTGGAAAGGTGGATCAGGCCTTTTGTGGCGATATCCATCGGAGAACAGGGTGAGGCCTATTGTGGCATGGTGGTCTTAGTACCGCCCACTCCTCCAACGCAGACGTACTTCCCTTAACAAGGAAGGAACTACGTTCAAACAAATCCTGTGTCTCTGCGTGCTTCACTTCAGTTCACTCGTTCCTCTTCCACTCGCTCTTTACTCCCTAGTAGATAGGTTTGCATATAGGGAAATTCCACCTAATAGTTTATCTAGAGAATTTACCCTTTGTGTTAAGCCTAAAATTGAAAAAGTATTAAAATTGGTGTAGCACCTATTCACCCCCCCCCCCCCCCCCCCCCCCCCTCTCTAGGTGCCCATACGATCCATTTCAACTTATAATGACAAGAACTTGCTTTGGATCCTAAGTTGAGTAGCATGTGGTGTAGGTACTCGTATTCAAGTGGCATGAGGCATTCAACTTATAGTTGGTCAAGCATATAAACCATACTAACTCGCACAATTACTTTGATTGACTAACAAGGCAAGGTAGCAAGCATGATGAATTTATTAGTCCACAACTAAGAGAATCAGAGATCTCAAAAATCTCATTCTTGATTAATCAAAAGTGATGCAAGAACCTTTGTTGAAATCTACCATCAATCAAACTCATCTAAGTGGTGCCACTCTATATGATCCTCCTTGCAGCAAATATAAATGCTTGAACACTGATTAGATGCACCTTTGTTATCATTTTACTATTTGTTTTGGAAATTATGTTTTGGGTACTTGTCATTGCTAAAGGTGATTCATATGCAATGCAAAGTTCTTGTCAAAGTCTTTTATCGCTTCAGCACTACATTTGAGTTGTTTGAGGATAAACAATAAGCTAAGCTTGGGGGGCTTATGCACACAAAATGCATCTACTTTTCCAAGTACTTTGCCTCACAATTTGCTCCGGAATCCTCCCATATTTGATTAAAACTGCAGAATCTGACACTGTTTTTTAGCAAAGTCTCGTTTCTGGTTGTTTTTGCAGGAAATAAAATCGGGGGAAAATACCAGGACACATTTTTTATCAAAAAAAGTTTGAGAATTGGACGGACACGAGAGAGTGTCTGAGGCCCAAATTGGCACACCAGACACAGCCAGGTAGTGGGCCGCGTGTGGCATGCTTGTTTGGCCCACGAGAATCATCTCGCCTTCGGTTTTTGCATACTCCCATATATACCCCAAAAACTGGTTGCCGCAGGAGGACAGAGATTTTCGCGAAACAAAGCACAACCAGAGCCACGATCTTCGATTTTAGGGTCAGATTGATCTAGGATTTCTCCCCCGAGGGAGGGATCCGGAGGCCGTCTTCATCGCCTTCATCCCCATCAACCATGAGCTCCATCTCCCCCACCATGGGTGGGTAGTTGGCTATAGTCGTACGAGGTGGATGGGGATTGGATGAGATTGATCATATAATTGTATTAGTTGTTCAAGATTTGAGGGGTTTTTGTCTTGAAGATATTCTTGTATTGTGTTGATCCACTTTAGCTATGTTTAATGGTTGCTACTAGGGCCCGAGTGGCATGATTTCAGTACTGAACTTATTTTGCCGTATCATAAAATTGAGTTTGGTATCTATCTGCAAAGTGTATTGCCTATTATTATGTTGAACCTGCGTACCCTAAAACGACATATAGGGAAAACAAGGGGGATATGTTTTAGTTCGAGGATTCTATGTGTTAATGGAGTGTTAATGTGTTGTTCTGGGCTATTCGAAAGGGTAGACCTTAATTACCTATAGTTCCATGTTGGCTCCAGTGAAATGGGCAGGTAGGACAAAAGATGTTGTGCAAATTCTCTTGGTTAGTACGCACAACTAAATTCGGAGCACATACCTATACACATAAGAGTTAGTTAAAAAACCCATGCTATTTGTATTTTATTATATTATGAATCTTATTCATGCAGCACCCCGCTATCACCTCATGCCTATGTTTTAATCTCTGAGAGTTACACGTTCATTACTTCCAGTGAAAACTGGAAAACTGTTTCAATTACTCTTGTTTTATTTTTCTTGCTCGAATCAAATTACTGCCATCACCATTTTCTCTTGAGTTTATTGATACACAGGTGTGGTTGAGAGTAACGTATCAATTGCTAAAGTCTTATTGATATTCTTGTGTTCCCCTTGAGTCGAACTATAAATTTGGATAATACTTCCCATCGAAGATTTCAGCGATCCCCTATACTTGTGGGCATCAGGCGTCATCTTTGTTATTGCGTTATCTTCTACTGTGACCATCGTTTCTTCGGTTGTCCCGGCAAAGCTAGCTGCGACATAGCTTGGCCTGCTGTACCCATCATTGCCTCGCCTTCTCCTATAATTATTTCTCCTATCTCGGTCTTCCTCGGGTGAGCGCCCTTGTTTGTTATTTACTGTATCTTCACCATCTTCCCAACAATTGGCCATGTCCATCAGCTGAGAAATTGTTTTGGGTTTGACATGTCCCATCTCCTCAATGAATTCTCTTTGGCGAAGACGGTCGTTGAAAGCATCGATCACCTTTTCATCTGATATAGCCTCATATGAGTTTTTGATGATGTTCCATCTCTGAATAAATGCTCGTATTGGCTCCCCAGACTTCTGCTTGCACAGCCGCAATTCTTTGATTGATGCGGGGCACTTGAATGTGGATGCAAAGTTTTTGATGAACTTATCCTCGAGGTCACTCCAGCTGCTGATGGATTCTCTGGGTAGCTATCTGAGCCATGATCGAGAAGCATCACTTAGGTGCAGCTACAGGCTTTGCATAGCGGTAGTTTTGGAGCCACCCTGGAGCTTGACGATTTGTAGGTAATCAACCAACCATGCTTTGGGTTCCTGGAGCCATCATACTTTTGACATTTGTGAGGGAGTTTGAAGTCCTTGGGTACCGGAATTTTGCAAACCTATTGGGTAAAGCACCACATGATTCGTACTCATCCTCGCTTACCCTATCGTAATATCTTTGACTTCTGCGCTCTTCCCTAGATCTATCGACCCTGTGTTGTGTAATGGTATTTCTAGCATTGTCTCGTTGTTCAGGATTCGAGAATTGCACCTGATGCGGTGAGCGTGTGATGCATGTAAAATGATTTTTTTTTGTAAAGGACCATATATTAATATCGCTAGATACCAATTAAAACACGCCTCTGCAACAATGCATTATCCTATTGGCATTACGGATGCACACAGCCAAAAAAAGAATTACAAAAAAATCCCACTAGAGTGATCTATGCCTTACAACACCGGACCAAACACCACCGAGATAGCACCATAAATCCATCCTCTCCAAAAGTGACGCCTCCAAGAAGGGAACAGTGCACAAGCACTGTCATCGCCTTGATCAACGATCATGGGTTTTCACCCCAGAGAATGTCCACGCTCACAAAACAATGCCTTCAACAAGGTCATTGCCAAGCACCGCCAATTAAGGCCAAACCTTGGATTTTAACCCTCCAAGTTTGAACTTTGGAATCCTCCTGTACTTTCGCCCCCACTTCACGATGTCGCTGCTCCAAGACCTAGATCACCAAGCCAAAACCTCAACACCACTAGGATTCAAACCACCATTAGCAGTTCCCAAACCTCGGCTTCCATGTCATTCTCCACGACAGACTTCATCAAGGAACTAAAGGCATGTCCTTGATGGCAACGGACTGCAAAGCTTCGCGTCGCTCTACTGAAAACCAAACGGTCAGATAAAAACATGGTTGCGCACGACAGCCTATGGGATCTACCTCACCGAGCCCAATCGATGGCCATGGACAATGGCGTGCAAGGAGGTGACAGCGCAGGGTCGGCCCTCTATAGGATCCGGCCACGACACGGTGAGGAGGATAAGCAAAGACGACAGGAGAACCACCCGAATTAGAGATCTAGGGTTCATCCCTTGTCGATCTGAAGCCCAACCCCCAACACCGGTCAAGCACCGCCTAGGAGGAGCACTTCCACCACCCTGACCAGGGGTGCCACCCTAACCGCCGCTCGTCGATGCAATGGTTGTTCCCGCCCCAATAGTCTCGGCGGCTATCGACGGCACCCACCACACCCAGGCCAAAATTCGTCGACCGAGACCGCCGCCACCGCGGCTAGGGCCGGCCGCAGCGGCAGCGAGAGGCGCAGGAGAGGGTGTGATGGGGTGGCACGATGAGATCTTCCCCCAGCACCGCCCTGGGGGGCTCACACAAGGGGTGCGAGTGAGCTTATGTCCCCCTTGAATTAGCTGAGGCATATTGTTGGTATTGATGCGACAAGGGATAAACTACATAAACTTTGTAGTTTTTTTCTATGAATTCCCACATATTTGCATCATATTAGTAGTTATTACCAATGTTCTTAATGATTTTGGGGATTTTCTAAACAATTCCCTCTCTTTTGTTTTTAACTCTGTCTGGCAGAAAATCCTCCTGTTAGCGTTTTTGACTTTCCAGGAGCTACGGAACTCAAAACGGAGCTAGTCAATGGTAGCTATTAGATAATTTCCATACGAACCCAACACGCTAAAGTAGGGACTGAGGGTCCCAACTAACTGAAAATGGATGCCCATTTACTTTAGGGCCCACCACTAGTGCTATCTCAGCCGTCAAAACTCTGATGCCGCCGATTCCACCGCCATTCGCTTTGTTTTGACCTAAAACTATCTATATATACCCCCTGGTGGCCTTTCTGGAGATGAACGGAGGCGAAGATCAAAAACCAAGTAACAGAGAGCTAGCAGGCCGCCACCTAGAGGAAGATTGGAGGGGGAACCGCTGCCGGAACTGCCTTCGGTCACCTCTCCTCCTTCACCAATGTATCCTCATCATTCTCCATGATGAGAGGGGAGTAGTCCACCCCTGGACTATGGGTTTGTGGTGGTAACTTTATCTAATCTCTCTATGTATGATCATTGTTGAAGTCCATATGATGTGCCTTGCATGAGTATGGATCTATCTATGTAATTCCTATGGTGGATATTGTGGTGTGAGATAATACTTGTTACGCATTTACCGTTGTGTTGGATCTTCTATCATTTGTCATACTTTGGAAATATTCTATGATGCATGTAATGGTTTGATCTATCCAAAATGACTTGTTTATCCATGTCATGAGGTGATTGACACCACCAAGTGGAGGTAGATGAGAAAGATGTGGTAATGCACACAACATACCAATCATTGCACTAGTGTTTGGAATGTTTTCCATTAATATGTATGATGTATGTAGGTAATGGGTGGCTGAGTGACAGTGGCATATGTATTGAGTGATACAATGCAGCCAAACATCCTTTATCTAGGGGTAAAAGGGGGAAGTATGATGTGTGGTGTGACAATAACCAAATGCTAGCCTTATTACAAGGGTGACCTAGCAGCACAATGGAGTAATTCTTTCAACTATGTGTTTTAAGACATGTAGCCACCATAAAGTTACCATTAAAACATGATAATTGTCTTGTCCTCTTGCATTGAAGAGGATTGGGATACTTTTACATTCTTGCTTTGTTACATTACACTTCTAAGCCTTAAATCAACCACCATGTTCCTTAAACTCGTTTAGTGCATAATCAACATAAACTTGTGACACTTTAATTTTGTAGAATATATAGCTTTCCCTTCTTGCTCCTGCGGATCGATACCCTAATTCCACATTGAGAGGTACTATAGTGATCCCTTGCTCTTGGGGGTTATCAAGTAATTTTTTGGCTCCGTTGTCGGGGAGTGTAGCGCTTAAGTTTATATTCTTGTGTGCACTAGACAATGGAATCTTATAGTAATAACTATGAGAAAATTATTATTTAGATATGTTAAAAGTTCGAATCTTCCTTCTTGTACTAATGTTTACAAAATAAGTGCCATAGAAAGCACTCATGTTTTGTAGGAAGAAGATGACAAAAGCATAAGGTTGGGGATGCCCATGCACCCCCAAGAAGAGGAGAGTGATGAGCAAACACAAGAAGAGGACAAAATACTAAGCTTGGGGATGCCCATGCACCCCAAAGAAGAAGAGAAGAATGAAGAAGAGGAAGAAGATATGGTCCATCCTAAACTTGGGGATGTATGGGAACCTCTCAACGATGATAGTAACACTCAAACTCAAAACTCGTTTGTCATTTATGAGAACATGCTATGATAATTTTCCAAATAAAAATTATATATCCATCTATGAAAACCCATGCTATTATGATGAAACTAATAATGCTCCTTTGATTATTGCTAGTAATGCTACTAGTAAAACTATTGATAATGAGGAGTGTTGCTTAGATATGCTATATGATAATGCTTTAGATGATGGTCCTATGCTTATTTATAACCCTCCATGTATAATACATGAGGATAGAAATGATATACTTGTTATCCATGATGATGCTCTTATTAGTAAGAGTTCTACTTTATTCTTGAGTTCTCCTAGTTTCACCATAGAGGAGAAATATGAACTTGCTAGGAAATATATATGTGGTTTGCAAAATTCTTGTTGCAACCATGTTATTGATATTTAAAATAGTACTAGAAACTATTTTTAAACAGGAAAGCATGCTAATGAATGTCATGATAGTTATAATCCTCTTTACGTGAAAAACTCTATGAACTTGCATGATTTGAATGGTTACAATATTAGATTTGCTTTTAGTGAGTGCAACTACTATGAAAGAGGAGGTGATAAGTGCCCTATTTATGCTTCTAGTTATTATATGTTGTGTTCACCTACTGATGATATGCAAAGGTATGCCTCTACTTGCTGTGATTTAGGCATATACAAAATGCCAATGCATAGGAAGAAGGTGAGACTTCGTTGTTATTGTTTCCATATCTTGTGTTGCTTTTTACCATGTTTTAACTTGACTATTATTTTGATTTGTATGAACACACCATGGGACCCTGGTGTTATGTATGGAAAACTTCCCAAGGAAGAAGGAGGTGTTCGGCAACACGCAGAGCAAGGCAGAAAACAAAAACCTTTCTACTCCGGCAAGGTCTCTGGCGAGCCACTCCAAGATCCGGGTAAGGTCAAAGGCAGTAGCTTGTACCTCTCGACGCGCAAGTGCGGAAGCTGAGGAAGCGCATCGTGGTGGTGCGAACTTCTCGATCCTAGGACCACCTTGTCGCTGGCTTGCTCCTCCTCCTTCTGCCTCTGACTTCGCCGCCTAACGCCGCTGACGAGCACCGTAGATGTGGTGCCTTTGTTGTCTCACATATGTACAAGGTGGAATAGCAGCAAGTGAGATGCTAGTCTCGGTCTTGCCGCCGCGGGATAGGAAGGTGGTTATCAAGTCTAGCGAAACCCTAGGAAGCATCACTGGATTGGAATGTCACACCTTGTCCGCCGCCACCCACCTTCCTTTATATAGGCAAGTAAGTGAGGGCACACAACACTTGTGTCCCTCGGTCCTAAACCCTAGCCCTAGTCAAAGTGGGTCCAACACATTGACATGTGTCCCTGTCCGAACAAATCCAACTTTTCGGCTTGGGATAGTTGGATCAACATCTGCCTAGTCCCACTCTCTTAAGTGTGTGATCCCGCAGGCTTACGGTAAGCCAGACACAACTCACTAATCATTCAGTCAAAGCAGTAGCTCAGTGACTTTCCAACCAGAGCTGATAGTCGGTAGCGTCCTCTAGCAAGACTTGTTGACTCCCGGTTTATGTATATGCCCTCAATGTGACGATCTGTCTAAGTCCCTTTGCCTTACGATATTGGTGATAAACCGCAGGGGAGATTCTCATCCTAGTCCCGGTTTACTCTATGCTTGTTGCAGAGATAATTGACTCCCTCCGACTTCACTAAATTGGACTACCTCGATAAACACTTGATCGAGTAGCGCATGTCCATGCTTCTGAATCATATCACACAAGAGGGCCCAGAGAATATCTCTCCGAGATGGAGGGGCAAATTCCGTCTTGGCTGATCCACGTCACGCAGCTTGCTTCGAAGTTAGCCCAAGACCACACTTATGACCCCAAGTTACGGTGCATGTTATATGGATTCAAAGCCGGATTTTCCACAACTCATTGCAATCCTTGAGGTCTAAGGATTCCATTGTGTTAGTCTGAGCGTATGACTGTGTGCTCACGTCCTACTAACCTTTGGACCAGTCCGGCTATCGTACCTCTTCCAACTAGCCAATGCAACACGGATAACGTCTCCATGCTCATAACACGTGAAATATTGTCATCTTCCGACTTACAAATTAGTCTCAGCAGTGGGTTCCCCTCCCAACCCCAAATGACTAAGGACAAACTGGCTAGAGCTAGATACAAGTATGTGGTTCCACACTGGCAGCAATTGAATTGACACATACAACTAGCTCTAAGCCATATACTGGGTTACAATTACAAGGCGGAATGTGAGCCTCTAGGGCATCATTCCTAATAGGAGGTAGCACCAAGGTACACGCTACCACATGATCTCCACATCACTTGAAACAAGTAAGTGAGCCTAGCTATATGACTATAAAGAAAGCGCTTTACGGGAGGCAACCCGGATTGTTTTATTTTGGATTTTATTTTTGCACTCTTGTTGTAGAAAGAGAGTTTTCTTTTAGTTTTCTTTATGGATTTTTCAATAAAGTACTAAGTTGAACCCATTTGGATGTTTTAAAGTTGACAAAACATATGGAGCAGAAAATTCCTACACTAACTCTTTTTAGTAAAAAAATCTTTGATTTTTATACTATAGTTGCAACTTTTCATCCAATATATGCCCAAAAATTTTAAAAAAATCCTGACAAGTTTAAGTGGGCGAAATAAATGCGTTGTGCAGCTGCTGCTTTTTTGGACAGAATCTGTCTTTTGTTGCAGGAGTGGTCTCTTTGGACTTTGATTTGATTATTTTTCAGTATTTTTATATCTTATGTATCTTGGACACTTAATTAACTATCTGGAAATTTAAAACCAAATTTTATTTGGACATGTTATCACAACTAGCTTGATATCTTTGTACCCACTAATGTCACCCCATAGAAAAGAAATGGGAGAAAACTTTGTGTTGAGCTTTTTGACAGGGAATGGAGGAACACCACACCAAGAGATATCCAAGAATGGTGAAAACCATAAGCATGGGGATTCCCAAGGCACCCAACTGAACCTATTAAACTCTCGGTTTGCAAACTTCTAAACTTTGTTTTTTGAGCAACATAGAATGATCATAGAAACTTGGAGCGTCTTTGTTTAGTGTTATGTTTAGTTTTGATTGATATGTTTGAAAATAAATATGATGGGGATATTCCGAATGGGGTATACCCAGCAGGAGAAGCCCGACGACTTGAAGCTGGAGGCCCAGAAGCATAGATAGGCCCAGCCGGATTAGGTCAAGACATCCGAAACCTTAACTGGTTTGGTTGTAATCCTATAAATCCTAGAGAGGTACGCCCTACATAAACCTCCCTAGGGTACTCTCTATACTCACGTTCCATCCTACACCCAATCCAAGTGACTCGCTGCCTAGCCGTCGAGCTCGCCACCCTTGTAAATCACTCGCCAATAATACAATCTAGCAGGAGTAGGTCTTTACCCTATGGGGTTCAAACATGGGTAAATACCTGTGTCTTTGCCCTCAATCTCGCACCACAGATGGTGACTCGCTCTTACCCTAAATCCTTCCAATCGCTACCCCTGGTAGCGACTATCGTGGTCATTCCCATGACAGTGGTGCCCGCCGTGGGGCATGGTCAGTACAACATGAGTTCTGCGGAGAGACCCTACTCGCCAATCGATCGACCGATCTCCACTGGCCGCATGATCGCAACTGGAGGGATCCTTCAGATCCTGCCCAGCAGTTACATCCCGGTGTTGTGCCCAATCACGCACAGCGGGGGGTGATACCGGTCGGCACCATCAACCTATTTGTCAGGTTCACTAACGCCGTCGACCCGGTGGAAACGGCAATCGTCGGATCGCCGCCATGCCGCGATCTACTCTCGGAAGGCCAGATCTGCTCCATCACTCGCCTCACCTCTGAGTATGACTCGGTTGTAGCAACGCAGCCGGGAGCGACGTGGCCGCAAGCGACATGGCCCTCCACGATGATGCTTATTCGGCGACCCTGCCTCAGTCGCCGGATCCATCACCGCTGCGTCACACAAAGACTCCATCACGCGAGTCTCCAACATCGAGAACTTTGGGGACCCCTGATACCTTTGATCCGGATTCACAGATGTTGTATAATAGCCTTTTCCCTAGAAGACCTAGGTTTAATCAAACCTCGGAAAGCACTGCTAAAAGGTAATTAAAAAGGACACGTCTACAAGACTTTTTTTACCTTACTTGACCAGACCAATCTAGTTTAGTTTATAATGGGTTTGAATCAATGGATAGAAATAGGCCAGGGTTGAAGATCCACCTGTTGCCGCACATCAAATGGGATAAAGGATAATAATAAGCATAGTCATGTATAATGTTTGTATTGAGATAATATTTTTTGGGCAACACATCCTAATATTCTAGAGCCCCCATGATGCAGCAGGCATAGCAATAGACTTTTAATCCGACTAAGAGTACACTGAAGCCACGGGTTACAAACGATTATTAAGTGTAAACACAGATCAAAGCTTTAAGTGGTGATCTTGGCGTTGATCCCGAATGGAGCGCTAAGCGAAGACAATACTACCCTTTCTATCACTGAGGTTCCTATGAGATCGCCGCTAGCCAAGTATCTCACCTCAAGCCTTTATCAATCTATGGGATCTTGGGTACCTACAAGTACACAGATCGAGACGAGAGACGAAGAAACAAAAGATACAAATCACGAATCCAAACAAAACACAATTCTCCATGATCTAGATGCACATAATTGTTGCGAGGTTTCTCCCCAACCCGCAGCCCGTGAGGAATACTCACTCATAACAAATAGATCGGAGTTAGAAAACATCATGCTAATACTTAGATTGAAATCAAATATTCTTACAATGGTCGCATAATCACAAGGAGAAATAAAAGTACAAAGTAATGGCTATGGCTAGTGGAAGGATGGATGGTGGAAGTGATGAACAATGGATGAACAATGGTGTGGATCTCCTTTGGTGGTGTTGTGATGCAATCTTGAATGGCGGCCCTCTAGCTGACGGCTGGAGCCTCAAAATATATAGGCATCTTCACGAAAGTTGTAGGGTTTAACGAGACAAAGCCGTCGCCACCTGGTATGGGCGGGCGGTACGAGCGGACCGTGCATGTACTAGTGGTCGTTAAGCGTGCTGACGCCCTGGAAAGGTTCTCCAATTACTTGGTTGTGTGTAATTCCTCATAATCCTTCATTATGACTCCTTATTTCTCCTTAATAGTAGTGATTTCCTACACAACATAAATCAAAGAAGGGATTTCCATATCTTTGCAATTATTAGTCATTAGTGGCAAAGTCGAGAGTTTCTTTGGCAATTGCTTGACCAAAAACAACGTTTAAACTAGTGGAAGATGGCAAAAATCAGAGACATCAACTTCCCCAAAGGTCAACCTTGATCGTCCCCGAGCAAGAAGAACCAAAGAACTATAAGGAATTCAGCGTTTAAACTTGAAACAAGGAGAATAAGAGTTCACTTACAATCGGTAGTCGTGTGTGCTCAACACTTCATTCATTTGCGAAGCTTATCAAGGTTAGAGAGATGACAAGAATACTATACAAGCTTTGGTGAGTCAAGATAATCAAAGTAAAGTTTAATATAAGTATAAGTAAAGTTTAATATAAGTATAAGTAACTAGAAGTGTAACAATCAATCCAATTCCTCTAATTAAATCTCAGCTTGCCAAGGAACACTAGGATGTTTAAATAGCATAATTGAGTAAGAGAGTTTCATGTCCTAAGTAGTATAACAATGAAGTGTCTTATTTCCACCCACATCAATAAATCAAGTCAATCTAAAACACTTCTAATCCAATCATTATCTTTCAATAAAAAATTCGTAAAGTAGTAATGAGACTATGCCAAGGACTTGTTATGTGGATCCTCATAGATATCTTTATTTTTCTTTTCATCTTTTTCAAGGATTTTCGTTTGCTTATTTTTGCTAGTGTTTGCACAACCTTTGAGAGTACCAATACTTTTGCATATACATTGACACGGATGCTAATCATGACATCAACTCATAGCCGAAATCCGGGGTTATACCATAGATTGTTCAAAAGCTAGCGGAGTTGTTGGCATCCCAAAGGTGTGCATTAGAGACATAGAACAAAGTTATCTCACTTCTTTCTCTTTTTTGAGCTAGAACCGTGGTTTGATCCACAAGGTTAGCTTTGGCATGCATCACAATTACCACTATACTTTATTTCAATCAAACAATTCCTTTCATGAGTGTCGTCAATACTATCAAAATATCTATGGGGTTAAGTATAATCAAGGGTATACTCTAAAGACAGTCATTCATCAAACAAGTTGTAAATTTCAGACTTTTTCTTATTGTACTTGTTTGGCATTATTATTTCCAAGGCAAGACTCGGTTAACTAAAAGAACTAGAGAAAAATCTTCAACAACTAATCATCATACCAATAAAAAGCCTTACTCTAACCATATTAAATTACTTCCCACTAGCATGACATCTTAGCAAATCAACGAACTAAGATAAATAAGTCAAACTTCATAAGTGGGAGACATAGGACATACCTCTCATAAATAACTTCATAATCCACTTCCTTATAGGGATGTGTTCCTTCAATACTCAAACAGGATTACTCTCGAAATGATATTAAAGCAAAGAGGCACAGTATGAATCCACGTTTACAAAAAAGGAAATACGTGAAAAATATTTTTGTATTTTTGAGAATAGGGATTAAAGAATAGAAAATAACTTGCGACTAAGCAAGGGTTTAAGAAAAACAAAGGAAAACTAAAAAACTAAAATGGAAGCAAATTAAAAAGCAAAGGAAAAAAGAAAAGTGTTGGAACAAGCCAACACGAGTGTTTCAAAGCTCTCAAGGAACCGGAGTACAACCTTGTTACTACACAAATAAATTTGCTAGGAGAACACATCCCCAAGATCAGGCTTTTGCATGCCCTTTTGTTGCTCATTGTGGTGGCGGTGGATAATACCCCATGTTCCATTGGCTGCTCCAATCATGGAACTGGGTGGCGAGGCTTGCACTGGCATCTCGAAGGTTGATGGAGAGGTTCTTCATGTTTTGAATATTTCCTTTGAGTGCATAGATATATATTCATAGGTGGTGTAGTAGTTTGGTGGCTGCACATCTTATTCGGGTGCTTCTTGTTCTACTTCTTCATCTTCTCCTCCTCCCACGGGTATTTCTTGTTGGGGTAGATTAGCTTCGACCTACGCATCATAACGCAAACATCCATCCTTGATAGAGAATAAACCGTTAGGCAAAGGAGCCGAGATCAAGTGATTCGCTCTAGGTATATTGAAGAAATATCTACCATGATTTTTAGAAATCATACCACATGCTCCTCGAGTAGATAGACCGAGACGGTTACCTCTAGTCAACGGTTGGATGTTACCTAGGTTGATGCGAAGTGCGCGTGCGAGAACAGTCACAATTCCTCCTCCACATATGGGTCCTCGAGATTGAAGAGCTTGATGATTAAGATAAAACACAAGTAGAGAGCCCAAATTTAGCGTAAAGTTTCAATCGATAAGTGCAGCTTTTGCGAGGATCAACATGTCCTCATCATTAACTCTAGTAAACTCACCACGTGTCTGCAATGTGTTAGCAATAAGATAAAACAAATATCAAATGGCAGGATGACCAATTTGATTCCCCTTGGGTGTGTGTCCACTAATTCTCATCAAGTTAAAATATTGTGAAGGGGAAGGATCTAAAACAAATGTAGTTGTGCATACATCGGTGGTGTTGTTGGTTAACCCAAAGCATTGAGCCCATTGGTTGAGTGTCAAAGTATACTCACAGTTCATAAGGCAGAATTTAATTCGATCAACTCCGGGCCTTTGTTCCTTGGAACAACCATAAGGATCCACCGTGTGTGTCAAGGTGTTGAAGAAATCAAGTGTTAAGCGGCGGTATGTCGCAGCATCCTGAAACACAAAAATGTACAAACCAACATTGTTGCAAAGTAAATCGAAATTTGCACGAATGCCAAGTTGGTTTAGGATATAAGGACACGACCACTTAGTGGACTTGATCTCTCAAATCTTGAGAAAATTGAAACGGGTAAGATGGAACTCCTCGGTGAACTCGATGCTAAGTGACTCAGGGGTTAACGTATCAACAGGTGACACGGAGGACTCCGCAGCCATCTCACATGTACGACTCCTCGTGGTCATCTAATAAATAAAAACAAGTCAAAATAAATAAAGATTGCTAATAAAATTCTTGTCCAATAGAAACATAGCATAAGTGATTCTCTACACTAACTACAAAATAAACTCATCTAAAATCAATGCTAAGCATACTTAATATCAAGATTAAATCAAGAACAAGACCTATGTCTAGATTGGCAATGATGAATGATTAAGCGAAGCTTTTGCACAAATAAATTGGGGATCGGACGAGAATCATACCTTAGATAGAGTAAGTGCGAAGAATCGAAAAAATATTGAGTAAATTTGAAGATCCAATGGAGGTGGTTTGAAGTTCGGAGGAAGAAGAAAGAGAAAAATTGATTTGCGGATTTTTAGGTTACCTCCTTGGGGTGCTTATGGTGTCCGCGTACTTGGTACGAGCGGGAGGTATGGCTGGAGCCCGCCCATCTGGGTGACTTACCTTGGGGGCGACGGCTGCTCCCAGGTGGTGCACTCGGTACGGGCGTGTGCGCCCATACTACTTGTCGTTAATGTTGCGGTGACTTTGCTTGAAATCTGATGTTTGCTTGGGGGTACGGTACGGGCGCACAGTACGGGAGTGTCCGACCGTACCAGTGGTCGTTATCGACACTGATTCCTTCAGCAAAAATCAAAATTTATATCTCCCTTTGCCTTGAGTTGCTACGGGTGCACGGTACGGTCCTCTCCGGCCGTACCGGTGGACGTTATCGACACTGTGAACTACAAAAACTCAAAGAATTTGTTTAGTAGCTCCGTGCGCCTTTGCACATCTTATCAAAAGGTTAGATAGCAACAAAAACATTAAGTAATGATCCAGCAATACTTCTTAGGCCATGTGTTAGTAAATTATAGAGGATTACCTTATTTCTTCTCCCCTCTCTATAGGTCTTCTTGAACACTCTTTATTAAAAAGTAAACAAAAACAAAACTAACACGAAGTAAAATATAAAAAAATGAGAGAAATTTTATTTCACATGGGTTGCCTCCCATGAAGTGCTTCTAGTTAAGGTCAATTAGCTTGACCTCGATGGAAATCACATAGGTTTGTGAAGTGGAACACCCACTCCAAAGTAGTTTGCTTTTAAAGTAACTACACCATCATCATAATTAGACTTGGCCTTCATTTTCCTAGGGAAGTGGACTACAAAAGGATCTCTATATGGTAGCTCTACTCTTACATTCCCTTCATATAAATTAATCAAAGCTTTAATAGTTCTCACGAATGGCCTACCTAGAATTATATGTGCTATGGGATCTTCAGGCATGTCCACAATAACAAGATCAATAAGAGCAGGACTACCTTTAATTTCAACAACTATATTTTGTTTGATCCCAACAGCTTGTTTATAAGTTGAATCAGCTAAATGGAGTCTTAATTCAGTTATAACAAATGCCCCCAAGTTTAACTTATCGAATATGCTTTTGGAAATCATTGAGACACTTGCACCAAGATCACAAAGTGCGGATATCTCATTAACTCCCAACTTAATTTTAATAGTAGACTCAAATATATCATCTAGCTTAGCCGGAAGCTTATGAGCTAGTCTTTTGTACTCCATCTCTAAATCACGAACGTTACATGCTACTTGTTGCATAAATTTTTGGTACATAGCATCATTACCTTGTTCTATACCTGGATTCTTAATGGTGATCATTTCAATAGATCTTCCACGGTATATTCTGGTGTTGGCATCTTGCTATAATCCAGCTCTTCAGGTTTTTCATCATAGGTTACCATCCTCATCATCTTGAGGTCTTCTACTGGATTTGGCTCGGGTTTGCCAGCGAACTTTGCTAGTATGAGAGCTTGGCTCTCGGCTACCTTACCCAGCTGAGCCTCCACGGTCTTTGTTCTTTCCTATAGAGCATGTACATCACTTCTAATTGCAATGTCTTGATTAGATAATCTTCCTATACTACTCTCATGGTTCTCCGTAATATTAATAAGCATATTTTTTTGTTCGGTTTGAGCTTGCATAAATTTTCTAATAGTTTGCTCAAACGGGAGGTTGCCATGATTTGCTCCATTAGTGTTATCATAATTATTATAAGGAGCTCATGCAGGATTAGTATGATATTTTGAACATTAGAAGCATAATTATTTTTCCATGCAGGATTAAAAGGAGTGCGAGCTATAAAATTAACATCATTAACATCGGTAGTGATAGCATTAACTTGGGTATCTTCCTTACCCTTTACTAAGCTAAGCAACTCATCTACCTTAGATGTAAGATCCTCATTGTTTACCTTGGTAATAGAACTTACTCTCTTCGAGGTTATTTCCACATGCCATTGGGCATGGTTATTTTGCATGTCATCAAGTAACTTCTTTGCAACACTCACAGGCTTTCCCATGATCGTTCCTCCTACTGGAGTATCTAGCATAGACTTAGACATTGGGTTAAGACCATTATAAAATAAATGTAATATAAGCCACTCTTCCATCCCATGATTAGGATAGTTCTCTTTCATTCTTTCACATGCAAGCACTAGTGGCTCACAGTCTTCTTGTCTAAAATTTTTAATGTTGGATCTTAGCTACATAGTCTTAGCTAGGGAGAAAAATGTAGTCATAAACAAATTAGGACATTCCTCCCAAGATTAAATAGTGCCCTTTGGTAGAGCTAGATACCAATCCTTAACATTTCCTCTAAGAGACAAAGGGAATAATCTTAGCTTAATAGCATTTGGATCTAGATCCTTAATACGCATCATGTCACAAATTTAAGTAAAAGTATTTAAGTGTAATCCTGAATCCTTAGAAGATGAACCCCCAAATTGGTTTTGTTGAACCAAACTTAAAAGTTTAGGTTTTACCTCATATGTTTCCGCATCAACTGTGGGTTGAGTGATGGGTGCACGAATAAAATCATCAGTGGGAGTAGCATACTCCCCTAATATCTTTTGAGCCATGGCTCTTATCTTTTTGGTAATTTTTAAGTAATGAAAACGAGTAAGAAGTAACTGAATTTTATTTGGGTTTTCAAATAGATAACAAGAAAGCAAACTAATAACAAGAACTAAACTACAACTAATAATAAAACTAAAAACAAGTTGTATAATGAACTCACCAGGATAGCAAAATTTCTTCCCTGGCAACGGCACCAGAAAAAGGGTTGATAGCTTCGATCCGGATTCACAGATGTAGTATAATAGCTTTTTCCCTAGAAGACCTAGGTTTAATCGAACCTCGGAAAGCACTGCTAAAAGGTAATAAAAAAGGACACGTCTATAAGACTTTGTTTGTTCATTTTACCGTAGTTGACCGGACCAATCTAGTTTACTTTATAACGGGTTTGAATCAATGGATGGAAATAGGCTAGGGTTGATGATCCACCTGCAGCTGCACATGAAATGGGATAAAGGATAATAATAATAAGCATAGTCATGTATAATGTTTGTACTGAGATAATATTTTGTGGGCAACACATCCTAATATCCTAGAGTCCTCGTGATGCAGCGTGCATAGCAATAGACTTTTAGTCCAACCGAGAGTACACCGAAGCCACAGGTTGCAAATGATTATTAAGTGTAAACACAGATCAAAACTTTAGGTGGTGATGTTGTTGTTGATCCCGAATGGGGCGCTAAGTGAAGACCGTACTACCTTTTTCTGTCACTAGGGTTCCTATGAGATTACTGCTAGCCAAGTGTCTCACCTGAAGCCTTTATCAACCTATGGGATCTTGGGTACCTACAAGTCCATAGATCGAGACGAGAGATGAAGAAAGAAAAGATACAAATCACGAATCCAAACAAAATACAATTCTCCCATGATCTAGATGCACATAATTGTTGCGAGGTTTCTCCCCAACCCGTAGCCCGTGAGGACTACTCACACATAACAAATAGATCGGAGATAGAAAACATCATGCAAATACTTAGATTGAAATCAAATATTCTTACAATGGTCACTAAATCACAAGGAGAGCTAAAAGTACAAAGCAATGGCTATGGCTAGTGGAGGGATGGATGGTGGAAGTGATGAACAATGGTGTGGATCTCCTTTGGCGGTGTTGTGATGCAATCTTGAATGGCGGCCCTCTAGCTGACGGCTGGAGCCTCAAAATATATAGGCGTCTTCACGAAAGTTGTAGAGTTTAACGAGACGAAGCCGTCGCCACCTAGTACGTGCAGGCGGTATGAGCGGACCGTGCCCGTACCAGTGGTTGTTAAGTGTGCTGACGCCCTGGAAAGCTTCTCCAATTACTTGGTCATGTGTACTTCCTCAAAATCCTTCATTATGACTCCTTATTTCTCCTTAAAAGCAGTGATTTCCTACACAACATAAAGCAAAGAAGGGATTTTCATATCTTTGCAATTATTAGTCATTAGTGGCAAAGTCGAGAGTTTCTTTGGCAATTGCTTGACCACAAACAACGTTTAAACGCAATGGAAGATGGCAAAACTCGGAGCCATCAACTTCCCCAAAGCTCAAACCTTGATCATTCTTGAGCAAGAAGAACCAAAAGAACTATAAGGAATTCAGCGTTTAAACTTGAAACAATGAGAATAAGAGTTCACTTACAGTCAGTAGTCGTATGTGCTCAACACTTCATTCATTTGCAAAGCTTATCAAGGTTAGAGAGATGATAAGAATACTATACAAGCTTCGGTAAGTCAAGATAATCAAAGTAAAGTTTAATATAAGTATAAGTAACTAGAAGTGTAGCAATCAATCCATTTCCTCTAATTAAATCTCAGCTTGCCAAGGAACACTAGGATGTTGAAATAGCATAATTGAGTAAGAGAGTTTCATGTCCTAAGTAGTATAACAATGAAGTGTCTTATTTACACCCACATCAATAAATCAAGTCAATCTAAAACACTTCTAATCCAATCATTGTCTTTCAATAAAAAATGCGTAAAGTAGTAATGATACCATGCCAAGGACTTGTTATGTGGATCCTCATAGATATCTTTATTTTTATTTTCATCTTTTTCAAGGATCGCTGTTTGTTTCTTTTTGCTAGTGTTTGCACAACCTTTGAGAGTACCAATACTTTTGCCCATACATTGACACAGATGCCAATCATGTCATCCACTCATAGCTGAAATCCAGGGTTATACCATAGATTGTTAAAAACCTAGCGAAGTTGTTGGCATCCCAAAGGTGTGCATTAGAGAGATAGAACAAAGTTGTCTCACTTCTTTCTCTTTTTTTGAGCTAGAACCGCGGTTTGATCCACAAGGTTAGCTTTGGCATGCATCACAATTACCACTATACTTTATTTCAATCAAACAATTCCTTTCATGAGTGTCGTCGAGACTATCAAAATATCTATGGGGTTAAGTATAATCAAGGGTATACTCTCAAGACAGTCATTCATCAAACAAGTCGTAAATTTAAGACTTTTTCTTATTGTACTTGTTTGGCATTATTATTTCCAAGGCAAGACTTGGTTAACTAAAATAACTAGAGAAAAAGCTTCAACAACTAATCATCATACCAATAAAAAGCCTTACTCTAACCATATTAAATTACTTCCCACTAGCATGGCATCATAGCAAATCAACCAACTAAGATAAATAACTCAAACTTCATAAGTGGGAGACATAGGACATACCTCTCATAAATAACATCATAATCCTCTTCCTTATAGGGATGTGTTCCTTCAAAACTCAAATAGGATTACTCTTGAAATGATATTAAAGCAAAGAGGCAAAGTATGAATCCACATTTACGAAAAAAGGATAAACAGAAAAATCTTTTTGTATTTTTGAGGATAGGGATTAAAGAATAGAAAAGAACTTGCGACCAAGCAAGCATTTAAGAAAAACAAAGGAAAATGAATAAACTAAAATGAAAGCAAATTAAAAAGCAAAGTGTTGGAACAAGCCAACACGAGTGTTTCAAAGCTCTCAAGGAGCCGGAGTACAACCTCGTTATTACACAAATAAAATTGCTAGGGGAACACATCTCCAAGATCAGGCTTTTGCAAGCCCTTTTGTTACTCATTGTGGTGGTGGTGGATAATCCCCCATGTTCCATTGGCTGCTCCAATCATGGAACTGGGTGGCGAGGCTTGCAGTGGCATCTCGAAGGTTGATGGAGAGGTTGTTCATGTCTTGAATATTTCCTTTGAGTGCATAGATATCTTCATAGGTGAGTAGTTTGGTGGATGCACATCTTGTTCGGGTGCTTCTTGTTCTACTTCTTCATCTTCTCCTCCCCCATGGGTATTTCTTGTTGAGGTAGATTAGCTTCGACATGCGCGTCGTAACGCAAACGTCCATCCTCGATAGAGAATAAACCGTTAGGCAAAGGAGCCGGGATCAAGTGATTCGCTCTAGGTATATTGAAGAAATATCTACCATGATTTTCAGAAATCATACCACATGCTCTTAGAGTAGATAGACCGAGACTGTTACCTCCAGTCAATGGTTGGATGTTACCTAGGTTGATGCGAAGTGCGCATGCGAGAACAGTCACAAATCCTCCTCCACATATGGGTCCTCGAGATTGAAGAGCTTGATACTTAAGATAAAACACAAGTAGAGCGCCCAAATTTAGCATTAAGTTTCAAATGATGAGTGCAGATTTTACGAGGATCAACATGTCTTCCTCATTAACTCTAGTAAACTCACCACGTGTCTGCAATGTGTTAGCAATAAGATACAACAAATATCGAATGGCAAGATGATCAATTTGATTCCCCTTGGGTGTGTGTCCACTAATTCTCATCAAGTTAAAATAATGTGAAGGGGAAGGATCTAAAACAAAGGTAGTTGTGCGTACATCGGTAGTGTTGTTGGTTAACCCAAAGCATTGAGCCAATTGGCTGAGTGTCAAAGTATACTCACAATTCATAAGGCAGAATTTAATTCGATCAACTCCGGGTCTTTGTTCCTCGGAACAACCATAAGGATCCACCGTGTGTGTCAAGATGTTGAAGAACTCAAGCGTCCAGCGGCGGTATGTCGCAACATCCTGAAAGACAAAATTGTACAAACCAACATTGTTGCAAAGTAAATCGAAATTTTCACGAATGCCAAGTTGGTTTAGGATATAAGGACACAACCACTTGGTCGACTTGATCTCTCGAATCTTGAGACAATTGAAACGGGTAAGATGGAACTCCTCGGTGAACTCGATGCCAAGTGACTCGGGGGTTAACGTATAAACAGGTGGCGCGGAGGACTCTGCAGCCACCTCACATGTACGACTCCTCGTGGCCATCTAATAAATAAAAACAAGTCAAAATAAATAAAGATTGCTAATAAAATTCTTGTCCAATAGAAACATAGCATAAGTGATTCTCTACACTAACTACAAAAGAAACTCATCTAAAATCAATGCTAAGCATACTTAATATCAAGATTAAATCAAGAACAAGACCTATGTCTAGATTGGCAATGATGAATGATTAAGCGAAGCTTTTGCACAAATAAGTTGGGGATCGGACGAGAATCATACCTTAGATCGAGTGAGTGCGAAGAATTGAAGAAATATTGAGTAAATTTGAAGATCCAATGGAGGTTGTTTGAAGTTTGGAGGAAGAAGAAAGAGAAAATTGATTTGCGGATTTTTAGGTTACCTCCTCGGGGTGCTTATGGTGTCCACGTACTTGGTACGGGCGGGCGGTATGGCCGGAGCCCGCCCGTTCGGGTGACTTACCTTGGGGGTGACGGCTGCTCCCAGGCGGTGCACTCGGTACAGGCGTGCGCGCACATACTGCTGGTTGTTAATGTTGTAGTGACTTTGCTTGAAATTTGATGTTTGCTCGGGGGTACGGTACGGGTGCACGGTACGGGCGTGTCCGACCGTACCAGTGGTCGTTATCTGCAATGATTCCTTTGGCAAAACTCAAAATTTCTATCTCCCTTTGCCTTGAGGTGGTGCGGTGCATGGTACGGTCCTCTTAGGCCGTACCGGTGGTTGTTATCGACAGTGTGAACTACAAAAACTCAAAGAACTTGTTTAGTAGCTCCGTGCACCTTTGCACATCTTATCAAAAGGTTAGATAGCAACAAAAACATTAAGTAATGATCCAGCAATACTTCTTAGGCCATGTGTTAGTAAAATATAGAGGATTACCTTATTTCTTCTCCTCTCTCTATAGGTCTTCTTGAACACTCTTTATTAAGAACGTAAACAAAAACAAAAACAAAACTAACACAAAGTAAAATAAAAAAAATGAGAGAAACTTTATTTCACATGGGTTGCCTCCCATGAAGCGCTTCTAGTTAAGGTTAATTAGCTTGACCTCGATGGCAATCACTTAGGTTTATGAAGTGGAACACCCACTCCAAAGTAGTTTGCTTTTAAAGTAACTACACCATCATCATAATTAGACTTGGCCTTCATTTTCCTAGGGAAGTGGACTACAAAAGGATCTCTAGATGGTAGCTCTACTCTTACATTCCCTTCATATAAATTAATCAAAGCTTTAATAGTTCTCACGAATGGCCTACCTAGAATTATATGTGCTCTGGGATCTTCAGGCATGTCCACAATAACAAGATCAATAAGAGCAGGACTACCTTTAATTTCAACAACTATATTTTGTTTGATCCCAACAGCTTGTTTATAAGTTGAATCAGCTAAATGGAGTCTTAATTCAGTTATAACAAATGGCCCCAAGTTTAACTTATCGAAAAGGCTTTTGGAAATCATTGAGACACTTGCACTAAGATCACAAAGTGCGGATATCTCATTAACTCCAAACTTAATTTTAATAGTGGGCTCAAATATATCATCTAGCTTAGCCGGAAGCTTATGAGCTAGTCTTTTCTACTCCATCTCTAAATCAAGAACCTTAGATGATTCTTGTTGCATAGCATCATTACCTTGTTCTATACCTGGAATCTTAATGGTGATCATATTAAATAGATCTTCCACGGTATATTCCGGTGTTGGCATGTTGCCATAATCCAGCTCTTCAGGTTTTTCATCATTGGTTACCATCCTCATCATCTTGAGGTCTTCTACCAGATTTGGCTCAGATTTGCCAGCGAACTTTGCTAGTATGAGAGCTTGGCTCTCGGCTACCTTACCCAGCTGAGCCTCCACGGACTTTGTTCTTTCCCGTAGAGCCTGCACATCATTTCTAATTGCAATGGCCTGATTGGATAATATTCCTATACTACTCTCATGGTTCTCCGTAATCTTAATAAGAATATTGTTTTGTTCGGTTTGAGCTTGCATAAATGATCTAATGGTTTGCTCAAATGGGAGTTGCCATGATTTGCTCCATTAGTGTTATCATAATTATTATAAGGAGCTCCTGCAGGATTAGTATGATATTTTTGAACATTAGAAGCATAATTATTTTTCCATGCAGGATTAAAAGGAGTGCGAGCTAAAAAATTAACATCATTAACATCGGTAGTGATAGCATTAACTTGGGTATCTTCCTTACTCTTTACTAAGCTAAGTAACTCATCTACCTTAGATGTAAGATCCTCATTGTTTACCTTGGTAATAAAACTTACTCTCTTCGAGGTTATTTCCACATGCCATTGGGCATGGTTATTTTGCATGTCATCAAGTAACTTCTTTGCAACACTCACAGGCTTTCCCATGATCGTTCCTCCTACTGGAGTATCTAGCATAGACTTGGACATTGGGTTAAGACCATTATAAAATAAATGTAATATAAGCCACTCTTCCATCCCATGATTAGGATAGTTCATTACGGCCTCTTTCATTCTTTCACATGCAAGCACTAGTGGCTCACAGTCTTCTTGTCTAAAATTTTTAATGTTGGATCTTAGCTACATAGTCCTAGCTGGGGAGAAAAATTTAGTCATAAACAAATTAGGACATTCCTCCCAAGATTAAATAGTGCCCTTTGGTAGAGCTAGATACCAATCCTTAACATTTCCTCTAAGAGACAAAGGGAATAATCTTAGCTTAACAGCATTTGGATCTACATCCTTAATACGCATCATGTCACAAATTTAAGTAAAAGTATTTAAGTGTAATCCTGAATCCTTAGAAGATGAACCCCCAAATTGGTTTTGTTGAACCAAACTTAAAAGGTTAGGTTTTACCTCATATGTTTCCGCATCAACTATGGGTTGAGTGATGGGTGCACGAATAAAATCATCAGTGGGAGTAGCATAATCCCCTAATCTCTTTTGAGCCATGGCTCTTATCTTTTTGGTAATTTTTAAGTAATGAAAATGAGTAAGAAGTAAATAAATTTTTCTGGGCTTTCAAATAGATAACAAGAAACCAAACTAATAACAAGAACTAAACTACAACTAATAATAAAACTAAAAACAAGGTCTCTAATGACCTCACTAGGATAGCTAAATTGCTTCCCTGGCAACGGCGCCAGAAAAAGGGTTGATACCTTCGATCCGGATTCACATATGTAGTATAATAACTTTTTTCCTAAAAGACCTAGGTTTAATCGAATCTTGGAAAGCACTGCTAAAAGGTAATAAAAAAGGACATGTCTATAAGACTTTGTTTGTTCATTTTACCGTAGTTGACCGGACCAATCTAGTTACTTTATAACGGGTTTGAATCAATGGATGGAAATAGGCTAGGGTTGATGATCCACCTGCAGCTGCAGATGAAATGGGATAAAGGATAATAATAATAAGCATAGTCATGTATAATGTTTGTACTGAGATAATATTTTGTGGGCAACACATCCTAATATCCTAGAGTCCTCGTGATGCAGCGTGCATAGCAATAGACTTTTAGTCCAACCGAGAGTACACCGAAGCCACAGGTTGCAAATGATTATTAAGTGTAAAAACAGATCAAAGCTTTAAGCGGTGATGTTTTTGTTGATCCCAAATGGGGCGCTAAGCGAAGACCGTACTACCCTTTCTGTCACTGAGGTTCCTATGAGATCGCCGCTAGCCAAGTGTCTCACCTCAAGCCTTTATCAATCTATGGGATCTTGGGTACCTACAAGTCCACAGATCGAGACGGGAGACGAAGAAACAAAAGATACAAATCATGAATCCAAACAAAATACAATTCTCCCATGATCTAGATGAACATAATTGTTGTGAGGTTTCTCCCCAACCCGCAGCCCGTGAGGACTACTCACTCATAACAAATAGATCGGAGATAGAAAACATCATGCAAATACTTAGATTGAAATCAAATATTCTTACAATGGTCGCTAAATCACAAGGAGATCTAAAAGTACAAAGCATTGGCTATGGCTAGTGGAGGGATGGATGGTGGAAGTGATGAACAAGGGATGAACTGTGGTGTGGATCTCCTTTGGTGGTGTTGTGATGCAATCATGAATGGAGGCCCTCTGGCTGACGGTTGGAGCCTCAAAATATATAGGTGTCTTCATGAAAGGATCAACACCCTCCCCATGGACGGCATCGACTCATGGGAGGACATGTGACAGGCCTTCGTCGGGCACTTCGAGGGATCCTACACCCATGCCACCACCATCAAGGACCTGGAGCGCTGCATCCAGGGACAGCGCGAGTCGACCCGCCACTGTGTGCAATGGTGGCAGGACTTGTGGATCAACGCCTCTGGCATCCACCCGGACATGGCGATCCACTTCTTCAAGAACTTTTCCGGTATGAACCTCTGGTCGCCAAGATCAAGAGGGTCTACTGGACGCTCGACAACATCCATGAACTCCTTGAGATCGCCAAATGCTACGCGGAGGAGGACCCCAACCAAGACTCCGATGACGAGTTGGGTGGGAGACGCCGCACCGAGGGCCACAACAACGGGAGACAACGCGATATGCGCTACAGCAACACTTGCCTCACCGACAAGCGCTGCTATGATGGGCGAGTCGACTTCATCGCCAACGCTGGCTATGGGTAGCGTGACCCAAAGAACTTCTACCACGATGGAGGTAACTACCGCGACAAAGGAAACTACCGTGCCAACAACACAGAGAGGTCGAAATTCGACCCCGCCGCACTGCTCAACCAACCCTGCGTTTACAACAGTAGGGAAGGGAAACCCACCACCCACTCCACCGATGACTGCCACTCTCTGAAGGAGATCGAGAAGGCAAGGCGAGCAAGGGAGGGCCCAAATAATGACCCTCCAAGGGATACGGCAATGCCGGCGGGTTCGGCAACGACCACCATGATAGATATATTGCATGCTTAGGAAATATCTACTGAAATAAACTATCCCATGAATGAATGCCATGCTTGAATGAATGCATTGCAAGGGGGAAACCAAACTATGCATGTTATTGCTTTAAGTTGGAATGTTCATATGCTTTAAGGAGTGATGGCTCATAAGGGTATAATCTTGTATTAGTTCTTATATTCAACATAAATGATGCTCAATGCTTATATTGTCTTCTAGAAATGACTTAGTACTATGGGAACTTTGCATTCTATAGAAGGTCAAATGGTTACCATTTCTAGCCCCACCATATTGAAACAACCTCCTTTAGCAAAACAAACTTAACATTTATACAGGAAACACCTACCCAAATAGCTCAAGCTATATCCCAAAGTATATGATCATGTGTGAGTCATTATTTAGCTTCCAAACACTATTATTGTGGGTATGGGTGACATAGAGAAATTATTCGTGGGGTCACCACACTCACTGGGCATAGAGTACCCCTTCCCAAAAAGTAATAAGACATACACTAAAACATGAGGGCAAAATCCCTCCATAGAAGGGGTACCATCGCTAACATGAGGGGAAAAACCCTCCAAATATTTATATGATATCAAAATGTGAGACGAGTGAGTATGCAGAGGCTAGACCTTCCCAAAGATCAAAACAAGAAAAAAGTGACATACAAATATAAAGAAAAAGCAAAGAGAGGAAAGAAGCAAAAAGTTCCAAAACAAGAATGCCAAAAAGAATCAGGTAATGAGGGGCAATGGAACCAAACACTAATGATGAACTATGCTTCAACCATAAACTTAATCGATAGTGTTTAGAAGATAGCTTGTGTCTCACATATGATATTCCCTACTTGCCAGCCATACACTCTTTCCAACCTCCTTTGCCAAATATTCTTACCATAGGACCGCCACTAAATATATATATATATATACTTTTCTCTATGTGAATAATGTGCTATTGCCTCATAGTACTATATGCATTTGTGTTAGTCAATATAAACATTGTGTTGTCAAGTATAATATTATAAGAAGTATCACTTTATGCTATGCTTGCTTGTTGTTATTCTCTAAACAAATGAACCATTTAACTTTTTGTGATACTTTCTAGTGAAAAGAAGCACCAAACTCCAAAGCCCATGTTAGTTTTATCACCTTCATGCTCAAGGATGAGCATAGGTTAAGCTTGGGGATGTTGATGAATGTAAAATGCATACATAAACTTTGTAGTTTGTTTCTATAAATTCCCACATATTTGCATCATATTAATAGTTATTACCAATTTTCTTAATGATTTTGGGGATTTTCTAAACAATACCCTCTCTTTTGGTATTAACTTTGTCTGGCAAAAAACCCTTCTGTTAGTGTTTTTGACTTTCTAGGAGTTACGGAACTCAAAACAGAGCTAGGCCGATGGGAGCTATTAGATAATTTCCATATTAATCCAACAAGATAAACTAGGGTTCGAGGGTCCCAATGAGGAAAATGGCAGCCCATTTACTTTAGGGCGCACCACTAGTGCTATCTCAGCCTGTTGAAACCCTGATGCCGTCAATTCCACCGCCATTCGCTTCGTTTTGATCTAAAACCATCTATCTATACCCCCTAGAGGCATTTATCAAGACGAACAAAGGCGGAGATCAAAAACCAAGTAATAGAGAGCCAACATGCTGCCGCCTGGAGGAAGAATGGAGGGGGAACTACTGCCGGAATCGCCTCCGGCCGCCTCTCCTCCTTCACCAACGTCTCCTCATCACTCTCCATGATGAGAGGGGAGTAGTCCACCCCCTGTACTATGGGGGTTTGATGGAAACTTGATCTAATCTCTCTATTTATGATCATTGTTGAAGTCCATATGATGTGCCTTGCATGAGTATGGATCTATCTAGGTAATTCTTATGGTGGATATTGTGGTATGAGATAATACTTGTTATGCATTTACCGTTGTGTTGGATCTTTTATGGTTTGTCATTCTTTGGAAATATTATATGATGCATGTAATGGTTTGATCTATACAAAATGTCTTGTTTATCCATGTCATGAGGTGATTGATACCACCAAGTGGATGTAGATGAGAGAGATGTGGTAATGCACACAACATATGAATCATTGCACTAGTGTTTGGAATGTTTTCCATTAATAAGTATGATGTATGTAGGTAATGGGTGGCCGAGTGACAGCGGCATATGTATTGAGTGATACAATGTAATTAAACATCCTTTATCTAGGGGTAAAAGGGGGAAGTATGATGTGTGGTGTGACAATAACCAAATGCTAGCCTTATTACAAGGGTGACCTAGCAGCACAAAGAAGTACTTTTTTCAACTATGTGTTTTAAGACATGTATCCACCATAAAGTTACCATTAAAACATGACAATTGTGTGTACTTTTATTCTCTGTAACATGATCATCACCATAGATGGAGAGAGAGGATTGAGTGAACCCATGAACCCATGTCCATTGTTCCTATAAGAGAAAACCTTTGTCTTGTCCTCTTGCATTGAAGAGGATTGGGACACTTTTACATTCTTGCTTTGTTACATTACACTTCCAAGGCTTAAATCAACCACCTTGTTGCTTAAACTCGTTTAGTGCATAATCAACTAAAACTTTCAACACTTTAGTTGTAGATAATAGATAGCTTTTCCTTCTTGCTCCTGCAGATCGATACCCTACTTCTACATTGAGAGATACTACAGTGATCCCCTGCTCTTGGGGGTTATCAGCGTGATCGTCGGGTATACCCCACGTGCCGAGGACTGCTATGACAGCATGGTGATTTTTTGGGTTGCTGGATGATTCCCTATTCTCCTTGTGTGAGGGATGCTCCCACCATGTCGAGGTTCATGAAGGAAGAGCGGTGGAGGGCCGCTCGGGGATCATCGTTTGTTGGTTGAGTTGTGAGGAGGTAGGTTTGGGTGGCGATGATGGCGGCTTGCGTTGTTTTTTTCTTTTATGTGTCCAGCTGGGTCCACTGACATAAAGGAAAAGTCTAGATCGCTTGTCAGCTTGTATCTTTCAGCTCCCGGTATATGCTGTAGCCATGAAGTTCCTCTCCTTGGCGGTGCCCCTGGTCACACTTCCAGATCCGCGGGTGGAGCTTAGCTGCGCCCATCGAAGACTAGATTCGTCGGCTAGCCTTTTCCTTTCCTCGAGTTGCCTCTGCAGCCTGACCGGTTCCCTTTTCTTATGGTGGAGGAGGTACTGGTAGGCCATCAGATCTTCGCGCGTGGCATCTGTCGTCATTGGGACCGCACCCGAAACATCGTCTCTTGCCTTTTGCCATGTTTCTGATGATAGCCAAAGCGTGATCCATTCACCGTTGCATGTTTATTCTCTCCCTTATGTGATGCAGTTATTGGGGACCCCCTCCGTTTCCGTGGTTTCCTACATATGCATCCGATAAAATATCATTGGGATCGAGAATCGGGTTACCATTGGAGTCGCATGGTGTTGAGGTTCTGTCGCTGATGATCATGCACACTTGATGATGCGTCATGTACAAGTTGTTGCTATCGCCATCAGATCCGTAGGAGACGCTATCTAAAAAACCAATGAAATCCCATGGATTCTGATAGGTTTCAGCCTTTTTGATTCCATAGTTAATGCTTTTGTTGGTTTCATCAGGTTCGATGTTTGCTGGGATTGAGCCACGTGGTGGTGTTAGCTGATAATCTGACCCAAAGGAGAGTCCGTCGTATAGATCGTCCAGATCCCCTAGGTCTGTAGAGTTTCCGCAACTTTCTTCGTTGTTTATCGGCTGAGGTGTGGCTTTTTAAGATGAGCCGATAGAGGATGCAGGTATCGTCATGGGTGTTGTTGTTGTGACTGATGGACCCAAGTAGATCGAGGCCAATAGGTAGAGGTTTTTGGGTTCCTCCATGCGGAAGTGGAAGATCTAGTTCATAAAGTAAATATCCAGAATTCTATAGTGGGTGCTGCATGTTGATACCTTGTAGCTCAGGTACCATTGCCCATCGCATGGTGCATGAGACATAGATGAAAAAGTCACGAAGATCGCAAAACTCATCTTCTTCAACCTCAGTGCATCATCATCTAGAAGCTCTCCTAGAGGTTCCGAAATGGTGAAGAGTAGGTTAGTAGAGATGAGGATTTCCCTTAAGCATAGACACCAGTCTATGAAGTAGGACCCATCTAACATAAGCTTGTCTTCTAGCGACATCAGTCCATGCATTGTATATGCTGACTTAAGCAACATGATCTACCATCACATTTGCAAAACATAAGTCTAAGGTCAAAACATGATTCTAGTTTATAATCACATTATTACAAGAGATCCCACTAAAACTATCATCCCTAAGATTGTTTTAGCGATCACACTATCCCTCTACATTGTGTCATCCCCGATCGTCACTACTTTTGATACAACTTGCAGGGTGGACTATATCCGTCGATCACATCATTCAGGTGACTCGTGCTCGATCTTTAGATCTTATCGTGTTCCTAAGCCATGTATGTGTTGGAAATATGCCATAGAGACAAATAGTAATAAGGACTATTATCATATTTCATAAAGTTTATGATTAAGTTTTATATCATGCTATAACTGTATTGAGTGGAAACATCAATACACATGTGATATATAAACAACCAGGGGTTCCCGGTGAAACTCTAGTCACTGGTTCATTGGTCAATAGATGATCAAGTTTCCTGATCATGTGGCATTTATGCCAGTTGGAAATGGAGTCAACTCATTCTGAGAATGAGCAATACCCAACCTAAACATCGTGACCCGATCATGTCACGAAGTTCAAGTTACGATGATTAGAAATGGATCCTCGTAGACTATTCCTTAGACCGTGAGGCTATATCAATCACTGTCTCCCGAGAGTGCTTAGATAGCATCAAGCGTCACTTGGTAATATCGTGATTATAAAGGTGTGTTCAGGTACTCAGAGGAACCGTAGAGGCAATATATGTCAAGAGCGGGATTTGTCTGTCCACGTGACAGAAAGATACTTAAGGGCCCACTCAGGATAAGTTATATCCAATAGGTGCACAGCGTGTGATTTGATCACATGGATATCACTTGTCGGAACAAGTCAAGTAGTATTGTTCAGTAACGACGACATGGTGATGTCATTGATCGGATCTCGGTCAATGAAAGTATTGAGATCCAAAGGGAATAAGACACGATCGTCCTGGTTCAAACAACGAAAGATCTTCGTGGAACACATGGCCATCCAGGTCCCTTTGTCGATCATTGGTCCGGGAGTGTCCCGAACATGTCTGGAGTGTTCCTGAACCATAGGGTATCACGCTTAAGGGTTTGATGATGCTTAGAGAGTGTTTATAGGATCGGAAGAATCACTGAAGAATAGTAGAGAGAAAACCGGAAGGGTTTCGGTAAGTCCAGAGGATGTCCGGAGTGGAGGTGGAAGGTGTTCCATAACTACGGAGATTGAATAATATGTGAATGAATGTTAAATATTGATTTAATCATTTATTCATAATTATTTAATAAAAGAGAAAATCAATTTAAAGGTCAAAAGGCTTAATGGACCAATTCCGGAGGGAAGAGGGCCCATTAGGGAAAGGCAAGAGGGAGAAGGGCCAAAGGGGGTGGTCGGCGCCCTAGTGGGCCAGCCCCCTCCCCCCCCCCCACGCGTGGGGACCATGGGGGTGGCCGGCGGCGCCACCCCTCCCCCTCTCCTCTCCTTTAGTCCCACCCCATGACTTTTAGGGAGGTAGTACCTCCCCTCCCCCTATATATAGTGGGGGTATTTGGCCAGATAAATACACACAATATTCAATAAAGGTTTCCTCACTTTTGGGGAGACCTCCAATTGATATTCTCTCTCTCGTGACCGTGGTCCCAAGTTCAGACTATGCGAACGAGAGACATCTTCACCACGGAGCGCCGTCGCACTTCGGGATTCGGATCCAGGAGCTCTAATTCCGCAACTGCTGTTGGATCGGGGAAGTGGGAGTCATCGTTAGGCACCGAACATGTGTAACTCCCCGCGAGGTGTCACACTTGAGGCACTCAAGTTGTTGGAGCCGCAGGAGCGCAAGGACTTCATCACAACCTTGAGGTCAGCTTCGGCTCGTCTACATCAACCACGCTCTCCTGAGCATTGACAACGCTTTTCGATCTTCAAGGGTAAGTTCGTGAAAAGCCCCACCTGTTACTGCATTACTAATAGATAGGTCCTGGCAACATCAGGGGTTTAGGGGCGTAGGGTAAACATTTATTGTTTTCATGCGCGGAACCCCTACAGTATGTACTCTTCAACATCCTGGACAACCTCCTATCCATCCTCCTTTGTTTTCCCTCTCTCAAAGCCAACCTCTGACCACACACCTTTTGTGATCTCAATTGGTACAAAGATTCCCAGAGCTCAAATCTTCAGGTTTGAAAACTATTGGCTGCAACATAGTGAATTCAGACAAATTGTTCAGAATGCTTGGAATTTACTTGTAGGGTACTTGGACTGTGCTAAAAATCAATGCTAAACTCAAAAATGTTAGAAGGGGTTTGAAATTATGGGCCAAAAATCTACCCTGTCTCAAAAAGCAGATTCTCAAAGTGAATGAAACTATTGATTTCCTAGACTTAGTTGAACAATTGAGGATTCTAAGCATCTATGAATGGAACTTAAGAGATCTTATGAAGAGCCATGTAATTACTTTGCTTCAAAACTAGAAGGCTTATTGGAAACAAAGGGGCAAGATCAAATGGGTGAAACTTGGGGATGAAAATACCAAGTTTTTCCATGCTAAGGTAACCATAAGCTACAGAAACAACTACATCTCCATGATGAAGGATGAAAACATCAATGATATTCATGATCATTATGGCAAAGCTCATATTCTTTGGAAAGCCTTTAAAGAAAGGATGTGAGCTTTTGATGGTCCCAAAATGCACTTCAATCTCCCTGAGTTTTTCAATAATGGAATGGATCTTGAAAATTCCGCATCTTTAGAAGTTCCCTTCACAGAAAAAGAAATTGAAGATGTGATAAATGAGCTACAAATGATAAATCACCAGGTCCTAATGGCTTCAATAATGAGTTTATCAAATCTTGATGGTCCATTATTGGGAATGATATCAAGGATTTAATCCAGGATTTCTTCCATGGAAAACTGTCCCTTGAAAGCATTAATTCATCTTTCATTACCCTTATCCCCAAGGTGGATTCTCCTATAACTCATGCTAATTTCAGGCCCATTTCACTGCTAAACAGTCTGTTAAAAATCATAACTAAGATGCTTGCAAATAGACTCCAAAAGATCATCCTTAAGATTGTTCACAACAACTAGTATGGCTTCCTCAAGAAAATATCTATCCAAGACTGTTTAGGCTGGGCACTTGAATTTATTTTCCAATGTCATTAATCAAAGGAGGAGATTGTAATTCTTAAGCTGGATTTTGAAAAGGCCTTTGACAAAATTGAGCATTCAACAATTCTGAGCATCTTAAAAGAAAGAGGATTTGGTGATAAATGGATCAATTGGATAAACATGATTTTCCAATCTAGAACTTCATCTATTCTATTGAATGGTGTACCTAGGAACAAATTCTATTGCAAGAGAGGAGTCAGGCAGGGTGACCCTCTTTCACCATTGCTTTTGTTCTGGCTGCAGACTTTCTACAATTTATACTAAACTCAGTAATGAACAAAAACCTTATTGATCCCCCAATCAATTGTTCTGCATGTCCTGACTTTCCTATCATCCAATATGCTGATGATACCCTGGTGATTATGGAAGCAAATTCCTCAATACTTTTGCTTCATCCACTGGCTTAAAACTTAATTATCATAAATCAAATATGATTCCCATAAATTTGGATCCTGACAAGCTGACTCACTTTGCTAGAAATTTTGGTTGCAATAAGGGCAGCCTCCCATTTAATTATCTTGGACTACCTTTTAGTTTGACAAAGCCTTATTCTTCCTATGGTTCAAAGAGTTCAATGTAGACTTGGAGGAATTGCAGACTTCCTGAATTATGGTGGTAAACTTCAATTGGTCAAGTCTGTTTTATCTTCTTTACCTCTGTTTTTCATGAGCTATCTAGAGGTTCCCATCTCAATCAAGAAGCAAGTGATAAAATACATGAGACATTGCCTATGGAGAAAAAACAGATGATGTTCAAGCAAAAGGTTCAGCTCTTGTGCCCTGGACACAGGTGTGTAAACCAAAAAAAAACCAGGGAGGATTGGGAGTTCTAAATCTGAATATTCAAAATAATGCATTACTACTCAAGAACCTTGACAAAATTTTCAATCACCATGATACTCCATAGGTCCACCTCATTTGGAACAATTATTACTCAGAAGATCACCTACCAAGATATCAATTTGAGGGATCATTCTGGTGGAAAGCTCACCTAAAGCTCATTGATGCATATAAAGCCATGGCAAGATGTCAACTTGGGGATGGAAAATAGTTTACTTGTGGACAGATTTATGGAGCAATGAATGTCTACAATTCAAAATGCCACACCTGCTATCATATGCAAAAAATACCAAAATCACTATGCATGAAGCAATTCACACAGAGTACCTTGAATACCTCTTCAACCTCCCCATGTCACAACAAGCATTCTTTGAATTTGAAGAGTTGGAAGACATCTGCCAACAATCCCTGATTTGCAGCCAACTAGGATACCCTGACAAATGGAGCTACATTTGGGGTTCTAAAGAATTTTCTGTTAAAAAGGCATACATGGTGCTCGCTAGCTCTCAACCTGCCCCACCTCACTTCACATGGATATGGGCATCTTCATGTCAAGCTAAACACAAGTTTTTCTTCTGGCTCTTTCTCCTTGATAGACTAAACACAAGAAATCTTCTAAGAAGGAAAAACTACTCTCTGCCTGATTACAATTGTGCAACTCTGAATTGCAACACTGAAGAGACACTAGTTCATCTCTTTTGGGATTGTCCATTTGCACCCAATCATCACGACCTGCTTCATAATGATGGACGTTCTTGGTGGTGCACACTTTAGGGAGAACATTACTATTGGTATTATATTAGGGATCATCTACCTAGATACATTCAACGGGTGGATATACATCCATAGAGAACATACCCTTGAAGAGCGACAAAGCGTTACGAGGTTGTACTCGTGGATGATGTAGTCGTACACTTGTCGATCTCAAGATCATGATGAAGTCCAGCGAGTCCAGCAAGTCTAGCACCGCAAAGCAGCGGTGCATCCGTGATCGCACACACGTCCGGTACCCCGACAACCTCCACATCATCGCTCCAGCAATGTAGTGCACAAACCAAGTATCAAAGAGTAAAGGGAATGAGACTCGATGTTTAAGGTTCAAGCGATCAAGTTATTCGTGAAATGCATGAGGGCTATCATGGGTTTCTACCAAGTATCCACTGCTGGTCATTGATCGCAGAGATGTCTCGACCATGACTGTGCATTCCTGAACCGTAGGGTGGCACAATTAAGGTTAGATGATACTTAGGGTTGATCCAAGATCATAAGAGAAGAGATAACCGAAATCATTCTAGGAGAATCCGAAGTTGTTCGGAGGGGTTCGAAAGGTGTTTTAAAGTGAAATTAGTAAATAATATGTATTTAATATTAATTATATGAATTAATAATTAAATATATTTAATTAATTAATTAAAAGGGCAGCCCACCTACATGGGCCTTCCCGGAGGGGAATGGCCCATGAGGGGCCACCAACCAAGGGAGGCCAAGGCATGCGGGGTGAGGGCCCACCCCACCGCCTGCCGGCCATAGAGGGCCATGGCACGTGGGTGGGGCCCACCCCAGCCGCCGGTCACCTCCTCCTCCTTGTTTAGTCCCACCTCGGGACTTCCTTGGTTGAGTGCTCTCCTTTCCCCTATATAAAGTGGGGAGGTCCCCCCAAACCATATCTCTCATTAGTGTTTGCCTTCTCTCTCCCTCTCTCTCTCTCACGTGTGCATTCTCAAGTTTGGAACGTGCACAAGAAGATAGATATTTCTCCACCATAGACACACCATCATGCCACTAGAATCGGTCCAAATCTTCTTCCGTTGCTTCGTTGGACCAGGGCCGGGGATACGTCTCTACACCGAACATGTGTAGAACTACGGAGGCACCGCCAGTTATGGTGCTCGAGACTTGGATGTCTACTCGACCTTGAGGTCGGCTATGCAGTACGACTACATCGGCAAGGTTTGAATGGGAACGTAATCCCGCTTTTTGTTTTGAAGGGTATGATCACCGAATCCCTCTTGTTACTTTACATCTATATAGATAGATATTGGATATGTTGTTTCCGTCGTTAGGAATTTTTTGTTTTCTTCTTCAGAGCCCTTCATATATCTCATTGCCATCGCAGGCGTTGATGACCTCCATAGCATCCGACTCCGCTTTAACAACATTACAACCCATACCGGCCACTAGTTCAAGACCATTACACATAGCCATCACCTCCGTCATTGACGCAGACTCCTTGTTCTCCAAAAACTTCCCCGCGCCTGCCACAAAATTCCTTGTTGCGCTAGATTTTCTATCTTCAAAGAAGGCTGCATCAACATTTAGTTTTACACAATTAGCAAGCGGACGCTCCCACTTCTTCTTGCCAGGCCCTGCATGAGTTGAGTATAATTTTATGTAGTTTGCAGTTAGCCCTATGATATTTCATGCACACATCTTCACCGGGGGCACATTTTCATCGTGTGTCTCTGCCACCGGATCCACCATAGGTACCAGCATGTTACCCCAATCAATTCTCGGATATTTACTTGTGTGAGGTTTGGTAGGCTTTGTGTCGGTTTCCGCAGCAAAAACTCCAGGACAGCCGAACCTGATCTATCAATTCCCAGCGCCTCCATAATCATCGGTGCCAATCTCATCTCTTCCCAGATTTCAATAGCAGTCGGGCATGTAAATAATAGATGATTCATATCCTGCGCATCTTGGCAGCAGATAAGGCACTGCCCAGATCGTACTTATCTGCATGTTTTCCTGAATAGATTTAATAGGAACCGATCCATGTAAAGCATTCCAGCAAAAGATTTCCACCTTGGAATTTTCAGTTTCCATAGAATTTTCCATATAGGGTTAGCCATTGAAGGCGATCCACTTCTAGTTGTTGGGCCACTTCTTGATCCAAACTGGTTTTTTCACTCAACATGGTAAGTTGATTTAACTGAAAAGACACCCGATTTGTTGTAGTTCCAAGCAACAAAATCATCAAACGCCCCAATATTTAACGGTATTTGTAAAATCCTATTTGCATCCACAGTATTAAAAAGTTCCCGGACCAGGCTCTCATCCCATTGCTCGGTATGCGGGTCAATTAGCACATTAACAGTAGTATATAGCACTCCATTACGTTGTGACATAATCTTCCTCTCTAGGCTTGACGGGATCTAAGGATCTGCCTAGATTTTGATATTATGTCCAGTCTCTATCCTCCATATACATCCTCTCTTGAAGGTTTAGATACCCGCATGGATACTCTGCCAAGTATATGAAGCTCCATTGCGAAGTTCAACCCGTAGTAAATCTCCATTAGGGTGCTCTAAGTACTCGTGTGCACAACGATTTAGGTGTACTAGGCAGTCTCCAACTTTGCTTTGCTAACATAGCTAAATTAAAACGGTGGAGGTCGCGGAACCCCATTCCTCCCTGATGTTTTGGGAAGCAAAGTTTCCAGCAACTGAACCAATGCATTTTCTTGTTCTCCTCATCGTCTTCCCAACAAAACTGCGCTATCACGTCACAAATAGCTTTGCACACACCTTTTGATAGTTTAAATACCAACATGGCATAAATAGGAATTGCGGCATAAATAGGAATTGCTTACGCTACCGCCTTTATAAGCATCTCCTTTCCCCCAATAGATAATAGTTTCTCCTTCCATCAAAGAATCCTCTGAATAATTCTTTCTTTAAAATGAAGGAAACAATCAGATTTGTTCGCTCCAACTAAAGCTGGGAGCCCCAAGTATCTATCTGATAAAGCTTCAGTATCAATTTGTAGCTCGGTACAAATTTCCGCTCTGATAAGAACATTTGTATCTGGGCTAAAGAAAATAGTAGACTTAGCCAAACTCACCAGTTGTCCTGACTTTTCACAGTATGTATCCAACACCCATTGTAAGGAGGTTGTATTAGTACATCTGCTTTCAAGGATTAGAGAATCATCAATAAATAATAAGTGTGATACCGATGTTGCATTTCTGTACACTCTCACCCCTTCAGCACCACCAACAAAGTACTTGATAATCATTATGCACATAGGAGAAATATAACTAGGACGAAAGAGGGTCACCCTGCCTTAATCCCCTTGTAGGCACAAAACTATTGGAATTAGCTTCCACTTTATAAGTTACCGAGGAAACACATGCCATCATGATATTCACCCATGCTTCACAAAACCCCAATGTTGTCATCATATTTTTCAGAAACACCCACTCAACTCTATCATACGTTTTGTGCATGTCTAGCTTGCCATCACACAATCCAGAATTGCCACTTCTTCTTTTCTTATCTTATGCACACACTCGTAAGCCACTAATACATTGTCTGTAATTAGCCTCTCTGGCACAAATGCGCTTTGCATTGGAGAAATTACTTCAGGTAATATTTTATTTAATCTATTTGCCAACAGTTTCGATATGATTTTATAAATCACATTTTTTGGAGAAATTACAAGGAATCCAAGCATTAATAGACTATACTCCGTTCTAAGCACCAAAAACTGTGTATCTTTTCCGGTGATGGAAGAAGCTGCTGGAGAAGTATGAACGTGAGTTGGGTTTCTGTGGGCTAGGATCGCGTGAGGACAGATCTGATGGTGATTTCTGGTGAGATTAGGTGGTTGTGACACGGCTGCATCTTTCCACGTCATGCCTTAGACACCCACTTTGGAAAAGAAAACAGACCTCATTTAATTCAAAGAAAAGAAAGAAAGTTCATAGCAAATTTGGAAGACTCCACTCAGATTTTTATTCCAACGAGTTTGTTTGATTCGTACGAATGAAAATCAGACATTATTTAACTGTAATTTGCATGCGATATGAAAATAATCCAACTCTTGGAAATTATCTTCATGTCGAGGAGCAACTATGGCAAACTCTCGAACTTATCCCTGCGTACCAAAGTAGCCCACGTTCTGCAGAAGGTGACCGTACGTGCTGGATGGTCTGCACAGATCAATTCCAGTGGATCACTCGCGGAATCTTTGTGTACTCTATGTAGAAACAAGCTACTACACGTGACTGCAACTAATCCTGGTTCAGTTGATAGAGCTACAAGATATGATCTGATCGCAAGCAAGCTGTCAGACAGGACAGATTCCTGCTACTAGTTGCGCAGGACACAACTTTGTGAGCATAATTTACTAAACCCATATTAAAGTAGGTAGGATAAGCACATACAACAACACATTTTCTAGTAGCAAATGGACGATGGATTCATCATGTCAGCAATACATTTTACAGGATCAAGTGTCGAGATAGTTTGCAGCCATCATCAGCTCCAGGGTTATCTCTGGTTCAATCGGGAACTCAGCCGTCTCCTTCCCACTGCAAACAGAACAGGACTAGAGTCATTAAGCAAAGCTGCTGCAATCCGCAAACATGGCATACAGTACAAGAACTAAATCGTCCTTCTCTAGAAATCTTCAGCATACACTGACAGAGCTTTTGCAGTTTATCAGTAGGCATCAAGAAAGATGATGACTCAGTCTAGTATTGGCCTGTCCAGAGTCCTCCATCCTAAAATATAAGGCATATTTGTTTCGTTGGGGCAAGCATTTGATATAAAATTGATGCCATTCTATTTGTCTAGAATAATTACTTGTGATTATGATTATCACATATTAATAGAGTAATGCCAAAATCTTGTCCTAACAAAAAAAATACCTCTAGTAATATTTTGGGACAGAGGCAGTAATATGCAACATCTGTGGAAAACACTGCTCTCCTTTCGTAAGTCAAAAATACAAGTGCCATAGTCTCAATTAGGGGTGCTCAAAAACCGTTTAAATTCAAACAGTGGAAAGCGACAACCAAGCGGGCAGTTCAGGTTTCTTCATTGATTTCAATGGACTGATAAACCCAGTACAAGCAATTGAACTATGGGTTTGATGGGTTGATTCCAAACCATTTATAAACAACTTAGTCTCAACATGGAATTCACTTCAAAACTTAAGTGATTCCAAGCAGAGTGCTAAACCCAGTACAAAAAATTGGACTCAGGTTTGATGGGTTGAGTTCAAACCATCTATGAACAGCTTTTTATCCCAACGTGGAATTCACTTCAGAACCTCATTTAAACATAGAACAAAGTATAAGGGTTGTGTACTCTACTCTAACTCAAGTGGCAGCTATCAGCCTGGACTGCAGCGGTGAGTCGTGATATTGGAGGTTCGCTGTTTTTCCTGGCTTACGGTTTCGTCAACCAAAAACCATGTGAACAAATATGGTGTCTTGAGGCTATGTAACTATGTAAGTGTTAATAGCAATTTTACAAGTTTTAATCCCTTAGTTCAAGGTTTACAGCGAATGAACCTGTCAGCATGCAATTACATAAATGGACAACCCAAAGATATGTTTTCTTAAGAAAAGGAACAATCAAGATCTCTAAGACAGAAAACATGGCTGATGTGCACAGAACACCTATTGGTTCAGACAACTGTCCAGGTTTTTATGTTTCTCACTCAAATTGGTCCAGCTGCAAAAGAGCAGCTAGGTGGAATGGACCACACCATACTGATAGCTCAGTGTAAATGCAGCATGTGTTGTTGGCTTGTTGCTGTTGGTGTATAAGTGACTTCACACAAAGGAAACAGAACAACTGCCCTGTTTTAGAACAAAACTGACTCTTACTTAAATAGATATTAATTGAACCCATGAATGTCAAGGCTGGTCACAATAGGAAGCAATTAGGAGGGCTTAGGAGTTAGGAAATTTTATGTTACATTAACATTACACATACAGTTAGATTCAGATAAAGTTTGGAAAAAATCACATAGTATTCGGATAACTCATGGGCATGATGTATAAGAAAGTTCGGCGTCTGGATGGTAAACATACATGTTAATTCAAAGTTGTGTGATGTTTTCCACGGAAAACCTAGTTTACCAACTGTAAGCAAGAGATGATGGACTGAATGCTAGTTATAAATCAAATTTAGAAGAAAAAATCCCATGCTTCATAGGTTTTAGCCACCAAACAAGTTTGATGAACCACAGAAAGGAGGAGCAATGTGGGAATACAAGGGAATTTATTTGATAGGTAATGCCCCTAAGTATCATAGGGTAAACGAATCTTACAGGAGAATTTTCTGTATGTTGTGAAACAGAACCATGGAACGACGAAATTTCTTCTTTTCACATGAAAACATTTAACTGTTTAAATTGCTTCGCTGAAAATAATCAAACAAACGGATGCACCACATACAAACGGAAACTTTTACATTGGTACACCTTTAGTTTGTCAAAGGAAAGTAAACTTCTAGGTCATCACACTTAATTCTGAATATATTTACACATTAAGCCAGATGATGAAATAAACAAAATGTGCAACAAGCATGAGTGGGAGCTAAGCAGTGGAATTGGAGAGAGTGTATAAACAGCTAGCACGCTCTGATCTATCTTAGTTTGAGCAATTGATAAATAGATAAAAATTAGGAGGATGCTCAGGCGTGGTTGGGGACAAACAAGTGCATGTCACGGGCATCCAATTTGACTATTTCATGACCTTGCTTGTACAGAAACAAAGTTAAGCAAACGGGCCTGGTATATGAACCCTGGCTAGGGTAAGCAGTTAAGCTATTTGATCGACACCAAACCAAATTAAGCTGTTTGACAATCTAGATTTGTAGATGGGGAAAGGGAATCCAGAGGAAGGGATTTACCTGGCGTAGTGGAGAGACCAATAGAAGTACTGGCAGATCTTCTCGAGGATGGCCGTGCTGATCTCCGGGAACCTAACCTCGCCCTCACGCGTCTCCGCGAAGCCACCTTACGATCCGTGGATTTCAATTCGATTAATCCGTGGAGTAGCAATCGATTGATGAAGGGATAGACCAGGGGATAAAAAGGATACCAGGTGAGGTGAGCATGTTCCTGAGCGTGTTGGAGACCATGGCGGCCTTCTTGTCGATGACGAACTCGAAACCCTCGGCGCTGATCAGCTTCACCACGCCAACCATCTCGCCCTCTTCCTCATGCTCGTCCTCCTTGTGATGCGCCGGTGCTGCCGCTGCCGCCTCTCCTTTCCCCACCATGATGGTGTGGATCCCTTCCCCCTGCTTCAGATGGAGACGACGCCACGGAACCACGCAGGAGAGAGTTTTTTTTAGCAAACGCAGGAGAAAGATAGACAAAACGAAGAAGAAAAAACCGATGAAGGGCAATCGTGGGCTTCTCCAGCCTTCTTTCGGGCTGGGGTTTATTCGCAAGCCTCTCCTCGTTCAATGAGCCCATCTAACGAAAAAATTCTCAAAAGATTGCTGTCAAAAAAATCTCAAAAGAAAACTAAGCTCAATGAAGATGATCAATCTCATCGACATAATCTACTCCCACATTTGGAAGTAGGTACAAATAACATTGTTGCTGCATCTCCAGCAGGCGCGCTAAAACGCGTTGGCACTAGAAAAACTGCCAATTTAGCGCGCGGGGATGAAACGTAGCACTCCACTAGACGCTATATCTTGCGCACCCTCCACGCTGCTCCAGGATACGCCACCGCGAGGCACCGAAGCCGCAGCTGGTCCACGCCCACCAAGCGCCTGTTCGCGAGCAATTCCGGTACTCCGCTAGCACCATCGCCGGCACGCCACACGCGTGGTAATGGTGGTGAACAATTGTGTTGTAATAATGTTTAGACTATTTGTTGTTAAATATTTGTGTGTGTTTTGATCTTGTGGGACGCTATATTTGTGTGCAATTGATGTTTGTGTTGCGCGCTCACTGTATTTTCCAGCGCCTGGTAAACCTCAACTTGGCGCGCGCACTGAAATGCACCGCCCCATGAAGCAACAGGTACGCGCGTGTGCTAAAAAGGTTTACAGCATGTTGCGTACCTGTTTTATAGTGCCAAGTTTTTTGGCGCCTATTCGAGATGTATAGAGGCACGCCCTATAATAGACAATAAAAGTTAGTGTAAGAACATTGCCAGTGATCGATAAGTTTCCATTTTTCTTGTATCAAGCATTCTAGTAGTAACAAAATATTTACATGCTAAAACAAGGACGGGTTTTGAATATGTGATCTCAACATGCTAATGAAAACCTCCCATGTAAGCTCAACAAAGCACTACGGGCTTGTTTGATTTAAGGGAATGACATAGAAATTTTGTAGGATTTTTGTCCTTGGAATTTTTTCCTTTGTGCACCGTTTGATTTGTAGGATTGAAATCCTTAGAAATGCATAGAATTTTTTTCTATAGGATTGCATTGCACTATGTTTTGAAGGAAAATTTTCCTACACTCAAACCTCATGTTACAATTCCTTTGTCTTTCATGTAAATTAAACACTACTTGATTTTTTTCCCGTAGATTCAAATCATGTAGGATTTAACTAGACGTGATGTTCTAATCCTGCGGTTTTCCTATTCCTGTGTTATGAGAATCCTACGAATCAAATAGTCCCTAAATGGAAATAGTCAATAGTCCATACACACAATGTGGATTAAAGACCACAACACCTGGAAACAAAAAAGCGGGAAAACACACAAAAAGGCACAACTTCTACTACTACCAAAGTGTAAGAGAATAACAGCCACACTCTCCTGCCCCCTTGGATTCATGTTGCATTTCAGATGGTTGGTTTCATTTGTCATCTCTATGGTCAAGAAGTTAGTCCAAGTAAGACAAGCCAGGGTCCGAGTGGACGTGACGAAGTGGCGACGGTGCATCCACTGGGCTGCTGCCCTTTCTGGTCGAATGGTGGCCTGTTGGTTTAACCTCCTTCGGAGGCCCTCAGAGAATCTTGCACCGGAGCTCACCGCCCCTTTGCCGCCAAGTGGTTCGTCCCCGGAGGCATCAAGATGGCCGGTGGTAGTGGTTCTTCATCGGGAGGAAGATCGCGAGCAACTTCCTCCAAGACCTCGGTTTTGCCTTGAGGTCGCTGACGACAAGTGGTGGTGAAGACATAGGACTTGTTTCTAAGTTTTATCCTAGGGTCTTTTTTTGCATTGGCCTCTTATTCAAATTCTAGGTTTGTCTGGGCAATAGATGTAAGGGGCCTCAATGTAATTTGTACCCATCTGTTTTTTAATGCGTAGCTATGGATCCTTTGGACCCTTCCCCGTTCAAAAAAAGAGTAAGACATACGCGAATGAGCATTTCGCGGGATTTATGATAAAAATATGAACATATTAGACTAATGGATAATAAATAATTTGATTATCCATTGGTAAGGTATCACAACCTGTGTCACCAAAATGTAAGCTATTCATGAGATTGATCAATGTGAATGGAAGGAAATATAAGGCCTGTGCATTGGAGTAGAAATTTACATATCAATGGTTGTGGCCAGTGTACACACTGGATCATTGCAGATGAAAGCGATTTATGAGAGAAGTGAGAAAAGTATGACGTTATATGGTGAAGTGTTTCTAGTACAATATTGATGGCATATCATACATATATGGTTGAGAAAAGTCTTTTCACCTCGCTAAATATAACCTAGGACGTATACTGTTGGATATAGTGTCGGTCAATCACATGAAAAGCAAATAATAAAAGATTAATCCTAAAATCTTCAACACATATTTGTAGTCTAACCCAGCTGATCAGAACAAACTATATAGGAAATACTATAAATGCATACTTCATCAACACTGGAGGCATTTGCGCAGTGGAAAGGTGTGTCATACAATAATAAAAATACTGCTGCAAGTAACATATTCATATTGCAATCGGGCATTTTGTAGTTTAAGTTGATTTACTGCGTCAAATGAGAACTAAAGCATCTAGCATACACTGCACATTAGAGAGTTGATGCCCTCATATTAGTTCATCCAGAGCAAAAAACAAATTATCTGATATAGATATATCAAGTGAGCTTGTATTATTTTTTTTTTGTTTTTTTTTTGCAAAAACAATGCAAGTCTGTAAAGGATCATGAAGATTGGAGTTAACTATTCAGTTGAGATATCTGATGCGCAGAGAGAATTGCAGGGATGCAAGTGCCTCTGTCAACACTTATCCATGAATCATGCGAAACCGGTAAAAAAGATACAAATTTAGTTTGTGCCATATTTCACCACCGGTATAAAAATCCACGACATTTAAGTTAACTGAAAATATAGAAATTAGTGACAAAATAAGTTTCTACGGTTAAATAAATTAGTGATACAAATTGACTGAATAAAACATGAATAAAGGATGGCCAACCAAAAGAGAGTTCACAAAATATTTAATAATTTGCATGATTCTATTGCAGGTAACACGGTATGAAATTTTAGAGTTGGGAAAGTCAGGTTAGGCACAGTCCCATAGACAATCATTTATATTTTTTCTTAGAACTACCACTATGACAATGACTGCTGATAAGTGAAGAGGATCTTAACAACTATGCAAAGTGAATATAATAAAATTAAAGATCTAGGACGGAAGCACTTCTAGATCAACCAAAGATGAAAAACTGTAACAGTTACCTGAGGACCACTTCCATACTCGGATGCATCTATCATTTGGTTTTTTCGATTGTTTGCAGTGGGGTAATAGCAATATGACCACATGATGTGCAGTTGTGTGCCTCTTTCTCTAGCTCTGCAGGTCTGCTCGCAAATGCAACATGAACATACATTAGCCAGCATATTTATAAAACTGAACTTACAGAGGCAGAAGCACAATTCGGCCATGCCTGGGGAGATGTAGGAAGCATGAATGAGAAATATGTCTAGGGTTGGAATAAATGTGTTACCTTCGCTTCTTCAAAAATTGAATCCTGAAGTCGGGAGCTTGGGTCGCGGACTCGCTGGTGTTGGATGCTTACGGCATGGCGGTGTTGGCCTTTCAGTGGGGCCTGGAGAGCGACTGGGAAGGCAAGAATTGTGGCCTAGAATGGGAGGAGGCCAGCTGAAGGGGAGGGAAGAACGCCTTGGCTTGGTGGAGTAGGACATTTATATGGGCACGAAGTTTGTGAACGGAGAAGAATATAAGACGATGCCTGCTCGCCTGACCTGTATATAACTGACTCGGGTTGTGGAATTGATATGCGCTCTGAACCTTTAGGAAACGAAGAAAATTAGTTGCGCCAATAGTGCAAATGCAGTTTCTTAGACCTGCACGGAAATAAGTAAAGTTAACGTGTTGAGCAAACGTAGTGACGTGGAATAAGGTGAGAGTAGTAAGGTAGTGGGAGGCTCCTATCTAAATATAGATTCGTGAAATTGATGATCCAATTTAGACACAAAAACGGTTCGTCTGACCAATTACAGGAGAAGCTGAAGCAAAAGTGGCCGCTGGCAGTCAGAATAGAGTGCATTCTTGAAATTGATTAATTAGTATAGCAATGATCCAATTATTGAATCTTCATTTTAGCTGCATCAACATGAGTAGGCGAACAAAAAAATGTTAGCAGCTAAGCATACATTTGGAATGGTATAACTGTGAAAAATAATATACCTGCAGTAAATTGTGGGAATAAATCTCAACAAAAGAAGAGAACATAAAATATTATTTTCTTGACTCACAGTAGCTCCAAGACTCTGATCACAAGATGTACGCAGAAGTGCAGGACCCAAAGGTAGTCATCAGCTAGAGCACATGAAGAAACAAAAGCTATATAGAAATAGGTCTACCACCCACCAAAAATCATATTATCTCGCTCAGATATCACTTTTGACTTTATCACCTAAGAAATTCCCATGAGACAGAGATACGCTAGAACAGAGAGATGATAGACATAAGAGCGTCCAAAGTGAAATTTAGAACCAGAAGAAATAGAAGAGGAAAGGGGTTGCAGCTTACCAGAGTGCAATGCGGGATGTATTGATGGTCTTCAGATCATGAAAAAGAAACAGGTAAACAAAGCGCATGAGAGAAGGCGATGAACAGGTTGTCTCCTGTGAGTTTTCAGAAGAAAAAATGAGATAAATGAGAAAGGAAGCAAAAGAGCTTGACGCGAGGCCTGTTGAAAAATGACAACTAGGAGAGATGCTGGCTGCTTTAGTAGCCACCATCAGTTTGATCACGCGCCCATTAATTTATGGGAGTAATATTAGAGAAGAGGAAGAGATTGGGACGAATTAAACATGGAGAAGACAGAGAGATGGTGGAGCTGATTTGCCGCGGGCAAACAAAATTATCGTGGAGAAGATGACGGGGCATAACCAAAATAGATAATTTATTCTGATAAAACAAGGATGAGATGGCATTTTTTGATGAGGTGGCAACTTGCTTAGGTGGATAGCTTGCATGTCGAGAGAATTAGACTTAGTGGGGACCACCTATTTAGTTACTAGATGATACCCCGCGCGTTGCTGCGAAAATATTGACTAAAAGATTTGAAACATATACTGCAAAATATTTTGTTGTGCTCCTACAAAAAATCTTACCGCAATTTTGTAAAAAAACATGTAAGCATGAAATACAAAAAAATTAATTCATGTTCATCAGAAGAGTATATATAAGCAGTTATAGTTAATTATATGAAAATCTATGTTGTACATACATAAGCCAATGACAATCTGATACTACTGAAATTCAATATGAGGATTCCTTTCTAATTAAATTAACTAATCTACCACGCATAGTTGATTAAAAACTCGGAGAATTGATCTCATACAAAGTAAATTTAAAATTCCACGACCAACATTAAGAATGAACAATAGAGATGACATATTGGAGAAATCTGATCGGGGGGCCATCCCTAAACACTCAATGGAGACTTGTTATGTGAACACATGATAAAAAGTAATATGGTGTACAAAATATGTGCTTTCACTGTATCACCTACATTAAGTAAACTGTCTCACTTTCTCTGCAAGGCCTTTGCTTGTAACCAGCTGTGCAAAATATCAGCTAATAGAACCCTCAATATTCTGTAAACCTATTAGAAAACAATCTTGTACTGTCCTCACCCATTATTTTTTGACCATAACAGAAGTTGGGCAACTACTTATCATTATCTTTCTCAGAGTTTGAGGTTCTTCTCTCTGATCCAGTGCCCTATAAGAGAACTGTACATGAAAGAACACACCAATATCGTACAAACTAAACAGAGATGTGACGAATAACTCAAGATAAGTTTAGGAAGTGAAAGATCAGAAAAGCAAACAGTCACTAAACTTCAGAAAAATTGAATTATCTTCTTGAGTTAGATTTCGTACCAGTCTTCTTCCCCACATTGTACTAATACCTGAAATAAATAATAAAATGGGAAAAACACATTAGAGAAACAACTGCACCGCTCTGTCTCTGAGTATGGGGACCTTTTCAACAAGCTGGAACGTTATGCACCTGATGATGTATCCACTGATGCCAAGAGGCAGGAGGAGTTCTTGAGGGGACTTAATGACGAAATATCTATTCAGCTTGTGGCTCTGAAGTTTGATAGCTATCAGGAACTTCTGGACAGGGCAGTTGTAGTTGAAGCAAAGCAAAGGAGTATAGAGAACCGGAAGAGAAAGTCCACCTTGCACAAGCACAACTCTACCCCATATCAGAAGCAACGCACTTCGTCACCCCCACCCCACAACCATAATGGCCACAACCACAATGGTCATCGTCACGGAGGACATGACCACAATGGCCATAAGCACCGCAATGGAAATGGCAATGGGAAGGATCTGAGTGAAGTGACTTGCTTCAAGTGTAACAAGACAGGGCACTATGCAACTACTTGCCCCGAGAAGGCGAAGAATGGGAATGGCAATGGAAACGGCAACGGACACAACCATAGCAATGGTAATGGAAATGGGAAGAAGCCGAACCCGTTCGTCAAGGCCACGGTGAATCATGTCTCCGTGGAGGATGCTCGTGAGGCACCTGACTCCGTGATCGGTAAGTTCAAGCTTAACTCCACACCTGCAGTTGTTCTTTTTGACACTAGTGCATCACATTCATTCATATCAAGGGTATTTGTGGATAGAGGCAAGATACCTACGGAGACTATTAGTACTCCCCTAAGGGTAAGTTCTCCTGGAGGAGAAATAGTGGCAAACTCTGGATGTTGTGGGTTAGAACTAAGAATTGGGACGCACACCTTTCCCACCAGCCTAGTCGTTCTGGAATCCCAAGGCCTAGACATAATTTTGGGCATGAATTGGATGACCGAGTATGAGGGAGTCATAGATTGTGCCAAAAGGACTATCGCACTCACGACTCCGGAAAAGAAGAGGATCCGCTTTAAGTCAGCCTTCGCGCTCAAAGGAAGTTTGGTGAACTCTCTTAAGGGGTTAGTTTGGAGGATGTGCCAACTGTGAAGGAGTATCCAGATGTGTTTCTGGAAGAATTGCCAGGGATGCCGCCCGACCGTGACATCGAGTTTCTCATTAACTTGATGCCGGGTACTGGACCAATAGCCAAGAGACCGTACAAGATGGATGTGGATGAGTTGAAGGAACTTAAGAAACAACTTAGAGAGCAATTGGACAAAGGCTTCATTCAACCAAGTGCGTCATCTTGGGGAGCACCTGTCTTATTCGTGGAGAAGAAGGATAAAACCAAGAGACTAGTCGTGGACTACCGGTCATTGAACGAAGTAACAATCAAGAACAAGTACCCTCTACCCAATATAAATGACCTGTTTGACCAATTAAGGGGAGCTAGTGTGTTCTCTAAGATTGATCTCCGGTCAGGATATTTCCAGCTAAAGATCCGGGAACAGGATGTACCCAAGACAGCCTTCACCACAAGATACGGATTGTATGAGTACACCGTGATGTCGTTTGGCTTAACCAATGCCCCAGCATACTTCATGACCATGATGAACAAGGTGTTCATGGAGTACTTGGATAAGTTTATTGTGGTATTCATTGATGACATACTCATATACTCCAAGGACGAGAAGGAACATGAGAGACACCTGCGCCTAATCATGGAAAAGTTGAGGGAACACAAGTTGTATACTAAAATTAGCAAATGTGAGTTCTGGTTGAAAGAAGTGGGATTCCTTGGTCATATTGTGTCAGCTAAAGGTGTTGTCGTGGACCCAAGTAAGGTAGCTTCCGTGACGGAATGGGAGTCTCCTAAGAATGTGGGTGATATTAGGAGTTTCTTGGGCCTTGCGGGGTATTACCGAAGGTTCATTGAAAACTTTTCCAAGATAGCAAAGCCTATGACAGAGTTGCTGAAGAAAGAGAAGAAGTTCGAATGGACCGAGGCCTGTGAAGCAAGTTTTCAGGAATTAAAGAAGCGTCTAGTAACGGCACCAGTTTTGTGTCTCCCTGACATCCAAAAGGACTTCCAGGTCTATTGCGACGCTTCCCGGCAAGGACTTGGTAGTGTACTGATGCAAGAAGGACAAGTAGTGTCTTACGCCTCTCGGCAACTTAAGAACCATGAGAATAACTACCCCACGCACGATTTGGAACTAGCATCAGTTGTGCATGCGCTCAAGGTATGGAGACACTACCTAATGGGAAAACATTGTGATGTGTTCACGGATCACAAGAGTCTTAAGTATATCTTCACTCAAAAGGAATTAAATATGAGACAAAGGAGATGGCTTGAGCTCATCAAGGACTATGACTTGGACCTGCAGTACCATCCTGGAAAGGCCAACGTTGTGGCTGACGCCTTAAGCCGGAAAGTCTATGTAAATGGGCTTACCGTGGGAGAACTTCCAAGTGATTTGTGTGAACAATTCAAGGACCTCAGGTTGGAAATAGTTCCGGAGGGATATTTAGCCACTATGGAGATAGTGCCAACACTTCTGGACCAAATCAAAGAGGCCCAGAAGGGGGACAAAGAGTTGGAAGAAATAAGAGCTAATATAGGCAAGGGTAAAGCAAAAGGGTTTCACACGGATGAGCAAGAAACACTTTGGTATGAGAAGCGTCTGTGTGTTCCCGATGACCCTAATATCAGGAAGTTAATCCTTCAGGAAGCTCACGATTCGCCCTACTCAATTTATCCCGGTAATACAAAGATGTACATGGATGTGAAGGATAGATTCTGGTGGAACAACATGAAAAGAGAAATTGCTGAATATATCTCCTTGTGTGACGTATGCAACAGAGTTAAGGCCGAACACCAAAAACCAGCAGGACTGCTGCAGCCATTACCTGTGCCCGAATGGAAGTGGGACAAGGTAGGCATGGATTTTATCACAGGACTACCTCGGACTCGATCTGGGTATGACTCCATCTGGGTAGTGGTCGACCACTTCACAAAGGTGGCCCACTTTATTCCCGTAAAGACCACCTATACAAGTGCTAAACTTGCCAAGATTTATATGTCAAAAATCGTAAGTCTTCACGGAGTGCCCAAGGGGATTGTTTCTGATAGAGGTACCCAATTCACCTCTAAGTTTTGGCGATAGCTACACGAGTCTCTAGGGACGCAACTAGAGTTTAGTACTGCCTTCCACCCACAAACAGATGGACAAACGGAAAGAGTTAATCAGATCTTGGAGGACATGTTAAGAGCCTGTGCGCTAGACTATGGGTCTAGTTGGGATGATAATAACTTGCCATATGCGGAATTCTCATACAATAACAGCTACCAAACTAGCATGAAGATGGCTCCATTTGAAGTTCTCTATGGCAGAAAGTGTAGGACTCCGCTGCTATGGAGTGGGGTTGGAGAACGTAGTCTGTTTAGACCTGAACTGATCAAGGATGCCGAAGAAAAGGTGAGACAGATTCAAGACAGGTTAAAGATAGCCCAATCCAGACAAAAGAGTTATGCTGATTTCAAGCGCAGGGATGTGACTTATGAAGTGGGAGACCGTGCGTATCTCCGAGTTTCACCACTGCGAGGAGTTAAGAGATTCGGAATCAAGGGTAAGTTAGCACCCCGATTCATAGGGCCCTACAAAATCTTGGGTCGCAGAGGGGAAGTTGCCTATCAGTTGGAATTGCCCGAAATGTTAACAGTTCACGATGTTTTCCATGTGTCGCAACTAAAGAAGTGTCACCCAGAAATGGCTGAAACCCCACTAAATGATACAGTTCCATTGGAAGAAGTTCAATTGGATAACGATCTCACCTATGAGGAAAAGCCCACCAGGATCCTGGAAACAGCCGAGAGAGTTACTCGTACCAAGACTATCAGATTCTGCAAAGTTCAATGGAATCACCATTCCGAGGAAGAGGCCACATGGGAACGTGAAGAAGATCTAAAGAAAGAACACCCACACCTATTTGCTAACCAACCTGAATCTCGGGGACGAGATTCTTCTTAAGGGGGGTAGGTTTGTAACATCCCAAATTTTGTAGATTCAGATGTTACTAGTAAGCATGCATCATATCACTACATCATAGCATCGCATATCGAAAAATTTGCATCAGGTTTTTCTCAAACCCCATAGTCACTTATGGACAAAAGGGGGGTAAAACCTTTTTAACCACCAAAACCTTTGCAAAAGTGTTATTTTATAATCCTATCCTAACCCTCTTATTTTTACAAAAATTTTTAGAAACAAGTTTCGTCTAATTCGGAGTCCGTTTGCAAAAGTTATCGAATAAATAGCAATTTAGAAATTATTAAAAGAATAAAAAAAAACTAAACTAACTGGGCCGGCGAGCCAGCCCGGGGCTATCTGCCGCCCGCCCGGCCGGGTGGGAGACGCGCAGCCGCCAGCGGCCCAGCCCGCCAGCCGTCCGCGCGCGCCCGCAGCCGCTGACAGGCGGGGCCCGCCTGTCAGCCGACTTCTCGCCGAGTCGGGCTCGGTCCCGTCCGCCGCTGCCGCCAGCGCGCAACCGCCGCCGCTGATTCCGGCACGGACTTCGCGACGTCCGCGCTGAGTCTCCGCCTATATTAAGCCCGGGCACGCCTCCCAAAACCCTAGCCCTTTCTTCCGCCGCCACCGCCGCCGCCGATTGCTCGCCGGAGCACGCCGCCGTCCGCCGCCGAGCCGCCGCCGATTGCTCGCCGGAGCACGCCGCCGTCCGCCGCCAGCAGCCGCCGCCCGCCGTCGCCTCGGGAGGAGAAGGTCGCCGCCGCCCCCGGGAACGCGACCGCGACGAGGAGTCGGCTCCCGTCGTCTAGCTCGCCGGGCCGGAGGAGCATCTCCGCCGCTGCCGACCATCACCGGAGGAGCTCCGCCGCCCGCCAGTCGCCGCCGCCGGTAAGCGCCCCCCCCTCGCCGACTGTTGGATCTAGATCCAACGGCCCAGATCCGCCAACGTCCGCGGGCCAACCGCATCACGCCGCGTGGCAGCACCACGTCGACGCCGCGTCGCCCCCGCGTCGTGTCACGCGCGCCCCGCTGGCCCACTCACGTGGCGCCACGTGTCGCCGCGTCGCTGGCCCTTTCCCCCTTTTTTTTAATAGGCAGAAATAGCTGAGATCTTGTAAAATTCATAGTAATTCGAATAATAGTCCAAAAATTGCGTATAATATACCGTTGGATTCATATTTTCTAGTAGAACACAGATCTACAATAATATTACTGTTTTGCCATAGAAATCTTGCAGAACAATTAAAAGTTTAGATTGGAGTATTTTAATTCTAGAAAAGTATCCGTAGCTCCGTTTTAGTTGATTCTTGTTGCGTTGGCTTTGTTTTGACAATACCTTCTATAGAAAATTGTCATTTATTGCTTAGGGTGTTTAGATGTGTTTCGAGATAGATTAGAGCTGTAGATCTAGTTTCAAGTCTGATTAATTAGGGTTTAACCCAAAATACTTAAAATCTGTGGGAGATCATTTCTAATGACATCCCCAACTCAACAAAACCCCTGGTTAAAACCCTTGGTCGAAATCAAATCCACTCTTGCATTTTACCATGTTGCATGCATGCATATTTGACTTCCTGGATTGTATTGTGCAAAACGTGATTGAACCCATGTTTGTTTCGTTAGATTGCTCGGAGTGCGCTGAGGAGTTTTGTTGTGTAGATTGCTGCTCGGATAAAGGCAAGTTACACCACTTGTTCATATTAATGTCCCAGTTTTTGACTATGCATGTTTTACTCTTCAAATTCTGTAGTATGCATGTGTAGGATTTCAGTAGCTTTCTTATTACTATTTTTGCAAGTGCGGTTTTGTAGTATGCCATGAGTAGCTTTATACTTAGGATTTTCCGTCCTATTAGGTTCCCTATTTTTGCTAAGTATTCCTTGTTATGCTAAATATATTTATACTAAAGTACCGTTGGGGGGTTCGAATGACTCAAAAGTTTTCTAAGTATGATAGCTCTCTCGAGCGAACTTTTCTTCTCCAAAACCCCTTCAAAATAAAACTATGTTTTCTTCTGGGCGGAATGGTTGTTGGGACAACGAGTGAGATTTTGGTGGAGGACGGCCACCTAGGAATCAAAGAAGTCTGCCATGTTTTAGAATCCAGAAGCTTCCCGTGCAACCACAATACATATGGGCTCTGTCTTGGCTTAGTACTTAGTGGGAAACCTCAGCGGGGTACCAACATTTGGAGGTTCTTGGCACGGTTGGATCCAGCTGGTAGAGGGTCTACTAAGGGAAGGCTTCGCCATGGTCTTGTCTGTAAAAGGACTTGACCGTGGATTGTGGGGAAAGTGCACAACCTCTCGAGAGTATTGCAATCTGATCAATCAGCCGAGTTCACGGAAAAGAACATCTTGAGCATCTGAAGGAATGGAACCTCTGAAAGATCTTCCTCTCTCTCTTTTCCAAACTTAACGTTTTATAAACCCCAGGGCGTGAGTAATATCGCCATTGGGTGGGATTTTGGGAACTTGGTGCGTACTATCCAAGTGCTAGGTTGATTGGACACTTGGTGAGTAATATCCACGTGTTCCATTCAACCCTATACTACTTATCAAAGTTTACAAAGTAGGGAAAACCTTCCTCTCTTTCCTTATTACACTGATAAAAATTGGCTTTACGCAAATAAACCCTAGAGCCTACTCTTAGCCTTGCATGTAGAGTTAGTCTTGTTTCCTTCCTTGGTGTAATTTGCCAATACATTCAAAGTATTGACCCAACTTGTTGGTTGCACGTCTTATGTGCAGAATCCAAAGATTGAAAGGTGCGTAGGGATCACGGGTCTTCACGCAGCTAGCCTGAGGCGTGGATGGACTCAAGTTTTATTTAGTTTCCGCTGTTTTATTTGAGCTAGCTATAAGCTATGCAAGTTGTAATAATTATACTCTGGATTATTCGTGTAATAATGACTTGTGTTTTACATGATATTTCATCGACTGTGAGTGCTAGCTATTGATCCAGGGACTAGCATGTTAATCACAGGGACTTAGGATCTTTAAGGATCCAAGGTCGCAACATACTATGATCCCAGCTTTGAATGTTTTACAACTACTTTGATCAAGTTTATGATGGTGCATGTCACCTCAAAAATTATTCTTTCTTTTTATCACTTACCTACTCGAGGACGAGCAGGAGTTAAGCTTGGGGATGTTGATACATTGCAAATGTATCTATAATTTTAGATGTTCCATGCTTGGTTTTATCTACTTTCTTGTGTTTTGTCCACACTTTGGAGTACTTTTCATATGATTTCTTAGACTAACTTATTAACAAGATGCCATAGTGCCAGTTTCCTGTTTTCTGCTGTTTTTGGTTTCAGGAAGTCAGAAAATGAATATTCTCGGAATTGGACAGGACAAAAGCCAAAATTACTATTTTCCCGGAAGACTCACGGAGCCATAAGGAGAGTCGGAGAGGGGCCACAGGGTGGCCACACCCCCCTTGGCGCGGGCCAGCCTAGGCCGCACCAGGGCATGGTGTGGCTCCCCTGGCTGGCCACCGACCTTGCCTCCTTCACCTATAAGAGCCTCCCGATACCAAAACCCTAGGTCATCAATCAAAAATCCACGAAAAGTTCTGCAGCGCCGCCGCCACCGAAGGGGAGATTCGGGGGACAGAAAGTCTCTGTTCCGGCACCCTGGCGGGACGGGGAAGGGCCCCCGGAGCCATCTCCATCGATCTCCACCACCATCTCCATCACCGTTGTTGATTCTCATGATGAGGAAGGAGTAGTTCTCTCTCGAGGCTAAGGGTTCTACCGGTAGCTATGTGTTCATCTCTCTCTCTCTATGCGTGATCATATTGTGATCATGAGCTTGTAATCTATAGATCTACCTTGCTACTCAAGTGCTTTAATAGATCTCTGCTCTCCCCATGTGTGTAAAGTTGACAGTGTGCACACCATGGTGGCACTTAGGCTAGAGATTACAAATACTTGTTATGAGTTATATTTGGAGTTGGATGTCTTTATGAAATTGTGGTGTTTGTTGGACTCATCTAGTACTCAAGGTGACAGTGTGGGGTTTTCTTGATGGGAAAGATGAACTTTGAGGTGTGCTGTTATAGCCCTACCATCGATTAGAGTGTTCAAGCAGAGAGTAGTTAAGAGTAGTATCATGAAGAGAAGATATTTATATGAGAGTGTTCACTAGTGAAAGTATGATCCCTAGGCCTTGTTTCTAAGCACTAAAACACCGTTTGCTATTAGATCTGTTACATGTTTGCTTGCTTCCATCTTTATTTCAGTTTGCCTTTAGTCTTTTCCACGCCATCAAGCTATCTTCTATCACCATTACCACTTATAATTATCTTTACCACTTGTATTTCACTATCTCTTCGCCGAACTCACCTGGCAAGTGTATTGGGTGTGTTGGGGACACAAGAGACTTCTTGTATCTTGATTGCATGGTTGCTTGAGAGGCGATACCTTTGACCACTGCCTCCCTGAGTTCGATAAACCTTGGGTGATCCACTTAAGGGAAAACTTGCTGCTGTTCTACAAACCTCTGCACTTGGAGGCCCAACAACTGTCTACAAGAATAGAAGTGTGTAGACATCATCCGCTCTACCAGAATAGCTGGCCGAAGCTGGATGAGGCAGGGCACCAGAGTAACTGGGATCTGTAGTTTTAGTTGTAGATGCAGGTGTTGGCCTTTTGCTTATGTCTAGCGTCACGCTGGGAGCTCGGCATTGGATCTCACTGGCCAGATCCAAGTTGTGATGGTGGTGTCCTCTCTCGTCGCGGTGATCCTTCGGTCGGAGCCATATGTGGTGTTGCAGATTGCCTTAGGTAGCTCCATGAATAAGGCCTAGGGTATCTGTGTTCTCCTTTCTTTGGAGTTGCTGCTGCCCTCCTCTTCGGCCGGCCGTGGCGGCAAGGGGAGAGGATGGTGGGGTGGAGCTCTGGAGATCCGAGTTGCATGGCAATAGGATCTGGCTACTTCGTCTTCGAGCTGTACTACAGTGAGCCTGGGTAGACCACTAATCTTCGATGCCCAAGATTGGCATCCTCCAATGCAATGGAAGCGTATGTGCAACCTCCATGAGTGGTGCAATGACGGCACTCATCGCCCTTGTCGTGGTGGTGTCACGATAGATGCCACGGGATGGCTAAAAGTTGGGGCCGGATGGACGCTAGTGGAATACAGGGAGGGATAGTGCGGTGAATACCACACACGAAGAACCCAGAGAATCACTCAACACACACGATATACCCAGGTTCGAGGCTCTCCTATTGAGATAAAAACCCTACTCCTACATGCTAGATCTCATAATATGATGAACACTGGCTACAATGGCTCCTTGAGTTGTATGCGAGAGAAGGAAGAAGATAGAGCTCCTGCCTTTCTCCATATCATATGTGAATAACTAGATCTCAAATGAACTGACCCTCTCTCCAGAGGCCCTAGCGCACCTTATAAAGGGGTGGCCAGGTTACATCTAGGGCTGAGGTGACCTGAATATTCCCAGCATATTCTGGTACAGAAGTCATTGGCTAGGCCTAGACCCTATTCCCATCGTGGGGTTGCCCTGGATACCCTCGATGGGATTTGACGCGCCCACCCTTTCATACTGTTGGACTTTTGACAGTATCCCCTCTAGGAAATCCTCGACGTGACCTAGCTCCGGGTTATAGGGGCACGCCTGACTTGTGCGTGCTTATATCCTCCGAGAATCCTAGGAGAGACAGAGGCGCTGACCTAGAGGCCAGCTCATCCCTTTTGGCATACGCCAATCTCTATGTCGCCCCTAACCCGAATGACTTGGCCTGGAGGAACCTTCGTAGGAGAAACATCATATATGTTATGCCGACATACAGCGTATGTCAGCTAGGTCTTGCCGGGTTAACTCGGCTTGGGTAACTCGGCCTTTACCTGGCTGACCCATATATGTTAACCTTTGTTCTAGTCAACCTTATCCTTATACCTTAGCTTGACCCTACCGGGGTTCGTCCCCTGACATTAGTCCCCAAAGCTGTTGCAGTCTTAGCAGCTTTAGCTGGAAAGGCCATAGCAGGTTCAACTTATATGAATTATCTTCTATATAGCCGACATATCCATATGTTGGTCGATACCGATTTTAACTCGGGCACACCAATTGATAACTTTTTGTCTAAACCTACTTCGTGTTCGTCCGCAGCATAGAAAACAAAAAATTTCCTACGATGAGAACTACACGCCAAGATCTATCTACTAGGTACAAAGCACAGGTGGACATACATCCAACGAGAACTTACCCTCGAAGACAACGAGTTTTGTTAACGAGTAGGAACTCGTGGTTGATGTAGTCATACACTTGCCGATCTCAAGATCCTGAGGAAGTCCGAGCGCCGCAAGTCAGTAGCGCATCCGTACTCGGACACACGTTCAAGCCACCGGACAACCTACACCTCCTCGCTCCAGCGATCCAGCGGAAGCAGCAACTCCTTCCAGACGAAATGCCACCGAGAACATGTATCTCGCTAATCCGAGACCATGGGGGAATAATTTTAGAGGGGGAGAGAGATCCTTCACAAGGAGGTGTGAGGAAGAAGGAGGAAGAGGGCGGCCTTTTATAGGAGGAGGGGGTGCCCCTCCTTCATGGCCGGCGCATGGGGGGGTGACTCCTCACCTCCCCATTAAGGTGGTGGTAACCCCTCCACATTAAAATGCCTCTTCACATTCCCCTTTAAAGTCCCTACTTTAAATGCATTAAAATTCTCCAAGTTTAATGCTCTCTCATTTAATAAAACTCTTTTATTAAATTTATTCAGAATTTTGTTAATTATTTTAATTAACAAACATTCACATATAACCCCTTGCAATATTTCAATATCACATGCAGAACCACTTTCTGCAATTTTACCCGAAACAATTTCCGGTTTCTATCGAAACAATTCCTGCGCTTTGCAATTCTTTCGTCTGAAACATATGTGCTCCAAAATGGTGCCCGGTAACTCTTAAGTGTGTCACCCTACGGTTCGCTAATAATGCAGACATGATCGAGACCCCTCTCAGATCAATAATCAGAAGCGGGACCTGGAGATCCATACTGACTCCTACACATTCAACGATGACTTCTGTGATCGTGAGAACCTTTAACGCTTGTAACTAAATCCCTTTATCTCACGATATATTACATGTCATAGATTCGATCATCGGTATCTCCATACCTAGTTTGATCTCGTTGCCGACATGCACTCTTTTCTCGTTCCCGTGATATAATATTCTAGTGATCACATCACTTGCTTGCAAGCTATCTTAATGTGATATCACCGAAAGGGCCCAGAGTATATCTATCCATCATCGGGATTGAAAAATTCCACTGTTGATCCATGAGCCTCAACATAACACCTTCGTAGCACTGAACCCATCTTTATAGTCACCCTGTTACCGTGTGACGTTTGATGTTATGAAGATACTCTTCCGGTGTTAGCAATTAACATGATCTCATGGTCTAAGGATAAAGATTACCTCGTATGGTGTTATAGTAATATAAACATAATGACTTTGATCGTAATGCTATACTTCGGATGAATGTTCATCACATCATTCAACTAATGTTGTGACCTTGTTATTAACAACATCCAATGTCCATGATCAGGAAACTTTGATCATCTTGTTAATCAACAAGCTAGTCTATAAGAGAGGCATAACTAGGAACCTTTTTTGTTTATTAAACACACATGTATTGACGTTTCCGATCAATACAATTATAGCATGCAAAATAAACATTTATCATAAACATGAAATAAGATAATAACCACTTTATTATTGCCTCTCGGGCATATTCCCTTCAGTCTCCCACTTGCACTAGAGTCAATAATCTAGTTTCAAAAACTTTGTGTATTGAACACCTATGGCTTTTTGGTGTTGCATATACGCTATTGCTAGTGGTTAACATAATCTCCGGATCTAACAGTTTCAGATCTGTGTGTATTTGCATGTCTTTGCGTCTCTACGCATCACTCATTCTCAAATGAGATGGCATTGTATAAATTTGGTCCTCTAGTGAGACCTTTAGTTCGTTCGGGTTAAAATATGTTGATATTATTGTCACACAATATATCTTCATAGTATTAGCTCACTTTGAACCACACCTAGTTTGATAACAAACTACTTAACACAAATGCCCTCCTTTGCTGCTACTATAGCAGTTATATACTTAGCCTTTTTGTTGTAGTATCCGTCACAATGTCTCAACTTTGGAACTCATCCAAATCCATCATGGAACATCATTTCCATTACATTGTGCCATCCATAGTCTAAATTGAGATAAATTTAATTTGTATCTTGTGACAAAACTAGTATCAATGTAACACTTTACAATGAACTACCTTTAACTATTTGTCACTTACACATGATATATTCTTAGTTCTTCCAAAGCTCATAAGAATATCTTTACTATTGTCTGTAACTACCTCGGTGAATTACGGTCTTAGTTACATGCCTGGATGAACGAAAGTGGTTAAAATAGTACGGTGGGGCCTAGGGCCACTCACGGTAGACCTTTCGGCCGTCCTAACCACTTTCAGACATCGGGACAAGAACGAGCGGCGTAATCGGCAGGCGAAGGGATCAACTACATACACAAATGAGTATATATGCAAGCCACATACAACAGTCCTCAGAGCCATTCCATCTAAAAGAAATAGAAATATTGCAACGCCATACGGCAAGATTCAAATGTCCTAGATAGAGATAATAATTTAGGATAGCTCCTCATACATCACACACCAGAGTATCAGCGGAAGCGGAAAACAAGATCCGAGTACGGATAAGAAGCAAATTGGCATAAGATGCCACATAAATAAACACATCCCGCCCACAGATCTCACGGATCCCCGTTCCCGGAATCTCTACACCGAATGATCGTTGCCAACATCATCTGTCTCTTCCACCCAGTATCCATCTTGCGGGTACACCTGTTCATCTGAATCAAACAATTTATCGTGTGAGACCCTAGGGGTACTCAGCAAGTCTTTATGCCGCTAAAGGGGACACAACATGGGGTGACGCAATTGCAGCAAAAGATAATACCTAACAATTCTGCAGATACTCGCTAACCATCCGCCTAACCAATGATAGACGGATGTCCGTGAATTAAGGACAATAGTTATAACAGTATAATTAACAGATCCATCCTCCTCCTCGCTTACCAACGAGGAAGCGGACAAACAACCCTCATCATCCATTGGCAGTTTTATTAACCATTCCATGAGTATTGCACTATTTACTAGTCAAGTACTTATTCAAATTAAAAGCGGTACTTTAGTTATACTTGTCTATGATCGAGAAACTGTGCTCCAAGTCGTCCATAACCGCGGACACGGCTTTCAGAAAGATTTACCCTGCAAGGGTGCACGAATAGCAACACACACTCGATCAACCTCGGAAAAACCAAATCAAAACCCAACAAGGCATTCACGACAAAGCAATCACAGGATTCAGAAATATTTCAGGAGGCCACCCCACTAAGCTACCCGCAACGAAGTTGGCCGGCTCCGAGACGGACCCAAGGTTTGCGTCAATGGCTGTAAACGACTGGGAACCTGAAAGTGTGACTGGGCTTGTCGATACCGCGAAAACACTCCGCATCCAAAACAGTACAGGTGCTCCACGCACAATCTGAATAAAACAGTAAAACATGGCATAATTACAGGATAGTAATAAAGCCCCAAACTACTTTGTGGCCCCAAGAAATAAGAATGAATCAAGCTCTGGCTCAGGGGGGTCCATAAGGCCTCCCGGATGTGGATAGTGCGAATAAATAAGGAACATGAATCAAGTACTCGGGGTCCTACGGGACACAAGTGAGCATGAAAAACCAAATAGCAGATATAGCTCACCGGTGCCTCTTTTCATTAGTTATCCCATTACTACTCAGGTTAAGTTGTTTAGGTACCTCATTGTTCATCAGACACTCACATACCCTACACATGCTTTTCTACGACTCGCATGGCTCAAACAACTCCTGTAGTAGTGGCTCATGGGATGGAGGAACAAGCTTCGGTGGGGTTTAAAAGTAAAGGCTATGCAGTACTTGGGATTCAATTTAATGCATTCGCGACTCAATGATGCAAGAACAAGATAGATGCAATAGGTACTGTATGTATGCAAGCATGTGGTAGTGCTTGCCTGGCAGCTCAGTTGAAGTGAGAGATGGATCCGGGTAGTACTCCTGTGATTCCTGGTAATTCTCCTGCTGGGCGTCTATCCGACGAAGAACCAAACAAACAAGGGCCAACATAAATAAAGTGCACAAGCATATGAATTAAAGTGCGACAAGCAAACAAGCATGCCATGATGAATGATGCACAATTTACATGGCATTAAAGTAGCATGGCAAAGGTGAGGTGTGGATACAAGAATAAAGCATTTTATTATTTATTTAACCAAGTTTTATTGTCATAAACAGTTCAGATTTTTAATGATGACATGATGCATGCTTCAATTCAGAACAAGGACTGCATAAATAGAACGGGCTCGTCGCGCTGATCGATTTAGACCTATTATTTGTCAAATTTGGAGTTGTAGAATTAAAGTTATTAATTAATTAAGAAAAAGGGCATTTATTGTAATTTTAATCATCTCGAAATTTTAAAGTGTTCAAATAATATTTTGAAGGGCATATTTGAATTCCTCACATTTTTCTGATTCCAAAACATATATTATTTGTATTATTTGGATTTATATTTGAAAAGTTATTTAAATCTGATTTGAATTTGAATTTAAATCAATTTTGAAAAGGTTTAATTTAAACAGGCAACAGGAAAAGCTTTTGTCACCCAGACAAACCTAGCCACAGCCACTGATGGGTGGGCCAGCTGCTGGAGGGGCTCACACGCGCGGGAAACTCTTTTGCTACCGCGGCTCCACCTAGCCACTGAGGGTGGCAGATGGGTCCGACAGCTGCGGGCCCACGTGACAGTGGTTGGACCTGCAGGGGCTGACAAGTGGGGCAAACTGGACCGCGGGTTACGGGTGAAGAAAAGACGGGGTGCTCTTTGTAAAATTTACACAGAGGCTGGCTGGTGGGCTCGGCGGACTGCGGGTTGAGCGAGAAATTGAAAAGGGGGTTTTCTGCAAAAAGGGGGCCGCGGTACTGTGCTTCTGTTTCCTCTGAATCGCGGACAGGTCTGGGTTTGACCGGCGCGGGGCGCCGCGCGCGGGGTTCGAACTCGCGTCGCGGGCGTGCGTGCTGCGGTGTTAGCCAGTGCGGCTGGTTACGGGGTGGTGACAGAGGAGCGGCGGGCGGCTAGATGTGCCTCTGCGAGGCGCGGCGCGGAACAAACGACAACGTATGCCATGCACTGACGGCGCTCGGCGAAACGAATGGTGGCGCCAGGCGGCGACAGCGAGGTGGAGGTTGTCAGGGAGGAAGAGGGGCTCACCGCGGGTTGGTCGGTGGAGTCAGATCGGGGAGTGGCGCGGAGGATCGTCGGGGTTGTAGGCGTCCTGGCGGGTTAGGGTTTCGACGGGACGGCGCAGATGTTGGTGCTCCTGGGGCTTCTCCTCCCTGTCGACGCGTACAGGGAGCAGCAGGGAGGTCTCCTTGGTCTCCCAGGCCACCTCCACGACGAGCACGCCGGCCGGAACGACGAGACGCCGGGGTAGACGGCGGTGACTGGCGGCAGGTGCTGGTGACGGTGAAGAAGAAGGGGAAGGAGAGGCCAGGCTCGGGGCAGATTTGGGCGATGCAGGAGAGCCATGTGGTTGAGGGCAAGCGAGAGAGAGGGAGGAGATGGCGTGTGGGCACGGGGTAGCGAAAAGTAGCCTCGGCCCTTTTCTCTCTTTCTCCTCGAGCACGTGGTCGAGCTGGGTTCGACCTGGGTAGCCAGGCAGAGCAAGGAGAGGGGCTGCAGGTGGGGCCGAGGAAGAGAGAAGGGAAGGTAGGGCTGGCTCGGCCGGTAGAGAAAAAGAGAGAGAAGGGGGCTCGGGTTAGCTAGGGTGTAGCTAGGGCTAGGGTTAGAAGAGGGTAGATGAGGTGTGGGCTAAGGAGAGAGGGTGGCCAGGTGGTCATCCTGGTAGAGAGACTGATAGAGAGAGAGGTGAGGTTAAGGTTAGAGTTTAGTGTAGAATTAGGGTTAGAGAAAAAAATAAAGAGAGGAAGCTAAGTTAGATTTTTATTAGGTGGTTTAGGTTTTAAAATGTGTTTATGAGATCAACCAAGAGGTAGATTGAGGCTTGATTAAGTTAAGATGAGGTGAAGGAGAATCCAAGAAAAGAGAAAGAAAAGGGTTATGGGAAGAGGCATTATTTGGATCATGCATGGAAAAATAAAATAAAAGAAGTAATGATGAGGATGAGAATATAGGGATGGTGGAAGGAGTGGAGATGATCCACAAAGAAAAGATCCAATAAAACAAAGGAAACACCAATGAGATAAAAGGTGGTGATGAAGGTTGCATGGCCCATGCAAAATAATAAATGCCATGATTTATTTTGTGAGAACACAATAATGATATGGCATTATTCTTATGCATTCACAAGAAGTGGGGAAAAGGCCAAGCAAAGAAATGTTAGACTTAGATCCACCCCAACCCACATGAGCTAGAATAATTATCAAAAAGAAAAGAAATACAAGCTCATGGTAATAGGATGGTGGAATGATAAGGTGGTGAGAAGAAAAGTGATGGAGTTGAATAAAAGATATGCCCCCAACTCAACTTGTGCATTTAAACAATATATCAATAACCAAATACAATATCAAGAGGCAAATACAATTAATAATGCATATGAGAGAAGACCCAAAAGAAAAGGGGTTTTATATGATGCTCAAATGCAAGGTGGCATGATTACATGAGCATGATATAATTATGATGCAACAATTATATATAGGAAGTAGCCAATATCTTACTAGACCAAGTAGCATTACAATTGTTAGACAATTGGGATGCTACATTGTCCAATGATCATATTATGAATCATTCTGGTATGTTCTCATAACATTTAGAGCATAGGACATATCTGGATATATACATATCACGGTATAATCGATCAAAATCTTCAGGTGATTTTACTCACCAAGTGTTGAAACACTTTAATCTTGATACAATCCTTTCCATGCAGCAAGAACCTTTCTTGTTGTTTCCATATTGAACCCTTTCAATATCTCATATATGTATGTTTGGCACAACCATATTAGCGCCTCAATCTATCCATATAGATATTGATGCCAAATATTCTAGTTTTTCCCAAGTCTTTCATCGAAATCTTATTTTAATGAAATTCTTAACTTGTGTCAATGAAAGATACATCATTTCCAATCAACAATATGTCCTCTACATAATGTATTAGAAATATGTCTCAGTGCTCCCACTTAATTTCTTGCAAATGCAAGCATCTTCATCATCTCCGATGAATTTAAACTCTTTTAACAGTTTCATCATGGTGAAGATTCTGACTCCGCTATGCTTACTTCAACTATTGAAGTTTGCATGCCCTTTTAGCACCCTTTGAATTAACAAAACCCTTCGGACCATGTCATGTACACGTCCTAGGTAACCATTCTATTAGAAGAACCTTGTTTTGTTTATTCAACTACTATATAGCAAATTATATGTAGTGGTTGCTACATTAATCCGTCAAGACTAAATATCGCTATGAAAGATCAAATCTTGTCATAGTAAACTCCTTGAACATTGTCGTAAACTTCTTTCCGACATGTCGACTATTTCATAGATGTTAAACATCCATGTCTATTTCTTTATAGATCCAAACACGACCGATAGGCTTCACGCCTTTCCAGAGGGTCTTCCAAGTTCAGAAACTTGATTTCTTGTGTATGGATACTATCACGGATTCTATGACTTCTAGTCATTTTATGGAGTCAGGGCCCATCATCGCTTCTTTGCATGTAGTCGGTTCATCATTGTCAAAACAATAACGACTTGCTTATCAAATCACACCATTTGATTCTAGGAAGAAGAAGACTCAAAGAGGGTAGGGTACTTGGCACGGAGCTCATCTTCGCGTTCCCAAGTGGCTTCATCAACGGAATGGTGCGACCACTGCACCTTGCAGAACTTGATGGACTTGTTGCGAGTCCTTCTTTCTGCGACTTCAAGAATTTTTGTGGGGTGTTCTTGATAAGATAGATCTTCTTGGAGATTGATGAGTTCATGGTCCACGGTCCTGCCGGGATCCTTGAAGCACTTCTTGAGTTGAGAGATGTGGAAAACATCATGGACTTTGAGTTGTTCAGGGAGCGCAAGAGCATAAGCAACTTCTCCTCTTCTTCCACGAATTTTGAAAGGACCGATGTATCTAGGAGCCAGCTTTCCTTTGATACCAAAGCGGTGCGTGCCTCTCATGGGAGTGACACAAAGATAAACGAGATCACCAGGGACATACTCCATGTCCGTGTGCTTTCTGTCATAATTGCTCTTCTGGCGACTTTGAGCAATCTTCAGATTTTCAAGAATGATGTGAACTTTCTCCTCTGCTTGAGTTACAATGTCGGGGCCAAACAATATTCTTTCACCTGCGCCCGACCAACCAATCGGAGTTCTACATTTGCGACCATAGAGAGCCTCAAATGGTGCCATCTTTAGACTTTTCTGGAAGCTGTTGTTGTAAGAGAATTCAGCATAAGGAAGACATTCTTCCCACTTCATGCCGAATGAGATAACGCAAGGACGGAGCATATCTTCTAGAATCTGATTGATCCTTTCAACTTGTCCTTGCAACTGAGGGTGGTAGGCTGTGCAGAAGTTTAATTTTGTTCCCAAGGCATTTTGGAAACTTCCTCAGAACCTGGAAGTGAAGATGCTTCCACGGTCTGAACTGATCTCAAGAGGAACTCCATACAGAGAGACAGTTCTGTTGATATAGAGCTTAGCCAACTGAATTGCAGAAATTGTTTCCTTGACTGGAAAGAAGTGAGCTACTTTGGAAAGCCTGTCAATGACAACAAAGATTGCATTGTTGCCCTTTTGTGACCTTGGAAAACCAGTGATGAAGTCCATCTCTACTTTCTCCCATTTCCATTCCGGAGGCTTCAATGGCTGTAGAAGACCGGAAGGTTTTTGATGGACAGCTTTAACTCTACGACAAACATCGCACTCCGAGACATACTTGGCACAATATCGTTTCAAACCAGGCCACCAATATTGTGTTTTCAAGTCCATGTACATCTTAGTGCTGCCAGGGTGGATAGAAAGAACAGAATCATGCGCCTCCTTGAGAACTTGCTCTCTTAAACCCGGGTAGTTCGGAACAAACATCCGGTGTTCAAAGAAAAGAGTGCCTTGGTCGTCAACGTGGAAAGACTCGTACTTCGGAAGCTGAATGTTGGATATGATCTTTTTAGTGTAAGGATCACCAAGCTGAATGGAACGGACCTTTTCTTCCAAGAGAGGTGTTGCCAGAAGGTTCAGAAGATACCCTTGATCCACAATTTCAAGGTTGAGCTTGCGGAATTCCTCGCACAAGAGAGGCTGTTGTTCTTCCACCATGAGGTTGTTGACATAAGCTTTTCGGCTGAGAGCATCGGCCATGACATTGGCTTTGCCCGGAGTTTAGTTGATGGTCAAATCGAAATCATTGATTGTTTCAATCCACCTCCTCTGACGAAGGTGGAGATCAGGCTGTGTGAAGATATACTTCAGACTCTTGTGATCAGAAAAGATCTCACAACGGTTGCCAAGCAAGTAATGCCTCCATACTTTCAAAGCAAAGACAACTGCTGCGAGTTCGAGGTCATGTGTAGGATAGTTGATCTCATGCATCTTCAACTGTCGAGAGGCATAAGCAACAACTTGCTTTTCTTGCATAAGGACGACACCCAATCCTTGCAATGAAGCATCACAGAAAATCTAGAAAGGCTTTGATGTATCTGGAGGAACTAAGACTAGTGTGGAAGTGAGCTTCTCTTTGAGTGTTTCAAAGCTTGCTTGACATGCAGGAGTCCAAAGGTATTTCTTGCCTTTCTTGAGGAGATCGGTAAGAGGCTTCGCAATCTTTGAGAAGTTTTGAACGAAGCGACGACAGTAACTGGCCAAACCAAGGAAACTCCGGACTTCTTTGACATTTATGGGTGGAAGCCAATCCATAATTGTCTTGATAGTTTCTAGGTTGACGGCAATGCCCTTGGCAGAGATGACGTAACCAAGGTAAGTGACTTGAGGCAGCCAAAACTCACACTTGGAGAACTTTGCATACAAGCGGTTCTCACGAAGCTTGTTTAGGACACACCGAAGGTGTTCTTCATGTTCTTCCTTTGACTTAGAATAGACTAGAATGTCATCCAGATAGACCACAATGAACTTATCAAGATACTCCATGAAAACCGAGTTCATAAGCCTCGAGAAGGTGGCAGGTGCATTGGTGAGACCGAAAGACATGACCGTGTACTCATACAGGCCATAGCGGGTGGTGAAAGCTGTTTTAGGAACATCTTCCTTGCGAATCTTGATTTGATGATAACCACTTCTCAAATCAAGCTTAGAGAATACCACAGCTCCAGCTAGCTGATCGAAGAGATCATTAATCCTCGGAAGGGGATATTTATTCTTGATTGTTTTAGCATTGAGTGCCCGATAGTCAACACAAAGTCTATCAGTCTTGTCTCGCTTCTTCACAAAGATGGTTGGACTACCCCAAGAAGAAGTACTGTGCTGAATGAAACCCAACTTCTCTTGTTCATCCAACTAACGTTTGAGTTCAGCCAATTCAGCAGGACCCATTTTATATGGCCGCTTGGAGATAGGAGCGGTACCAGGTTCAAGTTCAATGACAAACTCAACCTCACGATCCGGAGGAATACCTGGAAAATCTTCAGGTAAGACATCTGGGAACTCATAGACTATAGGAACACTCTGAATACCTTCCATAGCATCATCATTCAGAGCCGCCAAAGAATAAAGCTGAATTGCAGGAGTCAGACTTGGAGAATAGACTATATGGCCTTCAGGAATTTTCAGAGAAACCGAACGTTCAGCACAATCAATCACAGCTGCATTTGCTGTTAACCAATCCATGCCCAAGATAACATCAATATCAGAATTGCCCAGAATAATTAAGGAAGCCGGAAACGAAGAACCACCAATCTCAATTTGATTGTTATGGCTGATTTTAGAAGATGCCATTGTTGCTCCAGGAGAAAGAACCATTAAACGCTTGGGGAGAGGATCCATTGCTAACTCATTCTCATTTGCAAACTTGTGAGAAACAAAAGAATGCGATGCGCCAGAATCAAACAAAACTCGTGCAGGAACTGAGTTAATAGGAAGCATACCCATCACAACTCCAGGAGCATGCTCAGCTTGAGCGGCGTTGACATAGTTGGCACGAGCAACCGTAGACCCAGGCTTGGTGTTGATGTTGAGAGCCCGAGGTGGAGGTGCACGAATCATAGGAGCACTTGCCGCAGGTCTTGGAGGTGGTGGTGGAAGAGCTTTGTTGTTCATTGGACAATTCCAGTGCTGATGCCCAGTGTTTCCACAAGTATAGCAAGCACCAGGTGGACGTGGAGCAACGTAGCCAGGGACTCCGCCAGGCGCTCCAGGGTAGTTGTGGTTGTAGCCCCTAGGAGCCGCAGTGAAGGAGTTTGGTGGCCTTGGTGCATAGCTTGATGGTCTTGGTGGAGCAGGGAGCGACGGTGGGGTGTTAGGAACCCAGACACGACGCTTAGAAGGAGTTGTCATAGCAGAAGAGCTTGTTGTATCACGTCTGTGTTTCTTTGACTCCTCAAACACTTGCCTACTTGCTTCTTCCTGCAGAGCTGTGTGTTGGAGTTCCAGGAAAGACGCCGGCCTTGCATGAGTGATAGCATATTTGATGGAAGCATTGAGGCCTTGCCGAAACCTCTTTTGCTTCTTCTTGTCATCAGAGATCTCATCGCCACCATAACGAGAAAGATTCATGAAGTTTCTGATGTAGGTGTTGACATTGTCAGTGCCCTGCTTGAGGTTGAGAAACACTTCCTTCATCCTTTCCATGACAATTTCTGACAGATATTGCTCTTTGAAAGCAGCAGTGAATTGCTCCCAAGTAGGCTGAAAACCAGAAAGATCTGCCTTGAGGTAATTTTCCCACCACAGAGCTGCATCTCCCTTCAGAAGGTGAGTGGCACATTTGACCCATTCTTGCTCGGGAACATCCGCAGTCATCAGCAACCTTGACACTTCACGAAGCCAATCATCCGCATCAAGTGGCTGATCAGACACTTCAAATTGGCGTGGGTTGAACTTGAGAAAACTCTTGATGTCTCCTCGCTTGGGAGGTGGAGGTAGCGGAGCAAACTCATTCCTCCTCATGCTTTCCTCGAAGCGCTGCTGGTTCCGCTGCATAGTGCCCAAAGAATTTGCAATACTTGCCAAAGCAGCCCCTAGTTCAGGTGGTATATCCTCCTCAGAACGGCGTGGTGGTGCCATCCTGTGATTGATATAAAACACAAGTCAGTACTATAATGGAGAATGATAATAATCCAAAATAGTACCAAAATGGAATTAACCAAGATTAAAGGATGCAATTCACTGAGATGATATTAAAATATCAACAAAGTTCAAGGCAACTAGAAGATATTAAGCATAACGCACACGACTGAACAAGGAGTGTGGTACACAACTAACAAAGAAAAATTTTCCGCAAATTTTGGCATTAAAATACCACTATATGCGCAAGACCACTTCACGAATCAAGATTAGTAACTCTACTAGTTCAATATACAAGAGCAAATGATAATAGTAGTGGTATGGTCGCGACTCCATCCCACACTCAAATCATTACTTTGCACATGAATCAGTAAAACACATATCCCAATACCTTCTTCTTAAGATGAACCTAAAGATTGGTAAGTACGAAAAAGAACACCCCAACAAGATATCGTCAGATAACAAAGAGTAAGATAGATCGCATCGGTATACAACGAATTAGAATAGATCGTGTCGGTTTACAAAGGCCTGTCGGTATGGAATGTACCAACAGTTGATAACCAAAAGGCATATAGTGATAACATTTGGATGCAACAGATAGCCAAGGAATTCACACACACACACACACAACCTATGGTACTACGGAACCCAGAACACGTGAATCCTAGTTTGAATTTTAGAAGAGGATTGAAAATGTTACACTTCCTTACCAGAAAAGGGTGGGTGGGTGGGTAAGAAGAAAAATGGAAGCATTCCTACTCTCACGTTTTGTTTTTCCCTAGTATACATAACTACCAAAAATATTTGCTAGACTGACAACGACCATTTTGGCTGAGACCCTGAAGGGCGGGATGGCTCTGATACCAATTGTAACTACCTCGGTGAATTACGCTCTTACTTACATGCCTGGATGAACGAAAGTGGTTAAAATAGTACGGTGGGGCCCAGGGCCACTCGCGGTAGACCTTTCGGCCGTCCTAACCACTTTCAGACATCGGGACAAGAACGAGCGGCGTAATCGGCAGGCGAAGGGATCAACTACATACACAAATGAGTATGTATGCAAGCCACATACAACAGTCCTCAGAGCCATTCCATCTAAAAGAAATAGAAATATTGGAACGCCATACGGCAAGATTCAAATGTCCTAGATAGAGATAATAATTTAGGATAGCTCCTCATACATCACACACCAGAGTATCAGGCGGAAGCGGAAAACAAGATCCGAGTACGGATAAGAAGCAAATCGGCATAAGATGCCACATAAATAAACACATCCCGCCCACAGATCTCACGGATCCCCGTTCCCAGAATCTCTACACCGAATGATCGTTGCCAACATCATCTGTCTCTTCCACCCAATATCCATCTTGCGGGTACACCTGTTCATCTGAATCAAACAATTTATCGTGTGAGACCCTAGGGGTACTCAGCAAGTCTTTATGCCGCTAAAGGGGACACAACCTGGGGTGACGCAATTGCAGCAAAAGATAATACCTAACAATTTTGCAGATACTCGCTAACCATCCGCCTAACCAATGATAGACGGATGTCCGTGAATTAAGGACAACAGTTATAACAGAATAATTAACAGATCCATCCTCCTCCTCGCTTACCAACGAGGAAGCGGACGAACAACCCTCATCATCCATTGGCAGTTTTATTAACCATTCCATGAGTATTGCACTATTTACTAGTCAAGTACTTAGTCAAATTAAAAGCGATACTTTAGTTATACTTTTCTATGATCGAGAAACTATGCTCCAAGTCGTCCATAACCGCGGACACGGCTTTCAGAAAGATTTACCCTGCAAGGGTGCACGAATAGCAACACACACTCGCTCAACCTCGGAAAAACCAAATCAAAACCCAACGAGGCATTCACGACAAAGCAATCACAAGATTCAGAAATATTTCAGGGGGCCACCCCACTAAGCTACCCGCAACGAAGTTGGCCGGCTCCGAGACGGACCCAAGGTTTGCGTCAATGGCTGTAAACGACCGGGAACCCGAAAGTGTGACTAGGCTTGTCGATACCGCGAAAACACTCCGCATCCAAAACAGTACAGGTGCTCCACGCACAATCTTAATAAAACAGTAAAACATGGCATAATTACAGGATAGTAATAAGGCCCCAAACTACTTTGTGGCCCCAAGAAATAAGAATGAATCAAGATCTGGCTCAGGGGGGTCCATAAGGCCTCCCGGATGTGGATAGTGCGAATAAACAAGGAACAGGAATCAAGTACTCGGGGTCCTACGGGACACAAGTGAGCATGAAAAACCAAATAGCAGATATAGCTCACCGGTGCCTCTTTCATTAGTTATCCCATTACTACTCAGGTTAAGTTGTTTAGGTACCTCATTGTTCATCAGACACTCACATACCCTACACATGCTTTTCTACGACTCGCATGGCTCAAACAACTCCTGTAGTGATGGCTCATGGGATGGAGGAACAAGCTTCGGTGGGGTTTAAAAGTAAAGGCTATGCAGTACTTGGGATTCAATTTAATGCATTCGCGACTCAATGATGCAAGAACAAGATAGAGGCAATAGGTACTGTATGTATGCAAGCATGTGGTAGTGCTTGCCTGGCAGCTCAGTTGAAGCGAGAGATGGATCTAGGTAGTAGTCCTGTGATTCCTGGTAATTCTCCTGCTGGGCGTCTATCCGACGAAGAACCTAAACAAACAAGGGCCAACATAAATAAAGTGCACAAGCATATGAATTAAAGTGCGACAAGCAAGCAAGCATGCCATGATGAATTATGCACAATTTACATGGCATTAAAGTAGCATGGCAAAGGTGAGGTGTGGATATAAGAATAAAGCATTTTATTATTTATTTAACCAAGTTTTATTGTCATAAACAGTTCAGATTTTTAATGATGACATGATGCATGCTTCAATTTAGAACAAGGACTGCATAAATAGAACGGGCTCGTCGCGCTGATCGATTTAGACCTATTATTTGTCAAATTTGGAGTTGTAGAATTAAAGTTATTAATTAATCAAGGAAAAGGGCATTTTATTGTAATTTTAATCATCTCGAAATTTTAAAGTGTTCAAATAATATTTTGATGGACATATTTGAATTCCTCACATTTTTCTGATTCCAAAACATATATTATTTGTATTATTTGGATTTATATTTGAAAAGTTATTTAAATCTGATTTGAATTTGAATTTAAATCAATTTTGAAAAGGTTTAATTCAAACAGGCAACAAGAAAAGCTTTTGTCACCCAGGCAAACCTAGCCACAGCCACTGACGGGTGGGCCAGCTGCTGGAGGGGCTCACACGCGCGGGAAACTCTTTTGCTACCGCGGCTCCACCTAGCCACTGAGGGTGACAGATGGGTCCGACAGCTGCGGGCCCACGTGACAGTGGTTGGACCTGCAGGGGTTGACAAGTGGGGCAAACTGGACCGCGGGTTAGGGGTGAAGAAAAGACGGGGTGCTCTTTGTAAAATTTCCATAGAGGCTGGCTGGTGGGCTCGACGGACTGCAGGTTGAGCGAGAAATCGAAAAGGGGGTTTTCTGCAAAAAGGGGGCCGCGGGTACTGTGCTTTTGTTTCCTCTGAATCGCGGACAGGTCTGGGTTCGACCGGCACAGGGCGCGGCGCGCGGGGTTTGAACTCGCGTCGCGGGCGCGCGCTGCGGTGTTAGCCAGTGCGGCTGGTTACGGGGTGATGACAGAGGAGCGACGGGCGGCTAGATGTGCCTCTGCGAGGCGCGGCGCGGAACAAACGGCAACGTATGCCGTGCACTGACGGTGCTCGGCGAAACGAACGGTGGCGCCAGGCGGCGACAGCGAGGCGGAGGTTGTCAGGGAGGAAGAGGGGCTCACCGCGGGTTGGTCGGTGGAGTCAGATCGGGGAGTGGCGCGGAGGATCGTCGGGGTTGCAGGCGTCCTGGCGGGTTAGGGTTTTGAAGGGACGGCGCAGATGCTGGCGCTCCTGGGGCTTCTCCTCCTCGTCGACGCGTACAGGGAGCAGCAGGGAGGTCTCCTTGGTCTCCCAGGCCACCTCCACGACGCGCACGCCGGCTGGAACGACGAGACGCCGGGGTAGATGGCGGCGACTGGCGGCAGGTGCTGGCGACGGTGAAGAAGAAGGGGAAGGAGAGGCCAGGCTTGGGGCAGATCTGGGCGATGCAGGAGAGCCGTGTGGTTGAGGGCAAGCGAGAGAGAGGGAGGAGATGGCGTGTGGGCACGGGGTAGGGAAAAGTAGCCTCAGCCCTTTTCTCTCTTTCTCCTCGAGCACGTGGTCGAGCTGGGTTCGACCTGGGTAGCCAGGCAGGGCAAGGAGAGGGGCTGCAGGTGGGGCCGAGGAAGAGAGAAGGGAAGGTGGGGCTGGCTCGGCCGGTAGAGAAAAAGAGAGATAAGGGGGGCTCGGGTTAGCTAGGGTGTAGATAGGGCTAGGGTTAGAAGAGGGTAGATGAGGTGTGGGCCAGGGAAAGAGGGTGGCTAGGTGGTCATCCTGGTAGAGAGAGAGTGATAGAGAGAGAGAGGTGACGTTAAGGTTAGGGTTTAGTGTAGAATTAGGGTTAGAGAAAAAAATAAAGAGAGGAAGCTAAGTTAGATTTTTATTAGGTGGTTTAGGTTTTAAAATGTGTTTATGAGATCAACCAAGAGGTAGAGTGAGGCTTGATTAAGTTAAGATGAGGTGAAGGAGAATCCAAGAAAAGAGAAAGAAAAGGATTATGGGAAGAGGCATTATTTGGATCATGCATGGAAAAATAAAATAAAAGAAGTAATGATGAGGATGATAATATAGGGATGGTGGAAGGAATGGAGATGATCCACAAAGAAAAGATCCAATAAAACAAAGGAAAAACCAATGAGATAAAAGGTGGTGATGAAGGTTGCATGGCCCATGCAAAATAATAAATGCCATGATTTATTTTGTGAGAACACAATAATGATATGGCATTATTCTTATGCATTCACAAGAAGTGGGGAAAAGGCCAAGCAAAGAAATGTTAGACTTAGATCCACCCCAACCCACATGAGCTAGAATAATTATCAAAAAGAAAAGAAATACAAGCTCATGGTAATAGGATGGTGGAATGATAAGGTGGTGAAAAGAAAAGTGATGGAGTTGAATAAAAGATATGCCCCCAACTCAACTTGGGCATTTAAACAATATATCAATAACCAAATACAATATCAAGAGGCAAATACAATTAATAATGCATATGAGAGAAGACCCAAAAGAAAAGGGGTTTTATATGATGCTCAAATGCAAGGTGGCATGATGACATGAGCATGATATAATTATGATGCAACAATTATATATAGGAAGTAGCCAATATCTTACTAGACCAAGTAGCATTACAATTGTTAGAAAATTGGGATGCTACATTGTCCAATGATCATATTATGAATCATTCTGGTATGTTCTCATAACATTTAGAGCATAGGACATATCTGGATATATACATATCATGGTATAATTGATCAAAATCTTCATGTGATTTTACTCACCAAGTGTTGAAACACTTTAATCTTGATACAATCCTTTCCATGCAGCAAGAACCTTTCTTGTTGTTTCCATATTGAACCCTTTCAATATCTCATATATGTATGTTTGGCACAACCATATTAGCGCCTCAATCTATCCATTTAGATATTGATGCCAAATATTCTAGTTTTGCCCAAGTCTTTCATCGAAATCTTATTTTAATGAAATTCTTAACTTGTGTCAATGAAAGATACATCATTTCCAATCAACAATATGTCCTCTACATAATGTATTAGAAATATGTCTCAGTGCTCCCACTTAATTTCTTGCAAATGCAAGCATCTTCATCATCTCCGATGAATTTAAACTCTTTTAACAGTTTCATCATGGTGAAGATTCCGACTCCGCTATGCTTACTTCAACTATTGAAGTTTGCATGCCCTTTTAGCACCCTTTGAATTAACAAAACCCTTCGGACCATGTCATGTACACATCCTAGGTAACCATTCTATTAGAAGAACCTTGTTTTGTTTATTCAACTACTATATAGCAAATTATATGTAGTGGTTGCTACATTAATCCGTCAAGACTAAATATCGCTATGAAAGATCAAATCTTGTCATAGTAAACTCCTTGAACATTGTCGTAAACTTCTTTCCGACATGTCGACTATTTCATAGATGTTAAACATCCATGTCTATTTATTTATAGATCCAAACACGACCGATAGGCTTCACGCCTTTCCAGAGGGTCTTCCAAGTTCAGAAACTTGATTTCTTGTGTATGGATACTATCACGGATTCTATGACTTCTAGTCATTTTATGGAGTCAGGGCCCATCATCGCTTCTTTGCATGTAGTCGGTTCATCATTTTCAAAACAATAACGACTTGCTTATCAAATCACACCATTTGATTCTTACCGACCCACACGGTTCAATAGGAACTCTAATCTCCGAGATCACAACCTTTGTAATCACGGGAGCCATGAGCATTGTGGCCGCCACCGGGACACTTTCCGGCATTGCGCTACTTAGCACATATAGCTAAGGTTCAGCAACCTTATCAAAGTTCTATTGTCCTCCCACTTAACTTTTCGCGAAAAATTCCTTCTCAAGAAACTTGACGTTCCAAGTAACAAACTCTTTTGTCCTCGGTGTTATGGAGAAATTCCCAACAAATTCTTTGGGATAACCTACAAAGACGTGCTTATCCGGCTTTGGTTGTAAACATTTTACTTATGCATAGCATACCAAAATTTAAGAAAAGACTATCCGGGTTTTATCCCAAACCATAACTTATATGGTGTCATTTCAACAGATCACGATGGTGCTCTTTTTAGTATAAAAGCGGTAGTCTCTAAAGCTTCAATCCTTAAAACATAATGGCAGTTTTATAAATGACACCTTTTATCTTACCATGTCAAACATGGTTTGATTTCATCTCTCGAATATGCTACACTCCTATCGTTTATCGGGAAACACAAATCATGGAACAATTCCTCAAGTCTTAGGTGTTTTTGCAAAACATGTAACTCAAATATCTTCCTTTATGATTGAATCATAAACTCTTTATTTTCTTGTTACAATGATTTTCCACTTCATCTTGAAAGTCTTTGAACAATTTTCAAATGTTTCATACTTCTTCCCTATTAAGTAAATATATAGATATATTCACTTTAAATTTCTGGAGAAAGCATATGAAGCAAAAAGATCCATCGCATATGGCTACACATAATGGACTATATACATCAACATGCATAATATCCAATAATTTAGTCATATGTTCCTCTTTGGCCTATGGACGGAGTTTCAATTATCTCGAGGAAAGTCTCACATGCATCAATTGATTAAAATCAAAGACTCCAAAAAATCCATCAACATGGAGTTTCTTCATGTTTTCTTTCCAATATAATTTAAAACGGCGATGTCACTTCATAAGTGATCTTTTAATCATTTGTCTTGCGACATTTTAGCAATAGTGTTTATGGATGTGATTTCTCCCACTAGACTTGTAAAAGTTCATCCATCCTTTATGGAATACGGTAATTATTTGAACAACCATTGTTCTCGTAATACCGGAACAAAATAACAATTATTAAAACAAATCTTGAAGGCTAGGTTTGACGACAACAAAAAACACAATAACACTTTATTTGTTTTTGATGAACATCATCACTTATTCTCTTGCTAGTTACTTAGGTCATTGTAGTTCATGAATTGCGTTGTCCTGTATGACACTTCATACCAATCAATTCGGTATCCAATACCGGTATCCAATACCTCAGAACCACATTGTTTAACAAGCAAGGAATATAGCCATAACATGTATATCTTCTATATACCTAAGTTGGACATATCCAACCTTTTCTTTTCTGCCAAATATTTTATAGATTCTCTTTCAGCAATTCCTTTTCCTTTTAAAAGAATCTATCAACATCAATAGTGGTGTCATTCACATGACACATTTTACAAAGCGTATATAGTCAAATACTAATACCTTTGGACTTGCACTTTGAAGTGGATCACCATCATCAAATGTTTGGTATTCTTTCAAAAATCCATTCTTTAGTAATCTATTAGTGTAGTAAACATTTTACTTACATCTTCTATTCATCCTTATCATGACAACTTTCATGATCAAGCTACTATAGCCTGTAAGGAAGAATTGCGAGTATAATGTTAGTTTCCAAAAACCCTTTTTGGGAGATCCATATGCCTAACATCTCCATCCTTCACAAATTCTCATACAATATGAGAACATGTATTTTGCTAAATTATACTCTATCATATTGCAACCATAAACATTGTTTCAGATATCACAATATCTTTCACACATGATGGTTTCTGAAACAATTTTCAGCTCCTATATAATCTTAATATAAAAACAACTTTTGAATATCAATAATCATGGAGGCAAACATGATACTTTAGATACTAACATTGGAATTTTTACTCTTGATTTAATACTACTTATTAAACTTCATGGAGTAGATAGAGTTTGCTAAAAGTTTGCAATAGTACTTATAAACTTTAAATTGACATTCAAAACAATAAGATACCAGTTCGTAAAGTAAATATCCAGAATTCTATAGTTCTACTATCTCAATTAAAACTAAGCATAAGGTAGTGAACAGACGCCAATGACTACAAAAAATTATGCAAATTCAGTTCGATTCAGTTTATGACAAATTGAGTTCGACTAATCCAAATTAGAAATCAACTCCCACTCAAAAACGACATCCCTCGTGCCCTTTTGGTGATTACATGAACCAAATCCACTACACCAAGTCCGATCATCACGTGAGTCGGTGTAGCTTCAAAGGCGAGCATCAATATGGGCATCATATCAATTATATGACTCATGATTAATGTTTCGGTCTGTGTTCCGAGGCCATATCTGTACATGCTAGGCTCGCCAAGTAAGAACCTTAGTACTCGCGTGTGTAAAACTGTCTTACACCAGTTGTATGAAAGCATAGAGTCGAGTACACCCGATCATCACGTGATGTCTCGAAACACGATCCCTAGAACGGCGCATACTCAAGGAAGAACATATTTTATCATGATATCTAAATGAGGGATCATCTTACAATGCTACCAAAAGCCCCAAACTAGCAGTATAAGATGCTAACATCTAATGTGTAAAGTGAGATGATATGGTCCATGCATTTGAACTCTATCATTTGCATCGTGGTATGATCTCTATCATTCCTTTGTGTGTAAGGCCAAGGTCTATGGAACTTACACGTTGAATGTGTTGTAAGAGTATCTATCATACATCTACTTACAACAATACCATATCAATACACTAGCCCAACAACGATCTAAACTAGACGCCTCTAATTTATCAATTGCAAGTTTTACATGGCTTAGGGCTTTCGGAGATAGAACCGTTCTCACCTACGAACATGAACCACAATGAGGATAACAAAGTTATTAGCAACTCGTTGTAAATCAGATATCGACTATAGTAGGAGAGACAGACACCCGCTAGCCACTTATGCCACATGTCAGTCGTGGAACCGGTCTCATGTACGATGACATGTAAGGTTGGTCCGGGCCGCTTCATCCCACTATGCCACCAATATCCAAAATACATAGAAGATGCAATAACATGATCACCATCGCCCACATATAAACATATGTGTACTACCCGTGCAAAGCACCTACGCATAGATCAGGCTCGGATACCACTGTTGGGTTCGTAGCATAGAAAACAAAAAATTTCCTATGATGAGAACTACACGCCAAGATCTATCTACTAGGTACAAAGCAACGGGTGGACATACATCCAATGAGAACTTACCCTCGAAGACAACAAGTTTTGTTAACGAGTAGGAACTCGTGGTTGATGTAGTCGTACACTTGCCGATCTCAAGATCGTGAGGAAGTCCAAGCGCCGCAACTCAGCAGCGCATCCGTACTCGCACACACGTTCAAGCCACCGGACAACCTCCACCTCCTCGCTCCAGCGATCCAGCAGAAGCAGCAACTCCTTCCAGAAGAAATCCCACCGGGAACATGTATCTCGCTAATCCGAGACCATGGGAGAATAATTCTAGAGGGGGAGAGAGATCCTCCACAAGGAGGTGTGAGGAAGAAGGAGGAAGAGGGTGGCCTTTTATAGGAGGAGGGGGTGCCCCTCCTTCATGGCCGGCGCATGGGGGGTGACTCCTCACCTCCCCATTCATGTGGTGGTAACCCCTCCACATTAAAATGCCTCTTCACATTCCCCTTTAAAGTCCCTACTTTAAATGCATTAAAATTCTCCAAGTTTAATGCTCTCTCATTTAATAAAACTCTTTTATTAAATTTATTCAGAATTTTGTTAATTACTTTAATTAACAAACATTCAGATATAACCCCTTGCAATATTTCAATATCACATGCAGAACCACTTTCTGCAATTTTACCCGAAACAATTTCCGGTTTCTATCGAAACAATTCCTGCGCTTTGCAATTCTTTCGTCTGAAACATATGTGCTCCAAAATGGTGCCCGGTAACTCTTAAGTGTGTCACCCTATGGTTCGATAATAATGCAGACATGATCGAGACCCCTCTCAGATCAATAATCAGAAGCGGGACCTGGAGATCCATACTGACTCCTACACATTCAACGATGACTTCTGTGATCGTGAGAACCTTTAACGCTTGTAACTAAATCCCTTTATCTCACGATATATTACATGTCATAGATTCGATCATCGGTATCTCCATACCTAGTTTGATCTCGTTGCCGACATGCACTCTTTTCTCGTTCCCGTGATATAATATTCTAGTGATCACATCACTTGCTTGCAAGCTATCTTAATGTGATATCACCGAGAGGGCCCAGAGTATATCTATCCGTCATCGGGATTGAAAAATTCCACTCTTGATCCATGAGCCTCAACATAACACCTTCGTAGCACTGAACCCATTTTTATAGTCACCCTGTTACGGTGTGACGTTTGATGTTATGAAGATACTCTTCCGGTGTTAGCAATTAACATGATCTCATGGTCTAAGGATAAAGATTACCTCGTATGGTGTTATAGTAATATAAACATAATGACTTTGATCGTAATGCTATACTTCGGATGAATGTTCATCACATCATTCAACTAATGTTGTGACCTTGTTATTAACAACATCCAATGTCCATGATCAGGAAACCTTGATCATCTTGTTAATCAACAAGCTAGTCTATAAGAGAGGCATAACTAGGAACCTTTTTTTTATTAAACACACATGTATTGACGTTTCCGATCAATACAATTATAGCATGAAAAATAAACATTTATCATAAACATGGAATAAGATAATAACCACTTTATTATTGCCTCTCGGGCATATTCCCTTCACTTCGCTCGACTCAGACTGAGATATATCTCGCTGGCCGGGTCACTCTCCCATATTCTAGTTATTTCCCTTAACTGCTTGACTTCCTTCGTATTCCCTTATTCCATACTGCTTATCCTACATGTCAGGCAATCATGAGGTTGGGCCTCATTTTTTGGACCTAGAAATATAACTGGCACCTATCACTTTGCCACGTGGCTCCTCATTTGCCACTATGGCTACACGATGCATTTATGCTTTTCCACACTGTAACAATTTTTTTGGCGCGTTCTCCATAACCTCCTTAGCGAAATACACGCACACTTCATGGGCCTTGTGGGAACAACCGATCCCACTATCCACGATGTGCAGTGTAGTTAAATAGGGAGCGGAGGAAACCCCGTGTTCACTTTCCCCTTCCCCGCTCCCTCTTCCTTACCACGCCACCGCTGCTGCATCTAGAAACCACGCGACCGTGATGCGCCTCTGCTCATCTCGTGCCGCTGCTTCGTACGAGCCCCACTCTTCATCGCCGCCACGGTACCGCGCCACTCCTTGCCTAGCGCCATAGAGGCTAGCACCACGACATAGGACATCAATGATACCTTAGATCCAGATTCATGGACGTACTATAGTACTGTTTTCCCTAGAAGACCTAGGTTTAATCAAACCTTGGAAAGCAATGCTAAAAGGAAATAAAATGGACATGTCTACAAGACTTTGTTTGTTCATTTTACCTTAGTTTACCAGACTAATCTAGTTTACTTTTATAATGGGTTGAATCAATAGATGGAGATATGCTAGGGTTGAAGATACACCTGCAACTGCACATTATATGGGATAAAAGATAATAATAAGCATAGTCATGTGTAATGTTTGAACGGAGATAATCACTTGTGGGCAACACATCCTAATATACTAGAGCCCCCCTGATGCAGCGGGCATAGCAATAGTCTTTTAATCCAACCGAGTGCACACTGAAGCAACGGGCTACAAACGATTATTAAGTGTAAAGAACATACCAAAGCTTTAAGTGGTGATGTTGTTGTGATCCTGAATGGGTCGCTAAGCAAAGACCGTACTACCCTTTCTGTCACTTGGGTTCCTATGAGATCGCCGCTAGCCAAATATCTCACCTCAAGCCTTTATCAATCTATGGGATCTTGGGTACCTACAACTTTACAGATCGATACAAGAGACAAAGAAACAAAAGATACAAATCTCAATTGCAAAAAAATACAATACTCCCATGAATTAGATGCATATAATCGCTGTAAGGTTTCTCCCCAACCTGCAGCCCGTGAGGACTACTCACTCATAACAAATATATCAAAGATAGAAAACATCATAAAAATACTTAGATTGAAATCAAATATTCTTACAATGGTCGCCAAATCACAAGGAGATCTAAAGTACAAATAAATGGCTATGGCTAGTGGAGGGGATAGCTGATGGAAGTGATGAAATATAGATGAACAATGGCGTGGATCTCCTTTGGTGGTGTTGTGATGTAATCTGAGAATGGTGGCTCCCTGGCCGGAGGCTGGAGCCTCAAAATATATAGGCGTCTTCACGAAAGTCGTAGGCTTTGATGAGACGAGGCCAACACCACCTGGTACGGGCGGACGGTACGGGCGGGCTATGCTCGTACTAGTGGTCGTTAAGCGTGGTGACGCCTGGAAATGGCTTCCTAATTACTTGGCCGTGTAGACTTCCTCAAAAACCTTCATTATGACTCCTGATTTCACATTAAAAACCGTGATTTCCTGCACAACACAATTCAAAGAAAGGTTTTGCATATCTTTGCGATTATTAATCATTAGTGGCAAGGATTGAGAGTTTCTTGTCAATTGCTTGACCAAAAACAATGTTTAAACGCGGTGGAAGATGGCTAATTTTGGAGCCATCAGCTTCCCTAAAGCTTAAACCTTGATCGCCCTCGAGCAAGAAGAAACAAAACAACTATAAGGAATTCAACATTTAGACTTGAAACAACGAGAATAAGAATTCACTTATAGTTGGTAGTCATATGCGCTCAGCACTTCATTCATTTGCGAGGCTTATCAAAGTTAGAGAGATGACAAGAGTACTATACAAGCTTTGGTAAGTCAATACAATCAAAGTAAAGTTTAATATAAGTATAAATAACTAGAAGTGTAGCAATCAATCCAATTATTCTAGTTAACTCTCAGCTTGGCAAGGAACACTAGGATGTTTTAAATAGCATAATTGAGTAAGAGAGTTTCATGTCCTAAGTAGCATGTGAAGTGTCTTATTTACACCCACATCAATAAATCAAGTATATCAAAAACACTTCTAATCCAATCATTGTTTTTCAAGAAAAATTCGTATAGTAGAATGAGACCATGCCAAGGACTTGTTATGTTGATCCTCATAGATATTTTTTTAAGGATTGCTGGATGTTTCTTTTGCAAGTGTTTGGGCAACCTTTGAGTGTATTAATACTTTTGCCCATATATTGACATGTATGCCACTCATGTCTTCAACTCATAGACAAAATACGGGTTTATAGCTGTAACACCCCGTCCACTAGGCCCCGAGGGTGTCACTCCTCGCACCATACTAGGATCTCTAGACTGGTCCCATAGACCAACACTAGTCTTTTCTGCGCACTTTATCCTCACTCGTGCGCACCCGATACCCACTTCCCGGTTGGTAACCCATCCTCAAATTGCTCTAGACCAATCATGCTTAACCTTAGAGTTCTTTTCAGATGAGCTTCTGGAAAAGAAGTTGCAACTTGTTTGTATGAGTATCCTATCAATCCTATTAAGCCATGTTCTTGGATCTCACATACACCCACCCTTAGAAGATCGATTCCCTCATCAATCTAGCACATGCTAGGAACGTCCCCTCTTGGCACGCGTATGTGCGTCCAGTGCCGGCACATGTGCCATGCCGTGTCCACTCTAGGCCACACGCGCCATGCTCCACATGTCCCGCCACTGACCCGCATACACCCATTTTAAACACGAGGATCGACTCTAATACCACTTATAACACCCCGTCCACTAGGCCCCGGGGGTGTCACTCCTGGCAGCATACTAGGATCTCTAGACTGGCCCCACAGACCAACACTAGTCTTTTCTGCGCACTTTCTCCTCACTCGTGCGCACCCGGTACCCACTTCCCGGTCGCTCACCCATCCTCAAATTTCTCGAGGCCAAGCACGCTTAACCTTAGAGTTCTTTTCAGATGAGCTTCCATAAAAGAAGTTGCAACTTGTTGGTATGAGTATCTATCAATCCTATTAAGCCATGTGCTTGGATCTCACAATACCATAAATCGTTCAAAATCTAGCGGAGTTGTTGGCATCCCAAAGGTGTGTAGTAGAGACATAAAACAAAATTGTCTCTCTTCTCTTTTTTTGAGCTAGTATCGTGGTTTGATCCACATGTTAGCTTTGGCATGCATCACAATTACCAATAGACTTTATTCAATCAAACAACTCATTTTATGAGTGTTGTCAAGACTATCAAAATATCTATGGGGTTAAGTATCTTAAAGGGTATACTCTCAAGACAATCATTCATCAAACAAGTCATAAATTTTAGACCTTTTCTTATTGTACTTGTTCGGTAATATTATTTCCAAGGCAAGACTCGGTTAGCTAAAAGAACTAGAGCAAGAGCTTCAACAACTACTCATCATAATAATAAAAATCTTTACTCTAACCATATTAAATTACTCCCACAAGCATGGCATCTTAGCAAGTCAACCAACTAAGATAAACAACTCAAACTTCAAAAGCAGGAGACATAGGACATACCTCTCATAAGTGACTCCATAATCCTATTCCTTATAGGGATGTGCTCCTTTAAAACTCAAACACAATTATTCTCATAATAATATTAAAGCAAAGAGGCAAAGTGTGAATCAATATTTACAGAAAAGAAAGAACAAAAAAATGTTTTTGTATTTTCGAGGATAGGGATTAAAGAATAGAAAAGAACTTGCGATCAAGCAAGGGTTTTAAGAAAAGAAAAACAAAAGCAAACTAAAAATGAAAGAAAACTTGAAAATCAAAGGAAAAAAAGCAAAGTGTTGGAACGAGCCAACACGAGTGTTTCAAAACTCTCAAGGAGCTGGAGTACAACCTCGTTATTACACAAATAAATTTTCCGGGGAAACACATCCCCAAGCTTAGGATTTTGCAAGCCCTTTTGTTGCTCATTATGGTAGCGGTGGATAGTTTCCCATGTTCCATTGTCTGCTGCAATCATGGAACTGGATGGCAAGGCTTGTAGTAGCATCTTGAAGGTTGATGGAGAGGTTGTTCATGTTTTGAATATTTGCTTCAAGTGCATAGATACCTTCATTGGTGCTGTAGTAGTTTGTGGCTGCTCATCTTGTTCGGGTCCTCCTTGTTCTAATTCTTCATCTTCTTATCCTCCCATTGGTATTTCTTGTTGGGGTAGATTAGCCTCAACCTGTGCATCAAAACATAAACATCCACCCTCGATAGAGAATAAACCGTTAGGCAAAGGAGCTAGGATCAAGTGATCCACTCTAGGTATATCGAGGAAGTATCTACCATGAGTTTTAGAAACCATACCACATGCTCTTAGAGTAGGGAGCCCAAGACAATGACTTCCTGTCAATGGCTGGATGTTACCTACGTTGATGTGAAGTGCGCGTGCAAGAACGGTCGCAAATCCCCCTCCGCATATTGGTCCTCGAGATTGAAGAGCTTTATGCTTAAGGTAAAACACAAGAAGAACGCCCAAATTTGGTGTTAAGTTACAATTAATAATAGCAGCCTTTGCGAGGATCAACATGTCCTCCTAATTAACTCTAGTAAACTCACCACGTGCCTACAAGGTGTTAGCACTCACATAAAATAAATAGCGAATAGCGGGATGATCAATTTGGTTTCCCTTGGGTGTGTTTCCATGAATTCTCATTAGATTAAAGTACTCCCAAGGTAAAGGATTTAAAACAAAAGTAGTTGTGCACAGATCAGTGGTGTTGTTGGCAAACCCGAAACATTGAGCCCATTGGTCGAGTGTTAGTGTGTACTCACAGTTCATAAGGTGGGATTTGATGCGATCAACTCTGGGCCTTTGTTCCTTGGTACAACCGTAAGGGTACACTATATGCATCAAGGTGCTAAAGAACTCAAGCGTCAAGGGGCGATAAGTGGCGACATCCTGAAATACAAAATCATATAAACCAACATTATTACAAAGTAAATCAAAATCAGCATGAATGTCAAGTTGGTTCAGGATATAAGGACAAACTCACTTGGTGGAATTGATTTCTCAGAGCTTGAGACGATTGAAATGGGTTAGTTGAAACTCCTCGGTGAACTCGATACCAAGTGACTCAGAGGTTAATGTATCAACAGGTGGTGAGGAGGACTCCGCAACCATCTCACATGTATGGCTGATGTCTACGCACTTCTATTCTTGTAGATAGTTCTTGGGCCTCCAAGTGCAGAGGTTTGTAGAACAACATCAAGTTTCCCTTAAGTGGATTACCCAAGGTTTATCGAACTCAGGGAGGAAGTGGTCAAAGGTATCCCTCTCAGGAAATCCTACAATCAAGATACAAGAAGTCTCTTGTGTCCCCAACACACCTAATACACTTGTCAGGTGTATAGGTGCACTAGTTCAGCGAAGAGATAGTGAAATACAAGTGGTATGGATAATTCTAAGTGGTAACGGTGCCAGAAAATAGCTTTGATGGCGTGGAAGAGACTAAAGGCAAACTGAAATAAAGATGGCGGCAAGCAAACATGTAATAGATCTAGATGCAAACGATGTTTCAATGCTTAGAAACAAGGCCTAGGGATCATACTTTCACTAGTGAACACTCTCATACAAATATCTTCTCTTTATGATACTACTCTGAACTACTCTCCGGTTGGACACTCTAATCCATGGTAGGGCTATAACAGCACACCCCATAGTTCGCTTTCCCCATCTAGATAACCCCACATTGTCACCTTGAGTTCTAGATGGTTCCAACAAACACCACAATTTCATAGAAACATCCAACTCCAAATATAACTCATAACAAGTATTTGTAATCTCTAGCCTAAGTGCCACCATGGTGTGCATGCTGTCACTTTCACACACATGGGGATAGCCAGAGATCTATTAAAGCACTTGAGTAGCAAGATAGATCTACTTGATTAGAAATCTCATGATCACAATATGATCATGCATAGAGAGAGATGAACATATAGCTACCGGTAGAGCCCTTAGCCTCGAGGAAGAACTACTCCCTCATCATCATGGGAATCAGCAACGGTGATGGAGATGGTGGTGGAGATCGATGGAGATGCCTCCGGGGGAAATTCCCTGTCCCGACAGGGTGCCAGAACAAAGACTTTCTATCCCTCGAATCTCCCCTTCGGTGGCGGTGGCACTGTGGAACTTTTCATGGCTGGAGGCTGCTCGATTTAGGGTTTCTGCATCGGAGGCTTCTTATAGGCGAAAGGGCAAGGTCGATGGAGGCCGTAGGGGCCCACACCACCTAGTGGTGTGGCCAGGGGGACCCACGCCACCCTATGGTGTGGCCGGCCCCTGCCCCCTCTCCGTCTCGTCTTCTGGCTCCGTGTTCCCCTCGATGAAATATTTACTTTGGCTTTTGTCCCATCCAATTCCGAGAATATTCATATTCTAACTTTCTGGAACCAAAAAATAGCAGAAAACGGGCAACTGGCACTATGGCATCTTGTTAATAGGTTAGTTCCAGAAAATGCATAAAAGTATCTCCAAATGTAGACAAAACATAAGAAAGTAGATACTAAACAAGCATGGCACATCAGAAATTATAGATATGTTTGCAACGTATCTACATCCCCAAGCTTAACTCCTGCTCATCCTCGAGTAGATAAGTGATAAAAAGAAAAGAATAATTTTTGAGGTGACATGCACCATCACAATATCAAACCATTTGCAAGCATTGAAAGCTGGGATCAAAGTACTCTAAACATGAGCATGAAAGATGAAGTTATAACAATAAGACATAGTGACTATGCATGCAACATGAAAGGATACAAACAAAGATCATGAATAACAATGCATTGAAAGACGTTTGTTTGTTTCACATATAGAAAACATAATGAGAATGGTATTCAGCTTGTACCTCATAATGTATCAAAACATAAATGCATAGGACACCTTCAAAGTTCATAAGGGTGACTAGATACAAATAATTTAAGATCAAGCAATATCAAAGTTATGCATCAATCAACAAGTCTTGGGACAATGCACATTAAACTAAGAATGGCCACTATGCTCTCTCAATGGGTGCATAAAGATAGAAGATTGAGACTCAACATAAAAGTAAAAGGAAGGCCTTCATAGAAGGAAGCAGGGATTCAAGTCTCATAAAGAGCTTCCAAAAATTATGGTACTTATTAGCTTTTAGCTCTCATTGCCCCTATCATAAGCATCTTGAAGTGATTAAGGTTAAAGTGAACAAACTATGGAGTATATGCTTGACAAAGTATAAGTTGGCAATCTCATGTCCCTTGAATACAAGGGTCGCTCCTCATGCTACTCAAGTTTTTGTTACCGGTAAGTTCTTGTCATAGTAAGTACATGTGTATCATAGAGAACCGCCAACAGGGTACCCCTTGCCCGATGATACAGAAGAATCCCCATATCAAAATGACAAGGCAAGCAGACAATAAGCATCTCAACATCTTCTTATTTACCATGGGAAAATGGTGCTTTTTTCTCTCTTTCCTCTTTTCTCATATTTTTTTCTTTTTTTCTCAATCTCTATCTCTTTTTTATAAGAAGAATGTTTCATAGATTGCTCATTATGCTTATGCTGCAGGTTTCCACCATGATTAGGCATGGATTAGACCAGCTGCCCAGGCGTTTCTCTAACACACATATATAAATCCATGGACTTACAAGCTCCCCTTTCATTTCACACCGACGACATCCATAAACAAAAGAGCATGATATCAACTGGGTACACTGTACAAGTGCGATATTGAAAGTGTTACCCATGACAGCATGGTTCTGCTAATTCCCAACGTATAAGTACAAGCATATACAACATAGATGACACAATGGTTCAAGTTTATTAAGTGCAAGAAATTAAAATGTGCCATCAAGTTCGTGACAGCTTTAATCACTAATTTTCACATAACAAGTTTAATTCGGAAGGTAGATAAAAACATGAATATACTTGGAATAGCAAATGCTAATAGGTAGGTATGGTGGACTCTTTAGAATTACTTGGTTTTATTTGGATTTGGATGCATGAGTGGTACTCATACTTGGTTATGGAGGTTAGCAAAAGACTAGGAGCGACCAACTAAGAGAGCAATAATGGCCATAATCATGCAAAGCAACAAAACATTATTAATTAAAGCATAAAGTGATATTACAAGTCGAAAACTAAATGATCATAGATGCTATGGTTACTTGGTATAGTCATAACATGCTGTGAGCATGCGCCAAGTCGACCCAAATAAAGCATCAAAGGAGAATACCACAATACTATGTTTTAATATGCTAAAACAACGCATGATTCTTTCAAGGCACATTAAGCAATCTCAATTGTGTATAACAAGTCATGCTACAACAATAATCACTAAGCATAAAGCCAAAATAATATCAAGCATGACATGACAAAGCATAGGCCACAGTCAAAAACAAGCTCCTTTTATACCACTTATAAGCATGAACTTTCCTACTCTTTTCCAATCCAAACCAACTTACTTGAAAGAACTCACAAAGATAATAATAAATAAAGATCAGTGATCTTGTCTCACAAATCCAAAAGGAAGAACTAAAAAGTTCTAAGCTGAAAGCACAAGAAAACTAAAGCTAAACCCAATGCTAGCAAAAGAGAACACTCAAAAAACAATAAGAATGAAAACTAGAGTGTTCTAAACAATGAATAATGGGGTGTGTCTCTCTCCAAAAGAAATATGTTGGGGTCCAATAAACTTATTGCAGCAAACCAAGCAAACTAAGCAAACAAAAACTAAGAACGAAAACAAAGATGCTCCAAGAACAACACAATGGTGCATGAAACAATAAAAATGAAGTGTTTGGAAGGAACCTGAGATTTTTATTGATGAAGAAGGGGATGCCTTGGGCATCTCCAAGCTTTGACACTTGTACCTCTTGAATATTTCTTGGGGTGACACGGGGTAGCATCCCCAAGCTTGAGCTTTTGTCCATACTTCATCTTATCACATTACTCTTCCCTACACTTTAAAATTTCCTTCATACAAAACTTCACACAATCTTCATTAGCAACATTAGTGTACTCAAAAGATAATAAACCTTTGGGGTTTAGTTTTAAAACAGAAAAACTTTCATTAAAAACACAAGCTACTGTAGCAATTCCCTCAAAAAGCTCAATTCACCAAAAAGAACCCAAAAAGAAATCGATAAAGAGGCAAATGCAAATAATGGCAGAAATCTGTCAAAACAGACCAGCAGGTGAAAACCAATTTTTTTGAAGACCTTCTGTTGCTCAAATCGAAAAGTGTTGAACTAACGAAAGGATACAAACAAAGATCATGAATAACAATGCATTGAAAGACGTTTGTTTGTTTCACATATAGAAAACATAATGAGAATGGTATTCAGCTTGTACCTCATAATGTATCAAAACATAAATGCATAGGACACCTTCAAAGTTCATAAGGGTGACTAGATACAAATAGTTCAAGAACAAGCAATATCAAAGTTATGCATCAATCAATAAGTTTTGGGACAATGCACATTAAACTAAGAATGGCCACTATGCTCTCTTAAAAGGTGCATAAAGATAGAAGATGTAGACTCAACATAAAAGTAAAAGAAAGGACTTCATAGAAGGAAGCAGGGATTCAAGTCTCATAAAGAGCTTCCAAAAATTATGGTTCCTATTAGCTTTCAGCTCTCATTTCCCATGTCATAAGCATCTTCAAGTGATTAAGGTTAAAGTGACACAACTAAGAGGATATGCTTGACAAGTTATAAGTTGAAACCTCATGCCCCTTGCTTACGAGTACCGAACCTCATGCTACTCAACTTTAGTCACAAGTAAGCTCTTGTCATTGTAAGTACATATGTATCATAGAGAACCGCCAACGGGGTACCCCTTGCACATGATACAGGAGCTATCCCATGATCAAAATAACATGGCAAGCAGACAATGAGCATCTCAATGATCTTTTTATTTGCTATTTGCATATGTTTTTATTGAGGATGCTTCATAGAGTGCTCTGATACGTCCAAAACGTATCTACTTTCCCGAACACTTTTGCTATTGTCTCTCCTCTATACTTGTGTGATTTGGATACAACTAACACGGACTCACGCTGTTTTCAGCAGAATTGCCTTGGTGTCTACTTTTTGTGCAGAAAACCAACTATCAAAAAAAATCCGGGAAAATATGCCAAAAATCCTATTTCACCCGAAGACTCCAGGAGCCAGAATACGAGATGGAGAAGAGCCAGGGGTGGCCACACCACCTGCTGGCGCGGGCCAGGCCAGGCCACGCCAGGGGGTGGTGTGGGCCCCCCAGGAACCCCCTCGGTCTCCATCTTCGCCTATAAGTTGCCTTCTGACCTAAAAACTTCAGGGGGTTCGACGTTTTTCCAGAAGGAATTCCGCTCTGCTGCCACCACCAGATTCCACGAAACAGCACCAGAAACTCCGTTCTGGCACCCTGCCGGGACAGGGAATTGGAGGAAATCATCGCCATCATCATCAACATCGCTTATCCATCGACCATCCATGTTTCCCCCATCTATGAGTGAGTAATCCCCCGCTGTAGGCTATGGGGATGGTAGGGATTGGATGAGATCGTTCATGTAATGGCATCAGATTGTTAGGGCATGGTGCCTAGTATCTTTTATTAGTGCTTTTTGACTTTGTTGCGACTTGTTGTGCTTAATTCTTGTCACTAGGGCCCGAGTGCCATGATTTCAGATCTGAACATGTTATTGATTCATTATGATAGTATTGTTTTTGGTCTTATCTACAAGTTGTATACACACGTTGTTTTCCGGAACCAATGGACCCAAAGTGACAGAAATCGGGATAACCGGAGGGAATGTCTTTGATGTGAGGATCACATGTGTTCACGGAGTGTTAAAGCTTTGCTCCGGTGCTCTATTAAAAGGAGCACCTTAATTGCTAGTAGTTCCCTTGAGGCCCTGCTGCAAATGGGCTGGCAGGACAAAAGATGTTGTGCAAGTTCTCATTGCGAGCACGTATGACTATATATGGAACACATGCCTAGGATTATCTAGTACTTCGATGCTTTATCTTATTTATCTGCAATTGCCCTATGTTCTGATTGCATGTGAATTGTCTTGTCCATGCAACGCCTGGCCATCCATCCCTATGCCTACCGCACTCGAATCCCACTGTTTACTACTATTGTTACTGCTGTCTTTGCTTTACTACTACTGTTGCTTTACTACTCCTATTACAAAACTGTTGCTACTGATAAACTGCTATGAGCAAGATTGTTTCCAGGTGCAGCTGAATTGACAACTCAGTTGTTAAGGCTTATAAATATTCTTTGGCTCCCCTTATGTCAAATCAATAAATTGGGTTTCACTTCCCTCAAAAATACTGCGATACACCCCCTATACTTGTGGGTCATCAAGACTATTTTCTGGGGCCGTTGCCGGGGAGCATAGCTTTATTTATCAAGTTCACTTGGATTCTGTATTGTTCGCTGCTATCCATCCATCATGGGTAAGTCTCGTGATGGCAAGGTTCCTATTTTACCATCCACTACAAGAAGAGGTACGGTTCTGAACACCTCTGCTGCTCTTGATTCACCATCTGTTATAAGTAAGCTCGTTACACCACCACATACACATGCTACACACACTGCTACTACTGCTGAATCTGAAACTTCTGATGCTTATGATGCTTCTACTGCTTGATACGAGTGGTTCATTAGGTCCTTTCCTAGATGCTACGATTGCTAGAACTATAGCTGGAAATACTAAAACTCCTAATGAAGACACTACCATACCTGTTAGTTCTCCTGAGGCTAGTGAAAGTTATGATATTGAAGATGGTTATGTTGAGATGACCGATGAATTTATTAAAGAATGTAAAAACACCCATGATAGGAGCGCTGCTAAGAGTCTCCTTGCGAGGCATACTATTAGACCCAAATTGTCTCCTATTGCTAAGTTTGCTGCTTCTCCCATAAACATTATAGATGAAGATTATGATTTCTCTCTCGGTCTATCTTACATAGCTATTGTTGAGAAAGAACCTTTTCGTGGGACTAAGAATGAAAGTGCGGTAGCACATAAGAATGAACTTTCTACCATGAGTGGCTTGTTTTCTGATGATATTAAGATGCGTACTTACTTTGTTGCCAAGATCTTCCCTTTTTTCACTAAAAGGAGAAGCTAAAACTTGGTTTAGTAATTTACCTCCTGGATCTATTGATAGCCCTGAGTGCTTGATTAATACTTTCCTGCAGAAATATTTTCCTCCTAGTGCTAGACATGCTATTTTGCTGGAACTTTTTGATTTTAAACAGGGAGAAAAAGAGGTATTGCCTGAATCTTGGGCAAGGTTTTGTGCTTTGATTCACACATAGGCTGGAAGTCCATTACCTAAGAATGAGCTTCTTGATATATTTTATAATGGACTAACCGAAGAATCTAGGACATACCTAGATAGTTATGTTGATTGTGTTTTCAGGAATAGGACTCCTAAGGAAGCTGACGAATTAATGGCTAAAATAAGCAAGAATTATGAAGATTGGACTCCTCCTAAACAAGCTATACCTGAAGTAATTGTACCTGAACCATCTATTCCAGTGCCAATTCCAACATCAAAGAAGAGGGAAGTTATTGAATTAAATGATGAAGTGATGAAGGAAGCTAAGAAATGTCTTCAGGAGAAGGGAATTAAAGCTGAAGATGTCAAGAATTTACCTCCTATAGAAGAATTATGTAAGCATATTCCCTACTCACCCACTATTGAGGTACACTCTCTCCAACACTTTGATGAAGGTGATATCCCTTACTCTAAACCTCCTGATTAATGCTTAGAAGAATTCGATATCTTTATTGTTAAGCAAGATAATTTTAATAAAAGGGTGCAAAATCATCTAATGGAAAACACTAGAGCTATTGTTGAGTTGAAAGATATTGTGGAAAGAACCTCTAATGATGTTAAAATGATTGTTGAACACTTTGAAATGGTTCAAACTCAAATAGATCAACTCGTTAAAGTGCAAAACGACTTGCTAGTTAATGCTGCTAAAGAAAAAACATGCTTATGAAGAAGTGGTGATGCTACCCAGGATCCTCTATATCCTGAGGGGCATCCCAAAAGAATCGAGCAGGATTCTCAACAAGCTGAAAATAGTGGCTCTACTCATAAGAAAAGGAAAAAGAAACATAAAACAGTTGTATAACCCTCTGAACCTGCTATAGATCCTAATAGTATATCTATCTCTGATGCTGAAACTGAAAGTGGTAATGAAGAAAATGAAGTTCCTAATGAAGAAAAAGTTGAAGAAGAACCTAAAAACCACACTAAGAATACTAAATACACCAAAGAAGATTTTATTGCTAAGAAACATGGTAGTGAAAGAGAGCCTTGGGTCCAAAAACCTATGCCTTTCCCTGATAAGAAACACAAGTCAAAGGAAGATGAATACTATAATAAGTTTTGTGAGTGGATGAAGGATATTAAATTGCTTTGACTGATGCTATTAAATTGCCTCCTTACTCAAAGTATATGAAGGATATTGTCTCGAATAAAAGGAAGATCTCTAATGAAGAAATTTCTACTTTGCTTGCTAATTATTCTTTCAATGGTAAGGTCCCTAAGAAACTTGGAGACCCAGGGATTCCAACTATCAATTGCTCTATTAAGAACAGTTATGTTAGAACTGCTTTGTGTGATTTGGGAGCTGGAGTTAGTGTTATGCCTTTCTCCCTCTATAAGAGGCTTTAACTAGAAAAATTAATACCAACTGATATATCTTTGCAAATGGCTGATAAATCTACCACTATTCCTGTGGGTATATGTGAGGATGTACCTGTTCAAGTGGCCCATAATTGCTTGATGTTAACTGATTTTGTTGTGCTTGAAATGCCTGAAGATGATAATATGTCTATTATTCTTGGGAGACCTTTTCTTAATACTGCAGGAGCTGTTATTAATTGTAATCAAGGAAAGGTGACTTTCAATGTTAATGACAAGGAACATACTGTCTATTTCCCCAAGAAGATGGAAAGGACTTATGGTTTGAATTCAATTGAACATGTGGAAGGCATTCAAGTTGGAGAAATATATTGTCCCATACCAAGAGAAAAATTTGAAACTATTATGATTGGGACCATTGCTGTCAAGGTTGAGGTAACATAATCATTAGTGGAATACAAAGTTTTGTTTCATATGGAATTGTTTTGGTAGCAAGACTTGATCAACCTTGTTAACAAAAGGATTTCATTGAACAAAACAATGTTTTCATTATGACTATCTCCGTTCATTTCTATCCTATGCATTTTTGTTTTTGTTTTTGGTTAGTTTTATTTTTGTTGTTAGTTGCTTGCATGTTAGAGTGTCTGAGAACTTCTGTAGTTCTAGCCTTGTTTTGTCCTTGCATCTTGTTTCAAAAAAATATGTCTGTCAGAAAAATCATTCTTCTATTTCTGAAAATTGCCCAAAAATAAAGTATCTCGAAAAATTCCAGAAAATTCATATTAAATTTTTACTTGAAAAAGGGGCAGAGGAGTACTTGGGAGGTACCAGGGGGGCCCACCAGGCAGGCACACCACGTGGTGGCGCGACCAGCCCTGGGTGGCGCCATGCCCTGGTGTGGGCCATCCCTGGCCCCCACTAACTCTCTCACCTGCCACTTTCTTCTCTCTCCCGAGTAAGCTCCAGTTCATTGCTCAAAATCGCGTTCTTGCTGTGCTTGCTCTCGATTTTTTCGATCTCCTTGATCAGCCCATCTTTATTGCTGAAATTTGGAGCATTTGTTCCCTGGTATGTGACTCCTCCCCTTGTCCAAGTAGATTTGTGTTTAGTGGATTATATATTGAGTATTTTTCTGCTATAGGTAACTGGTTATGAGATCTTGTAAGCTTGTTTAATGCTTAGAGATATAGTTTTGATGCATGTTTAGGCATCTTGCAAGTCCCTATGAGTAGAATCCTTCATTATATTTACTTTGCAATCACTTGTTTAATAGGTGTTTAAATTTCAGAATACCAAGCATGAACAACCATACTTTTGGAGAGATATTTGAGAGTGATGCACCTAGGAGGTCGAAGCCCTCAAGATTAGCCTCTCAGGCTAGGCCATCATACAACGAAGATCTCATTGCAACTCGTATTGGTAGTGAAAGGGATGATGGGGATGCTCACCCATCCTCTTTTCCTTGTTTTACTTTCTTACAAGCTGCAGGTATTCTTGATGATTTCTTGCTACTGATTGAGAGGGTTGGTTTAACCTCATATATGTAATATGAGAGTGTGCAATACGCTATGCTCACCAAAACTTTTGTTGAGAGCTTCACGTTTACTAACACATCCTATCAGTCGACTGTCTCTTTTAAAATCTATAATCTGCCCTTCACCATGCCTTTGGAGAGATTTTGCAGTATTGTAGGTGTACGCATGATAGGGACCGTGAAGAAAATTCAAGGGAGACCCGCTGATTTGTTGGAGCTTTACCGAGGGGGGACCAATGATGATGACCGCGTGGCGCAACACGGAAAGATAAGTAATATCCAACTCCCCGCTCTTCGATACTTTGCATATTATCTTGCTACTAGTGTGCTTGGTAGGGAGAACACCAGTAATATCTCCAACTATCATTTAGCATTCCTTGCTGCTGCGCTTAACAATGATACTCGGTATAATCTTGGCTCGCTTATTGCTCGCCGCCTAGCTGCTAGGGGGCCTATCTATGGGGGCATCATTGCCTCACGTATAGTCAATGCATTAGGTCTTTTAGTGGATCCCAATGATGTTATGCTGGCACCACAAAGGCTTGACCTTGTTGCTATGAAAACTCATCACTTTGTCACTACTACTTCTGATTTGGACAGTCTAGTATATAGGATGCTTTTCACTGATGGGGACGAAAGGGAGATCCTTTTGCCACAACCTTCTTTGTTTAGTGTTCACAGGAGACCGTGGTCGCGCTCCAAGGAGGAGGTGGACGAGCAGCTCCGCTTGCTGGGTTTCCACGAGCAGCACCAGGAGGATGTACCCTCCTATAATTACTCCGCACATTATGGAGCGACGTACTCGAGCTCGCACCAGGACGAGGGTACTTCCTCGTCGTACCACGGTGACACTTCATCCTGGCCAGCTTGGGATTGATACCCACTTAGGCCAAAAGCCTAAGCTTGGGGGGAGGTACGCCGACACCGCACTCATCTCCATATCATCTTGCGTCGGTACTTTGTATATTCATGTTTTCATTCTCTTTTTAGTTTTCGTTCTTCTTTGCTTTGGCTTCCTAAAACACAAAAAGACCAAAAATATCTCTGTTGTTTCTCTTTGGTTTGCTTCTTATTTTTTTACCTTGGTTTGCTTTTCCCTTTTTGCTTTGTTTGAACTATTTGAAAAACCCAAAAATATTTTGCTTTTCTTGTTGTTCCTCTTTTGGTTCTTGTTTTTAAAAATCAAAAACAACAAAAATATTTGTTGTTCTTCTTTGGTTTTTGTGAGTTTGCTACAGGGTTCGGCAGTCCTCAGTGGATTATTGGTCTCATATTATTATTCAAGCCACACAAGTGAAGAGCAATAATGAGGATTAATGACAACTTGAGGCGTGGTAAGAGGCTGGTAACGAACTCTATTTTTTTCATTTTTGTACATATACTCATCACTGTGGGCATGCTTAGTCCGTTCATGTAGAGTGTATGTTTTCTTTGGATGCTTAGTAGTTCTTGCTTTCTTATGATTAGCTCCAACTCATTAATAGTTCGTAGCATGTCTTATGAATGTTTGCTGGCATTGCTCTATTCATAAATTGGTATGACACCGTGGTATCCTCCTCTGAATGTTTTGTTTGAATTGACTTGGCACATGCTCACGCATGCACATGACTGTGATAATCAGTTAAGCCTTGATGAATTATTTTGCCTTGAGGATCTTGAATCACTTTCATGCCATGAGTAGTCCTGTTTTGTTGCAAGCATGATAATGACAGCTATTGCTCTCTCGTTGGTCGCTCCCTCACTATTGCTAGCCTTCACTTTCACTGGGTACTTTACTCATGTTTCCAACTCCCTAAACCAAATATTTCCAAAGTGTCCACCATACCTACCTATTAGCATCATTTTCTACTCCCGTGCATATTCATTATGCCTTGTTTTCTTCCGGATAAAATGTTTGCTTGTTATGAGAAGGTTAGTTAGTAAAGCTCTCACGAACTTGATGGCACACTTTATTTTCTTGCACTTAATAAACCTGAACCATTGCGTCCTTCTTTGTTGCATATATGCTTGCGCTTTATGAGTTGAAGTTAGCAGAACCATGTATCATGGGGACCGCTTTCAACACTTGATTGGTACTTTGTACCTAGTTGATATCATGTTCTTTTGCTTATGGATCCCGACGGTGTGAAATAAAAGTGGAACTTGTAAGATCATGGAGTTTGTATATATGTTAGAGAAACGCCTGGGCCGCTAGCCTAAGCCATGCCTAATCATGGTGGAAACTTGCAGCATAACCATAATGAGCATTCTAGGAAGCATCCTCAATAAAAATTTATGCATCATAGTAAATAAAAAGATCCCCGAGATGCTCATTGTCTGCTTGTCTTTTTATTTTGATTATGGGACAGCTCCCGTGTCATGTGCAAGGGGTACCCCGTTGGCGGTTCTCTATGATACGTATATACTTACAATGACAAGAGCTTACTTGTGACTAAAGTTGAGTAGCATGAGGATCGGTCTTCGTAAGTAAGGGGCATGAGACTTCGATTTATAACTTGTCAAGCATATCCTCTTAGTTGTGTCACTTTAACCTTAACCATTTAAACATGCTTATGATAGGGGAAATGAGAGCTCAAAGCTAACAAGTGCCATACTTTTAGCATTTGGAAGCCTTTCAAATTATTTAAAACCCTTTCTTGTTGAGTCTCCACACATTCTCCGAGCACTTTCTTGAGAGCATTAGTTGGCATTCTTTGTACTTGTCCCATTACTTGATTATTTGTGTTATGACTTTGATGCTTGCATCTTTGATATCTTTACTTCTAGTCATCACTTGAACTTAAGAGGTGCCTTGACATTCATAATCAAAGGCAAGCGAGATACCACTCTATCATACCTTTCTATGAGCATTGTAATGTTGCTTACGTTTATACTTCATGCTACTTATTATTCTTGAGTTGGAATCTCTTCATAGATTGCAATGCCTATTAAGTAAATTTAGTTGCATACTCTTTATTATGAACTGTCTAAGTAGTTGATCACATTGCTAAGAATATTTACATCATATGAAGCAAATGTGTTCGTGAAAGTTCTTTTATCACACTCAGTTTTCAACTGAATTGCTTGAGGACAAGCAATAAGCTAAGCTTGGGGGGAGTTGATACGTCCAAAACGTATCTACTTTCCCGAACACTTTTGCTATTGTTTCTCCTCTATACTTGTGTGATTTGGATACAACTAACGCGGACTGACGCTGTTTTCAGAAGAATTGCCTTGGTGTCTACTTTTTGTGCAGAAAACCAACTATCAGGCAAAATCCGGGAAAATATGCCAACAATCCTATTTCACCCGAATACTCCAGGAGCCAGAATACGAGACAGAGAAGAGCCAGGGGGTGGCCACACCACCTGCTGGCACGGGCCAGGCCAGGCCGCGCCAGGGGGTGGTGTGGGCCCCCCAGGCACCCCCTCGGTCTCCCTCTTCGCCTATAAGTTGCCTTCTGACCTAAAAACTTCAGGGGGTTCGACGTTTTTCCAGAAGGAGTTCCGCTCTGCCGCCACCACCAGATTCCACGAAACAGCACCAGAAACTCCGTTCTGGCACCCGGCCGGGACGGGGCATTGGAGGAGATCATCGCCATCATCATCACCATCGCTTCTCCATCGACCATCCATGTTTCCCCCATCTATGAGTGAGTAATCCCCCGCTATAGGCTATGGGGATGGTAGGGATTAGATGAGATCGTTCATGTAATGGCATCAGATTGTTAGGGCATGGTGCCTAGTATCTTTTATTAGTGCTTTTTGACTTTGTTGCGACTTGTTGTGCTAAATGATTGTCACTAGGGCCCGAGTGCCATGATTTTAGATCTGAACATGTTATTGATTCATTATGATAGTGTTGTTTTTGGTCTTATCTACAAGTTGTATACACACATTGTTGTCCGGAACCAATGGCCTCGAAGTGACAGAAATCGGGATAACCAGAGGGAATGGCTTTGATGTGAGGATCACATGTGTTCACGGAGTGTTAATGCTTTGCTCCAGTGCTCTATTAAAAGGAGCACCTTAATTGCCAGTAGTTCCCTTGAGGCCCCGCTGCAAATGAGCTCGTAGGACAAAAGATGTTGTGCAAGTTCTCATTGCGAGCACGTATGACTATATATGGAACACATGCCTAGGATTATCTAGTACTTGGATGCTTTATCTTATTTATCTGCAATTCCCTATGTTCTGATTGCTATGTGAATTGTCTTGTCCATGCAACGCCCGTCCATCCATCCCTATGCCTACCGCACTCGAATCCCACTGTTTACTGCTATTGTTACTGCTGTCTTTGCTTTACTATTGTTGTTGCTCTACTACTCCTATTACAAAACTGTTGCTACTGATAAACTGCTGTGAGCAAGATTGTTTCTAGGTGCAGCTGAATTGACAACTCAGTTGTTAAGGCTTATAAATATTCTTTGGCTCCCCTTGTGTCGAATAAATAAATTGGGTTTCACTTCCCTCGAAAATACTGCGATACACCCCCTATACTTGTGGGTCATCATGCTCATTATGGTTATGCTGCAAGTTTCCACCATGATTAGGCATGGCTTAGGCTAGCGGCCCAGGCGTTTCTCTAACACACATACAAACTCCATGATCTTATAATTTCCCCTTTTATTTCACATTGCCGGGATCCATAAGCAAAAGAATCATGATATCAACGGAATATAAGTGCAATGTTGAAAGCGTTCCCCATGATACATGGTTCTGCTAACTTCAACTTATAAAGCGCAAGCATATACGACACAATGGTTCAAGTTTATTAAGGGCAAGAAAATTAAAGTGTGCCATCAAGTTCGTGAGAGCTTTAATCACTAGTTTTATTATAACAAGTTTAATTCAGAAGGTAGATAAACGCATGAATATACTTGGAATAGCAAATGCTAATATGTAGGTATGGCGGACTCTTTGGAATAACTTGGTTTTATTTGGAATTGGATGCATGAGTGGAACTCATACTCGGTTTGGAGGCTAGCAAAAGACTGGGAGCGACTAACTAAGAGAGCAATAATGGCGATAATCATGCAAAGTGACAAAACATCATTAATTAAAGCATAAAGTGATATTACAAGTCGAAAACTAAATGATCATCGAGTCTATGGGGACTTTGTATAGTCATAACATGGTGTGAGCATGTGCCAAGTCAACCCAAATAAAGCATCAAAGGAGAATACCACAATACTATGCTTTAATATGCTAAAACAACGCATGATTCTTTCAAGGCACATTAAGCAATCTCAATTGTTTATAACATGTCATGCTACAGAAAAAATCACTAAGCATAAAGGCAAAACAATATCAAGCATGACATGATAAAGTCTAAGTCACAGTCAAAAACAAGCTCCTTTTACACCACTTAAGCATGAACTTTCCTACTCTTTTCCAATCCAAATCAACCTATTTGAAAGAACTCACAAAGATTATAATAAATAAAGATCAGTGAGTTTGTCTCACAAATCCAAAAAGAAGAACTAAAAAGTTCTAAGCTGAAAGCACAAGAAAACTAAGGCTAAACACAGTTCTAGCAAAAGAGAACACTCACAAAACAATAAGAATGAAAAATAGAGTGTTCTAGGCAATGAATAACGGGGTGTGTCTCTCTCCAAAAGAAGTGTGTTGGGATCCAACTAACTTATTTAAGAAAACCAAGCAAAATAAGCAAACAAAAACTAAAAACAAAATGAAGACGCTCCAAGAACAGCACAACTGGGCATGAAACAATAAAAATGAAGTGTCTAGAAAGACCTAAGATTTTTATTGATGAAGAAGGGGATGTCTTGGGCATCCCCAAGCTTTGACGCTTGTACCTCTTGAATATTTCTTGGGGTGACACGGGGTGGCATCCCCAAGCTTGAGCTTTTGTCCATTCTTCATCTCATTACATCATTATTTCCCTACACCTGAAAATTTTCTTCATACAAAACTTCACACAATCTTCATTAGCAACATTAGTGTATTCAAGATAATAAGTATTTTAGTTCAGTTTAAACACGAGTAAAACTTCCATTAAAACACAAGCTACTGTAGCACCTGCTTTAAAAAGTTCAAGTGATCAAAGAGAACTCAAAAAGAAAGAGATTAAGAAGCAAATGCAAATAATGGCAGAAATCTGTCAAAAGAGACCAGCAGGTAAAAACAATTTTTTCGAAGACCTTCTGTTGCTAAAATCGAAAAGTGCTGAACTAACGAAAGTTGGATAACAACCTGGGGAATAAGCACAAAAATTCACAGCTCAAACCGACGTACGAAGATTTTACACAAATGTTTAAAGCGAAGCACAAAATTCTGTTTCGGGACAGCAACTTTCCCAAGCATTACTTCTCTCTCATTAGAGGTTATTCTTGGCACAAAAACCACACAAAAATGATAAGTAGCGGTTATTATAGAGGTAATAACTTCCAAGACTCAACTAAAACTTTTGGGTTATCTCCCAATAAGTACTTTTCTTTAACGCCTTTAAGTTAGGCATGATAGTTTGAGAAGATGCTCACATAAGAAATATGAATTGAAGTAAAAGAGAGCATCAATAAGCAAATTCAAAGCACATTTAAGTCTAACCCACTTCATATGCATAGGAATGTTGTAAAGAAACAAGTCATGAAAGCATAAAGCATCAAGCATAGGAGAGCAAAACAAGTGCAACTATAAAACTTTCAACATAAAGAGGGGAAACCTAATATTATTGAGATGCATAAAACCATGTTTCCCTCTCTCATAATAACTTTTAGTAGAATCATGAATGAAATTAACAATATAACTATCACATAAAACATTCTTATCATGAGACACATGCATAAAAGAATTAATACTCCCCACATAAACATAGTCATTCTTATTAATTGTAGTGGGAGAAAATTCAACAAAATAGCTATCATTATTATTCTCATCACCATAATCATCAAATATATGAGGCATATTGTAATCATTTAATTTTCTCCTCAATAGTAGGTGGACTGAAAATATCATATTCATCATTGCAATCATCATATATTGGAGATATAGTATCATCATAAGCAATAGAATAGTTATCTTCCAAAGTGTGTTCCTTTCTAAATGTATCATCATTGGAAGGAACATGGATAACACTAATAGTACAAAAAATATTAATATCATCATTTTCAGAATTGGTACCGAAGATATTTTCAATATCAAAAGTAGTGTACTTTTCCTAATGATGATCACTACTATAGGTAATAGGCATAGGAACATCATCGAGTTCAGACTCATCAAAAACTATAATAGGAGCAACATGCTTAGGGGAAAATACTGTTTCCTCTCTCCTTTTACTCCTCCTCTTCTTCTTTTTCTTCTTCTCTTTAGGAGGGAGAGGCTTGAAAGGAAGCTTCTCCATATACCCTGGTTTATTGTTAGAGACAATAAAAGAAACTTTGGAGGATTCCTTCTTTTCATTAATAAGATCAAAACACATATTAGTCCTGTCATATTTTGGTAAAATCTCATCTTTTATAATATTTTGTATGTAAGTATTTGTGTGGCAATTATCAACACAATAAAGATGACAACCATGCATGATGCTATTCAAACCAAAAGCACTCATATCTACCAAAGAAGCTTTTCTTGATAACTCTTCACACCCCAAAAATAATGTAAGTTCATCATGCTGATTAGGAGTGATCATGTCATCACAATACAAACTTGCAGTACTCATTGCATTAGAAGGGCTATTATTATGGCCTGAGCATTGAAAATTGAAATGAGCCACTTCAAAGCAAAGTTCACAAATAAAAGGATAGAGGGTACAAACTTTTTTACCAAGATCATTTAGAGCCCTATACCACGTTCTAGTTTTTTCATTCCTGTGGGTGATACAATATTCTTCTTCAATTTGATTATTCTCACAAGGTCTATGTATTCCACAAAAATTAACATGCTTATAAGAAATAGTACATTCAGAGGTTTGAGCATGTTTATTGCTATCATTAATAACAATTTCATTTTCCATGCAAGTGTCTTTAAAAGGCTCATGATACATGTCCCATTTTTCTTTAGGAGCATTAATATGAGAAGCAAAGGCTCTAAAGCAATCAATAATAATTTGAGGATCAATACCATATTTAGCACTAAGCTCTTGAAAATCAGCTGTTTCAGCGAAAGACTTAATGCAATCATACTCATAGTTTACACCTGTTCTTTACCTTTGTCATTATCCCAATCTTGGGTATTGCTTTAAATTGTTTCAAGAAGATCTCACTTAGCTTTGACCTCCTTACTTGTGAAGGATCCCTCTAAACAGGTATCTAGGTAGTCCTTGTAATGTCCTGAAAGCCTTGCATAAAAATTATTAATAACAATATTACTGGGGAGCTCATGAATGGGAAATTTGAGCATTCGTGACTTCAACCTCCCCCATGCTTGGGCAATACTTTCTCCATCATGTGGATGAAAATTATAGATGTAACTCCTTTCTTTATGAATTTCATGAGGAGGATAAAATTAGAGTAAAAGAGAGATTCAAGTTCCTTCCACTCCAAATGATGAGGATCATCTAGTAGCTCATACAACTCCCTTGCTTTGCCCTTAAGTGAAAAAGGGAATAGGTTCCTCTTAACTTGGTTCATTGAAATACCTGCACACTTGAACAACTCGCATAATTCGTGTATAAAGAGTAAATGATCACCAGGATGGACAGTTCCATCTCCCAAATAACAGTTGTTCATACCACATTCAACATTTTTTATAGGTATTTTAAAAGAGGATCTTTTAGTATGTGTATTTAAAATATCACAAGTATCATTAGAATTGCCACATATGGGAGATAAAGTATCATCAGAGCAAATTTTCTTCTTTAAAGTTGGGGAATTAAAAAGACCATTTTCATAAAAACTAACTTCCCCAAGCTTAGACGTTTCCATACCATTAGTAACAAAGGTGTTCAAAAGATCCATACTAATAACATTGCTATTAGCATGAAAGAAAGTTCCATGGGATTTTTAATTTTCTTTTCAAACAATTCATGTTCTACATTAGGAAAAAAACTAAAAAGCTCTCTAATTTTGTTGTTGTTTTCCATTAAGCCTAACTAGTGAAAAAAGAAACAAAAATAAAAAATTACAGAATCAAAAGGAAATAACTTCGAGCACTCACACCGGAGGACGTGAGTACCTTTTACCTTACCTCCCTGGCAACGGCGCCAGAAAATAGCTTGATGTCTACGCACTTCTATTCTTTTCGACAGTTGTTGGGGCTCCAAGTGCAGAGGTTTGTAGAACAGCATCAAGTTTCCCTTAAATGGATTACCCAAGGATTTTATCGAATTCAGGGAGGAAGTGGTCAAAGGTATCCCTCTCAGGCAATCCTGTAATCAAGATACAAGAAGTCTCTTGTGTCCCCAACACACCCAATACACTTGTCAGGTGTATAGGTGCACTAGTTCGGCGAAGAGATAGTGAAATACAAGTGGTATGGATAATTATAAGTGGAAACGGTGCTAGAAAATAGCTTTGATGGCGTGGAAGAGACTAAAAGCAAACTGAAATAAAGATGGCGGCAAGCAAACATGTAACAGATCTTGTTACAAACGGTGTTTCAATGCTTAGAAATAAGGCCTAGGGATCATACTTTCACTAGTGAACACTCATATAAATATCTTCTCTTTATGATACTACTCTGAACTACTCTCCGGTTGGACACTCTAATCCATGGTAGGGCTATAACAGCACACCTCAAAGTCCGCTTTCCCCATCAAGATAAACCCACACTATCACCTTGAGCTCTAGATGGTTCCAACAAACACCACAATTTCATAGAAACATCCAAATCCAAATATAACTCATAACAAGTATTTGTAATCTCTAGCCTAAGTACCACCATGATTTGCACGCTGTCACTTTCACACACTGGGGTGAGCCAGAGATCTATTAAAGTACTTGAGTAGCAAGTAGATCTACTTGATTACAAAGCCCATGATCACAATATGATCATGCATAGAGAGAGATGAACACATAGCTACCGGTAGAGCCCTTAGCCTCGAGGAAGAACTACTCCCTCATCATCATGGGAATCAGCAACGGCGATGGATATGGTGGTGGAGATCGATGGAGATGGCTCCGGGGGCAATTCCCCGTCCCGGCAGGGTGCCGGAACAAAGACTTTCTGTGCCCCGAATCTCCCCTTCGGTGGCGGTGGCGTTGCAGAACTTTCGTGGCCGGAGGCTGCTCGATTTAGGGTTTCTGCATCGGAGGCTTCTTATAGGCGACATGGCAAGGTCGGTGGAGGCCGGAGGGGCCCACAACACCTGGTGGCACGGCCAGGGGGACCCGCGCCACCCTATGGTGTGGCCGGCCCCTGGCCCCTCTCTGTCTTGTCTTCTGGCTCCATGTTCCCCTTAGTGAAATATTGACTTTGGTTTTTGTCCCGTCCAATTCCGAGAATATTCATTTTCTGACTTTCTGGAACCAAAAACAGCAGAAAATAGGCAACTGGCACAGTGGCATCTTATTAATATGTTAGTTCTAGAAAATTCATAAAAGTATCTCCAAATGTAGAAAAAATATAAGAAAGTAGATACTAAACAAGCATGGAACATCAAAAATTATAGATACGTTTGCAACGTATCAATGGCTCCTCGTGTTCGTCTAAAAATAATAAGATAAAATAAATAAAATTGCTAATAAATTTTTAGTCCAATAGAAATATAGCATAAGTGATTCTCTACACTAATTACAAAAGAAACTCCTCTTAAAAGATACTAAGCATGCTCAATATGAAGATTAAATCAAGAACAAGACCTAAGTCTAGATTGACAATAGTGAAATATTAAGTGGAGCTTTGTACAGATAAGTTGAGAATCGGAGGAGAATTATACGTTAGATCGATTGAGTGTGAGGAATTGAAGAAAGATTATAAATTTGAAGATCCAATGGAGGTGGTTTGGAGTTTGGAGGAAGAAGAAATAGAAAGATTTGTTTTGGGGATTTTTAGTTTACGTCCACGAGCCGGTTATGGCGGCCATGTACATGGTACGTGCGGGCAGTACGGCTGGAGCCCGCCCATACCATGTGACATACCTTGGGGATGACGACTCCCTTCTAGCATTGCACTCGGTACAGGCGCGCGGTACGGTCGCGCGTGCCCATACTGCTGTTCATTATCCATTCGGTATCTTCGCTTGAAATCTGATGGTTTGCTTGAGGGTACAGTACGGGCGCGTCCGACTGTACCAGTGGTCATTAAGAGCACTATTCCCTATGGCAAAAATCAGAATTTTTATCTTCTGTGGTTCGATGTGGTACGGTATGGTCCCTTCTGGCCGTACCACAGGTCGTTAAACGTCATGTGAGCTACAAAACTCAAAGATTTTGATTAGAAGCTCCGTGCGCCTTTGCACGTCTTATCAAATGACAAAATAATAGCAAATATACTACATAAAGAATTAGCAATACTACTTAGGACATGTGTTAGTAAAATGAAAGATCGAGGATTACCTTATTTCTTCTCCTCTCTCTAAAGGTCTTCTTGAACACTCTTTATTAGAAACAAAAACAAAACAAAAACAAAACAAACAAGACTAACACAAAAGTAAAAAACTTTATTTCACATGGGTTGCCTCCCATGAAGTGCTTCTACTTAAGGTCAATTAGCTTGACCCTGATGGCAATCATTTAGGTTTAAGAAGTGGAATACCCACTCCAAAATAGTTGTATTTTAAAATAATTATACCGTCATCATCATTAGGCTTGGCCTTCTTTTTTCTTAAGGAAGTGGGATATAAAAGGATCTTTAGATGGTAGCCCTATTCTCACATTCCCCTCCTGTAAATTAATTAAAGCCTTAATAGTTCTTAGGAATGGCCTACCAAGAATTATAGGTGCTGTGGGATCTTCAGGCATGTCCACAATAACAAGATCAATAATAGAAGGACTACCTTTAATTTCAACAACTATATTTTCTTTTATCCCAACAACTTGTTTATAAGTTGAATCAGCTAGATGGAGTCTCAATGCAGTAGTGACAAATGGCCCCAAGGTTAGTTTGTCAAATAAGCTTTTGGGAATTGTTGAGACGCTCGCACCAAGATCACAAAGTGTGGATATCTCATTGACTCCTAACTTAACTTTAATAGTGGGCTCAACTATATCAACTAGCTTAGCAGGAAGCTTATCAGCTAGTCTTTTATACTCAATCTCTAACTCGTGAAGTTTAGATGCTATTGTTGTATAAATTGTTGGTACATAGCATCATTACCTTGTTCTATACCGAGGTTCTTCATGGTGATCATCTTTAGTAGATCTTCTACGGTATATTCCGGTGTCGGCGCGTTGCTATAATCCAGTTCTTCAGGTTTATCTTCATTGGTTACTACCCTCATCATCTTGAGGTCTTCTACCGGATTTGGCTTGGGTTTTCCAGCAAACTTTTCTATTATGAGAGCTTGGCTCTTAGCTAATTTACCTAGCTGAGCCTCCACGATCTTTGTCCTTTCCTGTAGAGCCTGCACATCATTTCTAATTGCAACGGCCTGGTTAGATACCTTTCCTATACTACTTTCATGGTTCTTCGTGGTTTTAATAAGCATGTTATTTTGCTCGGTTTGAGCTTGTATAAAGGTTCTAACAGTTGGCTCAAACGAGAGATTGCCATGATTTTCTCCATTAGTATTATCATAATTATTGTAAGGAGCTCCTACCGGATTAGGATAATTTTTTTGAACATTAGAAGCATAATAATTTTTCCATGCATGATTAAAAGGAGTGCGAGCTATAAAATTGACATCATTAATATCGGTAGTGATAACATTGACTTGGGTATCCTCTTTATGTTTTACTATGCTAAGGAGCTCGTCTACCTTAGATGTAAGCTCTTCATTATTTACCTCGGTAATTGAACTTACTCTCTTCGAGGTTCTTTCCACATGCCATTGGGCATGATTATTTTGCATATCATCAAGTAATTTCTTTGCAACACTCACTTGCTTTCCCATGATTGTTCCTCCTACTACAGTATCTAGCATAGAATTAGACATTGGTTAAGACCATTATAAAACAAATGTAATATAAGCCATTATTCCATCCCATGATTAGGACAGTTCATTACGGCTTCTTTCATCCTTTCCCACGCAAGCGTTAGTGGCTCACGGTCTTCTTGTCTAAAGCTTGTAATGTTGGATCTTAGCTGCATAGTTTTAGTTGGGGGGAAATTTAGTCATAAAAAAATTAGTACATTCCTCCCAAGATTTAATAGTGGCCTTTGGTAGATGTGGCAACCAATCCTTAGCCTTTCCTCTAAGAGAGAAAGGAAACAATCTTAATTTAACAGCATTTGGATCTACATCTTTAATACGCATCATGTCACAAATTTCAGTGAAAGTGTTTAAGTGCAAACCGAATCTTTAGCAGATGAGCCCCCAAATTGGTTTTGTTGAACCAAACTTAAAAGGTTAGGCTTTATTTCATATGTCTCCGCATCAATAGCGGGCTGAGTGATAGGTGCACGACTAAAATCATCAGTGGGAGTAGCATACTCCCCTAATCTCTTTTGAACCAGGACTATTATATTTTTGGTAATTTTTAAGTAATGAAAACAAATAACAAGTAACTAATTTTTTTGGGTTTTCAAATAGGTAACAAGAAAGTAAACTAATAACAAGAAGTAAACTACAAACTAATAATAAAACTAAAAACAAGGTCTCTAGTGACCTCACCAGGATAGCGAAATTGCTTCCCGGCAACGATGCCAAAAAAAGGGTTGATACCTTCGATCTGGATTCATGGATGTAGTATAATAGCTTTTCCCTAGAATACCTAGGTTTAATCGAACCTTGGAAAGCAATGTTAAAAGGAAATAAAAAGGACACGTCTACAAGACTTTGTTTGTTCGTTTTACCTTAGTTTACCGAACCAATCTAGTTTACTTTTATAATGGGTTGAATCGATGGATGGAGATTGGCCAGGGTTGAAGATCCACCTACAGCTGCACATCATATGGCATAAAAGATAATAATAAGCATAGTCATGTGTAATGTTCAAACGGAGATAATCTCTTGTGGGAAACACATCCTAATATACTATAGCCCCCGTGATGCAGCGGGCACAACAATAGTCTTTTAATCCAACTGAGTGCACACCGAAGCAACGGGCTACAAACGATTTTTAAGTGTAACACACAGATCAAAGCTTTAAGTGGTGATGTTGTTGTGATCCTGAATGGGTCACTAAGCGAATACCGTACTACCCTTTCTGTCACTGGGGTTCCTATGAGATCGCCGCTAGCCAAGTATCTCACCTCAAGCCTTTATCAATCAATGGGATCTTGGGTACCTACAAGTCTAGAAATTAAGACAAGAGACAAAGAAACAAAAGGTACAAATCTCAATTGCAAACAAAATACAATACTCCCATGAATTAGATGCACATAATCACTGCGAGGTTTCTCCCCAACCCGTAGCCTGTGAGGACCTCACTCATAACATATAGACCAGAGATAGAAAACATCATACAAATACTTAGATTGAAATCAAATATTCTTACAATGGTCACCAAATCATAAGGAGATCTAAAGTACAAAGAAATGGCTATGGCTAGTGGAGGGATGTATGATGGAAGTGATGAACAATGGCGCGGATCTCCTTTGGTGGCGTTGTGATGTAATATGAGAATGGCGGCTCTCTGGACGGAGGCTGGAGCCTCAAAATATATAGGCGTCTTCACGAAAGTCATAGGGTTTGACGAGACGAGGCCAACACCACCTGGTACGTGTGGGCTCTGCCCGTACTAGTGGTTGTTAAGCCTGTTGATGCCTAGGAATGGCTTCCCAATTACTTGGCCGTGTAAACTTCCTCAGAAACCTTCATTATGACTCCTGATTTCACATAAAAAAACCGTGATTTCCTGCATAACACAATTCAAAGTAAGGTTTTGCATATCTTTGTAATTATTAGTCATTAGTGGCAAGGATTGAGAGTTTCTTGTCAATTGCTTGACCAAAAACAATGTTTAAATGTAGTGGAAGATGGCTAATTTTGGAGCCATCAAGCAACCTCGAGATGGACTCCTAGGATGTCGTCACTGTTGAGAAAGAAGAACATGAGGCCGCCCAGGAGTGAGGCTCCTGGGAGGGCTCCAACATGATGCATGCGGAGATAGATTGGCTTCGGCGGACCGGACGAATCCCGCCGAAGGTAGATTGCCGCATCCTTGGTGACAAACAAATTCCCGTGGCGGCGCCCAGTGAGTATGTCATTTTCGTTGCTCACTTTGCTAGAGGATTTGGCCTTCCTGTTAGCGATTTCACCAAGAAGATCTTTGAAACTTTTGGTCTTCAGCCCCATCATCTCCCGGCTAATGCCATTTCTTCTATTTCTTCCTTCATCTCTTGTTGCATGGAATATCTCGACCTCTGGCCTTGTGTAACCCTCTAGGCAAAGTACTTTCAACTTTGGTCCCAAGTTGTTCCTTCTCCGGCTGTTCCTTCCGGAGAAAAACCTTTGACCCTATGTGGGGCTGCTTCTATTACACCCCGAAAGAAATCCATTTTTCCTCAGATCCAAGGTATTGACACGTGCAAGAAGTGGTTACGATCCTTCTTTTACATGAAGAACAATACCAATAGAGACACGATTCGGCTTCCGACATTATTCGTTGGCGTTCCCTCCAAGGACAACTAGGATTTTTGTGGCGCCCCGCAAAAACCACTACTAGAAAATCGCGGTGTTTTTGTGCATTGCATCATCATGACCGCATGCCCATGTCATCATGCCACATTGCATTTGAGCATCGTCATCATCATGCATGGGTTTTGTCTAAACTATTCTCGAAAAGCCTGGTTTTGTTTTCTAAACGCCCCGTCTTTAATTCAAATTAAAACCCGGGTCTCCGGAATATTTTGTTTCGTCTACCAACGGTTTTCAAAAGCCCCGTTTTAAATAATAAAATATTTATTTTATTTTTTAGGGGGCAGCCGTACCGGGCCGATCCGACCCAGTCGGCCACCCCCAGTACAAAACCAGAATTCCCCAAACCCTTTTCTACCTAAACCTAGCCTACCCACCTTCCTCCACCTCACACCTCCACACCACCCAGCCTATCCCAGGCCGCCACATCATCCCACCTGCCCACCACACCACCCGCCCCCTTCTCCCTACCACGCGCGGGCCCCACCTCCCGGGATGGACAGACGCGCCGCACGCGCCTCCACCGCCGCATGCCACCTTATCCCCAGCCCCGCTTCACCCCACCTGCCATCTCCACCTGGCCCACTACCTGCGCACCGACCAGACCACCACGGTCCCACACCCATCCCCTATCCCCACGTCGTTTTCCCCACCCACCCCCTCACGTCTCTCTCCCTTCCCTCGTTTATCGCCGCCGCCTGCGCCGCTTCCTCCCCGCCGCCATCGACCGCCACCACGGGGACCCCGCCTCGGCCGCCTCCCGCCCAAGTGCTCCACTGCCGCGCCCGTGCCCTCCTCCCCGAGGCAGGCCGCCTTCCACGCCAGCCTCCTGCCCCACGACGGCCTCCTCCTCCCGCCGCTCGGGCTCGCCCCGCCGTCGCATCCGCCCGCCCTCGCCTCCTTCCTCCACGGCCACCCCGCCTCCACCTCGTCGCCCGTCCCGAGCCCTGCGAGCACCGCCGTTCTCTGCCGCTCCGACTGCGGCCACGGGGGCGCCCTTCGACACAGAGCCCCTCCCTCCGCTCCAGTCACCGCCGTCCTCCTCGCAGCTCGGAGCTTACGGCTACGCGCCGATCCCGCGGACCCCGCATCGCCGTCCCCGTTGCCCTACCCTCTGCCTGGCCTCCTCGTCACCTTCTGCCCACCCCTCGCCCTCGACCCCACAATCCCCTGCGGCACCGGCAGCGCCCGTCAAGGACGACGTCCCCTAGAGCCTCGACCGCGGGCCGGAGTCTGCGCTCCCTGTCTCTCTGGCGCTGGCGCCTTCCTGCAGGCCCTCCATGCGCATCTACGACCTTATGCGCATGGTCGGTTGACCATGTGGTTACTGTGTTGTTGCTATTTGATGGGTTTCGTGTGGTACTAGTGATCCTGCTCAGGTGGTCTTGTGTCGATGAACCGTCCAGACCAAGGCCAAGTTCTTCCGTTTGACAAGCGCGACAAGTCGGACAGGACCATCGGTGCTGAACAAGTCTTCACCACACTGAACCTAGTGAAAATACCAGTCCATCACCGACACCGATAATTGAAATTAATCGCCAAAGGTCGTCATCCTAGAACCGCCATGACCTCCCACATGGATCCGATGTCCGAAGGTCTTCTACCCGGATGCCAAGACCGGCCTCGTCTACCACCGCAAGACCTTTTGGAGTCATCATCCCCCGAAGGTCAACCGACGCACCTTCGACAATTGAAGCCGAGGAACCGACAAGATCTTCACGGAACCCGAACCCCTCAGAACGACATGATCTTCTTCATCGCCGCCAAGACCCGGATCCGGAAACCGCAAGATCTGCTTCCCGAAACGACAAGTACTTCACCCCTCGGACGCCAAGGTCGCCACCGGAACGCCAAGTTCTTCTTCCCGAACGTCAAGACCGACTCGATGGCGCGGACTCGACAAGATCTTCGCGACGAAAAGATCGACACCGACCAGGGCGAATCCGATGAGCCGTCGACGCCAAACCAAGTCCTTCGACCACCTCCATTGTCCGAGAACGTTCCGCCGAGACCGATCCCCGTCGAACCCTGTCGAACCCCGAACCCCTCGGAGCCCAAGTTTGCCGGACCCTAATGTGATTCCCTATCCGAGACCCCCATTATTTTTATAATATGACATTATCGGCTGTCGCATATTAAATTGTTCATCTCTACATCATATCATAATCATGCCGGATCTTTTGCCGTAGTATTAAATATTGCATCCGGTGTTTCTTTTAGTGTTTCGCTTCTTCACAGATTAGGCCGATGAGTTGATGCGAGTACCGACAAGTTCTCTGGATATGATCCTTCGGCAGTGTTTTCCCAGGCGAGCATCTATCCTCCCCTTCTACCTATTTTGCATTTATAGTCTTTATTTCCTCCTGCTAATCTATTGCTATCCGTGTCGCGATGCTTTAGTTTCCGTGCACCAGTTATATCCCGTGCAGCCTCTATATTGCCTTGGACACCTCCTATTACCTGTGTTTGGTAGATAGCTGGCCTTGAGAGTCGTAGTTGCTTGCTCAGGTGCGATCTTGTGTTGTTGAGTAGCACAGTTGTTGTATTGATGGCAGATGTTTATTGGTGGAGATGTCTATGGTGGAGATGATCATGACTTTAAATACAACTATTAAAATGCTAGATATAACTAATGCAGAGGCATCGGTGGGCGATAGATGTTATTTGGTTCTTCCACGCTCACTTCTGTCCCGTAGGACCCCGAGTACTTGATACCTGTTCCTTGATTTTCGCACTATCCACATCCGGGAGGCCTTATGGACCCCCCCCTGAGCTAGAGCTTGATTCATTTCTATTTCTTGGGGCCACAAAGTAGTTTGGGGCTTTATTACTATCCTGTACTTATGCCATGTTACTGCTTTATTTAAGATTCTGCGTGGAGCAGCTATACTGTTTTGGATCGCGCCACGTTTTCGCGGTATCGACAAGCCCAGTCACACTTTCGGGTTCCCAATCGTTTACAGCCGTCGTCGCAAACCCTGGGTCTGTTCCGGAGCCGGCCAACTTCGTTGCGGGTAGCTTAGTGGGGTGGCCCCCAGAAATATTTCTGAATCCTGTGATCGCTTTGTCGTGAATGCCTCATTGGGTTTTGAGTTGGTTTTTCCAAGGTTGATCGAGTGTGTGTTGCTATTTGTGCACCCCTGCAGGGTAAAACTTTCTGAAAGCCGTGTCCGCGGTTATGGATGACTTGGAGCACAATATCTCGATCATAGACAAGCATAACTAAAGTAGTGCTATAAATTTGACTTAATATGTGACTAGTAATCAGCTCAAGTATAACGGAATGGATATTAAAATGCCAACAACTGGTGGATCTGTGGTGATCTGTGTCATCCTATACCTGCCTAGTAAGTATTGCAAATCAAATGGAATGTGATAAAAGTGTCAACAACTGCTGGGTTTTGGGATTCCTCTGGACAATTATATCTGACTAGTAAATGTTTCTACTACAACTGAATGTTAATTAAAACTGCCCACTACTTATGCTATCAGGACGGCCCACACTATGTATATCTGACTAGTAAGTGCTTCAATTATAACGAAATGAATAAAACTGCCAACTGTGTGAGTTCCTTGGTTCGACTTCCTCGTTTGGTCTCGAGGGGGAAATACCAGGATGGGTTTGTTTGGTGTTAGCTTCAGGTTGGATCCGAATAGGTCTTTCTTACCCCTCTCTAATAGCCGCCAGTGATACCGAGTCTCTATAGAGTGTTTAGTGCCGTTGCGCTGCCGCTTCAACCCACCATACCTATGTAGGCGAGAGCCGCCAAATTCTAGCCTTGCCGTGTACTGGCCTCAGTACTGACGCTCCTCTTTTCCCTTTGCCCTTTGTCGGCACCCCTTTTGTTTTAGCAGGTTTGAGCTCGACGTCGTTAGCAGGGTTACCCTTCTGGCTTGGCCTAGGCAGGGTTATGGACGCCATTGGTTATTCTTCAGGGCTCTTAGCCCCATTTGCATCTTGTCCGTAGTCAGACGCTTTATCGTTTGCAAGGTGATTTGGATCTTTGTATTGTATATCTGTATTCTTGACTCGTTGAGTTGCTGTTGTATATATATCTGTTCTGTGGGTCCCATCGAGGACTGTTGTGTAATGTTATTACTTCATTTTCCACCCGCACGAAAGTGCCTGGTGGGCGTCCTTGAATCGTTTCTATGCGGGTTTGGCGGAAAGGGCTAAAACTTGCATAGGGCCGATTCGAGGGTGTTACAGAGTGGTATCAGAGCTCAGCAGTTGCGATACCCCACAAGTCCAGCTTGTAGGATAACCTAGCTAACGGCCGAAGTAGAGTGTCAAAACTATTTTGCAAAATCGGTTGGATAGATCTGATTAGGTCTGTTTTTACTCCTTACCCCTCTGTTCTCCTCTTACCTCTGCGTGTTTTAATCTGCTCTCTTACCTTCTTTTAGTCCAGGATTTCTCGTGGGTGGGTTTTCCGTCGTACCTTCAGGGTTTCGCTTCCTCCTTTGGTAACGGTGGTTCTACATTCGATCTTCATGCTCTCCGAGGAATCATTCATCCGTTGGACTTCTCTTTGTTCCTTGTTTGTGCCTTCTGGTGTTTTCAACGCGACGACATCATCTATGCCAGATCCGATGCAGAGTCCGCATCCCTCCTTGTTTCCGAACCTCGCTTGTCGAGATCTTCAGTCTAATTCTGAGAGTTGGTTGCATAATTCTTTGATTTGTGTGTAGAGTAATGGTTTGAGTGCGCGATGGACTGATCACCATCCGACTACTCTTATCATTCGCTTTTGTATATTGAATCGGTGGATCCAGCAATTTTACTCCGTCCACGGAAGCTAGAGGTGGCTTTATTTGTTGATACCTCTACCTAAGCCCTTTGTTCCCGGAGTGTCCTCTCGACGATCACGGACTACGACCTCTTGTTAGTGGTGTCGCGTGGATCGACACAAAGCAAGAAGATTCAGATCGCCGACTTTCTTCCCGGTACCATGAGGCGGATCTCGAGGGCGAGATCCCTTGTTAGTGGTGTCGAATTGTGGCGCCCTGCAAAAACCACTACAAGAAAATCGCGGTGTTTTTGTGCATTGCATCATCATGACCGCATGCCCATGTCATCATGCCACATTGCATTTGAGCATCGTCATCATCATGCATGTGTTTTGTCTAAACTATTCTCGAAAAGCCTAGTTTTGTTTTCTAAATGCCCCGTCTTTAATTCAAATTAAAACCCGGGTCTCCGGAATATTTTGTTTCGTCTACCAACGGTTTTCAAAAGCCCCGTTTTAAATAATAAAATATTTATTTTATTTTTTAGGGTGCAGCCGTACCGGGCCGATCCGACCCAGTCGGCCACCCCCAGTACAAAACCAAAATTCCCCCAAACCCTTTTCTACCTAAACCTAGCCTACCCACCTTCCTCCACCTCACCCTGGCCAATCCCCTCCCTCCACCTCACACCTCCACACCACCCCAGCCTATCCCAGGCCGCCACATCATCCCACCTGCCCACCACACCACCCGCCCCCTTCTCCCTACCCCGCGCGGGCCCCACCTCCCGGGATGGACAGACGCGCCGCACGCGCCTCCACCGCCGCATGCCACCTTATCCCCAGCCCGCTTCACCCCACCTGCCATCTCCACTTGGCCCACTACCTGCGCACCGACCAGACCACCCCGGTCCCACATCCATCCCCTGTCCCCACGTCGTTTTCCCCACCCACCCCCTCACGTCTCTCTCCCTCCCCTCGTTTATGGCCGCCGCCTGTGCCGCTTCCTCCCCGCCGCCATCGACCGCCACCACGGGGACCCCGCCTCGGCCGCCTCCCGCCCAAGTGCTCCGCTGCCGCGCCCATGCCCTCCTCCCCGAGGCAGGTCGCCTTCCACGCCGGCCTCCTCCCCCACGACGGCCTCCTCCTCCTGCCGCTCGGGCTCGCCCCGCCGTCGCATCCGCCCGCCCTCGCCTCCTTCCTCCACGGCCACCCCGCCTCCACCTCGTCGCCCGTCCCGAGCCCTGCGAGCACCGCCGTTCTCTGCCGCTCCGACTGTGGCCACGGGGGCGCCCTTCGACGCGGAGCCCCTCCCTCCGCTCCAGTCACCGCCGTCCTCCTCGTCGCTCGGAGCTCACGGCTACGCGTCGATCCCGCGGACCCCGCGTCACCGTCCCCGTCGCCCCACCCTCTGCCCGACCTCCTCGTCACCTTCTGCCCGCCCCTCGCCCTCGACCCCACAATCCCCTGCGGCACCGGTAGCCCCCGTCAAGGACGACGTCCCCTGGAGCCTCGACCGCGGGCCGGAGTCTGCGCTCCCTGTCTCTCTGGCGTTGGCGCCTTCCTGCAGGCCCTCCATGCGCGTCTACGACGTTATGCGCGTGGTCGGTTGACCATGTGGTTACCGTGTTGTTGCTATTTGATGGGTATCGTGTGGTACTAGTGATCCTGCTCAGGTGCTCTTGTGTCGATGAACCGTCTAGACCAAGGCCAAGTTCTTCCGTTTGACAAGCGCGACAAGTCGGACAGGACCATCGGTGCTGAACAAGTCTTCACCACACTGAACCTAGTGAAAATACCAGTCCATCACCGACACCGATAATTGAAATTAATCGCCAAAGGTCGTCATCCTCGAACCGCCATGACCTCCCACATGGATCCGATGCCCGAAGGTCTTCTACCCGGACGGCAAGACCGGCCTCGTCTACCACCGCAAGACCTTTTAGAGTCATCATCCCCCGAAGGTCAACCGACACACCTTCGACAATTGAAGCCGAGGAACCGACAAGATCTTCACGGAACCCGAACCCCTCAGAACGACATGATCTTCTTCATCGCCGCCAAGACCTGGATCTGAAAACCGCAAGATCTGCTTCTCGAAACGACAAGTACTTCACCCCTCGGACGCCAAGGTCGCCACCAGAACGCCAAGTTCTTCTTCCCGAACGTCAAGACCGACACGATGGCGCGGACCCGACAAGATCTTCACGACGAAAAGATCGACACCGACCAGGGCGAATCCGATGAGCCGTCGACGCCAAACCAAGTCCTTCGACCACCTCCATTGTCCGAGAACGTTCCGCCGAGACCGATCCCTGTCGAACCCTGTCGAACCCCGAACCCCTCGGAGCCCAAGTTTGACGGACCCTAATGTGATTCCCTATCCGAGACCCCCATTATTTTTATAATATGACATTATCGGCTGTCGCATATTAAATTGTTCATCTCTACATCATATCATAATCATGCTGGATCTTTTGCCGTAGTATTAAATATTGCATCCGGTGTTTCTTTTAGTGTTTCGCTTCTTCGCAGATTAGGCCGATGAGTTGATGCGAGTACCGACAAGTTCTCTGGATATGATCCTTCGCAGTGTTTTCCCAGGAGAGCATCTATCCTCCCCTTCTACCTATTTTGCATTTCTAGTCTTTATTTCCTCCTGCTGATCTATTGCTATCCGTGTCGCGATGCTTTAGTTTCCGTGCACCAGTTATATCCCGTGCAGCCTCTATATTGCCTTGGACACCTCCTATTACCTGTGTTTGGTAGATAGCTGGCCTTGCGAGTCGTAGTTGCTTGCTCAGGTGCGATCTTGTGTTGTCGAGTAGCACAGTTGTTGTATTGATGGCAGATGTTTATTGGTGGAGATGATCATGACTTTAAATACAACTATTAAAATGCTAGATATAACTAATGCAGAGGCATCAGTGGGCGATAGATGTTATTTGGTTCTTCCACGCTCACTTGTGTCCCGTAGGACCCCGAGTACTTGATACCTGTTCCTTGATTTTCGCACTATCCACATCCGGGAGGCCTTATGGACCCCCCTGAGCTAGAGCTTGATTCATTTCTATTTCTTGGGGCCACAAAGTAGTTTGGGGCTTTATTACTATCCTGTACTTATGCCATGTTACGGCTTTATTTAAGATTCTGCGTGAAGCACCTGTACTGTTTTGGATCACGCCACGTTTTCACGGTATCTACAAGCCCAGTCACACTTTCGGGTTCCCAATCGTTTACAGCCGTCGTCGCAAACCCTGGGTCCGTTCCGGAGCCGGCCTACTTCGTTGCGGGTAGCTTAGTAGGGTGGCCCCCTGAAATATTTCTGAATCCTGTGATCGCTTTGTCGTGAATGCCTCGTTGGGTTTTGAGTTGGTTTTTCCAAGGTTGATCGAGTGTGTGTTGCTATTTGTGCACCCCTGCAGGGTAAAACTTTCTGAAAGCCGTGTCCGCGGTTATGGACGACTTGGAGCACAATATCTCGATCATAGACAAGCATAACTAAAGTAGTGCTATAAATTTGACTTAATATGTGACTAGTAATCAGCTCAAGTATAACAGAATGGATATTAAAAATGCCAACAACTGGTGGATCTGTGGTGATCTGTGTCATGCTCTACCTGCCTAGTAAGTATTGCAACTCAAATGGAATGTGATAAAAGTGTCAACAACTGCTGGGTTTTGGGATTCCTCTGGACAATTATATCTGACTAGTAAATGTTTCTACTACAACTGAATGTTAATTAAAACTGCCCACTACTTATGCTATCAGGACGGCCCACACTATGTATATCTGACTAGTAAGTGCTTCAATTATAATGAAATGAATAAAACTGCCAACTGTGTGAGTTCCTTGGTTCGACTTCCTTGTTTGGTCTCGAGGGGGAAATACCAGGATGGGTTTGTTTGGTGTTAGCTTCAGGTTGGATCCGAATAGGTCTTTCTTACCCCTCTCTAATAGCCGCCAGTGATACCGAGTCTCTATAGAGTGTTTAGTGCCGTTGCGCTGCCGCTTCAACCCACCATACCTATGTAGGCGAGAGCCGCCAAATTCTAGCCTCGCCGTGTACTGGCCTCAGTATTGACGCTCCTCTTTTCCTTTGCCCTTTGTCGGCACCCCTTTTGTTTTAGCAGGTTTGAGCTCGACGTCGTTAGCAGGGTTACCTTTCTGGCTTGGCCTGGGCAGGGTTATGGACGCCATTGGTTATTCTTCAGGGCTCTTAGCCCCATTTGCATCTTGTCCGTAGTCAGACGCTTTATCGTTTGCAAGGTGATTTGGATCTTTGTATTGTATATCTGTATTCTTGACTCGTTGAGTTGCTGTTGTATATATATCTGTTTTGTGGGTCCCATCGAGGACTGTTGTGTAATGTTATTACTTCGTTTTCCACCCGCACGAAAGTGCCTGGTGGGCGTCCTTGAATCGTTTCTATGCGGGTTAGGCGGAAAGGGCTAAAACTTGCATAGGGCCCATTCGAGGGTGTTACAGAGTGGTATCAGAGCTCAGCAGTTGCGATACCCCACAAGTCCAGCCTGTAGGATAACCTAGCTAACGGCCGAAGTAGAGTGTCAAAACTATTTTGCAAAATCGGTTGGATAGATCTGATTAGGTCTGTTTTTACTCCTTACCCCTCTGCTGTTCTCCTCTTACCTCTGCGTGTTTTAATCTGCTCTCTTACCTTCTTCTAGTCCAGGATTTCTCGTGGGTGGGTTTTCCGTCGTACCTTCAGGGTTTCGCTTCCTCCTTTGGTAACGGTGGTTCTACATTCGATCTTCATGCTCTCCGAGGAATCATTCATCCGTTGGACTTCTCTTTGTTCCTTGTTTGTGCCTTCTGGTGTTTTCAACGCGACGACATCATCTATGCCAGATCCGATGCAGAGTCCGCATCCCTCCTTGTTTCCGAACCTCGCTTGTCGAGATCTTCAGTCTAATTCTGAGAGTTGGTTGCATAATTCTTCGATTTGTGTGCAGAGTAATGGTTTGAGTGCGCGATGGACTGATCACCATCCGACTACTCTTATCATTCGCTTTTTTATATTGAATCGGTGGATCCAGCAATTTTACTCCGTCCACGGAAGCTAGAGGTGGCTTTATTTGTTGATACCTCTACCTAAGCCCTTTGTTCCCGGAGTGTCCTCTCGACGATCACGGACTACGACCTCTTGTTAGTGGTTTCGCGTGGATCGACACGAAGCAAGAAGATTCAGATCGCCGACTTTCTTCCCGGTACCATGAGGCGGATCTCGAGGGCGAGATCCCTTGTTAGTGGTGTCGAATTGTGGCGCCCTGCAAAAACCACTACAAGAAAATCGCGGTGTTTTTGTGCATTGCATCATCATGACCGCATGCCCATGTCATCATGCCACATTGCATTTGAGCATCGTCATCATCATGCATGGGTTTTGTCTAAACTATTCTCGAAAAGCCTAGTTTTGTTTTCTAAATGCCCCGTCTTTAATTCAAATTAAAACCCGGGTCTCCGGAATATTTTGTTTCGTCTACCAACGGTTTTCAAAAGCCCCGTTTTAAATAATAAAATATTTATTTTATTTTTTAGGGTGCAGCCGTACCGGGCCGATCCGACCCAGTCGGCCACCCCCAGTACAAAACCAAAATTCCCCCAAACCCTTTTCTACCTAAACCTAGCCTACCCACCTTCCTCCACCTCACCCTGGCCAATCCCCTCCCTCCACCTCACACCTCCACACCACCCCAGCCTATCCCAGGCCGCCACATCATCCCACCTGCCCACCACACCACCCCCCTTCTCCCTACCCCGCACGGGCCCCACCTCCCGGGATGGACAGACGCGCCGCACGCGCCTCCACCGCCGCATGCCACCTTATCCCCAGCCCGCCTCACCCCACCTGCCATCTCCACCTGGCCCACTACCTGCGCACCGACCAGACCACCACGGTCCCACACCCATCCCCTGTCCCCACGTCGTTTTCCCCACCCACCCCCTCACGCCTCTCTCCCTCCCCTTGTTTATTGCCACCGCCTGCGCCGCTTCCTCCCCGCCGCCATCGACCACCACCACGGGGACCCCGCCTCGGCCGCCTCCCGCCCAAGTGCTCCGCTGCCGCGCCCGTGCCCTCCTCCCCGAGGCACGCCGCCTTCGACGCCGGCCTCCTCCCCCACGACGGCCTCCTCCTCCCGCCGCTCGGGCTCGCCCCGCCGTCGCATCCGCCCGCCCTCACCTCCTTCCTCCACGGCCACCCCGCCTCCACCTCGTCGCCCGTCCCGAGCCCTGCGAGCACCGCCGTTCTCTGCCGCTCCGACTGTGGCCACGGGGGCGCCCTTCGACGCGGAGCCCCTCCCTCCGCTCCAGTCACCGCCGTCCTCCTCGTCGCTCGGAGCTCACGGCTACGCGTCGATCCCGCGGACCCCGTGTCACCGTCCCCGTCGCCCCACCCTCTGCCCGGCCTCCTCGTCACCTTCTGCCCGCCCCTCGCCCTCGACCCCACAATCCCCTGCGGCACCGGTAGCCCCCGTCAAGGACGACGTCCCCTGGAGCCTCGACCGCGGGCCGGAGTCTGCGCTCCCTGTCTCTCTAGCGTTGGCGCCTTCCTGCAGGCCCTCCATGCGCGTCTACGACCTTATGCGCGTGGTCGGTTGACCATGTGGTTACCGTGTTGTTGCTATTTGATGGGTATCGTGTGGTACTAGTGACCCTGCTCAGGTGCTCTTGTGTCGATGAACCGTCTAGACCAAGGCCAAGTTCTTCCGTTTGACAAGCGCGACAAGTCGGACAGGACCATCGGTGCTGAACAAGTCTTCACCACACTGAACCTAGTGAAAATACCAGTCCATCACCGACACCGATAATTGAAATTAATCGCCAAAGGTCGTCATCCTGGAACCGCCATGACCTCCCACATGGATCCGATGCCCGAAGGTCTTCTACCCGGACGCCAAGACCGGCCTCGTCTACCACCGCAAGACCTTTTGGAGTCATCATCCCCCGAAGGTCAACCGACACACCTTCGACAATTGAAGCCGAGGAACCGACAAGATCTTCACGGAACCCGAACCCCTTAGAACGACATGATCTTCTTCATCGCCGCCAAGACCCGGATCTGGAAACCGCAAGATCTGCTTCCCGAAACGACAAGTACTTCACCCCTCGGACGCCAAGGTCGCCACCGGAACGCCAAGTTCTTCTTCCCGAACGTCAAGACCGACACGATGGCGCGGACCCGACAAGATCTTCGTGACGAAAAGATCGACACCGACCAGGGCGAATCCGATGAGCCATCGACGCCAAACCAAGTCCTTCGACCACCTCCATTGTCCGAGAACGTTCCGCCGAGACCGATCCCTGTCGAACCCTGTCGAACCCCGAACCCCTCGGAGCCCAAGTTTGCCGGACCCTAATGTGATTCCCTATCCGAGACCCCCATTATTTTTATAATATGACATTGTCGGCTGTCGCATATTAAATTGTTCATCTCTACATCATATCATAATCATGCCGGATCTTTTGCCGTAGTATTAAATATTGCATCCGGTGTTTCTTTTAGTGTTTCGCTTCTTCGCAGATTAGGCCGATGAGTTGATGCGAGTACCGACAAGTTCTCTGGATATGATCCTTCGCAGTGTTTTCCCAGGCGAGCATCTATCCTCCCCTTCTACCTATTTTGCATTTATAGTCTTTATTTCCTCCTGCTGATCTATTGCTATCCGTGTCGCGATGCTTTAGTTTCCGTGCACCAGTTATATCCCGTGCAGCCTCTATATTGCCTTGGACACCTCCTATTACCTGTGTTTGGTAGATAGCTGGCCTTGCGAGTCGTAGTTGCTTGCTCAGGTGCGATCTTGTGTTGTCGAGTAGCACAGTTGTTGTATTGATGGCAGATGTTTATTGGTGGAGATGTCTATGGTGGAGATGATCATGACTTTAAATACAACTATTAAAATGCTAGATATAACTAATGTAGAGGCATCAGTGGGCGATAGATGTTATTTGGTTCTTCCACGCTCACTTGTGTCCCGTAGGACCCCGAGTACTTGATACATGTTCCTTGATTTTCGCACTATCCGCATCCGGGAGGCCTTATGGACCCCCCTGAGCTAGAGCTTGATTCATTTCTATTTCTTGGGGCCACAAAGTAGTTTGGGGCTTTATTACTATCCTGTACTTATGCCATGTTACTGCTTTATTTAAGATTCTGCGTGAAGCACCTGTACTGTTTTGGATCACGCCACGTTTTCGCGGTATCTACAAGCCCAGTCACACTTTCGGGTTCCCAATCGTTTACAGCCGTCGTCGCAAACCCTGGGTCCGTTCCGGAGCCGGCCTACTTCGTTGGGGGTAGCTTAGTGGGGTGGCCCCCTGAAATATTTCTGAATCCTGTGATCGCTTTGTCGTGAATGCCTCGTTGGGTTTTGAGTTGGTTTTTCCAAGGTTGATCGAGTGTGTGTTGCTATTTGTGCACCCCTGCAGGGTAAAACTTTCTGAAAGCCGTGTCCGCGGTTATGGACGACTTGGAGCACAATATCTCGATCATAGACAAGCATAACTAAAGTAGTGCTATAAATTTGACTTAATATGTGACTAGTAATCAGCTCAAGTATAACGGAATGGATATTAAAAATGCCAACAACTGGTGGATCTGTGGTGATCTGTGTCATGCTATACCTGCCTAGTAAGTATTGCAACTCAAATGGAATGTGATAAAAATGTCAACAACTGCTGGGTTTTGGGATTCCTCTGGACAATTATATCTGACTAGTAAATGTTTCTACTACAACTGAATGTTAATTAAAACTGCCCACTACTTATGCTATCAGGACGGCCCACGCTATCTATATCTGACTAGTAAGTGCTTCAATTATAATGAAATGAATAAAACTGCCAACTGTGTGAGTTCCTTGGTCTGACTTCCTCGTTTGGTCTTGAGGGGGAAATACCAGGATGGGTTTGTTTGGTGTTAGCTTCAGGTTGGATCCGAATAGGTCTTTCTTACCCTTCTCTAATAGCCGCCAGTGATACCGAGTCTCTATAGAGTATTTAGTGCCGCTGCGCTGACGCTTCAACCCACCATACCTATGTAGGCGAGAGCCGCCGAATTCTAGCCTCGCCATGTACTGACCTCAGTACTGACGCTCCTCTTTTCCCTTTGCCCTTTGTCGGCGCCCCTTTTGTTTTAGCAGGTTTGAGCTCGACGTCGTTAGCAGGGTTACCCTTCCGGCTTGTCCTGGGCAGGGTTATGGACGCCATTGGTTATTTTTCAGGGCTCTTAGCCCCATTTGCATCTTGTCCGTAGTCGGACGCTTTATCGTTTGCAAGGTGATTTGGATCTTTGTATTGTATATCTGTATTCTTGACTCGTTGAGTCGCTGTTGTATATATATATCTGTTCTGTGGGTCCCATCGAGGACTGTTATATAATGGTATTACTTCGTTTTCCACCCGCACGAAAGTGCCTGGTGGGCGTCCTTGAATCGTTTCTATGCGGGTTTGGCAGAAAGGGCTAAAACTTGCATAGGGCCGATTCGAGGGTGTTACAATTTTGATACGAAGACCAGTAACCAGTTTGTCAACGAGTTTCACACATACATCGTCGAGTTGAAGGCTGCCGGGTTAACGGCTGATGATCTCCTAGCTACATTCATCCGTAGACGGGTTTGCCCCCTCCAACTCCGGAGTCATAAGATATGGCATATGAGTGCTCACTTTGACCTGAACCATGTCTCTACCTACGAGCTAAACAAAGCCTAGGTCTGTAGACGGGTTAAACCCATATTTAAGACCGACATGACCAAGGAGTCCGTCTGGAGCAAACCACCCTTCAGCCGAGAAAACCCAGCACCCCAGGTAAAAAACCGAGTTACCTTTGCTATCACATCCATTATGTCGGCAGAATAGTCATTTGACCTTGTTTTGTTTCAATGTGCAGAAATTCCTTCAGCAAGCTGTCGAGGATACTAAGAAACCACCTTCCTCTTGGGGTAAGGATCATGATGCTTCAGATTCGGAAGATCTGGATTCTATGTGTTTTATTCCCATCCCTGACGTCGGCTCTAGTTGATCCCATGGTAAGACTCCTGTCTTAGAACCATTAAGGGAATGGCCGGATGATGATGATGATGACAATGAGTGTCATATTCTAGAGATACTTGACCCCATGCCACTCGCATTTACCTATCCTCTTCACTCTACACCAGCTAACCCAACTAGTCAGGTGCACAAGGTGCCTCTTATTGTTGTGGGGGGTCAAGGTGTGGTGAATAAACGCGCCTCATCTTAGGCCCCACAACCCGAGTCACCTAAGCCCTCGAAGAGGCAAAAGAGAGGATTCAAGAAACCTCGGAGGCAAAGAGAACCACCTGTTACGGGTAAGCTTCCTCTTCCGGGATATCTATCTATTTCTTGTTTCTCTCTTTCTTTTATGACTCTTTTTATCTAAATTATATCAAAATGTAGGGGTGCTTTAGATGTATCTCAAAGTGGTTCCAACATGGCCTCTCTGATTATCATGCCACCATCTCCACGAGACGATACTCGAGTTCTTAGCCCAGTTCGTTAGTACTCCTCTAGCGTCGGATAGTAATCTGTCCCGCCGGAGGAAGAGACTGCCGTTGGAGGAGGAGGTGGTGCCCTAGAGGACCAGGCCATGCCAGATCAGAGGGACGATACCTCGGTCCTAGATAGAGAGATTGGAGACTCCGGTGCCAGCAACATAGGTGCACAGACAGTGACCACCTAGACTCTGGTAGCCCTAGAGCCAGCTCAGCTCCAAGTACAATAGCAACCACCCCCTGAATCAGTTCAGACCTAGCAGCAGCAGAAACCATAGCAATCAACCGAGTTAGCTCAGACTCGGCCGCAACAGCAATCTTGGCAGATCCAATAGCCTCAAACTCAACAATCTTTATAGTCCCAGCCTCAGCCAAAATCGTCACAACAATGGGAAAACCTAACTGCTAAGTCGAAGAGACCAGCTCCAGCGACCAGGGTAACACAGAAGAAAGCTGCGGTTGTATCTCAGCAACTGTCACTCGCTGCAATGTTGAAAAAACCGATTTCTACCTCTGATTCGGCTCAAGATAAGCAACTAACGCTGCATGTTAGTCCAACTACCGTGATGGCCAGTGCCAAGAAGACTTCTGCCAGGAAAGGTTTGGTCCTGACCCAGACTTTGAGCGATCAAAGCCTTGGATCACTCACCCAATATGCTACAGATTGGAACAACGCCGACTATGCCAAAGTGACTTCTAGAAAACCCAAGCAATAGAAAATTTGGCACGTTCGAAATTGCCGAGAGGATGTTTCCTGCCCGAATGGCTCTTGCTGAAGCTGACAAGATGATGGAGGTAAACATCTCAGTTGTCTTATTCATCCTTGCAGTAGATATACATATATCCCCTAGTCCCCGAGCATCCGGGAGAGTAAGATATTACTCGGCCAGAAGCTCTTAGACTAGAACTGCCCAATCTTGCTTTGAACCTTAGTTCATCCGAGATATAGGACTGAGTTATTATAACTTAGTAGAAATTCAAATTAGAATCAATTATCCAGCCACCTAGATTTGAGTCGAGTTTACTTGACTCGCATCTTGAGTAGAATCAAATATCCAGCCACCTAGATTCTGGTTAAGTTTACTTGACTTGAATCTTGAGTAGAATTGAATATCTAGCCACCAAGATTCTTGTTAAGTTTACTTGACTCGAATCTTGAGTAGAATCGAATATCCAGACACCTAGATTTGGGTTTAGTTTACTTGACTCAAATCTTGAGTAGAATAGAATACCCATCCACCTAGGTTCGAGTTAAGTTTACTTGACTTGAATCTTGAGTAGAATCGAATATCCAACCACCTAGATTCGGGTTAAGTTTACTTGAGTCAAATCTTGAGTAGAATTGACCATCCAGCCACCTAGATTTGGGTTAAGTTTACTTGACTCGAATCTTAACTAGAATCAAATATCCAGAGTTTACTCGGCGACTAATCATTTCATCCTTTTCAGATTTCCACCAACAAACGCACTGTGGAATTCTAGAAATTCCTCTTGGACCACCAGAGCCTCTCCACCAAGCATAAGAAGCTTTTACTTGAGCTGGAGAATAAGGGTATGCCCTTGCTACTTTGCTCCAGAACTCTTTTTATCTTAGATCTGCCGAGCTAACCCTTGATGTGCTTTTTCTAGCCGAGGTTGAGGCCAAGAACGAGGAACTACAAAAGTGCCTTGTTGATATGGAAGGTACTTGCCTCTTGCACTTCACTTTGTACTTGCCTCTTTTGACTCGCATTATAATTTTTACCATGGCACAACCCTGACAAAAGCTCCTGAGAGGTGCATCAGGATTGTATTTCCATGCCAGAACCGATGAGTCATTTTATCGAACAAGAATGAGAGCATCAAGCCCAACTAAAGGAGCAATAAGATGAAATATCTTGGCTCCATGATGAGAATAAAGACCTGAAGAAAACTCAGAAGGATGAGCTCAAGAAGATTGACCAAGAGTTTGTTGAGGAGAAAAGCCGGCTCACCACCCAGATCAAAAAAGAAAAGGATCTACTCAAAGAGGCCAAGAGCAGGTTTGACTCGGTTTCCACTTAGTTTGAAAAGCTTAAGAAGAAAACCAGGAGCTGGCTGGCTAAACTTGCCCAGATCAATAACATTATGGCCCGTGAGTACCCTTATTTCCTTTAACTGTGTGGTTTTTGCTCATTCCTTGGGCAATTTCCCCGAATCAAAAACTCTTGCTGGTGCTGCCATCAAGAAGCGCTAGGCAAAAAGAGCCGAGGCTGGTCCTGTCTCAGATGAGCACAATGTGGATGATGCCATGGCTGGTCTCTCGGCCAGCCGTGGGCCAGTAAAATCTTTCGGGATTGACCTTCTCAATGCTGGCATCCGGATATTGAAAGTGCTCTGGCCAAAAGAGACTATCCCAAAACATGTCACCCAATTGGTTGAGAGGTTGATGGAGTGCGACGAGTGAGTGAGCCTATGGTGTGAATCTTGTGCTCGAGCTGGTGCCGATGTAGCTCTGACCTTTGTGCTATCATGGTATCAGAGCATCAATTTAGATGTTCTCTAGACCATGCGCACTAGTTCCCAATGGACAAATGACTCGAAGCTTATCAAGTGATGCCAAGCCCGAGCCAATGATCTTATTCAATATGCCAAGGTCCATGCATGTAATGAAGAGCCGAGTTTCCTTGATGATTTCGATGATTAATATGAAGAAACTCCGATTAAAATGAAGAAAACTTAGACGGCGAAGAAGAATCCGAGGCTCATACTCCAGGAATTGAGACTCCTCTTACATTTGGTGATGCTCCTGATTCGGCACCTGCGGCCCCTATGGCTTAAAAAATCCAAAGTTTGATTAAATCCCTGGTATGCGGGGTGCAGATGTAAAATACAGTTTAAGTTCTTTTGTTGCTACCATTTAAATTTTTATGTCGGATTTCCTTGGGTGGAGTCCATGAGTTTATTTGCTTGTTTACTCAATCTCATGACCTTGGATCATGTCTACCATTTTTCGGCATTCGACATATGAGTCACAAGATCAAAAAATTAAATTAACAATACTCAAAACCACGAGAATCAGCTCAGAGTTATTCGACATAAGAAAAAGAATTGAAAAATAGGGGTTAGTCCAAAAAAACAAGTATCGGCTCGCTTATTTTCCTTCCTTAGTTGTTTTTTATGTGCGTAGAACTCGCCAGCTTTTGCTCTTGCTTGTCATGAAGCTGGGTTTCAGACAAGAGCAAGTCGAAGAGTGGGCCTCTAGTGCCGACACAATACTAACCCGACCTAAGGGATAAGAAACTTAAGCGAGCCGACATAGAAAATTAAAGTACTGAATTGACAATTATGACTAAGGCAGTCCCCAAGTTTCCGCTCGGTGTGCCAGGATTTCATTCATAGCTCATTGCCGGCATACAAACCGACATATGAGAGTTCAGGATACATACACTTTCTCCTAAGTTTACAATGGACGATGTAGAGCTACATTCCACTACCTCTTTGATTCTTCTCCTAACCTGTCCACCTTGTTCTTCTCCTGTGCCTGAGCATCATCAGATAGTATGCATCATTGTGCAAGGCTTTGATCATGATAAATGTCCCTTCCCATGGAGGCGATAATTTGTGCATTCTGGCAGTGTGCTACACTAGACGAAGCACCAGATCCCCTTCTTGAAATACTCGAGGGTTTATCTTCTGGCTATGATAGCATCGTAGATTCTGCTAATATATTGCAGATCTAGACAATGCCAGCTGCCGTGCTTCTTCGAGCAAATTGACATCATTCTCTTGGGCTTCTTTTACCTCAGCCTCAGTATATTGGGTGACTCTTGGCGAGTCATGCTCTATGTCGGCCGGTAATACAGCTGCTGCCCCATAAACGAGCAAAAATGGCATGTAGCCAGTTGAGCGATTTGGAGTTGTCCTTAGGCTCCATAGTACTACCGGGAGTTCATCAATCCAGCATCCAGTTATTCACTACAGCGGCTCAATGAGCCGAGGTTTTATCCCGGATAGTACCAGCCCATTGGATCTCTCCACTTTCCCGTTTGATTCGGGATGTGCGACCAATACTACATCGAGGCTTATACTTTTATCCATGCAAAATCGAGAAAATTCTCCTTCGGGAAAGTTTGTGCCATTATCTGTTATGATGCTACGAGGATAGCCATATCTCAGGATTATATCCTTCAGGAATGACACTGTTGTATGGCCATCACATTTTCTGATGGGTTTTACTTCTATCCACTTTGTGAATTTGTCAACCATGACTAAGATATGTGTCATGTTACCATGTGCCAACTTAAATGGTCCTACCATATCCAGGCACCACACAGCAAATGGCCAAGTGATTGGTATAGTTTTGAGTGTAGAGGCCGACATATGAATCTTACCCGAATACCTCTTACACCCATTGCATTTTCTCTCTAAGTCTTTAGCTTCTTGTAAGGAACTTGGCCAGTAAAACCCGTGCCAGAATGCTTTAGTGACTAAGGCTCTGGATGAGGCATGATGCCCACATTCTCCCTGATGGATATCCCGAATGATTTCCTACCCTTCTTCTGGGTTAACACATCACTGAAGAATATTAGTTACACTTCTTTTACATATCTCGCCATTGATAATGGTATAGGCCTTCACCCTTCTCTGAACTTGTCTGGCCAAGATCTCATCACTCAACAAGTTTCCATCTGTCAGAAACGACATAATCGGCTATGCCCAAGATGGCACAACACGAACTGGGAAAACAACTTCATCAATTTGCATTGGTTCCACAGGCATAATTTCTGCCGGGTCTGAACATGCAGTCCAAGGGTATGCCGAAGCAGTCCCGAGGTTACTCGAACCACTCCCTGCATCAATGTCCATGGGGCCAAATTCTAACTCTGGATTGGGTGGTATAAAGATTGACTCAGATTCAGATGATGGTTTAATAGATGGGTTCCTCGGATGCTCAAGAGATATTCCGGGCAGGATTGACTGCTGGGATGAACCTAGTTTGGATAACACGTCAGTTGCTTCATTGTCTGCACGATGTACATGATGGAATTCACATCCCTCGAAGTACCCACTAACTTTTTGAATGTGAAACCTATACAAGGCCATGTTCGCACCGAGTGCATCCCAATGACCCGAAACTTGTTGAACTACTAAATCCAAATCACCAAAACACTGAATCCGATGAATGCCAATTTCTTTTGCTACCTTGAGCCCATGCACAAGTGCCTCATACTCGACTACGTTATTTGACATTGCAAAGTGAATCTGTAACACGTATTTAAACTGATATTTCTTTGGCAAGGTAAGAAATATCCCGGAGCCTAACCCAGTTTTCATTTTCGACCTGTCGAAGTGCATTCTCCAATAGTTGTGTCATGGTGGTGGCACGACAGATGCCATGTATAGGCTAAAGATGGGGCCAATGAGCACTAGAGGAATCCAGGGAGGGATAGTGTGGTGATTCCACACACAAGTATTTGTATTTCTCTCTTGTTGATGAAGGATTAGAAAGTCTCGTCGAGCTGTTCATGAGAAGGACACTAGTTCTCTTACTGCCCACTACTATTCTCTAAGGTTCTTCCTTAGCAAAAATGATCGATCCCCCACTATGGAGGCCCTGGTGCTCCTTATATAAGGGATCCCAGGTTACAAATCTAGGGCACACGTGGAAGCATATTCCCCGAATATGCCCTTTGGATAAAGCAAGATGCCCCTTTTTACACTTTAAATGGCTAGTCTGGATATAGGGTGTAAGCCTCTCTGAGCCCCTCTACGACGTTGCATCACCCGACACTGGTGGCGTCAGCCGACATTGGCTACGTCACCCTTGTCAGCCACGCCCCGCTGGTCCTTCCCTCTGCCTGCTTCGCTCACGCTACAGTGGATAGAGGCCACCTTTTTCCCAGCAAGATTCCTTCCTTCTCTTGGAAGCCAAGTGGTAACCCAGGCTTTTAACCCGGCTACGAGGGTACCTACAAATAAGACATACCGAACATAGTCGACATATGTTTTATGCCAGCTAGGTTAACGTTAGGTGAACACCTACCGTGCCGAGTCACTCCGTAAGTTAGCCTTCCTTGAGGTGACCCGGTCAGCATTCGCTTTAACCATGCCGTACCTTAGCTAACTCGGCCTTTATACCATGGTGTGACCCTACCCAGGGGTATCCCCCAACATTAGTCGCCGAAGCTGGTGCGATCTTAGCAACTTCAGCTAATAAGGCCACAACAGTTTCAACTTATCAAGATCTGCACCTTCCTTACCGAGTTATCCTTTAACCTGACTCCTTTTGCTTGACATTCCCTTGGCCCAGTCCGAGTTACTTCTCGATGGCCGGGTTATTACCTATATATCCGGATCATCCTTCCTTCTTTCATACGCTTCACCACGTCCTACGTGGAGGGTAATCATCACTTTGTCTCATTTTAAGGGCTCACGCCAGTTACTGTGCCGGTTACTATATTGATTGTCAGGAATAACTGCTGCAAACATCACGTCGGGGCAACCTCCTCGTTAACTGTATCATCATGTCGCGTCATGGGATTCACTGGTCCATGTGGCCCTTGGTGTGGCGCGCGCCTAATTGGTTGGCTTGGAAAATACATGACCACATCGTGTGGTACCGCTGCAGCATTGGATCCCACTACGCTTGCCAGGGGTGCGGTTAAATAGGGGACAGGGGCGGCCCTTGGGGATTTTCCCCCACTTTGCATGCGCCCCTGCCCACTACTTCCTTCTTCTCCACAAGAACGTCGTTGTCGCCGCTGCTTCCGCTCTGTGTAGCACCGCCGCCGCCGTGCTTTGCTGTTCTTCTGCACCCACGCTGCCGCTCCTACTCAACATCACCGCTACGGGGCCTCGCTAGTCCAGGCCTTTGCCCCCACCACAGATTGCTTCCGGGAGGATAGCGATTTGGAGATGACGAAAGAGGAGATCATCATGGCTGAAGAAGAAGAGGAGGAAGGCGAGGCGCACGAGCGTGGTGGCTGGGCTGGCTCATGGGTCTGTTAAGGTGATCCCGATTGGCTCTACTAGACCCGTTGCAGCCCCCAGGAATCACCTGCCGCCTCGCCGCCAAGGAGATTGCTCCCTCCCCTAATCCGGGTGAGTATGTGGTCTTCCTATCTCACTTTCAACATGGCTTCAGCCTCCCAGTGAGTGATTTCTTCCATGACCTTATCAACATCTACGAGCTTCAGCCTCACCACCTTCCAGCAAACTCCATTACTTCCCTTTCTTCCTTTGCTTCCATCATAGAGGGGTATGTCGGCCTCTGGCCCACCAAGGAACTTTAGATCAAGTTCTTTGGTCTTTGTAAAAAATCCATTCCTGACCCTCTTCTTGCCCCTGCTGATAAGCTTTTGACCCAGTGCGGTGGAGCTTCTATCTCTCCCTACAAAAACTCTGCTTTCCCCCGGGTCACATGCCTCGAATCCTGCAAGGGATGGTCCCGGACCTTCTTTAATGTAAAAAATGACACGGATGTGGACTTGATCCGGCCGATTCCCTTCAAGCTAGGTCCTCCGGACACGACCTTGTGGGACCGGATCCCAAGGCGGGCAACCACCTTGGTGAATCAGGTAGACAGGCGGATCAAGGAGCTTGCCAAGCAGGCGCTGTGCAGCGAGGACGTCATGATCACCTTCGATCGCAGCTGGGTCTCCCCTCTCCAGAAGCGCACACACAAGCTTTGCCACATGAGTGGTCCTCTTGACCCCAATCACACCTCCTCCTTCGAGCTTGACAACACCGACATATTTCGTCAAGTCAAGGCTATCTTTAAGATAGAAAAGGAGTTCAACGAGGCATGGAAGTGGGGGCTTGAGCACTTCAACCGGGATAACTTGCCTCCTCCGGTATGTTCCTCACCTGACCCTCTTTTCGAGTCTCTGGTATGTCGGACCGTATCCTTATTTGATCCTTTAGTATTTTTTCTCTCAGTTGTTTCTTCAGAAAACTATGGAAGATGGCAAGGAGCCAGCTCTCAAATGGACGGAGGACCACTCAGACCCGGACACAGTTGAGCCGGACACGGAGATGTTCTTGCCAACTCTGGATGGCTCCAGGAGAACCTCTGGTAAGGCCTCTTCTTTGAGGGATTGGCCGGATGATGACGACTCCAATGTTGAGATTATGGAGGTACTTGATCCGGTGCCCATTTCTTATGCGTTTCCGGTTACCTCGGCTTCAGCTAACCCGGCAGGACAGGTCCACAAGGATCCTGCTCTCATTGTGGATGAGCCTGCTCCTACCCCTTCCCAGAAACGCCTGACAACCTTGGCCGCAGCTTCTGAGGCGCCCCCGCCCAAGAAGAGGCAAAAGAAGTCCGACGTTAAGGGTGCTAACAAGCCGGTACCCAAGGGCATTGTCCGGAGAGCGCCCAAGCCCCGGGAATCTCCAAACGCAGCCGAGTAAGTCCTTTTTCCTTCCTCTTTCGTATCCAGGTTAGGCTTCATTGTCTTCGCAAAATACTTGTCTCTCTTTCTCCTTTTAACTTGTTGTTCGTTGTCGGATTCGGCAGGGCTCCCAAGGTTATCCCACAGAGTGGTCCTAGCATCTCCTCTCCTATCCGGAGTTCTCCATATCCCCCCACGACGATGACATTCACCCTCTGAGCCCTATCCAAGAGAGCTCAGCAGCCGCGCTGGATCTAAGCCCGCCTCGTCACGAGGAGGGTAATGTCGATGCGAGGGGAAGTGAGGCTGTCGAGGATACAGCTATGCCAGACCTCCCTAGTACTTCTTCAGCTCAGGCACAACCTACCATTATTGAGGTGCCAGTTTCATCAGTACTGCCCCTGACTTCTTCTTCTTTAGTACCAACATCAACATCAGCATCAGCTCAAGCACTAGTACAAGTACCACTAGCAGCACCAACACCAACAGCAGCGCCAACACCGACACCAACACCAGCATCAACGCCGACACTAGCACTGGCGCCCAAAAACCCTCAAGCGGCTGCATCCGGATCAACTCTCCCCATCAAGGATATATTCCAGCCAACCTCTTAGGCTCAATCCGGAGTAGCAACTTCGGCTCCTCTGCAGCGGCCCAAGTCCAGTAGTAGGTGCAAGAAGATAGCCAAGGCTGCTAAGGATTCTGTCTCCAAGGGCACCAATATTGAGTCTAGACAATGCATGCTTGCGTCCATGACTAAGAAGTATGGCGCCACCTCCGGATCATCTGTCGCCAGATCTGAGGGTAGCAAGTAACTTACCATGCATACCAGCCCAACTGCTGCCCAGATCGCGAGGCGAGAGGCCCATGCCAAAGGTCTAGTGATGAGCCAGGAGCCCAACAGGGAGATCTATAGCCCGACGCTCATCGAATATGTGAATAACCGAAATGATGTCGAGTTTATCAATCTCCAGGACGATCTCCTAGAGAAATTCGGTCCTGCTGAGTTTAGCGCATAGATAAACACCGCCACCAAGGCCATCTGCTTCACTGGCGGGATGATGGAGGTAAACCCTTTTCCGTTATGCCTTTTAATATGTAGAAACACTTAGTGCTATACCCACTAGTCCTCGAGCCTCCGGGGGAGTAAGTCATTACTCGGCCAGATGCTCTTAGAAAACTAGCACAGGTCCTTAGTAGCTTCAAATATTTACACACCTAGAGTTGGGTTAAGTTCCACTTGGCCGGATCTTGTGAACTTCGAATATTCACACACCTAGAGGCGGGTTAAGTTCCACTTGGCCTAGATCTGGCGATCTTCGAATATTCACACACCTAGAGCCGGGTTAAGTTCCACTTGGCTCGGATCTTGTGAACTTCGAATATTCACACACCTAGAGCCGGGTTAAGTTCCACTTGGCCTGAATCTTATGAACTTCAAATATTCACACACCTAGAGCCGGGTTAAGTTCCACTTGGCCCGGATCTAGCAAACTTTGAATATTCACACACCTAGAGCTGGGTTAAGTTCCACTTGGCCCGGATCTTGTGAACTTCAGATATCTCTTCTTGCTCTTGAACTAACATTTGCTTCTTTCAGATCACCACCAACCGCCGAACTGCTGAGTTCCAGCGCCTGCTAGACACATACAAGGACCTTCGCTCCAAGCATATCAAGTTGATTACTGAGCACAAAAAGAAAGGTAAGTTATTTTTCTTAGGATCTTTCACTTTCGTTTCTCTGTGTTACTTGCTATCTGTATTAACTTGTCAACCAGATTGCACAGTCGAGGTTGAAGCTAAGAATATCCTTATGTGAAAGAATTTAGCCGAGATCGCCGGTAACTCACCTTGATCACTTAGCTTTTGCGTATTGTTACCTTGACTCGACAGATAATCATACCTCGGCTCTGCTGGGTCAACCAACTATTGAAGTGATACTTCAGGAGAGCGTGCCTATTCCTGACATGATGCTTCACTTTCTCGAACAAGCAAGAAAGCATAAGGCTTAACTAAAAAAGAAGGATGTTGAGATTGCACAACTTCGCCTCAAGGATGATGAGATAACTCGGTTGAATGCCGAAATCCAGAAGCTCAAGGAACTCCACAAGGCAGAGCTGGATAAGGCCGACCAAGAGTTCTCCAAAGAGAAAGAATGCTTGAAGACCTAGCTGACCAAGGACAATGATTTTCTAAAGGAACCCGACATCAAACTTAAGTCGGTGACCACTGAGTATGAGAAGCTCAAGACAAGGAGAGCTGATGGTCAAAAGGAGCTAACCCGGATCCTCAGCCACATTGCTCGTCAGTTTTCATTCTCCCGCCAACACTTGTTTATCCGGTTCACATGCCCTTACTTATTGATTTTGCGTATTCTGTTCATAGGTAAGTCCCTAGAGAGCGAATCCCTAGCTTCTGCCGCTGTCACCAAGTTCCGCCTGCAGCGGGGTACCCTAGTTGGTTCTGCCTCCGAGTCTATTCCTTATGACACGAAGGACATGTTGGCGAGCCTCGCTGCTCGCGTTGAAGTCATGAAAAATTACGGCGCGGACATTATGCCAGCACCTGTCCGGATGTTCAACACTCTCTGGCCCACTGAGCCCACTCCCAAAGGCAGTACAACTTTCATATCAAAACTGATGGAGTGTGAGACCCAGCTGAACGTTTGGCGAGAATCTGATGCACGTGCAGGGGCTAATATGGCATTGAACTTCGTCCTCTCGTGGTACGAGACGCTGGATTTGAAGTAGCTTGACCGCATGTGCACCGGATCAAAGTGGACCAATGACCCGGAGTGCATCGCTCAACACAAGGCCTGCGTCTATGACCTCATCTAGTACACCTTCTGCCACAGCTAGAATGAAGGTCCGAGCTTCCTTGATGCTGTTGACAATGCTTATATCTCAGATGGCACAGACGAAGAAGAAGCCTCCGAATTTGCCGATGATACCACAGATCCGGAGGATGCGGGTGCTAATCTGGAGGATGATGCAGAGACCACTGCTCCTCCTACAGACCTCGAATTACCCCCTGCTTTGAACAATGATCCGGCTCCTGCTGTTGCTCCATGAGCCAAAAACACTTTGACATTCATCAGATCCCCGGTATGCCGGGTGCAAATGTATTGTGCATAATGGTTTGTGTTTTGCTACAATTTTCTGTGTTTTGCTACTAAGTTATTAATGTCGGATTAACTTGGGCGGAGTCCTCAAGTTTCCTTTTCTTGTTCCTCCAATTTTATGATTCGGCTCGTGTCTACCTTGATTCGGTTTTCGACTTACGAGTCCAAGGTTAAAAAAAATTGACATAACAATACTTGAAACTTTGGGATTAGCTCAAAATAATTCAACATGATATGAATAAAATAAATGCAGGGTTAGTCCGAATAACAAATGTCGGCTCGATTACATGCCTTGCCTTAGTCGTTTTTCATGTGCCTTGCAATTCCAAACTTGTTCTCTTGCTTGCCATGAAGCCAATTCTTGTTGGACAACAACAAGTCTAAGAGTTAGGTTTTTGGTGCCCACACACTACTAATCCGGCTAGTGTAAGTAACTTAAGCTAGCCGACAAATAGAAAGTAAATATAGAAAAGACAATTATTAAGGCAGTCCCCGAGTTTCTGCTTGGGGTGCTGAGGTTTCATTGATATGCTCATTGCCGACACACATACCGACATATGAGATACTCGGATACATACACTTCTACTAAGTGTAAAATGGATGAAGTAGAGCTACATTCCATGGACGCTTAGATTCCTCGCCGGACCTATCCACCTTGTTCTTCTCATGTTTCTGTGCATTCATAAGATAATAGGAATCATTGTGCAATGCTTTGCTTACAATGAAAGGTCCTTCCCATGGGGGAGATAACTTATGCATGCCAGCAGTGCGCTGCACCAGCCGAAGTACGAGGTCACCTTCTCGGAAGACTCGGGGGTTTACTTTCTGGCTATGGTAGCATCAGAGATTTTACTAATATATGGCGGATATGGACAAGGTCAGTTCTCTCGCTTCTTCCAGCAGATCAACATCATATTGCCGGGCTTCCCGCACTTCGGCTTCTGTATGTTGGGTGAACCTAGGCGAATCATGTTGTATGTTGGCTGGTAATACAGCTTCTTCCCCATATACCAGAAAAAATGGCGTATAGCCTATTGATCGATTTGGAGTTGTTCTTAAACTCCATAGTACTGCTGGTAGTTCTTCTATCTAGCACCCCACTGATCTTTGCAGCGGCTCAATGAGCCGAGGTTTTATCCCAGACAAAACCAGTCCGTTGGATCTTTCCACTTGCCCGTTCGATGCGGGGTGGGCTACTGACGCAATATCTAGCCAAATCTTCTTCTCTCGGCAGAATCTTGCAAACGCTCCTTTGGAAAAGTTTGTGCCATTATCGGTTATGATACTGTGGGGATATCGTATCTCAAGATTATACCCTTGAGGAATGTCATAGCTGTTGCCCATCACATTTCCTGATTGGCTTTACTTCAATTCACTTGGTAAATTTGTCTACCATAACCTGTTGGGAATATACTTTCCGAGTATCCTCATAGTTCCTCACTAACCAGGGTGGCCCACTTCGGGTTAGAGCTTTGCTTCACGGGCGGCCCAGTCAGGGAGAAGAGACGGAGTCTAGTCCGGCTACGGGAAGGCCTAGAAGACTTACCGACATAGGCTCATAGTGTTACTTGTAGTTCAAAATGTACTCTGTAACCGACTCTTAGTCATAGCCAGATAGATCCCTCCTATAAACCCTAGGCCGGATATCTATATAAGCCGTCCTAGGGAGAGCCTTTAGGGTAACCCTCAATAGTCTACAATCTCATCTCACACAGGCGAACCCTTGTAACACATATTCTGGCTCTACTGTATTACTGGACTGCTAGCAGGAGTAGGATCCGTCCAAAGCCGGTAGATTCGAACCTAGGTAAACTTGTGTGCTCACCGTCCCGGAATACCGTATGACTCAAACCCCTCTCTTCCGCACGCCCCTAGGACCCCCGCATGGCGTACTTGTCATCAATACAACGACAGTAGGCGCCCACAATGGGGCAAGTGAGCTTCAGATCTACGTTCCGAGCGGAATCTGCAAAAATCGGAATCAATGAGACCATCGCTGTCGGTCGCATCCTCTACGCCAGCGATGTCCCTCTCATCGTTCTCGACGAGACCTGGATTCCGGCTAGGGAAGCTGTGACCACCTACACCATCATGTCTATTGGCGAGATCGATGTTTACATCGGCTTTGCTGAAACTATCCCACCCACCTAATGGTGATGATAGATGCAGAAGAAATTTCTGGGTCCCCTTTGTCTGCGGAAGCGGCAGAGTTCCGGATCTCAGAGAACTGATGGCTCAGTGTCGGCGCCAGGAAAATGCTGGTGCGATGTTGATGTAGAGCTCGTTGGGAACCCCAAGAGGAAGGTATGATGAGCACAGCAGCAAGTTTCCCTCAGATATGAAACCAAGATTTAATCGAACCAGTAGGATCAAGGAAACACCCCAAAGGTGTTGCTATCTGAGCCTTGGTAGGGCGCACTACCGGTGCTAGTAAAAACGTGGAGACCTGCACAACACAACCACATAACTTTGTCCCCAACTTGCGATGAGGTTGTCAATCTCACCCTTTTTGCGGAAAACAAAGGATTAAACGTATCGAATGGAAAGAAGTAATAGTTTGCAGAAAGTAAACACAAAGCAGTAAACAGTTTATAGATTGTATGTAAAAGAAAAGGATCGGGGTCCATAGTTCACTAGAGGTGGCTCTCCTTAAGATAGATAACATGCTTGTTGTAAAAATTACAGCGGGGCAATTGACAAACATCGAGAAAGCAATACATGCATATACTAATCATCTTGACTCCTTTGAGACTTGATTGGGCATTACAACATTATACATAGACCGCCATCCAACTGCATCTATGACTAATAATCCACCTTCAGGTTATCATCCGAACCCCCTCCAGTATTAAGTTGCAAGCGACAGATTATTGCTTTACGAACTGCGTGTAAAGTAAACAATACGATTGTTCTATGAACAAAGGATTGTTGTTTTCTTCCTAGTAGCAACATCACATCTAGTACCTTAGAGATTTCTGTCACTTCCCCAGATTACCAGAGGCATGAACCCACTATCGAGCATAAATACTAACTCTTGGAGTTGCTAGCATCTACTTGGCCAAGATAGCTACTAAAAACGGAAAGCATGCAAGATAACAAATAACAAAGAGATGATAGAATCAATAATCAATCTGAAATAGCATCTCAATATCTATCGGATCCCCGCAAACACAACATGTAGAATTACAAATAGATGATCTTGATCATGAACGGAGCTCACAAGATCTAAACTTGAAAGCACAAAGGAGGAGAACCAGCCATCTAGCTACCACATGGATCCGTAGTCCAAGGATGAACTACTCACGCATCACACCGGAGGCTTGCATGGTGATGAAGAAGGCCTCCAGGGTGAATTCCCCTCTCCGACAGGGTGCCAGGAAGAGCTTCTGATCCCTCCCGATCTAGGGATGGAGATGGTGGCGGCTACAGACTCTTTCGTGGATTTTTTGATCGGGCACTTAGGGTTTTCGTCCTGAGGGCATCTTATAGGCGTAAGGGGAGGCCGAGGGGGTGCCGGAGGCGGCCACACCACCCCATGGTGCGGGCCAGGCTGGGCCGGCGGTCAGGTGGTGTGGTGGCCCCCTGGCCCCTCTCCGTCTCATACTCTGGCATCTGATGACTTCCGGAAAAATAGGCACTTTGGCTTTTGTCCCGTCCAATTCCGAGAATATTCATTTCTGACTTTCCTGGAACCAAAAACAGTAGAAAATAGGCAGCTGGCACTGTGGCTCTTGTTAATAGGTTAGTCCAAGAAATCATATGAAAAGTACTCCAAAGTGTGGACAAAACACAAGAAAGTGGATAAAACCAAGCATGGAACATCAAAAATTATAGATACATTTGCAACGTATCAAGATCCCCAAGCTTAACTCATGCTCGTCGTCAAGTAGGTAAGTGATAAAAAGAAAGAATAAATTTTGAGGTGACATGCACCATCAAAGACTTGATCAAAGTATTTGTAAAACATTCAAAGTTGGGATCATAGTACTTCAATCATAACATGAAAGACAAGGTTCTAGCAATAATACAAAGAAACTATGGTGCAACATGAAAAGGCACAAACAAAATTTTCATGAATAGCAATGCTTTGCAAGACGTTTGTTTGTTTCACATAAAGAAAGCATAGGATAATAGTATTCAACTTGTCCCTCATAGAGTAGCAAATATAAATGCATAGGACACCTTCAAATTTCATAAGAGTGACTAGATACAAATAGTTTAAAACAAGCAATATCAAGTTATGCATTAATCAACTAGTCTTGGGACAATGCACATAGAACTAAGAATGGCCACTATGCTCTCAAAGTAGGTGCATAAAGGTAGAAGGTGGAGACACAATATAATGGTGGAAGAAAGGCCTTCATAAAAGGAAGTAGGGATTCAAGTCTCATAAAGAGCTTCCAAAAATTATGGTATTTATAGATTTCAGCTCTCATTGCCCTTATCATAAGCATATTGAAGTGATTAAGGTTAAAGTGAACAAACTATGGTGTACATGCTTGACAAAGTATAAGTTAGAAATCTCATGTCCCTTGTATACGAGGGCCGCTCCTCATGCTACTCAAGTTTAGTCACCGGTAAGTTCTTGTCATCGTAAGTGCATGTGTATCATAGAGAACCGCCAACGGGGTACCCCTTGCCCGATGATACGGAAGGTTCCCCATATCAAAATGACAAGGCAAGCAGACAATGAGCATCTCAGCAATCTTCTTATTTACCATGGGAATATGGTGCTTTTTTCTCGCTTTCCTCTTTTCGTAATCTCTTTTTTTCCTCGTTTTCTCAATATAGGACTCTTTTTTTATAAGAAGAATGCTTCATAAATAGCTCATTATGGTTACGCTGCAGGTTTCCACCATGTCAGCATGGATTAGACCAGCGGCCCAGGCGTTTCTCTAACACATATACATAACTCCATGGACTTACAAGCTCCCCTTTCATTTCACACCGATGACATCCATATACAAAAGAGCATGATATCAACTAGGTACAAGTACCAAGTGCAATGTTGAAAGCGTTCCCATGAAAGCATGGTTCTGCTAATTCCCAACAAATAAGTGCAAGCATATACAACATATGCGACACAATGGTTCAAGTTTATTAAGGGCAAGAAAAGTAAAGTGTGCCATCAAGTTCGTGAGAGCTTTAATCACTAGTTTTCTCATAAAAAGTTTAATTTGGAAGGTAAACAAAAGGATGAATATACTTGGAATAGCATAAGCTAGTAGGTAGGTATGGTGGACTCTTTGGAATAACTTGGTTTAGGGAGTTGGATGCATGAGTGGAACTCATACTTGGTTGTGGAGGCTAGCAAAAGACTGGGAGCGACAAACTAAGAGAGAAATAATGGCCATAATCATGCAGAGCAACAAAACATCATTGTTCAAAGCATAAAGTGATACTACAAGTCGAAAACTAAAGGATCATAAAGGCTATGGTGACTTGAGATAGTAATAACATGGTGTGAGCATGCGCCAAGTCAACCCAAATAAAGCATCAAAGGAGAATACCACTATACTATGCTTTAATATGCTAAAACAACGCATGATTCATCCAAGGCACATTAATAAATCTGAATTGTTTATAACAATTCATGCTACAACAAAGAATACTAAGCATAAAGCCAAAACAATATCAAGCATGGCATGACAAAGCATAGGCCACAGTCAAAAACGAGCTCTTTTTACCACATAAGCATGAACTTTCCTACTCTTTTCCAAACCAAACCAAACTATTTGCAAACCAATGTATGAAAGAGGGGGTCCAACCAATTTATTCAGAAAACTAAGAAAACCAAAGAAAACGAAAAAACCAAAACAAAAAAGAAAAAGAAGACGCTCCAAGAACAACACAACTGTGTATGAAACAATAAAAATGAAGCGTTTGGAAGAAACCGGGAATTTTTAATGATGAAGAAGGGGATGCCTTGGGAAACCCCAAGCTTTGACGCTTGTACTTCTTGGATATTTCTTGGGGTGACACGCGTGGCATCCCCAAGCTTGAGCTTTAGTCCATCCTTCATCTCATTACTCATTCCTTCCATACACCTTAAACTTTTCCTTCATACAAAACTTCACACAATCTTTATTAGCAACATTAGTGCACTCAAGATAAATAAGTCTTAAGGTTCAGTTCTAACACCAAATAAACTTCAATTAGAACACTAGATACTGTAGCACTTCCCTCAAAAAGCTCAATTCCCCAAAAGAACTAAAAAAGGAACCAACAAGAAGCAAACGCAGAAAATGACAGAAATCTGTCAAAACAGACCAGCAGGTAAAGATGAATTGTTTCGAAGACCTTCTGTTGCTCAAATAAAAAAGTGTTGAACTAACGAAAGTTAAATAACAACCTGGGGCAGAAGCACAAAAATTCACGCCTCAAAAAGACATTCAGATGTTTTACACGAATTTTTACGGTGAAGCATAGAAATCTGGTTCGGGACAGCAACTTTCCCAATCATTACTTCTCTCTCATTAGAGGTTACTCTTGGCACAAAAAGCAAATAAAAATGATAAGGAGAGGTTATTACAGAGGTAATAACTTCCAAGACTCATCTAAAACTTTTGGGTTATCTCCCAATAAGTACTTTTCTTTAACGCCTTTAAGTTAGGCATAAGAAGCAAGAGAATCAAGTGTTCTCAAATGAAGAAGCATTAAGATTAATACCAGAAATATCTTCAACAAGGCAAGGTATCTCATCCAAATAAGTTCTAGAGGATCCTCGCTCAATGCTCTTAGGTTCACTATTCTCATCAAAAGGGTTTGCAGGAACAATCCAATCAAGATTCTTTTCTATGGCATCATGTATTGCCACTAGTTTAAAGGGTGTTGGTATCTTAGGTTCCTCCCCATTAGGTTCGGTTTTGTTCATATTTTCTCGTGTACCAACAACATCTACACATGAGCCTAGCATATTGAAACGTTCAAAGACTTTCCTAGCTTCCTTGGCAACATCATAGAACTCCTTAAACAAAGTTTCTAGAATAAAATCCCTCTTTTTAGAGTCCTCAATTTCTTAAACTTAAGAAACATTACTTGCGTTAAGGGGTTGAGGTTAACAAACCTAGCTTCTAAGATGTGAATTAAAGAAGCTACAGTTATCTCATAGTTTGGAGCAAGTTCTGCAAGGGATCTATCTTCAGTATCTTCATGCTTACTAACATGATTAAAGAATTCTTCAATATTATATTTCCCAATTATAGAACCACTACCAATTGAAAGGTCTTTCAGGGTGAATTTAGGGATCAACATGGTGAGCTAAGGAGGAGGCAACAACTAAAGGAGACTTAATTTTTGTGTGTTTTTTATAAAGAAAGCAAACTAGTAGAACTAATATTTTTTTGTGTTTTTGAAAAAGAAACAAGCAAACAAAACAAAAAGAAACTAAGCAAAACAAAAAAAACAAAGTAAAGAGATTGGTTATGAGGGACTCCCCTTGTGAAGATGTCCTTGACTCCTTGGCAACGGCGCCAGAAAAATGCTTGATGGCTCAATGTCGGCGCCAGGAAAATGCTGGTGCGATGTTGATGTAGAGCTCGTTGGGAACCCCAAGAGGAAGGTACGATGAGCACAGCAGCAAGTTTCCCTTAGTTATGAAACCAAGGTTTAATCGAACCAGTAGGAGCAAGGAAACACCCCAAAGGTGTTGCTAGCTGAGCCTTGGCAGGGCGCACTACCGGTGCTAGTAGAAATGTGGAGACCTGCACAACACAACCACAGAACTTTGTCCCCAACTTGCGATGAGGTTGTCAATCTCTCCGTGTTTTGCGGAAAACAAAGGATTAAACGTATCGAATGGAAAGAAGTAAAAGTTTGCAGAAAGTAAACACAAAGAAGTAACCAGTTGTAGATTGTATGTAAAGTAAAGGACCGGGATCCATAGTTCACTAGAGGTGGCTCTCCTTAAGATAGATAACATGCTGGGTGAACAAATTACAGCGGGGAAATTGACAAACACCGAGAAAGCAATACATGCATATACTAATCATCTTGACTCCTTTGAGACTTGATTGGGCATTACAACATTATACATAGACCGCCATCCAACTGCATCTATGACTAATAATCCACTTTTAGGTTATCATCCGAACCCCCTCCAGTATTAAGTTGCAAGCAACAGATTATTGCTTTACGAACTGCGTGTAAAGTAAACAATACGATTGTTATATGAACAAAGGATTATTGTTTTCTCCCTAGTAGCAACAACACATATAGTACCTTAGAGATTTCTGTCACTTCCCCAGATTACCAGAGGCATGAACCCACTATCGAGCATAAATACTAACTCTTGGAGTTGCTAGAATCTACTTGGCCAAGATAGCTACTAACAACGGAAAGCATGCAAGATCACAAATAACAAAGACATGATAGAATCAATAATCAATCTGAAATAGCATCTCAATATCCATTGGATCCCCGCAAATTCAACATGCAGAATTACAAATAGATGATCTTGATCATGAACGGAGCTCACAACATCTAAACATGAAAGCACAAATGAGGATAACCAGCCATCTAGCTACTACATGGATCCGTAGTCCCTGGATGAACTACTCACGCATCACACCAGAGGCTTGCATGGTGATGAAGAAGGCCTCCAGGGTGAATTCCCCTCTCCGGCAGGGTGCCAGGAAGAGCTTCAGATCCCTCGCGATCTAGGGATGGAGATGACGGCGGCTACAGACTCTTTCGTGTATTTTTTGATCGGGCACTTAGGGTTTTTGTCCCGAGGGCACCTTATAGGCGGAAGGGGAGGCTGAGGGGTGCCAGAGGTGGCCACACCACCCCCTGGCGTGGGCCAGGCTGGGCCGGCGGCCAGGTGGTGTGGTGCCCCCCTGGCCCCTCTCCGTCTCGTACTCTGGCATCTGATGACTTCCGGAAAAATAGGCACTTTGGCTTTTGTCTCGTCCAATTTCGAGAATATTCATTTTCTGACTTTCCTCGAACCAAAAACAGCAGAAAATAGGCAGCTGGCACTGTGGCTCTTGTTAATAGGTTAGTCCAAGAAATCATATGAAAAGTACTCCAAAGTGTGGACAAAACACAAGAAAGTGGATAAAACCAAGCATGGAACATCAAAAATTATAGATACATTTGCAATGTATTAAGAACCCTAATCCCACCCAACCCGCACCAATTGCGGAGATAGTGGAGAAATCCGAGCCTAAAGCAGACTTGGCGGTCCAAGTTGAATCTAGAGTGGGTCTCCCTAGAGAGACCGAATCTCAGATCGACCCACCCGCTGAAGTAGAAATCTAGGAGGAGCATAGCAACAACGATGGTTCCTGTTCTGATGATGCCGGGACAGATAGGCCTTTCCTAAGATACACGCTAAAACGCATGATGATGCAAGACGCAAGCATAGATGATATTCTCGAGACCATCATGCGTTTCGAGGAAGCCGATCGCGAGAGCCGCAACTATCTCAGGAGGCACGCATTGCACTTTATCTGATATGTAGGATCCGGATCCGGCTCTGCCGATGCTGGAGACAACACCGACTCTGTGCTGGAGGCTATCGGAACAAGCGTCGACTTACCGGCATCTTTGGATGACTCCATGACATCGGCAGACTTCCAGAAGTTCTTCGCGGAATATGAAGAGGAGATTAACTCCACAGCTGCAGTAGAAGGAGAAGACATGGACGCAGGATCTGGAGAAAACTCTCCCGAAGCGCAGGACAACATGGATGTCGGAGAGAATCCCGAGAACCAAATGGCCGAAAGTACCGATCAGAGTTTGACTCCGAGAAACAGTCCCAAAGCCGTCTTTGCTACCGGCGCTGCCAAGAAGGCAAAGAAGAAGAACAAGAAAAACAAGACCCCGGCGAAAGACCCATCGGCAGAGGTGGTGATTGCCGAGGAATACGAGGAATACTTGGATGGAGCACTTATCCCACACGAGCCCAAAGAAGAGTCGGTGGACGGACACGTGATCACTAAAGGTGCGCGTAAACTCATCGATGCTGCATTAACCACACCTATTCCTACAGCTGCAGAACTTACTGCTGAAGAGCTGGCCGAGAGGGCCCAGGCCCTAGAAGCGCGTCGCCAAGTACTCCTCGATGAAGCCAAAAACATTGAGGAGGAAAAGAAACGCATGGCAACTGCGGAGAAGTACAACTCTAGGCAACATCAGAAGACCAGGAAACGTCATACTCATGATAACCAATTCCCGCAGATTCACAAAGTCCTTTTTGGAGGAGAACATGGGATGCCTCGGCACGACACCGGGAATTGGGTGTATCCAACACCAGTACAGAACACCGTTGCGGCCCGAGAAATCCTATCGGCTAATCCAGGCCCGGAGCAGATCTGGTTGGGCATCAAATTACTCAACAAGGGACTGGAGCTGCAAAAGGTCACCCTGTCCGGAAGTCAAAAAATGGTCTCCGATTCTGACCAATGTCGCACAGTTCCGGCATGGGCTGACGTAAGACCCCAACATGTTCCGGAACAGCATCACCGTTTCGACCGTCGGGAAGACAACTACTCAAGAACCGGATCTTCAGTACAGCACCACAAAGCTGCACGTGACTAGCGTAACGTTAACCCAGTTGCATAGCAAGATGCAATTGTTGCACTGAATCCGAGAAATCCTCCCTGGCAAGAGTTGAAAGATCGTAGGGACGAAGATAAAGAGAAACGTCGAGATGAGGACCGACAAAAAATGCCACCTCCTAGACATGCAAGCCGTCCGGATGACGGGCAAAGGAACGACGGACACCGCGCCGAGTCAAATCGGCAGGGGGCTCGTCACAATGAAGACTCTCCCCGGAACCGAAATAATGACGCTCCGGACGGAGGCCGGTGGTCAGCCGGAAACAACACAGCTGCTCCACCTTCCCCACCAAGAAGCCATCATAACAGCCCCCAAGGAGGCCAAGGAGGACGTCGTGGTGGAGGAGGTGGTGGCAGAATACGAAGTCCGGCTCCAAGGCACCGCAGCCGTAGCCGTCATTCGGGACGATCTCTATCCCCAAGTGATGCTAGCCACAGGAGTAACTCCAACATAGAAGCGCGGCGCTATGAAAACGATGACATATATGTGGGCCCAAAGTGCTTCAGACCATGCATAAGAGCTACAAAATTCCCGGAAGGATTTTCTATCTCAAGACATATTCAAGCCTATGACGGCATAGCTCGGCCAGACACTTGGCTACATGATTTCTTCCAAGCTTGCTGCATCGCCAAAGGCGGAAACTGTGGCCACCCCGGATTTTTACCCAAGATCGCCTAATTATGCAAACCACCACGATCCCATGATCAGTGCATCGCGGTGCATAACCGACATGATATCAAAGTACACACATCCATTACAGTACGGTACAATAAGTCTTACAACAATAGTCTTACAACCTTGCCTCCATGGGCATAAATAGATAATAGCAGCGGTACTAAATAACGCGGAGCACCCGAGTCAAGCCATAGCCCAACAGGTGCCTGACTCAGAGAAACGCCCTAGTTCGCGAAGTCATCATCGAACCCTTCATTGTCCTCTCCATCCTGCTCATAATCTGACCAAGTTGATAGCCAGGGAACATTGCTAGTGAGTACTTTGAATGTACTTGCAAACCACCATACAGGGAAGAACAAGAGTATGCAATATGGCTTTGGATAGGATGGCTCCAAGGAAGCTATTTGAGAAAATCTCTTAGAGATATACTTTCAATCCTACTACTTATTGTTCGCAAAACCTTTTTAGGGTAAAATTAGTTAGTAAAACTTGAAATACTAGGCTAGGGTCAACCCTGTTATTCACTTCCACTGTGGTCATCCCATGACCAATACTTCAAATAGGTCTGACCATCCCATGGCCCATCCTCCGTGCCTTTCGACCATCCCATGGTCGAATCTCTATTTATAAAACCTTTTTAGTAAACCAAAACCAGCACCGCTACGTAGCAACCTTTCGAACTGTCCATGACCGCGGACACGGCTATTCGAATAGATCCGATACATCCGCCAAAAAATGTCGCGGATCGTCATACATTAGTATGCGGCGTTCGGATAACCGGACAAGACCTTCAGGATAATCCCCTCTTAATACCAGCTGACATGGGTATACCCTATAGGTACTCGAGCTTGGTATATACGGCCTGAATATGTAGAGGCCCACGGTGTCGCCAAGGCCCAAATGAAGAACTCGAGTAACCTACGGACTCTCGATTGCTTGAAGAACAAGAAGAAGCTAAAGATAGAAAGTTAAAAGGGGAAAACCCTAACATGTACCGACTCGACCGGCTACACGAGACCTAGCCTATCTATATGAAGGCTAGGAGGGGGCGGCGAGGAGGACACACGCAACCCAAGTTTCCACAACCCTCGCTAGATTGCATTTGCGCACCATTGTAATCCTCGATTCCTTTGATAATTCCACGAGAAGACAAGCCGGAGAAGGGACCTCTATGAGGCCTGAACCTGGGTAAATCTTCGAGTCCCCTGTGTGCTTGTTTTCTAGCCGATAGATGTCTCCAGCACTCCCTCCTTCTCCAAAACCCAAGTCCATAACAATGGGCATTGATGGTTAAACCCTCGTCAATTGGCGCCGTCTATGGGAATTGGGAGTGCTGATGTTGTGGCTTCTTCGGCCCATCAACCGCGATCTACAACTCCGCAACAGCGGAGATTCGCCAGCTCTTCGGCGCGGTCGACTTCACCGTCCACACGCCAGCCACTCGCCCGGCCTTCGAGTCTGTGGGCAAAGGAATCAGCCTGGCGATCGGGAGCTTCCGCTTCCAAGTTGGTTAGATGGGCACGCTTTACATTCTCGACCAGCCGACAGTGCCATCTATTGCCCCATCATCGTGGTTCCCTCCATCGATCGGCACACTCAGTGAGCTCAACGCCCCGACAATAGTCAAGAACACGGTCAGCGACAATAGTCGCGAATCCGATATGAGCGATTTGGAAACTGAAGATGGGGCCTACGGCTCCGTATCTGAGAGCTGCGGGAGCAGTAGCTTCCCTAATCACTTCATGTGCGCCGTCATCAACGCAGGTGATACCTCCGCCAACCGCGACAACACGGGCAACCGTGGCAATGAAACCGACCCGCCCAATGGCGGCAATGGCGGCAACGGTAGCAATGGTGGCAATCGTGCCCCCGTTAACAATGGAAGAGCAATCGAACCTCCAACCATAACAAACGAGCAAACCGGCGAGCGCGTCATGATCAGGCTCAATCAACAAGAGTGGGCTCGCTGTTGTGAGGCCTTACGAGGCAACCCTCTACCCTTCGGATCTCCACAAGAACTGCTAATGGGCTACCAGTGGCTCCTGAAGGAAGAATTCAAGCGCCAAGTGCAAACAATCGCGCAACTTGAGGCGCGTAAAAAGGCGGCAGATGAGTCGAGCCTTCGGCGTGCCGGGCTCTCCTCCCACGGAGGATCCTCCTCAAAGGGCAACGAGTACCTCGCAAACAAGAGGCGATCTCGGATGGCTCATCTCACCGAGCAAGAACGCATAGAAGCTGCAAAGGTCCTCGACTTCAGCTCTATGACAGTCGACACACGGGGCAACGTAGTCCCCAAGACGCCACAGGCCACGGTGACAGCAGCCACCATGTACCTCCTCAATGACCAGCCGCCAGCTGGAGATCCCTGAGCCGCCATGCACCGATATACGATCGCGGGCTTGGGACTAGTCGAAGCTGCCTTCGACAAGGAACCAACACCAGAGCCGAAAAAAGGCAAAGCGCTACTCCTCGCCCTCATCCAGCGACGATAGTCACGACCTTTCTCGACGCCGCCGCTCACGGCGACACGACCACGACTATGATGTGCGCGATGACCTCACGCAACGCAAGATCGACAAATCAAGGGCACGGCATGCTCGGTCGACCGACTTGGAAGAGGAAGATGTGGAGCTCTGTGGCGCCATATGCTTCAGCAGGTCCATTAGGCAAAAGCGAATGCCCAAGGGGTTTAAACTCCCGTCGGAGAACCCGAAGTTTGATGGCCTACAGGACCCGAAGATCTGGCTGGAGGACCACATCTCCTCCGTCAGGCTCCACGGCGGCAGTCGAAGCACGACCATGCAATGTCTACAACTACAGTTGCAAGGCGCCGCTCGAGCATGGCTCAACAACCTCCCACGAGGATCCATTCGCAGTTGGGATGAGCTGTTTTACAGCTTCGTGCGCAACTTCAAGGGCACATACAAGTGGCCTGCATCAATCGAAGAGCTGAGATGCTGCCAGCAAAGATCAAGCGAATCACTACGCTCCTACATCCAAAGGTGGTCCATCATCAAGAACTCCGCAGAGAACATCTCGGAGGATCGCGCGATTGACGCATTCAACGGCGGCGTCCGCCGCATAGAGCTCAGAGAGGAGCTGGGCCACTCAAAGCTCAAGACCATCGACCACCTGATGGAAATCGCGAATCGGTGGGCCGATGGAGAAGATTCGGTGAAAAATCGCGTCCACTCCGACGAGGAGGCAGAACTCGAGCGCAGACGCGACCGCCGGGGCAAACGCCGCATGCGCATCTATGATGACCGCGACGACGTCAATATGGTCGCAGCTGGCTACGCCGACAGACGCGACGATAACTACAATAATGGATACCGCAGCGGTGGATACCGCGACTCCGGGAAAACCACGCAAGTGTGGCAACCCTAGAATCGTGATGAGGCACCCGCGACATCCATTCAAGACAAACTGTCCGGGCCATGTACGGTGCACTTCTACATCGGCAAACATGATGGAAAGAAGAAGTCCAGCCACCTCCTCAAGGATTGCCGCAAGTTCCTCAAACAACATGAGGGATTGGTTCGGATGAATCGCAACACAGTCGAAAGAGGCTACGGAGCCGCTCCAGGTGCCGTGGCACATGGCGCTCCGCCACCACCACCTGGAATACCCCCAAACGCAGCTGCACCAGGGAGGCGAACCATACCCACGAGCCATGGGTACCATGATGATCCAAAAAGGACGCCCCTCAAATAGGGTGCAGAAGTCCATCACTCGCCAAGTCAACTTGGCCACAAACTCGCCACCATCCACCACTGAGTACCCCAGTGGAAGCGAGTCTTGCATCGCCTTCAACAAACGCGATCATCCGCCTCAAGTACCTCATCCAGGCCATTGTCCCCTCGTACTCGAGGCGCAAATCGGAGGTTTCGACATGAGCCACATCTTCATGGACGGAGGAAGCGACATCAACCTTATATTCGCGAGTACCTTGCGAGCGATGAGGATCCCTCTGACTTGCCTAGAAGCCTCGGACACAACATTCCACGGCATCCTCCCAGGAAAAGGCGTGTATCCCCTAGGAAAAATCAACCTCGACGTCATCTTTGGCATGTCGAAAAAATTTCGGCGTGAGCGCATTGACTTTGAGGTCGTCGACTGGCCCTCACAGTACCACTGCATCCTCGGACGTGTCGCGTTCGCCAGGTTCATGGCAGTACCACACTACGCCTACCTGCAAATGAAAATGCTAGGTCCCAATGGCGTCATCACAGTCAACGGGAGCTTCGAGAGATCTGACAGTTGTGACAGGGAATTCAAAAGAATTTCCCAGTCCTTCGGCATGCAGGAAGAACTCGCGAGACAAAAGGAGTCGACAGACAACAGTCTACCACCCCTAAGCCGACCAAGTTCGGCCGATCTATCTTTTGACTCATCAGTGCACACAAAGAAAGTGCAGGTCCACCCATCGGATCCTGCCAAGACGGCCCTCATCGCCAACAACTTGAGTCCCGCATAGGAACTTGCGCTCGTCGAATTCCTCTGTGAGCACTGGGAAATCTTCACCTGGTGTCCAGCGGACATGCCAGGATTACCTAGGGAATTCGCCGAGCACGCACTCAACGTCAACCCAGACGCAAGGCCAGTCAAGCAAAAAATCCGGCGATTATGTAAGCCACGAGCAAAGGCAGTCGGAATGGAGATCAACAGACTCCTCGACGCCAAATTCATACGCGAGATCAAGGAAAGCACTTGGCTCGCTAACACGGTGCTAGTACCAAAAAAGGACACGGATATCCTGTAGATGTGCGTGGACTTCACCTCTCTGAATAAGCACTATCCAAAGGATCACTTCCCACTACCACGAATCGACCAGATCATCTTCTCCACCGAAGGATGCGAGCGCGTCTGCTTCCACGACGCCTACTCAGGCTATAATCAGATTCGAATGAAGGAGGAAGATCAAGAAAAAACAGCGTTTACAACGCCCTTCGGTGTGTTCTGCTACAACACAATGCCTTTTGGGCTAAAAAACGTAGGAGCCACCTACCAGCGATGCATGCAGGCTTGCCTCAAGGATCAACTTAGTCGCAACATTCAAGTCTATGTCGATGACATAGTAATCAAGACCAAGGAGGAAGCCTCCCTAATCGACGATTTACGCGAAACCTTCGCCAACCTCGACCGCTACTGGATCAAGCTCAATCCAGACAAATGCGCCTTTGGTGTACCATCTGGGCAACTACTCGGGTATCTCATCTCCACGAGAGGAATCGAGGCAAACCCGAAGAAAATAAAAGCCATACTGGCCATGGAGAAGCCGAAAAACATAAGGGGCGTCCAGCAGCTGGCTGGGCGAATTGTGGCCCTCAGTCGATTCATCAGTCGGATGGGTGAAAAGGCACTGCCCTTCTACCAACTCCTCCGCAAAGCTGAAAAGTTCGAGTGCACCAACGAAGCGCAGGAAGCATTCGAAGACCTCAAGCACCTGCTATCCACTTCGCCAGTATTGGTGACCCCATGAGAAAGGGAACCACTGTTGCTGTATATCTCCGCCACCAACCAAGTGGTCAGCACAGTACTTGTGGTCGAACGAGCCGAGGAAAACAAGGTCCACGGGGTACAGCGCCCAGTCTACTACCTCAGCGAGGTCCTCACGCCAACAAAACAGCGGTACCCGCACTACCAGAAGCTGGCGTACGGCGTCTTCATGACCGCCCGGCGACTGCGCCACTACTTCCAGGAACACCCAATCATGGTGGTCAACGACGCCCCGCTGGGGCATATCCTCAATAACCCCCATGCCACGGGACGAGTCGCGCTTTGGGGAATCGAATTGTCTCCACGAGACATTACATACGAAAAGCGCGATGCAATCAAGTCGCAAGTTCTTCCTAACTTCCTTGTGCACTGGATGGAAAACCAGCTCCTCGAAAAACCAGATATGTCCTACCTCTGGACAATGCACTTCGATGGATCCAAGCGAAAGGATGGAGCAGGTGCAGGTGTCATACTGACATCGCCCCAAGGGGACAAGCTGAAGTACATCCTGCGAATGCAGTTCACCGCCTCCAACAACGAAGCTGAATACGAGGCCCTGCTACACGGGATGAGGATGGCAAAAGCGTGCGGAGGCAAGAGGCTCATTATATACGGCGACTCCAAGGTGGTTGTCAACCAAACAATGCATGAGTGCGACGCACTGAACGACAACATGATCGCCTACCGTGACCTCCACGACACACTCGTAGGGGACTTCGACGGCTGCGAGCTGCAACATGTAGGACGCGAAAGCAATGAAGAGGCGGACGCACTCGCCAACATAGGCTCTACCTGCACCCCCATACCACCTAGGGTATTTCTCGAGCGCATTTGCGAATGCTCCATCAAGCCAAAGGCAGTAGAGAAGAAAACAAGCGCAGCAACGGACTCGGGGGCTACGCCACCCAATGAGCCAATGGCACTCGATGACCCGGAGCTGGATACAGGACCCGAAGGACCAATGAGTGTCATGATGATCGAATCATCCTGGACTCAGCTGTACATCACATACCTCCTCAGCAAAAGGTTACCGGATGATCTGATTGATGCACGACACATCGCTCGGCGATCCAAGGCATTCGCTGTTATCAACGGCGAACTATACAAGCACATCATCACAGGAGTTCTCCAGCG